>JBBGZY010000288.1:1200000-1830000 GCA_037952925.1 Lithobates clamitans | reverse complement strand
CAGGGACACTGTCCCCCTTGTCCACCTTTTGGAGCACACGCGGTGTGTAATAATGGACAGGGCACTTGAGGCAGAGCAGAGGCAGGAAGAGGAGGAATTCCTTAGCTCTCAAGGCCCCCTTTATCCAGACAGTGTTCTTGCGTGCCCACCGATCACACAGGAAGAGGAGGAGGAGGAGGATTGTGTCAGCATGGAGGTGGAGCCTGGCACTCAGCATCAGCAGCAGTCTTTAAGGGATCATTTACAATCCCAAGAAACCCATGGACTTGTACGTGGCTGGGAGGAGGTGGCTGTGGATCATGTCGTCTTTAGTGACCCGGAGGACTCCGGACCGAATGCCTCAGCAAACCTACGCTGCATGGTCTCCCTGATCCTGCAAAGCCTGCGGAAGGATACTCGTATTCGTGGTATCAAGGAGAGGGATCAATACTGGCTGGCAACGCTCCTTGATCCACGTTACAAGGGTAAGATTGTAGACCTTATCTTGCCATTGCAGAGGGAGCAGAGGATGAAACATCTTTGGGAGGCCTTGCAGAAAGGTCTGTGCAACGCGTTCCCAGAGACTGGGAGGTTACAAACTCCTGTTCCTGGACAACGTGTTGCTGAGGCTTCGGTCAGTCAAAGAAGGAGCAGTGGAGAAGGTGGCCGTCTGACCGATGCAGACAATTTTTTAGTCCACAGCCCCAAGGTATGATCGGTTCCAGCAACCATTGCCAGCATCTGTTTTACATGGTGCAGGAATACCTAGGGGCAAGATCTGACTTGGACACCTTTCCCACCGAAAATCTTCTGGGTTACTGGGTCTTGAGGATGGATCACTGGCCAGAGCTTGCACAGTATGCAATTGAGCTACTGGCCTGTCCTGCATACAGCGTTCTTTCGGAACACACATTCATTGCTGCTGGAGGCTTTGTAACCGATCACAGGGTGCATCTGTCCACTGACTCGGTCGATCGACTGACCTTCATAAAAATGAATCAGTCTTGGATCACCACCAGCTACCAAGCACCTGATGCTGATGTAACCGAATAATTTTTTTGGAAATGTCAGATCCCTTCAAAGACTGCCTATGCTGATGCTGAGTGACTATCCTGTTGTGCTGAGTAATTATCCTCTTCCTCCTCAATGATCATGCTGATAGCTTGTAAGAACATTTTTGGTTCTGGGTGCCGCCACTAGGGATGAGCCGAACACCCCCCTGTTCGGTTCGCATCAGAACATGCGAACAGGAAAAAAGTTTGTTCGAACAAGCAAACACCGTTAAAGTCTATGGGACACGAACATGAATAATCAAAAGTGCTAATTTTAAAGGCTTATATGCAAGTTATTGTCATAAAAAGTGTTTGGGGACCTGGGTCCTGCCCCAGGGGACATGGATCAATGCAAAAAAAAGTTTTAAAAATTGACGTTTTTTCAGGAGCAGTGATTTTAATAATGCTTAAAGTCAAACAATAAAAGTGTAATATCCCTTTAAAATTCGTAGCTGGGGGGTGTCTATAGTATGCCTGTAAAGGGGCGCATGTTTCCTGTGTTTCCTACTCGCGGCTATTGCATTGCCGGTCCAACAATACACATAGAAGTTCATTGATAAAAACGGCATGGGAATTCCCCACAGTGGAACCCCGAACCTAAATTTAAAAAGAAAAATGACGTGGGGGTCCCCCTAAATTTCATACCAGGCCCTTCAGGTCCTTTAGGTCTGGTATGGATATTAAGGGGAACCCCGGCCAAAATTTAAAAAAAAATGATGTGGGGGTCCCCCTAAATTCCATACCAGACCCTTATCCGAGCACGCAACATGGCAGGCCACAGGAAAAGAGGGGGGGACAAGAGTGCGGCCCCCCTCCTGAACCGTACCAGGCCACATGCCCTCAACATTGGGAGGGTGCTTTGGGGTAGCCCCCCAAAACACCTTGTCCCCATGTTGATGAGGACAAGGGCCTCATCCCCACAACTCTGGCCGTTGGTTGTGGGGGTCTGCGGGTGGGGGGCTTATCGCAATCTAGAAGCCCCCTTTAACAAGGGGACCCCCAGATTCTGGCCCCCCCTGTGTGAAATGGTAAGGGGGTACTTACCCCTACCATTTCACTAAAAAACTGTCAAAAATGTTGAAAATGACAAGAGACAGTTTTTGACAATTCCTTTATTTAAATGCTTCTTCTTTCTTCTTTCTTCTATCCTCCTTCATCTTCTTCTTCTTCTGGTTCTTCTGGTTCTTCCTCCGGCATTCTCATCCAGCATCTCCTCCGCGGCATCTTCTATCTTCTTCTCTGAAGGGTCTGGTATGGAATTTAGGGGGACCCCCATGTCATTTTTTTTTTTTTTTTTTCTTTCGGGGTTCCCCTGTGGGGAATTCCCATGCCGTTTTTATCAATGAACTTCTATGTGTATTGTCGAACCGGCAATGCAATAGCCGCGAGTAG
Source organism: Lithobates clamitans (assembly GCA_037952925.1). Classification (NCBI taxonomy): domain Eukaryota; kingdom Metazoa; phylum Chordata; class Amphibia; order Anura; family Ranidae; genus Lithobates; species Lithobates clamitans. Next base: position 1,827,577 of record JBBGZY010000288.1, on the reverse strand, counting down.
TTTTAAATGGGTTTTTTCCTTCGAAATGTCATTTTGCTGTCAGACTGTTCTAAACACAGGAAACATGTGCCCCTTTACAGGCATACTATAGACACCCCCAGCTACGAAATTTAAAGGGATATTACACTATTATTGTTTAACTTTAAGCATTATTAAAATCACTGCTCCTAAAAAAACGGCCGTTTTTAAAACTTTTTTTTTTCATTGATCCATGTCCCCTGGGGCAGGACCCAGGTCCCCAAACACTTTTTATGACAGTAACTTGCATATAAGCCTTTAAAATTAGCTCTTTTGAGTTCTCCCATAGACTTTTAAAGGGTGTTCCGCGGCATTCGAATTTGCCGCGAACACCCCAAATTGTTCGCTGTTCGGTGAACTTGCGAACAGCCAATGTTCGAGTCGAACATGAGTTTGACTCAAACTCGAAGCTCATCCCTAGCCGCCAGCAGTGCCTAAGGCCCAATTTTTCAGCCCCTATTTAACAGGGGCGTGTAATTACAATTTTTCTGTTCAAAGTTTTTTATTGAGAAGAAGACATAAAGTTCAACAGGCAATGTTTATGCAACATGTAACAATGAGTTTTATACAAGTTTTTCTTGCGTCATACGTGTTACAAAAGACATCAGGGATATGTCAAAAACCAAAGGTCCAGAAAATAATCTTTGCAGAGATGGCTGTGGACACATTATAAGTACTTCCATTTATAATTAAATATAAAACAAAAACAAAAACTATTGTTTTATGCATTTACATTAAAAGTAAATCTGCAAACATGTATAGAGTCAACATCTGGTAGGCGTTTTATAAATTTTAAAGAGCATTACCAGTGATATATCTGTAGGAGAGACGTTAAGTAGAAAAGATAGAGTGAGAAAAGAAGTAGGGAAAGGAGAGGTGGAGAAAGACTAGAAATAGGTGTGGAGAGGAGAGGAATGGTCGGGGGGACGCACGAACCACCAAAGTACCATTAAGTCAGTCTAATGTTGTTGTGATCTAGCTAGGGTTTTAGAAGGTGCTTATCGATGTCCGGGGGTAGAAAGTGTTCAACCCAAGAGTTCCAGATTTTAAGATGTTGGGGAATCCTATCAAGGATTGTTGCTTCAATTTTACTGTGGATCATGGCTTGAGTGACCCTGTTTTTGACTTTGGCTAGAGTGAGTTTTGGGGTTTTCCAGGCCCTGGCTATCGTCTGTTTAGCTGCTGTTGTGAGCTGAAGGAGGAGGCGGGTCTGGGATCTGGTGTAGTCTGAGGGGATAAGATTCAACAGCGCAATAGACGGGTCAGGATCAATGGGATGTTGAAATAAGGTGGAAGCCATTCGGAATATTGCAGCCCATAATTCCTGTACTATTGAGCATGTCCACCATATATGTATATGAGTACCCCATTCACTACAGTCATGGAAACAAGTAGCAGGATAATTTGGGAGAAATTTGGAGATCCTGGCAGGAACCAGGTACCATCTCATGAGTACTTTGTAGTTCGCTCCTTGAGCGATTACGTTGTGAGATGATATTTTCGTATTAGACCAGATATCAGACCAGTCCTCCGCATCAAGATCTAATGAGAGGTCTTTAGACCACTGCACAGCATAAGAAGGAAGGTTGGTTGGGGGGGAGGTCAGATGAGAGTATAAAAGGGAAATTAGTCCCGGGGCATGAGGGTCCGAGTTGCAAATCCCTTCAAAAATGGATAGATCATCTAGTGAGGTGTGTGTGCCTATAGTTGTATGAATAAAATGGGCTATCTGTAGATATCTAAAGATTTCTGCAGGGGGAATGTCAGCTTGGTTTTGCAGCGAAGAGAACGTTTTTATAGTGGATCCAGAAATAAAATCACATATGCGGTATAATCCCGTCCTAAGCCAGATTTGAAACGATCTCGGGTTGGTTTGAGCCGGATAGAATTTCGGATGATCCAAAAATGAGAGTAACGGGGAATGAGCAGATTGCAACTTATATGGGCCTCGGAGTTTGTCCCATAACTTAAGGGAGTGTCCAGTAATGGGGTTACTGATTGGACCACGGGTTGAGGGGGGCAACCATAATAGGTTAGATACTTTGAGGGGGTGAAGGTCGATGGCTTCCAAACCAACCCAAAGTGGAATTTAATTTTTTGCATGATATAAAGTAATCTGGGCTAGCTGGGCAGCGTGGTATTATCCCAAAAAGTTAGGCAGACCCAATCCCCCCTTGAGTTTACTACGAAGTAGTATGGCTTTAGATACCCTAGGTCTAGTGGACCCCCATATGTATTTGGACACTCGTGTCTGGATAATACGGTGATAGTATGAGGGACTAGGGATCGGGAGGACTCTATATAAATAAAGAAGTTTTGGAAGCATAGACATCTTTACAGCCGCTATCCGACCTAACCAAGAGATACATATCGGACGCCAGGATTCTAGTAGGGCTGTTAGGTGCTTTAACATAGGGAGGTAGTAGGCTCTAAATAAGTGGGCCGGATCGCTAGTTAGTTTGATACCAAGGTAGGCTATTGAGGATGTAGACCAAGTGAAGGGGAAGAATTCTCGTATGTGTTCGATCCCTGACTGTGGTAGAGACACGTTGAGCGCCTTAGATTTGGACTGGTTGACTTCCAATCCTGATATTAGAGCAAATTTGTCTAGTAGATAGATGAGGTTCGGGAGAGTGGTTCATGGAGAGGTGACAAATAGTAATGCATCGTCTGCAAATAGGCATAGTTTATGTGATGTAGAGGCTATATGTAGGCCTTTAATGTTTGGATTTGCCCTAAGGAGAGCTGCTAGTGGTTTGATCGCTAATGCAAACACTAGGGGGGGGGGGAGGGGGCACCCTTGTCTTGTACCCCGTTGAATCTGAAAACAGTCCGAGCGGTATCCTGAATATTTAACATATGCCTGCGGTTGGTTGTAAAGGGAAGTTACCCATTGTAGAAAATTAGGGCCGAATCCCCATCTTTGTAGTACATAGTGGAGGTAAGGCCAAGTGACAGTGTCAAATGCCTTACGAATATCAAGAGAGAGAAGATGCATGGGGATTTGGCGTGTTCGAGCTAGGTGTTGGAGTAGAATTACACGACGGATGTTATCACTGGCTTGACGTCTTGGGATGAAGCCTACTTGGTCTTTGTTTATAAGGTTACCTATAATTGGATTGAGACATAACGCCATACTTTTGGCTAGGATCTTTATGTCCAGATTGAGTAAGGATATGGGCCTGTAATTGGACCACAGAGAATTGTCCGTGTTAGGCTTGGGTATCATGGAGATGATGGCTGTCAACGTATCCCAACCAAAGGAGTGTTGTTTAAGAAGGGGGTAAAGGTGTTGGTGAAAAGGGGGGCTAGGATGGGAGCAAATTTTTTTTTTTTAATGTAATCTTTATTTTTATTTTATATATTAAAAAAAGAACATACATACATATAGTATATGGTCATTCTTACTACATTACATTGCATTTCTTCCAGTGCAGACTGATATGTTGATACAAAAACAAAATGTATAACAAATTATAAAACGTAGGAGTAAGGGAGGGAGGGGAAAGGGGGTGAGGGATTAAATCATCTCCAAACTGTATTACACTGTTAAACAGTCATACTGAGTCCTAAAAGGGGGTCCTGCCGTAACAGCTTGGCCAGACCCATCCTTCTTAGCCCTCCATTTTAGTACTGGAGGGAGGGGTCTCGTTTTGGATTCAAGGCCCTAAGATGCCCACTGGGCGGATTCCCCGGAAGGGGGGCCACAGGCCTCCAACTAACCTTCACCTAAGGGAAGCGCCCCCCGGGCATCCCATTGGGCCAATGCGGTTACAAAGGTGCCTATGTCACCAGGCGGAGCCCCTGACCAATACGTCTAAACAAGTAACAACTCTAATATTTAATAAAGGAGATACAAAACTTGTCTGTAGTCACTAGCGACGCATAGCTTCTCATATGAGCCTTCAACTATAGACCTTGTGAACCATGCATTAGGAAAGAAAAAGTTTACACCTTGTGCAATCAATAGCCCAGTAGCCTGTATAACTCAGAAATCAAATGGGGAGTTGGCTTTTCTTCTATGAAAAGACTTTCTAGTGTGGTGATAGTGTCTAGCCCTCTCATCGGGGTCCCCTCTGTTGCAATAAAGTGTTGGAGTTGCTGGTGTCTCCACCAGTCCATAGGCAATCTGCCGTGGCTATTCCGCAAGGCGTCTAGGGGTATCAGCTTGCCCTTATCCACAAATTTGCCGTAACTATAATTGCTGTCTGTAACCCAAGTACCGAAACAGGTCCTCTGCTCCCCAGGAGGGAACCACCTATATCCCCCCAGAGGTGCCAATGGGGAGCCCGGGGGCACCAAAGCATACAGAGCATTTGTGCGGTCCCAGACCCACAGGATGTGAGTGGTTAGCGGTGAGGACGTCTGTGAGAGTCCTCTGTGTTCACGGGGTAGCCAGGGTGCGTATGACAAGTCCCGGCCTGCTAAGCTCTTCTCCAAGGAGACCCACATTTTTGAACCCCCGTGATGACGCCAGTTAAGGATATGTTGGATCGCAATGGCTCTATAGTATCGTCGTATATCCGGGAGGCCCAAGCCTCCCATTTCCTTGGCCTTCTGTAGTAAAGACACCACCAGTCTTGGCTTTTTACCATGCCAAATGAAATTAATCATTAGGCTTTGAAGCTGAGCAAAGAAGCTCCTGGGGAGGGTAACTAGCAGTATCTGTAAATAAAAGAGCACCCTAGGAAGGATGTTCATCTTGAGTATGCTAAGTTTGCCTAGACATGTGAAGGAGGTCTTGGTCCAGTTCTGTAAGTCTCTACGCACCATGCTCAAAAGGGTGGGGAAATTAGCCGAGTAAATAGTGTCAAATCAATTTGTAAGTTGGATACCCAAGTACTTAATAGACGTTTTAGCCCAGCTAAATGGGAAAGCTTGTTGTAAGTCAGTAGCCATCTTTATAGGGATGGTAATGGGCAGAATTTCGGATTTCGAAAAGTTTATTTTAAAGTTTGACACATGACCGAAAATTTTTAGTTCCCTCATAAGGTTTGGCAGTGACACTAAGGGCTGGGTCAAATGAAAGAGCACATCGTCGGCATAGGCCGACAGTTTGTGTTCCGTAGACCCTACCGTTACCCCTCTAATATCAGCATTTGCCCGTATTGTTCGAAGCAGAGGCTCCATAGCGAACAGTAGTGGGGAGAGGGGACATCCCTGCCTCGTGCCATTCCATATGGGGAATCCCAAGGATAGATGGCCGTTTACTTTGACCTTCGCGCTGGGGGTCGAGTAAAGCGCCATGATCCATCTAAGCATATGAGGGCCCAGTCCCCAAGCCTCCAGAACCGCCTTAAGGTATGACCAATCTATCCTGTCAAAAGCCTTTTCGGCATCCGTGGACAGAATAAGCTAGGGGGTGGAATTCTTATGGGAACATGCCCATTGTATGAGCTGCATGGCCCGGATGGAATTGTCCCTAGCTTCTCTACCTGAAATAAATCCCGTTTGATCGGGGTGAATAAAGGAGGGCAAGACGTGTTTAAGTCGATTTGCCATAATCTTAGCAAAAATTTTTTATCAACGTTACGTAGTGATATTGGTCGATAGCTTTGTGGGAGAGTGGGGTCCTTGCCCTCCTTCGGCAGCACAGTGATGTGGGCCAGTAAAGCCTCAGGGGGAATCTGGTGGTTTGTGGCTAAAGAGTTGAAATACCTGCACATATGGTTTTGTAGCAGGGGAAGAAACTTTGCATAATACGCTTTGGAGTATCCATCCGGGCCAGGGCTCTTCCCATTAGGTAGGGCGGGAGCAAATTTTTTAAAGTATGAGCTAGAGAGACCGTCGGGGCCTGGTCTTTTGTGTGGTTTAAGAGACTTTATAGCAATAAGAACTTCTTCGGACGTAACGGGACATTCCATAGATTCTCTATTGGCCTCTGACAATTTCGGAAGTGTGATGTTTTGAAATAACGACTCAGCTTGTTTCGCCGAGAAGGTGCGCATTGGAGTGTATAATTCAGCCAATTCAGAGAGCACCTTTACCGGAATGCTCGTGAAATTATCCTTGGCCAGTTTGAGTCTGATGGGGTTATGTACCCTTTCCGGACGACAAAGTCTTAGTGCCAGGAAAGTATCAGGTTTATTGGCTTTAGTATAAATTGTATGGTTAGATCTAAGAATGGCTTTGTCTGCTGATTCTGCCAAGAGTAGGTCCAACTTTGTTTTCGTCTTTTCTAGTAAAATTCTATGAGATTCAGTTGGAGTGGATTGGAATTGGAGGAAGAGGCGGTGAAAATCTGCCTCCAATTGCTGGACTCTGAGTTTTTTGTCTCTCTTGAGGTGAGTAGATACAGATATGCAAGTCCCTCGGATTACAGGTTTGTGCGCCTCCCATAATAGGACCGGTGAGATGTCAGGTGTGGAGTTGTGCTGTATGTATTCTTTAACCACTTCAGCCCCGGAAGGTTTTACCCCCTTCCTGACCAGAGCACTTTTTACAATTCGGCACTGCGTCGCTTTAACTGCTAATTGCGCGGTCATGCAATGCTGTACCCAAACGAAATTTGCGTCCTTTTCTTCCCACAAATAGAGCTTTCTTTTGATGGTATTTGATCACCTCTGCCGTTTTTATTTTTTGCGCTATACACGGAAAAAGACCGAAAATTTTGAAAAAAAATGATATTTTCTACTTTTTGTTCTAAAAAAAATCCAATAAACTCAATTTTAGTCATACATTTAGGCCAAAATGTATTCGGCCACATGTCTTTGGTAAAAAAAATGTCAATAAGTGTATATTTATTGGTTTGCGCAAAAGTTATAGCGTCTACAAACTAGGGTACATTTTCTGGAATTTACACAGCCTTTAATTTATGACTGCCTATGTTGTTTCTTGAGGTGCTAAAATGGCAGGGCAGTACAAAACCCCCACAAATGACCCCATTTTGGAAAGTAGACACCCCAAGGAATTTGCTGAGAGGCATGTTGAGCCCATTGAATATTCATTTTTTTTGTCCCAAGCGATTGAATAATGACAAAAAAAAAAAAAAAAATTACAAAAAGTTGTCACTAAATGATATATTGCTCACACAGGCCATGGGCATATGTGGAATTGCACCCCAAAATACATTTAGCTGCTTCTCCCGAGTACGGGGATACCACATGTGTGGGACTTTTTGGGAGCCTAGCCGCGTACGGGGCCCCGAAAACCAATCACTGCCTTCAGGATTTCTAAGGGCGTACATTTTTGATTTTACTCCTCACTACCTATCACCGTTTTGAAGGCCATAAAATGCCCAGATGACATAAAACCCCCCCAAATGACCCCATTTTGGAAAGTAGACACCCCAAGCTATTTGCTTTGAGGCATGTTGAGTCCATGGAATGTTTTATATTTTGACACAAGTTGCGGGAAAGTGACAAATTTTTTTTTTTTTTCTTTTTTTGCACAAAGTTGTCACTAAATGATATATTGCTCACACAGGCCATGGGCATATGTGGAATTGCACCCCAAAATACATTTAGCTGCTTCTCCTGAGTATGGGGATACCACATGTGTGGGACTTTTTGGGAGCCTAGCCGCGTACGGGACCCCAAAAACCAATCACTGCCTTCAGGATTTCTAAGGTCGTACATTTTTGATTTTACTCCTCACTGCCTATCACAGTTTCGGAGGCCATGGAATGCCCAGGTGGCATAAACCCCCCCAAATGACCCCATTTTGGAAAGTAGACACCCCAAGCTATTTGCTGAGAGGCATGGTGAGTATTTTGCAGCTCTCATTTGTTTTTGAAAATAAAGAAAGACGAGAAAAAAATTTTTTTTTTTCTTTTTTCAATTTTCAAAACTTTGTGACAAAAAGTGAGGTCTGCAAAATACTCACTATACCTCTCAAATAGCTCGGGGTGTCTACTTTCCAAAATGGGGTCATTTGGGTTTTTTTTTGCCACCTGGGCATTCCATGGCCTCCGAAACTGTGATAGGCAGTGAAGAGTGAAATCAAAAATTTACGGCCTTAGAAAGCCTGAAGGCGGTGCTTGGTTTTCGGGGTTCCGTACGCGGCTAGGCTCCCAAAAAGTCTCACACATGTGGTATCCCCGTACTCAGGAGAAGCAACAGAATGTATTTTGGGGTGTAATTTCACATATTCCCATGGCATGTTTGAGCAATATATCATTTATTGACAACTTTGCGCAAAAAAAAATAAAAAAAATAAAAAATTGTCTCTTTCCCGCAACTTGTGTCACAATATAAATTATTCCATGGACTCAACATGACTCTCAGCAAATAGCTTGGGGTGTCTACTTTCCAAAATGGGGTCATTTGGGGGGGTTTTGAACTGTCCTGGCATTTTATGCACAACATCTAGAAGCCTATGTCACACATTACCCACTCTTCTAACCACTTGAAGACAAAGCCCTTTCTGACACTTATTGTTTACATAAAAAAATAATTTTTTTTTGCAAGAAAATTACTTTGAACCCCCAAACATTATATATTTTTTTTAAAGCAAATGCCCTACAGATTAAAATGGTGGGTGTTTCCTTTTTTTTTTCACACAGTATTTGCGCAGCGATTTTTCAAACGCATTTTTTGGGGAAAAAACACACTTTTTTACATTTTAATGCACTAAAACACACTATATTGCCCAAATGTTTGATGAAATAAAAAAGATGATCTTAGGCCGAGTACATGGATACCAAACATGACATGCTTTAAAATTGCGCACAAACGTGCAGTGGCGACAAACTAAATACATTTTTAAAAGCCTTTACAGGTTACCACTTTAGATTTACAGAGGAGGTCTACTGCTAAAAATACTGCCCTCGATCTGACCTTCGTGGCGATACCTCACATGCATGGTGCAATTGCTGTTTACATTTGACGCCAGACCGACGCTTGCGTTCGCCTTAGCGCTAGAGCAGGGGGGACAGGGGTGCTTTTTTTTTTTTTTTTTTTTTTTTTCTTTATTATTATTATTTTTTTATCTTATTTTTAAACTGTTCCTTTGATTTTTTTTTTTAAGTCATTTTTATTGTTATCTCAGGGAATGTAAATATCCCCTATCATAGCAATAGGTAGTGACAGGTACTCTTTTTTGCAAAAATTGGGGTCTATTAGACCCTAGATTTCTCCTCTGCCCTCAAAGCATCTGATTACACCAAGATCGGTGTGATAAAATGCTTTCCCAATTTCCCAATGGCGCTGTTTACATCCGGCGAAATCTAAGTCATAAAATGCTCGTAGCTTCCGGTTTCTTAGGCCATAGAGATGTTTGGAGCCACTCTGGTCTCTGATCAGCTCTATGGTCAGCTGGCTGAATCACCGGCTGCATTCTCAGGTTCCCTGTTGAGACAGGAGAGCCAGAGAAAAACACGGAAGACGTTGGGGGGGGGGGGCATTCCCTCCCACTGCTTGTAAAAGCAGTCTAGAGGCTAATTAGCCGCTAGGATTGCTTTTACATGAAAGCCGACCGCTGGCTGAAAAGAATGATACCAAGATGATACCTAAACCTGCAGGCATCATTCTGGTATAACCACTCAAAGTCGTGAATGGCGTACCTGAAGACAAAAAAATGGTTAACAATAAAGCACAGTAAACGGTAAAGTATAAAAAATTGCATACCTGAAAAGCAAACATGATAAAACATAACAACAATAAAACATTGCAGAATAGAATACAGTAAAAAAGAGCAGAACAATAGAGAGAATAGAGAGAGAGAGAACAATGAAACGACAACTATTTTTTTTTTTTTTTATATTTTTGTTTGTGTTTTTTTTTTTTTTTTTTTTACACTTTTTTTTGTAACTAACTTTTATAACTGTAACCGGTTCCAGGTTCAGGTCTCTCAAAATGCGATGGCATCTTGGGAGACCCTGTGAAAGTGTGCCTAGTATGTGCAATGCTGTACCCTACGCTAATACTCAACTAGTGAATGGTAGCGTTCAAAACATTCACCAATGCAAAGACCAGGATTGTCAGGACAGGAGGGACAATAATAGCGGGTGTCACGCCTATATCCGCGCTTGCTGCAGACACGACATCTTTTTTGGGGGGGTTCGCTGGGTAGGGGTACTCGGGAGGACGTAAAGAAAATGCCTCTCATGCAGCCGACTGCATTTGGTTGGGGATGTGAATGGGGGAAGTACGGGTGCTGCAGAAGCGGTGGGTTCCCAATTAGGATTGGCGAATGCAGCAGGAAGGGCATTATGGGCACGACGGGCCTGTGTTTGTCTTTTTGGTGGCAGCGGGACACTACTTGTGCTTGCCACCTCACCAGCTTGAACTGCACTTATGGGACTCGCCACGTCACCAAGTGTTACTGCAGTGCTGGTTTGACTACGACCGGGGTGTACTACGCCGCTGGTGCTTGCCAGTTCACCAAAACACTACCAAAAAAACTGTTAGCGATCGCAGGGATCAGGCCTGACTCTGCGAACGCTGCAGTTATGCGTTTAGTGTTTTGTAAGTGACAGTGATCGATCGATACTGCACTTGGGTGGGCTGGGCCGGGCGGAGGGGCAAAACGCAGGTGCTAGCAGGTATCTGGGCTGATCCCGCTAACACTGCGTTTTTGGGAACCCTAAACTGCTGGGGACGCTAGTATAGATCTGATCGGATCAGATATTGATCCGATCAGATACTATACCACTAAGGGAGGCGTATGCTGCGTGCGTGGGTGTTAGCGGTACTGGCGCTAACCTGACGCTGCCTGGGGCTGGTGCTTGCCAGTTCACCAAAACGCTACCAAAAAAACTGTTAGCGATCGCAGGGATCAGGCCTGACTCTGCGAACGCTGCAGTTATGCGGTTAGTGTTTTGTAAGTGACAGTGATCGATCGATACTGCACTTGGGTGGGCTGGGCTGGGCCGGGCCGGGCGAACGGGAAAAACGCAGGTGCTAGCGGGTATCTGGGCTGATCCCGCTAACACTGCGTGTTTGGGAACCCTAAACTGCTGGGGACGCTAGTATAGATCTGATCGGATCAGATATTGATCCGATCAGATACTATACCACTAAGGGAGGTGTACGGTGCGTGCGTGGGTGTTAGCGGTACTGGCGCTAACCTGACACTGCCTGGGGCTGGTGCTTGCCAGTTCACCAAAACGCTACCAAAAAAACTGTTAGCGATCGCAGGGATCAGGCCTGACTCTGCGAACGCTGCAGTTATGCATTTAGTGTTTTGTAAGTGACAGTGATTGATCGATACTGCACTTGGGTGGGCTGGGCTGGGCCGGGCGGACGGGAAAAACGCAGGTGCTAGCGGGTATCTGGGCTGATCCCGCTAACACTGCGTGTTTGGGAACCCTAAACTGCTGGGGACGCTAGTATAGATCTGATCGGATCAGATATTGATCCATACAGATACTATACCACTAAGGGAGGCGTATGCTGCGTGCGTGGGTGTTAGCGGTACTGGCACTAATCTGACGCTGCCTGGGGCGACGCATATCACCGCCGGGCGATCAGGGGGCTAAACCTTTATTCGGTAATAAACGGCGGGTGCCCTGACACTATAAAAATAAACAAACTAACCAGCGTCACCCGTAACAGTTATACGGTGATCAGTGGTGAAAGGGTTAACTAGGGGGCAATCAAGGGGTTAAAACATTTATTAGATAGTATATGGGGGTCCCTGACTCTATAAAACGCTGACGGCGAACCTAAATATTTACGTCCCTAACTAGCGTCACCAGCGACACTAATACAGCGATCAGAAAAATGATCGCTTAGCAACACTGGTGACAGGGGGTGATCAAGGGGTTAAAACTTTATTAGGGGGGTTAGGGGGGTATCCTAGACCTAAAGGGGGCCTAACACTCACTGCCCTAACACACTAACTGTCACAAACTGACACTATGCAGTAATCAGAAAAAAAAAAAAAAAAACTGCTTGGTGTCAGTTTGTGACAGGGGGGGGGGTGATTGGGGGGGGATCGGGGGGGGGATCGGGGTGTTTAGTGTGCCTGGCATGTTCTACTGTGTGTGTGTGTTTGGTGCACTCACATTACAGTCTTCTCTCCTCGGCCCGGAACGGAAAATACCGAGCCGAGGAGAGATGACATCATTTCCTCTGCCTCTGTGTACAATACAGAGGCAGGGAAATGATCCCATTGGCTGGGAGCGATCGCAAGGGGGGGGCCACGAATGGATGGCCTCCCCCTCACCACCGATCGCCGGGGGACATTTGCCGACCGCCGCAGGCACCGGGGGGGGGGGTCCGATCGGACCCCCCACCCGCGGGCAGGCAGGGACGTACAGGTAAGCCCTTTTGCCTGCCCGTGCCGCTCTGTCGACGTACATCGTCGTGCGGCGGTCGGCAAGTGGTTAAGGGCTAGTTGTATATCAAAACAATAGGATTGGTTAGTTAAATATGCCTCATTTATACACCAAGTGCGATCTCTAGATTGAGGAATCAGGGAAGAGACTGTTGTGATCACTGCGCAGTGGTCTGACCAGGTTATTGGGTGAATGTTTGAATGGAGTAGAGTTGGTGAGGATGAAACTGGTATAAAGATGTGATCAATCCTTGAAAAGGATTTGTGCCGGTATGAGTAGAAAGTAAAGTTTTTTTTAGCAGGGTTACATTCTCTCCATATATCCAGTAAAGAGGCCTGCTGGAAAAGTTTGCAAAATAGTATAGAAGGGAGTATTGTTCGGGGGCATAAGGAGATTTATTAAGATGTGGGTGCAGTACTTGATTGGAATCGCTGCACATGAAATGGGTGCCCTTACAGTGCGAACTTATTACCTGTAAGAGGTGGTTAAAGAAGGGATTGGGATTATTATTGGGGGCATAATAGCAGACTACAGTGGTCATCACATCTTGCAAGTGCCCAACTAAAATAATGTAACGACCTTCAGGGTCTTTAATTTCAGTTGTTATGGTGAACGGAAGGGTATGGTGAAATGCTACGAGGACACCACGTTGCTTAGTGGCAGCAGAGGCAGCGAACACTTGGGGGTATTTGGAACTGAAGTATTTAGGAGTTGCTTGGGTTGAAAAGTGAGTTTCTTGTAGGACCACTATATTGGTCTTCAGGGATGCGAAAGTGTGAAAGGCCTTAACCCTTTTATTAGGGGAATTAAGTCCCTTAACATTAAGGGAGAGTATGTTCAGGGGGGCCATTTATGTGCTCTGGGGGAGGTACTATAGGATAGTTGTTTGAGGATCATGCGACCCACCCGACCCAGTGGGAAATGAACGGGGAAGCGAAAAGAGAGACAAAATGGAAAGCAGAAAAAAGAGTTAAGGAACAGGAAATGGGTTTTGTAGAGAAAGTAAGTAAGTGTAGTAACAATTGGTGCGTTGGACAATTTAGCCCAACAGGTAGATGCCCACACTTCCAAACCAGCCAGCTGGCGAGGGAGCGCATGCATCATACAGGGGGAGCAGTGACAGTTCCCCGCCGCAGACCAGGAAAAAATAAGAGACTGTAGTGCTCGAACAATATAAACAGTACGTATTAAGGCCTTATCATTATAATCACTTATAAAATACAGGTGTTAGCCCCATCTGGTGGAAAAAACTTAGTGCCAAAAAATTGGAAAAAGAATGGGAACATAGAAAGGTGGTTGGGGAGGGATGAGGAGGAGGAGGGGAGAGGGGAAGAGGGAGGTTGGGGAGGGTGAGGAGGGTCTAGGGGAGTAGGGGGCTGTGAAGAGGGAAGGGGGGTGGGGCAGGGAGGGAGAAGAGAAGGGAAGGGGATGGGAGTGGGAAGAAGGAGTCAATTGGCACAACTGAGATCAAAATCACCAGGGGGATGTGGAACGCTTAAAAAAATATCAACATATCAATAATCCTATGAGTACTATAGCTAGCATGTTTGAAATCCTAACTAAACAAGTAAGGGGAAAAAAAACCAGCAAAAAATATAGCATAACATTTAGGTTTTATTGACATCAGAGCCTTAGTGCTCCTTTTAAAGACATGTGTGAACCAAGAAAAGAAAAAGCAAATTTAAACAGAACAAAGCAAAAGAATTGTATCCAAGATATATGCGCCCTAAGATGAGATTAAGGGGGTTCGCATATGGTGTGTCCCACAACAGAGGGAGATCTTACCAGCACACAAACTCTTGCTTCTCGGTAACGAGAAAAAACCACAACTGTCTCAGTTCAGTGAGATATTAATTGTATAACCAAGAGTTCTCATGTGGTGTTGAAGGAGAGCAATAGACGGTCAAATTTTGTTCAGCGAGATGTGTGTGATTTCGGATGAAAAAGGTTAGCTTGGCGAGATGGAGTTCCTTTTCGGATCGAGGAAGGGCCAGGTTGGTTCTGCTTTGGAGTGGTGGTGTACGGATAGGCTGCTGAGCGGGCTGGAGTACGCAGTAGCGAAGTCTCAGATTGATGTACAGGGGGCGACAGGTGAAGAGATTCAAGAAGACGCTGTAGTGCTTCTGGAGGAGTTTAGGAGTGTTGCTGCCCCTGGTATGTAAACTGAAGGGAGAAGGGAAATCACCAGGTGTATTTTATCTGATGCTGTATCAAAATTTGTAGCTGCGGTTTCATGGCTCGCTGTTTAGCAATAGTAAGGGGCGCCAGGTCAGAGAAAAGTTGGTAGTTGTGGTCTTGAAACTGGGGAGCGTCCTTATTCCGGGCAGCTGTGAGTAATTGCTCTTTTGTATGGAAAAAGTGTAGTTTAATTATTATGTCCCATGGAGGGCCGTCTTGTTGGCGGCGATTGAGCGCCCTGTGAATCCCATCAAATTCTAGGCCTTCAATAGGTATGTAGGGCAGAGTTCTTGGAAAAGGGCTGTGTTAAAAGATTGTATGTCGTCAACCACTTCAGGGATACCCCGGAGACGTAAATTGGACCTGCGTGAGCGGTTCTCGGCGTCCTCCAAACGTGAGAGTAATGTGGCATTTTCCTCACGGAGGGCCGCCTGTTCCTGAGCATGCTCTTGTATAGTAAGCTCTATATCGTCCACCCTGGTTTCCAAGTTTGCTGTGCGCTGACCTAGTTCCCTTATCTCCTGTGACAGTCTATTAGTAATTTGGTCAGAAGTAGCTTTCAGAGCCTTGTTTAACATCTTCTCCATGTGTTTTAGGAAATCAGGCTGAGACATACCTGGTTGCGGAGGGATAGGAGAACCGCTGTATACAGGATCTATGTCATCTTCCTCCTCGCTGTCTGCCCGCTCTGATCTAGCTGGAGATGCAGCGCGTTGTTTGGCGAGGGCTTTCGCCGCCATCTTGGAAGAGGCGCGGGCCAGGGCCTCCTTGATCGGCTTAGACTTGTTTTTGCCTCTGTGGCCCGTCAGAACCATCTCGGTTGTGGCTCGGGTGATGCGAGAGAAGATCGCCGGTGTTCTGGCTTGGCTAGGCGGTCAGAATGCACTATACGATCCAGAGTCTGCAGCGGGGAATGCGGAGCTCTAAGAGGTAGCGTCCTCCATGTTGAGCCTCGCGCATGCGCCCCCACGTAATTACAATTTTTGATGCAATTCTTTGCAGCAGGGCTGAGTCCCTGCACTCCAACTACAGTATCTGTGAGGGGTTACAGTGTTATGGCACCAGCATCAGTGCCTAAGGCCCAATTTTTCAGCCCCTGTTTAACAGGGGCGTGTAATTACAATTTTTGATGCATTCCTTTAAAGCAGGGCTAGTTCCTGCACTCCAACTAGAGTATCTGTGAGGGGTGGCAGTGTTGTGGCACCAGAACTAGTGCCCAAGGCCCAATTTGTCAGCCCTTGTTTACCAGGGGCGTGTAATTACAATTTTTGATGCAATTTTTTGCAGCAGGGCTAGTTCCTGCGCCCACCAAGAGTAACTGTGAGGACTTATAGTGTTGTGGCAGCAGCACCAGCACCACCAAAGGCCCATTTTTTCTGCCCCTGTTCAACAGGGGCATATAATTACAATTCTTGATATAATATTTCACAGCAAGGCCCGTTCCAGCCCACCAAGAGTAACTGTGAGGACTTACGGTGTTGTGGCACCAGCACCACCTAATTTCTGCAGAGTATATAGGGCAGGCCCCTACTTTCAAACATCCAACTTACAAACTACTCCTACTTGCAAATGGAAGAAGACAACAGGAAGTGAGATGAAATCTACCCCTAGGAAGGGAAATTCTCTCCTGTAAGAGTTAGTATGGGAAAAACTTTTCTCCTTTCCACTGATGCTTTATCACCAATCCTTGTTTCACAAAAAACCCAAATTTTCAAAAAACATTTGTCATTGGGACAAAAAGTGAGGTGAAATCTTTTGAAGAGGAGCACAGACAGCAAAACAAATGTCACAGGGATGATAACCCTTTCCTAGGTTTTCCAAAAAGCTTAAAATAGAATTTGTGGCTGGAGCTAAACACGTTAAAAATGTACCAGTTCAAAATTACAAACAGATTCTAATTAACAACAAACCTACAGTCCCTGTCTTGTTTGCACCGCCTGTATACTGCTGTTCAGAGTATATAGGGCCTGGTGGCCCCACACCTTTCCTTTTTTTAATTTGGGTGCGGGGTTCCCCTTAATATCCATACAAGACTCAAAGGGCCTGGTAATGGACTGGGGGGTACCCATGTCGTTTGTCTCACTGATTTTCTTCCATATTGCCAGGACCCAACATTACATTAAAGCCGCAAGCAGTTTTAAATTACTTTTATTCCTTTAAAAATGTCATTTTGTGCAGGGACTGTTCTAAGCACTTGAAACACATGCCACTTTACAGGCATACTATAGACACCCCCCAGGTACGATATTTAAAGGAATATTTCACTTTTTTTTTTAACTATAAGCATTGCTCCCGAAAAAACGGCCATTTTTAAAACTTTTTTTTGCATTGATATATGTCCCCTGGGGCAGGACCCGGGTCCCCAAACTCTTTTTAGGACAATACCATGCAAATTAGCCTTTAAAATTAGCACTTTTGATTTCGAACGTCGAGTCCCATAGACGTCAATGGGGTTCTAACGTTCGTGCAAATTTTCTGTCCGTTCGCAGGTTCTGGTGCGAACCGACCCGGGGGGTGTTCGGCTCATCCCTAGTAGTCACCCAATAATCCACAAAATGTATAGCTAAAGATGTACAAGGAGCATCAAATCATTCCCAAACATTAATGTAGAATTTGGCCAAGAAAAAAAGCCTGTAGTGTAAGCTTAAATGTTCAAAAAGGGTTGCCACATGGATGACAGAGCCATTTCTATAGATATCCAATATGGGCTGTGAAAGAAAGGTATATCTCAAAAGGATGGTATTACGAGGGCTGTTGAACTCTTCCATTGTTAGGGAAGCCCTATAATACAATCCTGTTGACATATACAGTACCTTTCTTGCACAGTCTTTATGGAATATCTATACACATGGCTCTGTCATCCTTGTGGTAACATTTTTGAACATTTTAGCATTTAATACAGGCTTTTTTTACTTGGCCAAATTATATATTGATGTTTGGGAATGATTTGATGCCCCTTGTACATCTTCAGATATACATTGTGCAGATTATTGGGTGTCCACACACCTATTCTAGTTGATGTTTCACATGCTCTATCGCATCGTGCTTTTGGCTCCCTGGATGAATTGAGATGTGTTGGGGCTTATTCTGATTATAATATTGAAGCAACACAAAATTGACATTATGTTATTTAGCATGGTGATTTTCTTGTGAATTATGTCATCAACTAGTCTATGATGTTTTATACGATACATATGATGATTTTGATAAGGATGTAAAGAATGTTGTTCATATTTTTTAACAGTAATAAAGGTGCAGCACCTTAATATAGCAACAGTAAATTAGGTAATCAATGAAAACATTAACTATTACATATGCATAAAAACGTGAAAGTGAAAACCACACACAAAAAATGCATAAATAAACGAAAAAGTAATTTAACTTAAAAAATGTCCAGGTATTGCTTCCACCATCCAAAAAGGGGCACCAAGTGCAACTGAGGGTAAGATCTGCCAGTCATCAGCTCACTAGCTGCCAGTGCAGCAAGTCACGCTTTGGGATTTAATAATCTCAGCTTGTACTCTATGGGCATCCAACTCCATCCACTTGAGGTCCTCTGACTGCAGCAGCAGCAACTCACCACTGGGGGAGTTTTGGAAAAGCCCACAATGCCACTAGATAGAAAAGAAGCTCTCACGCAAAGAGCCAGATATAGTGTAGTACAGTAATTTTCTATTGATGCATAAAAAAAACATAAAAACAAAAAAATCATCCAGATGGCAAGTAGTAAAAAAAAATTATAGCAGTGCATTTACTCAGATGGCTGCCAGTTCTGAAACCAAAAGTGGCAGCGTGATGTCAGCCTATAGCTCCGCCCCAACACATTTCATGCCAATGCATGTCTTCAGGGGATGCTAGTAAACCTAGTAGTAGTAGTACCTTTTCTAGCGTACCCTGAAGATGTGCATTGGCATGAAATGCATTGTGTGGAGCTATACGCTGATGTCACACTGCCACTTTCAGTTTCAGAACTGGCAGCCATCTGAGTAAGCACACTGCTGTACATGTTTATACTACTTGGCATCTGGGGTTTTTTATCGTTTTCATGTGATTTGTATGCAGCAGTAACAAATTACTACACTTTATTTGGCTGTTTTGGTATTTGACTCCTTGTGTGAACGGTTCTTTTCAATCTAGTGGTGTTGTGGGCTTTTCTGAATATCCCCCAGTGGTGAGCTGGTGCTGCTACAGTCAGGATCATGTGTCCATAGAGTGGAAGCTGAGATTGTTAGTTCTCAAATTGTGACTTGCTACACTGGCAGCTAGTGAGCTGGGGAGTGCAGTCTTACCATCAGATGCATGTGGTGACCCCTTTTTTTGGATGGTGGAAGCAATACATGGACATTTCTGGAGGCAAGTTACTTTTTAGTTTTTAGACACTTTAGTTTGTTTATGCATTTTTTTGTGTGTGCTTTTCACTTTCACATTTTTATGCACATGATTTATGGTAGATGTTTTAAATTTTGTTTCATTATTTTTTATTAAAGAAAAGTATAATAACATGCATTACAGTAAAAGAGTGAGTATAGAGTATCTCAGCAAAGGATCAGGATAGCAGATCTTAGGGACCAAAGAACAATTGCTATATGCTTATAGATGTGATACATTATCATAGGGTATTGACAACAAGAGTCCAGGTGAAAACCACCAGGAATATAAAACAGCGAGCCGAATAGGAGAACAGTAAAATAGTAAAACAATAGAGAAATATAAAAATAAAATAGAAATACGATTTGAAACAATAGAACATTAAGGCGTTGTAAAACATTAGGACGTTGTGTCGGCCAGGCGGTCTGGTCAGGTGTAATAGAGAGAGAACAGGAAATATTTGACATATCAGCAGTTACCGGTTTTTAACCCAAAGAGTCCATAGATTCCATTGATGATCAAAGAGTCGTCTAGTACCATGTCTGTACGCTAGTAGGTTTTCAAATGCAAAGTTGTGTTTCACCGTATCAATCACTTTTGGTATATTGGGTGATAAGTTGGTTTTCCATTTTCTAATAATTAACATTCTAGCAGCTAACAGGATGTGGGTGACAATTCTGCGGCAATCAGTGGGGAAAAAATCTATGCCTATATTGAGAATCGCCAGAACTGGAGAGGGTGAGGTGATGTTCCCAGTGATTTCAGAAATTATGCAGAACACCTTATTCCAGAAGCTGGTTAAGTGCTTTCATGACCAAAAAATATGCATAATCTGTCCCACCATCCACAACCTCTCCAACAGAGTGGGGATTGTGTTCAGGGCAATTTTGTGGGATAGTTCCCAGTGATTAGCGCACTTAGAGGCCTTGTAGATGGATTTAAAAGCCGATTGCCGTTGGTAAGTGGTGAAGGATTTCCCTAGGTCTGTTTCCCATTTCAGATATGGTGTGGACTTATGGAAAATGAGTTTATTTTGTAAAAGATTATAGTTACATAGTAGGTGAGGTTGAAAAAAGACACACATCCATCAAGTCCAACCTATGTGTGTGATTATGTGTCAGTATTACATTACATATCCCTGTATGTTGCGGTCATTCAGGTGATTATCTAATAGTTTCTTGAAGCTATCAATGCTCCCCGCTGAGACCACCGCCTGTTGAAGGGAATTCCACATCCTTGCCACTCTTACAGTAAAGAACCCTCTACGTAGTTTAAGGTTAAACCTCTTTTCTTCTAATTGTAATGAGTGACCACGAGTCTTATTAAACTCTCTTCTGCGAAAAAGTTTTATCCCTATTGTGGGGTCAACAGTACAGTATTTGTAAATTGAAATCATATCCCCTCTCAAGCGTCTCTTCTCCAGAGAGAATAAGTTCAGTGCTCGCAACCTTTCCTCATAACTAAGATCCTCCAGACCCTTTATTAGCTTTGTTGCCCTTCTTTGTACTCGCTCCATTTCCAGTACATCCTTCCTGAGGACTGGTGCCCAGAACTGGACAGCATACTCCAGGTGCGGCCGGACCAGAGTCTTGTAGAGCGGGAGAATTATCGTTTTATCTCTGGAGTTGATCCCCCTTTAATGCATGCCAATCTTCTGTTTGCTTTATTAGCAGCAGCTTGGCATTGGATGCCATTGCTGAGCCTATCATCTACTAGGACCCCCAGGTCCTTTTCCATCCTAGATTCCCCCAGAGGTTCTCCCCCCAGTGTATAGATTGCATTCATATTTTTGCCACCCAAATGCATTATTTTACATTTTTCTACATTGAACCTCATTTGCCATGTAGTCGCCCACCCCATTAATTTGCTCAGGTCTTTTTGCAAGGTTTCCACATCCTGCGGAGAAGTTATTGCCCTGCTTAGCTTAGTATCGTCTGCAAATACAGAGATTGAACTGTTTATCCCATCCTCCAGGTCCTTTATAAACAAATTAAATAGGATTGGTCCCAGCACAGAACCCTGGGGAACCCCACTACCCACCCCTGACCATTCTGAATACTCCCCAGTTATCACCACCTTCTGAACACGCCCTTGTAGCCAGTTTTCAATCCATGTACTCACCCTATGGTCCATGCCAACGGACCTTATTTTGTACAGTAAACGTTTATGGGGAACTGTGTCAAATGCTTTTGCAAAATCCAGATACACCACGTCTACGGGCCTTCCTTTATCTAGATGGCAACTCACCTCCTCATAGAAGGTTAATAGATTGGTTTGGCAAGAATGATTCTTCATGAATCCATGCTGATTACTGCTAATGATATCGTTCTTATTACTAAAATCTTGTATATAGTCCCTTATCATCCCCTCCAAGAGTTTACATACTATTGATGTTAGGCTAACTGGTCTGTAATTCCCAGGGATGTTTTTTGGGCCCTTTTAAATATTGGTGCTACATTGGCTTTTCTCCAATCAGCTGGTACCATTCCAGTCAATAGACTGTCTGTAAAAATTGGGAACAACGGTCTGGCAATCACCTGACTGAGTTCCTTAAGTACCCTCGGATGCAAGCCATCTGGTCCCGTGGATTTATTAATGTTAAGTTTCTCAAGTCTAATTTTAATTCCGTTCTCTTTTAACCATGGAGGTGTTTCCTGTGTTGTGTCATGAGGATAAACACTGCAGTTTTGGTTACTGAAGCCCCCCCATTCACTCGTGAAGACTGAGGAGAAGAATAAATTTAATACCTTTGCCATCTCCCCATCCTTTGTAACCAGATGTCCTTCCTCATTCTTTATGGGGCCAATATGGTCTGTCCTCCCTTTTTTACTGTTTACATACTTAAAGAATTTATTGGGATTTTTTTTGCTCTCCTCCGCTATGTGTCTTTCATGTTCAATCTTAGCCGTCCTAATTGCACCCTTACATTTCTTATTACATTCTTTATATAGTCTGAATGCTGAGGATGATCCCCCAACCTTGTATTTTTTGAAGGCCTTCTCCTTTGCTTTTATATGCATTTTTACATTGGAGTTAAGCCATCCAGGATTTTTGTTCGCTCTTTTAAATTTATTACCCAATGGGATACATTGGCTAATGCCCTTATTTAATATGCTCTTAAAGAAAACCCATCTCTCCTCCGTATTCTTTGTTCCTAATATTTTATCCCAATTTATGTCTTTTAGCAAGTTTTGTAGTTTAGGGAAGTTGGCTCTTTTGAAATTCAGTGTCTTTGTGTTCCCTTCATGTTTCCTATTTGTGTGATTTATACTGAAACTAATTGACCTGTGATTGCTGTTACCTAAATTGCCCCGTATTTCCACATCTGTGATCAGGTCTGTATTGTTGGTAATCAGTAGATCCAGTAATGTTTTATTTCTAGTTGGTGCGTCTACCATCTGACCCATAAAATTGTCCTGCAAGACATTAAGGAACTGGCGAGCCTTAAATGAATGAGCGGTTCCCTCCGCCCAGTCTATGTCTGGATAATTAAAATCCCCCATTATGATAACACTTCCCATCCTTGCTGCTAATCCAATTTGTGATAGGAGATCCATCTCCACTTCCTCCCTCAGGTTAGGGGGCCTATAGCATACTCCCAGTATTATTTTCGCCTTAGCTTCATCCCTTTGGAGCTCTACCTATAAGGATTCCACCTCCTCTCTAGCTCCCTCAGTGATGTCATCTCTCACATTTGCTTGTACATTATTCTTGATATATAGGCATACCCCTCCCCCTTTTTTACCCTCTCTATCCTTGCGGTATAGGGTATACCCTTGAATGTTTGCCAGCCAATCATGAGAGCTGTTGAACCAGGTCTCTGAAATTCCCACAAAATCCAAATCCTCCTTGTACAACAGTATCTCTAGTTCACCTATCTTGCCCGCCATGCTCCTGGCATTGGTGAACATGCCACATAGTATATACCGGTCGCATATTGTCCTCGTATTGGGTGTTTCAAGATTATAAAATAGGGAGGTTCCGTTGACAGAGGGAGGGTTATCTATGAAATATTGACAACTTTGTTTGGGTACAAATATTTCAGGGGAGGTGAGAGAATTCAGAAAATGAGAAATTTGAAGATATAAGTAGTGGTCTGTAGTCAGTATATTGAATTCATTTTGGATCTGCACAAAGGGTTTGAGAGTGTTCTGATCGAGTATGTGGTCAAGATTCGTAATTCCTTTCTTTTCCCATTTTAAAAGGGTCAAGTCAGGGATTAATATTTACAAGACATTTAGTGAGATAGGTATAGAGGTTCTCTGCGTCCGAAGGGGATTCAAGGAACAAAGAGTTCTCCATGCCTCCAGGGAGGCCTGGGTGGAGAGAGGTAAGTGTTTTAGTGATCTGGATTTCCAAGTGTCAGCCAGTAGTAAATTCTTAAGTGAGAATGTAGAACTGCAAGATTGTTCAACATCAACCCACATTTTGTCTGTTTCTGTCAAGAACCAGCTTTTAAGTTGGGACAGATGAGTCGCTACCCAATAGTCACGTAAATCAACCATGCCCATACCACCCGCATACTTATGTTTTAAGAGCTGAGCATGGGAACTGCGGGGTTTCATATTTTGCCACACAAATGTCCTCAATATTTTGTTAAGCACCATTAAGTGTGTTTGTTTAATAGGTATAGGAAGTGTTCTAAAACGATACAATATTTGGGGTAGCATGAACATTTTAAAGGTGGCGAGACGGCCCATCCAAGAGAGCTTGCACTTAGACATTTTTTGAGCATCTTTTGATAATTTATTAATAAGAAGGGAGTAGTTGATATTAGCTAGTTGTGAGACGTCTGACACTAATCGGAGACCTAAATAGGGAAGTCCATCAGTGCTCCAGGTATATGAATAGGAAGCCTGAAGTTTATTGTGAAGAATGGGATCTATACTAAGGTTTAGCAGTAGGGACTTAGTGTAATTAACTTTGTAATAAGATAGTGCACTAAAAGTTGTAAGAATGTCGTGAGTTGCTGCTAGAGATATTTCCGGGTTTGTTAGAAAGATGATTATGTCATCTGCGAAAAGATATATGACATGGGAGTTGATCTGAAATTTAAAACCAGTAATTTTAGGTACTGCTCTTATTCCTTCTGCTAAGGGTTCAATTAATAAATTAAAGATGGATGAGGATAAAGGGCAACCCTGCCTAGTTCCATTCGAAATGGAAAAGGGGCGGGACACCATGTTGGAAGTGTATACTTTTGCAGAAGGTGTGGAATACAATGCCAATATGGCCAATAATATAGGTCCGGAAAATCCAAATTTCTTAAGAGTGTTTTTCATATATTGCCAATGGATACAGTCGTATGCCTTCTCTGCATCTAATGAGATCAGCAGAGAAGGCACCAGACTCCCCCCCGGCGTGCTGAATTATACCCAAGACTCTTCTTGTTGCTTCAAACGCCTGGCATCCAGTGACAAAGCCAGTTTGGTCTGGCTTAATAAGGGTTGGTAGAATAGGGGTCAATCTGTGAGCTATGATTTTTGCATATAGTTTGAGGTCTGTGTTTAGTAATGAGATCAGTCTATAATTGGCCAGATAGATAGGATCTTTGCCTGGTTTCGGTATCGTCACTATATAAGCTTGCAACATTTCTGAGGGAAATGAGGCCAAAGCCATTGCAGCCGCAAACACTGAGGAGAGGTTTGGAGTAATGATGTCTTGGAATTGCTTATAATAGTCATTCGATAGACCGTCTGGTCCTGGAGATTTCCCTGTTGGTAAGGAATGAATAGCTCTAGCAATCTCTTGAAGGGTAATAGGTGCATTGAGTGCTTGCAATTGAGCGTTAGCAAGAGTAGGAAATTGGAGAGAAGACAAAAATGATTTAATATCAGGGTTTTTTGGTTGTGGGGTGTTGGGGCCATCCTTTAAGTAATAAAAGGAGCTATAATAGGATACAAAAGCATCTGCAATTCCCTTTGGGTTAGTAATTTTTTGCTGGGTCTAATAGATATTCAATTTTGGATTGGAGTTTTTTCGCTTTGAATCGATTTGCTAGGAGTTTGCCTGCCTTGTTGCCTGAAGAATAGTGCACTAATTTAAGGGCTTTAAAATGTTTATCATATTGTTCCACTAGCAATAGTCGCAGGTTTTTACAAAGTTTGGACAGGGTTTTACATGAGGAGTGGGTTGGGTTTGTTTTATTGGTAGATTCTAGTGTGCGTATATCTCCCAGTAATTTGTCGAGCTGTAATGACCTCTGCCTCTTGATACGTGAACACATCTGTATAAAAATGCCTCTTATAAAGGCTTTATGAGCACACCAAACAACAAACGGATTAGAGACCGACTTAGAGTTCAGCTGGAAGAATTTTTGAAGGTGCTTGTTAATGTCAAGGACATTTTGGGGCGAAATAAATAGCTGTGAATTAACTCTCCAAATATATGCGGGATTGGTTGTGTGTTCCTCCATTATTGATATGGAAACTGGTACATGGTCTGACCACATAATATCATGAATAATGGAGGAATACACAGCCTGGAGTAGCACCTTGTCCACTAGGATCATATCTAATCTAGAGTATGAGTTGTGGCGTACTGAGTGGAAGGTGAAGTCATGCTTTTCAGCATGTTGGCATCTCCAAGTGTCATATACATCTTCTCTGTGAAATAGCGGTTGAAGTGCTGAGGGAGGGCATTTGGGCTTAGATGACAGATCCAAATGGGGGTCTGCAGTAAGGTTAAAGTCCCCGCATACCACTAGTGAACCTCGTCGGAGTTTTGAGATCTTGTGAAACAGTTTTCTTGCGAAATGAATTTGGTGCGTATTGGGAGCATAGGCATTAACTATTGTATAAGGTCTGTTGTTGATATCACATAGGAGGATCAGATATCTACCATCTGGATCACGGATAGAGTCATGTAGAGAGAAGGCTACAGAATTTTTAATTGCAATGAGAACACCTTTCCTCTTGTGTGGTGCGGATGCAGTAATGATGTGAGGGAATTTTTTATGACTTAAAGTAGTGGAAGCTGAAGTTTGAAAATGTGTTTCTTGTACACAGATTAAGTCACTTCCTAGTTTAATAGATTCTTTCCAGAGGGACGCTCTTTTAGCAGGGTGATTAAGCCCTCTCACATTGAATGAAGTCACTTTAAGCACCATGTAGTCAAATCATTTGAGAAGCTTATGTTACCTCCAATCAGCAAGGGTAGGTTGACATACGGACAGGTGTGGGTTTTTGTGGAATCTGTAGATGATACATCAATTTGTTGACCTACTAAGTTCTCTTTTCGAATACCAGGCCGAGAGTGCTTGTGAGGTAGAAAGAACAAAACTAAAACAGAAAAAACAGAGAAAAAGTAACCAACAGTTAGTAAAAATATGGGTGATTCCAACTGGAATCTGATTGCAGTGATACTGCACAAAGTTTGTAGAGGGAACATCGTGGGGAGAGTGCTCCGTCTGACTGGGGTGGTCAAGTGTTATATCTGCTTTAGATTTATGGTCTAGACACGATCAAGCTGCTTGCTTCTTTTTGTTTGTGTTTGTAAGAGACAGTTTGCCAGTCCTCCTGGGTGTTTTCTTTGGTAGGGGGTGACTTTGATGTGGGTTCTTGCTCTGGTAGAATGTCCCATGATCGGAGCAATCCCAGGCCCTTATCTAGTGATGTTATCATGGAAGTGGTGTTGTTATGAGTAATGGTAAGCTTTGTTGGGTAACCCCACCCCAACGATAAATGATGTTGTAAATTCTAAGAGCCTTTGTGATTGGCAGGAGTGATTTTCTCTTTTGTAGAGTGTATTGGGAGAGGTCTGCATACATTTGAAGACAAGAGAATTGTTCAGTTAATTGGGCCTTTTTATGGAAGCTGGCCATGAGTTGATCTTTCACGTGATAAAAATGTATTCACATTATAACATCTCTGGGGATGTCGTCAGGGAGGTAGGAGGGTTTCGGTAAGCGGTGTATTCTGTCTATTACCACTTCAGAGGTTGGGATGGTTCAATTGAGCATTTTACACAGACTCAGGGACACCTCTAAGTTTCAAATTGTTCCGCCTCGAGCGGTCTTCAATGTCTGCGACTTTGGCTTTGAGGT
This sequence comes from Lithobates clamitans, assembly GCA_037952925.1. Lineage (NCBI taxonomy): Eukaryota > Metazoa > Chordata > Amphibia > Anura > Ranidae > Lithobates > Lithobates clamitans. The sequence goes on along the minus strand of JBBGZY010000288.1, from coordinate 1,800,749 downwards.
TCTCTAGTTGGTCATCCTGATCATTGTGTGCATCTATTAAGGTGCTGTGGGAACCTGCAAATTCAGCCATTTTATTCTCAATGTGGTCTAGTCTCCCACCTAGCTCCTGCACTTCAGCTTTAAAGCTTGTCACACATTGGGTCATATCTGCATTTAAGGAGGCCCACAGGGATGTCAGCATATCTTTTAATATGGCTTCAGAGACAGGTTGGCTGGTAGCAGGGAAGGAGCTGAATGTGTCAGACAGCTCTTTGGTGGTGTTAGCACAGTTGCAGCTGAGGCTTACCTCTATTGGAGAAGAGCCAGCAGACATCCTGGGTTTGCATTTGGCAGGGCTCTGTGTCGTTGGAGTTGATGCAGCTGGTGATCTGGGCTGAGAGGCTTTGGAGGCTCCAGCTGATGCAGGGCTCTGTGTGGAGTGAGAGGAGCCACTGGACGAGGCTGGCGAACAGCAGCCGGCGCCATCTTGGACACGCGTCTGCTCCGTGGGGGGGAAGCAGTGCGGGAGCTTCTTTATGCCGGCGGACTCCTCCTTTCTCCTACCCATCTCTGCAGGTGTCGACGTAGCGCTGACTTATCACATTTATCTTTGACGTTTTTTTAAATATATATTTTAACACAAAAATGATTTGATATAGTTGTACTTTATGCTTAAAAAATCCCAACCAAGAGAAATAAAGTCTTTATTCGCAAGGTGAAAGGGTCTCATAAAGTATTTCTCTTTGTTTTTAGGATAAATTAGCTTGCTGCAATAATATTAATAATAAAGATTTGTTTGAGGGCAGTGTAAATGTAGATATGAATGATAATATGTGAATTGCTGCATGGTTTCTAAATGTACAACATTTTGGGGTTGATTTGCTAAAACGGTAGAGTTTAAAATCTTGTACAGCCGTGCATAGTAGTCAATCAGCTTCCAACTTCAGCTTGTTCAATTAAGCTTTGACAAAAAAGTGAAAGCTGATTGGTTTCTTTGCAGAGCTGCATCAGATTTTGAACTCTCCAGTTTTAATAAATCAACCCCTTTTGTTTTTTTTTGTTAAACTTGAACATAGAGATTCTAGGTCACTGCCCCCTCAGTTTAGCAATCTTTGCCAAGTTGTTTCTGGCTTGTATTACCTATTAAACTTCTTTATTTATAACTTATATATACAGTGCCTTGCAAACATATTCACCCCCCCCTTGGCTTTATACCTATTTTGTTATATTACAGCCTTTAGTTCAATGTTTTTTTAATCTGAATTATATGTGATCAGAACACAATAGTCTAATGCCACATGCACACGATCGGAATTCTCGTCGGAAAAAGATATGGCGGCTTTTCCGTCATGATTCCGCTCAAGTTTGCCTTACATACACACGGTCACGCAAAAGTTCGCTGAACTTATGACCGTCAAGAATGTGGTGACATACAGCACTATGACGAGCTGAGAAAATTAAGTTCAATGCTTCCAAGCATACGTCAAATTGTTTCCGAGCAGGCGTAGGAATTTTGCACGTCGGAATTGCCACAGACGATTGCTTTTTCGGATAGGAACTTTTCCTGACCAAAAAATTGAGAGCATGCTCTCAATCTTTTGCTGGCTGGATGGACCAATGGAGCATACACACGGTCGCAATTTTCCGATGAAAAACTCTCATCGGTCTTTTGCGGGCTGAAATTCCGATCGTCACCGATAAGTTGGTAAAGTACAATTAGAAAAATATATACATAAAACTATTTTTCTTAGTGTAGTTACTCTTTGTTAACCATGTGGGATTTGCCCCTGATGTTGTGGCTTCTGCTGCATTATCCCCAGAGAAAGAAGTTTTGGTCAGTACGAGGTAAAGATACTGCAAACTGAGAACAGAGAGAGCAGTTTTGGATCCTCTTTGCTGTGCTGAGAGAGCATAAGAATAATTGTATGGATTATACCTACATGCCCAAAAGCAAGTAAGGCATTCTTGTTGTTTAGCCTACCTAGAAAGGTGTTTGTTAGTATTCCAAATCCGTTTGCCCTATTTGGTAAATTTGTATTGCATTCTCCCTCCATCCCTAATGTTAACATTTTTTTCCTCCTTTTTATAACTTTGTGTAGTCAGCTATTATTATCCTGTTTATAGTTTTGCATGTTGAACCTTGCGTTTTGCAATGTACAAGACTTACCTCTTGATGATTTTTCACAGTTTTGATGAGATTTTGTCCCTTATGACACTTTACCCTGGTAATCAAATACCTTTTCAGGAAATCTGTGTCCTCACGTGAAAGAGTTGTGTTAAATTGAAATACATATCAATATGATTATGTTACTTGTTGAAATCCAAATGACCATGTTCCATGTGCAGATCTTTGTCAATAGTGCTGTAGGCTTACCTTGATTGTATAATAAATATGAAACCAGACCACTATACATAAAAACAAAAGCCTGTTTATTGGTCATTACATTGTGAGTGTTACACTTTTAACCCAGTATCTTAAAGTGTTACTAAACCCAGGACTGCATTCACTATATCTGGTCTCCCACAGTACACAGAACATGGAAATTTAGTGATTTTACTAAATATAAACTGCTAAATACATTTTCTCATCAGGAGTTAGAGCAGTCTTGTGACTTCTATCAGTGTCCAGCCAAGCACTGGTTAAAGCTTGTATGAGGAGTTTTCTGACTGACCTTTGAGACTGCAAGACCCCTGTCCCTCTGCCTGGATAGTGCTGATTGGCCCTGTGCTGATTGTATGCACCCTCTCTAGCAATACACACCAAACTGAGCATGTGCAGCCTGACTCCATGGACTCTGTGTTATCAAGAAATTATTAGGAGTGAGTGAAAGGAGGGGAAGATCAGAGAAGCCAGGATCAAACAGCCTTTTTAACAAAATATGCAACATTAACCCCTTAGGTTCCACAGTAAGAATAACAAGCATGCTTTACTGCATATACAGACTGAGTTTGCTGTTGTGGGTTTAGTACACTTTAAATCAACTTTGCAAAAGTCATAATTTGTAACAAATGTCAACCCAACTGGAGGGGGGGGTGTGGCAACCATAATGGCCGCTTAGCCTAGGAGCTACGCCTGACAGCCAGGGGAACTATCGTTCATCGGAGCCCAATCCGCCTGCAAACTGCAGTCAACCATGCTATGAGACACGGACAGCACAGAGGATGACACGCAGGTGGAGAGAACTGCTGCCGCAGCCAAGCGAGCTAACAAGCTTCTTCCCCTCAGCCACAAGAGGTCCACAACAAAAAGGCGGTGGCACCCACGGCTAAATGAGCAGACCGCTACCCCGCCATCCAGATCCAAAACCCTACATATGGCCATGAGAAAAGCTCTCCCGACCAGCAGATCATCCTTGGAGGCCTCCACACTCACAACAAGAACCCATCCAAAACTAAGCAGCGCACAGTCTCCCCAGGAGGAGGACACTGGGATCCAGGCATGGAGGTGATTGAGTTGCAAACACATCCAGGGCCTAATACACTCACTACACCTGATCCCATTGCTGGATTCCCCACATTAGGCCAACCGGTGTCACACACAGTATTAAAAGATATCTTGATTTCTTTAAGATCATCTCTACATAATGACATGGTTTCTGCAGTAAAGAAATGCCAGGAGGAAGTTCAAGCAATAGGAATCAGAAAAGACCATGTGGAAAAGAACATGGGGGAATACTCCACATATTTTAATACACTAGTAGATGCCCACAGCACCCAAAGGGATGATATAATGTGGATAAAGGATAAAATAGATGACATGGAGGACAGACCCAGAAGAAATAATATAAAAGTAAGTGGAATACCTAAAAAACTGTATCAAATGCCCAGCTACAACAATATGCCCAAGAATTGTTTTCTGCCATTGTACCTGCTATATCAGCCCTTGAGCTCATGGTAGATAAAATACACAGATTGCCGAAACCCTCCTTTCTGCCAGATGCGGTGCCCAGAGATATCTTACTTCTATAGATCTAAGGAACTTCTTCTAGCAGCATTTTGTGGGGTTGACCAATGCCCAGCACAATATGCTTTACTATAGCTGTTCCCAGACCTCTCCAGACACACTCTCAAATGTAGGCGTAACTTGACTACAATTACCAAAGCCCTACACAACCACCAAATTCCATATAAATGGAAGAATCCGGCCTTACTCTCCATCACCCACAATGGGACCAACATCACAGTGTCATCCCTAGATGAAGGCCTAGCAGCTCTCCCTCAATGGGACATCATACCTGAGCCACCTCCAAACTCCAACAAGCCTAACATGTCAATGAGCATACAACCGGAATGGCAGGTTGTGTCCCGCAAACGAAAAAAAATTTGAATGGGGCTCCAGATCACATCTCAACTACTATTGCAAACACCAATCCCCCCCCGGCTATGGATAAGCATGGACGTCTTTTCAATTCCGCTCAAAGTTCATGTACAATGTTTTGTGTCCATGAATCCCACTGCGGAGTCTCTTTTTATAACCTTGTATTGTTTGTTTTACTTACAGTAAGTAAACTTTTTCCCCTTGTTCTTTTGGTACACTAACAACCATTAGAGATGACTTTGAAACTTCTGCCAAGCCAGCACCTCACAGGTCGACAAGCTTGGTTCCTCGCCAGCTGCAAAAATTCTTCCAACTCTATGCATACAGAGGAGTACTGCACGAACACCTGCAACCGATCCGTCTACACCATCTCCTCGCAGTAAATGCCAGACTCCCCCACTACAAACTTGACTCAAATATAAACCATGACAATTAACTACATGTCATTAAATGCCAAAGGGTTGAATGCCAAGAGACACTCCATGTGGAAAGAAGCCCAAAAGCAAAAAGCAGATATCCTGTGTATACAGGAAACACACTTCCCGGCATTCAAGATCCTTACATGCACCCACAAAAACTATCCACAAGTCTTCGTCTCTTGCACACCTGAAAAAAAAAGAAAATGAGGAGTACTCCTAGCCATATGGAACACTCTGGCCTTTCAGCTTAGAGACTCATTTCTGGACAATGAAGGACGCTACATTATCATCACTTGTGACATTAACGCACTATATGCTCCAAACCTACACCAACTGATGTTGCTCCACAGATTACTCAAACGTGTGACCTCAGTTAAATATGGTCAGTTATTGATGTGCGGGATTTCAACATCACCACAGATCCCCATTTGAACACCTCTTCCTGTATATTTTACCACAAACATGCATTGACATGTATTGACATGTTTCTTGCTGACAAGTGGTTATTGCAAAAAATATCTGCCTCTCATATCTATGATATTACATGGTCAGACAATGCCGCTATATCAGTTGTTATCGAAGAACAAGATGTCCCCTCCTCAACCCCTATTTGGCGCTGCAATACCAGACTAATCCAAGAGCCTGCAGGCTCAAAATTAATTGCGCAACATCTCCACAAAATTCTTTGACTCTAATTATGGATCAGTTGATGACCCATATATCCTATGGAACGCACACAAAGCATTCATATGGGGCTAATCCAACAGGGAGCTAGAGTCAAAAGATGCTACAACCTATGCCTCACCAAACTCACTGCTGAAGTCCATAAATTGGAAACTAGTAATAAACTAAAGCCCTCACAGAAATGATCTAACTTCCTTCGCATCCTCAGAGAAGAACTAACAACTCTGTTACTACAACAATACAATAAACACTTAAGGAGTTTAAAACTAAATTCATATGCCAATGCCAACTGAGCAGGCAAATTCCTAGCCCACAGGATCTAAATTAAGGATTTCACACTTGATCCATCCCACTCATCAACATAGGATAACTAATTGACACAAAATTGCAGATTAATTTGCAGACTACTATGGGGCACTGTACAATCTCAAAAATTATCCCAATACCCCCCAGCCTTCGGTGGAGGGTATTACTGCCTTCTTATGCCGCGTACACACAAGCGGACTTTACGGCAGACTTTGCTCGGCGGACTTTTCACCGGACTTTGTCGGCTCCTTGTGCCGGACTTAAAAAGGGACGGACTTGGCCACACACGATCACTGCAAAAGTCCGCTGGTTTGGAACGCGGTGACATATAGCACGTACGACGGGACTATAAAAAGGAAGTTTAAGCCCCACTATGGCAGCCTTTGGGCTCCTTCTGCTAATCTCGTGTTTATCTCGTATTAGTACAAGTTTGGTTAGAGACGATTCGAGCTTTTCACATTTCAGCTTATTTCAATCATTTTCTGCGGTTCAGTTTGTGCTTGTGAGGTTTGTATCTGCTTTTCAGTGCGTGTTGGTCAGTTCGTAACCTGCCTTGCAGGCCGTTCTGGTCCACTCGTTCCTGATTTTCAGGTCATTCTTCATAGGCCTTGCTGTTCTTCAGTGCGTTTGTTATAAGTTTGTTTGTTTGACCAGCCAACCGTTTTGAAGTCATGTCGCGTGGACGTACTCGTTCTCGAGTTCGTGCTGCGTGGGGACTTGGTGTTGGGGTTAATACTTTGACCCGAGTCCAGTCCATGAACAGGGCGAGGAGGAGTTCATGGATGAAGAATTGGTTGCGCCAGCATGACCAATTCTCGCACATGCCTTTGCTCCATGAGCTCCGTGAGAATAATCCTGAGGATTTCAGGAATTTTCTCAGGATGACGGCCCCGTTTTTGAGTGTCTGCTGGCTATGCTGACCCCCTTTATCAGCAGGCAGGATACCTGCATGAGGCAAGCCATCAGTGCGGAGCAGAGGCTAGTTGCCACGTTACGTTACTTGGTGACTGGGAGAAGTCTTCAGGACTTGAAGTTCTCGACAGGCATCTCCCCCCAGGCTCTGGGGATAATAATCCCAGAGACTTGTTCTGCCATCATTCAGGTCCTGCAGAAGGACTATATGAAGGTAAGTTTTATCCTTTAACATGACATGATATGTATTAAATGTTTGCTAATGTATTGTATAAATGTCCTCCTTACCTAATTGCCATGCTTTCAATATGCTGTGAATGTCCCCTTTATCTTCATGCATGCCTGTTTTTGGACATTAATCATTTATTGCCCTACATGCATATTTACCTTCAATAACCTCCCCACCATGCAATTCTGGGTCCATTTATATCTCTAGCCTATAGTCACTTGAACAATGTATATTGTCTGCTCCATTGTCTTGTTTGACCCTTCCCCACCCCACAAATGTTTAAAACAGTCAGGTGTGTTTTTGACCCTAATTAGAACCCCTTCCCCACCCCACAAATGTTTAAAACAGTCAGGTGTGTTTGTTAACCTAATTAGAACCCCTCCCCCACCCCACAAATGTTTAAAACAGTCAGGTGTGTTTGTTAACCTAATTAGAACCCCTCCCCCACCCCACAAATGTTTAAAACAGTCAGGTGTGTTTGTTAACCTAATTAGAACCCCTCCCCCACCCCACAGATGTTTAAAACAGTCAGGTGTGTTTGTTAACCTAATTAGAACCCCTCCCCCACCCCAAAAATGTTTAAAACAGTCAGGTGTGTTTTTGACCCTAATTAGAACCCCTCCCCCACCCCACAAATGTTTTAAACAGTCAGGTGTGTTTGTTAACCTAATTAGAACCCCTCCCCCACCCCACCAATGTTTAAAACAGTCAGGTGTGTTTGTTAACCTAATTAGAACCCCTCCCCCACCCCACCAATGTTTTAAACAGTCAGGTGTGTTTGTTAACCTAATTAGAACCCCTCCCCCCACATTCAAATGGATCAATGGGCCATCAGAGGGGGTGATTAATCTTATAAGTGGGCCTTATGTTTTTTACAATTTCAATTACAAACACACATATTAATAATATGTTTGACTGCTGTTGTTCACTAATGTTTTTGTGTAATCTGATATACAAGTTATGTTTAAAAGTCCTTATCTTAATGTTTGTTGTTTTTTTCACTCCACAGTTTCCTTCCAGTACACAGGAATGGCAGACTGTGGCCTCCCAATTCACTGACTGTTGGGACTTTCCCAACTGTGTCGGGGCGATTGACGGGAAGCATGTCCGCATTGTGCCACCACCGCATTCGGGGTCTTATTTCTATAACTACAAGGGGTTCCATAGTGTAGTTTTGATGGCGGTGGTCTCGGCACATTTGGACTTTCTGTTTGTGAATGTGGGGAAGAATGGTCGGATGTCTGATGGAGGAGTCTTTGCACAGACCGAGCTGTGCCAGCGTCTCCAGACTGGTGGCCTGGGATTGCCACCTAATGACCAGAATGTTGATGGACTCCCCTCAGTTTTTATTGCTGATGAAGCGTTTGCTCTCGGTGAGCACTTGATGAGGCCATTCCCCCAAAGGACACTCACCCCTGAGAGGAGGGTATTTAATTACCGGCTGGCCAGAGCAAGAAGAGTTGTGGAGAATGCCTTTGGGATTCTGGCCAGGCGGTTCCGTTTGTTCCTTTCAGCAATAAATCTGGCGGAGTATAAACTAAATTAGGTCATACTTGCTTGCTGCATCCTACATAACTTTTTAAGGAGACATTCAGCTACATATATTTCTTCTGATGGGCCTGAGGCCAGACTGGAACAAGATACAACAATGACAGGCCTAGAAATTGGCTGTATTGGCTTGGCCCCCCGAACTGCACATCAAGTGTGTGAGTGTTATGTTAATTATTTTATTGGTCGGGGGGCCATTGCTATTCAGCAACAGCTTTAATTTTACCAAAAAATACAATAAAAATAATTGATCAAAAATATCTTGTTTTTATTCTTGTTTGCATTTAGTTTTGTCTGTCTCCTAGTGCACTTATAGTAGTGGCAAGTGCATTTACCTTTAGTTAATCAGGCCCTTTGTCACTGTAACCACCCAAAAAAAAAGAAAATTATTTTTCTGAAATAATCAGCCACACACATTGTATTAGTAAAAACTTTTTACTGTGTGCACATTGAAAGGTGCATTTTTGAATAATTTTTTTGATTTTATTTTTTCAGATTTTTTTTGGTGTAAAAATATTTTTTTTTTAACGTTATTAAAGGCATATTTTTGCTAAAATAGACCTTGATAAAAATATTTACATTCACAACAGTGTTTTTAAAAACATACCAAAACATTGAAGAACTTACAAAGTTCAACATTTAAAGAATGGTGCATGTGATGTCACCCTTGGAAATCGTTCATTTTGAATATGCTCAAAATTGAGCATTACAAAAGGGTCAAGTCAACATGTGCTATCTCCCATCATGGGTGAGCAATGTACGTGTTTTGTGTGTGCAATCCCTTTTTGTTCCTATCACCACAAAATAATTTTGAGGATGAAGGGGTTGCAAACATAAAACAAGTACATTGGGGGGCGTGGCTTGGCGCGCGGCGAGGATGGTCGCACACTAACTGAGCTCCGCAGCACACACAGCCGTCCGCAACCTAAATACCCGACCCAGAGCCACCAGATGCCGGGTAAGAAGCTACACTACACACCTAAATCCCGCCCGAGACGTGGATCGGTGCCTCACTCGGCTTCTACGATTCCGGACATCTTTAAAGCTAAGCAGCTCACTGGCAGCAAAACGAGATCCAAGATGGCGCCGGCGCACAACGAGGAGGAGTACAGCGAAGACTCCCAGTCGGCTCCGGAGGACTCAGGCAGGGGTAAGCACAGACCGGATCACCCCTTGACGTTCGCCGACATGTCCCTGATAGCGGCTGACATCAAAGCCACTTTCTCTGCTGCCATCACAGACCTTAAGACCAGCATGCTGGTTATTAATGAGAAGATGGCGGCGGCAGAGGCCGCGGGAAGACACAGGGATAAGGCCATAGGCAGACTTGAAAAGGCCTCACTGACACAATCCCAGCACCTAATAAACATGAACAGACATATCGAAGACCTCGACAACAGGGGCAGAAGGTGCAATGTCAGGGTGAGAGGGATACCTGAATCAGTGGAACAGGCTCAAATAGCCCCAGCACTGCAAAGGGTGTTTAACAGTTTATTAGAGAGACCTGAGGACATGGAGATTGACTTTGTCAGAGCTCATAGAGCCCTCAGACCGAAAGGTCCAGACACAGCCCCTCCAAGGGATATTATATGCTGCCTGCAAAGTTTTGTGTTAAAAGACGAAATAATGCGGAAAGCAAGGAGAAATGAGAGAATTGTCTTCAATGGAGCAACGATCATGCTATTTCAAGACTTATCTCAGATCACTTTGCAAAACAGACGCGCTTTGCGCCCTCTGCTGGAGAAAATAAGGGAAAAAGATCTCAGATACTCCTGGCGATTCCCTTTTGCCCTGCTGGTCTCATACAATGGTCACCAACACACCCTGCGCACCCCCGCTGACCTCCCTGAATTCTGTCATGCTCTAGATTTGGATCAGATCGACCTACCAGAGTGGTACGCTGATTTCCTCCGGACACCTATTGAAAGAAGCCCACCGAGCTCACCTCTCTCTACACCTGACAAGAGACTGTCCAAGAAATCCAAATACAGCAGATCTGGAAACTCCAAAATGGGAACCCCGAGAAGATCCGCAGAAGAAGCCAGATTCCAGGAGGATGAATGAAGTGACGCCTATACCCCAATTTGTTGTTAGTGTACACTAACGTTTGCACAGTTACGTTGTTCACGGGTGCTTTGCAGAAACTTCAACCTTGATAACTCTCGTTTACATCTGCTTTGAACATACCCAATTTTTTCACCTACCCTTAAATCTCAAGACCCTCGGCACGGATGTGCGGCTCCACAGTTTTACAGCTGTTCTTACTCCACATGTTCACCTTAAGTCACAACTGAAGATCAGCTGTTCTCACAGGGTGGAAACATGGATCTTCCAAAGAGGACGATAATACCATTAGTGTCCCATTTGATCTCTCTCTACTCGTCCTTAGAGAACTTTAGCTTTAGTTTTGAATTTTATGTTAGGTCTCAGCCCTTGCCTTATAAGACATCCCACCACCTCATCCCGAATTTTTTGACTGATACCTGGGTTGGGTGTACGATGGTTCAGTTTTATTTCTTTTTTCAGCTAATTTTCTAAAGGCTGTGTGTGACTCAATAGAGTTCTCTCTCAAACCTAATTCTACACATTTACTAATTTAGTTGGTGTGCCCCCGCTTGGTCGTTGACGACTCCCTCTTCCCCCACAAAGTGACCCAGTGACCTGACTGCAGGTCTCGGGGATCACTATTAAACCCAGTGGGCTCCCCCCCTGGGGCGGTAAGAGCACGCCCTGGTGAGGGACCCCCCAGTATTTTATTTGCTCCTTCAATCTACTCTTCCCCTTTTTATTTACTTATCGTTAACCTTTCTCTCTCTTTCTACCCCCCACTCCCCCCCCCCTTTTTTTTTTCTTTTTTTTTTTTTTTTAGTTCTGGTGCTCAACCTTTTGTTCTATTTTACTCGGACCCACGCCAACTGGGACTGAGATTGAGTGTCTGTGATAATAACAAAGTGTTTGACCAGGTTTTTGTAGCTGTCTCCTTGCAGATTGTCCTCGAAGCCACCTCCTCCTGACCTGCCGCCATGGCCTACTCATCGCTAGGGAAAAATCCTCTGATCATCTCGCACAACGTAAGAGGACTAAATGTCCCTGAGAAACGTACTTCCCTTCTAAGGGAACTCCAAAAAGGTAAGCCGCAAATTGTTTACTTGCAGGAAACTCATTTTAGGACACATCATGTCCCTAAACTTCCCACTTTACAAGGGCATTCCATGCTACAAATAACGATTCCAGATCCAAGGGAGTATCAATTTTATTAAGCAAAAACACACCTTTTGAACTAACTGAACAACTCTCTGACCCCGAAGGTAGGTTTATTTTTTTAAAGGGATCTCTAGGAGGCACCCCAGTAACTCTGGCAAACGTGTATTTCCCGAATAAGGCCCATGTCACGTTTTGCCAACGAATGGTAAAGGAGCTGCAGGTATTTGCCTCCGGCTGTCAGATCCTCGGAGGGGATTTTAATGTCCCGCTTAACCCTCTAGCAGACACGTCCAACGGGAAAACATGTATCACCTACAGAATACTCAAAAAACTAAAGGCAATGCTCCAATCCCTCCAGTTAGTTGATACATGGCGCTTTCTCCATCCCGAGGATAGAGATTTTACCTTTTTTTCTATCCCACATGCTAGATATGCGAGACTAGACTACCTATTTATTTCACAGAGAGATCTTCAGTTAGTGGAGGGTGCACACATAGGAAACCAAACGATTTCTGACCATGCACCTATTTCTCTGTCGTTGGATTTATTAAATCCTCCACAGAAACAACCGACATTGAGATTAAATGCATCGCTCCTGACCGACCCGTCGTTTCTCCCCACTCTAACTTCCACACTGACTGAGTTTTTCAACTTAAACAACACCCCAGACGCAGACCCTCTTATAATTTGGGAGGCCCACAAATGTACGATTAGGGGCGAGTTGATAAGAATGGGATCCAAGCGTAAAAGAGAAAAAGAACTTACTATTAAAAAATTGATCACACAAATTAACACCCTAGAGACCTTGCATAAACAGTCTTTATCTACAACCACAGCCACACAACTACTAGAAGCTAGGAAGACTCTTCAACAAATATTGGATTCTAGAGCTAAAAGAACTCTATTCTTTAGAAACAAACTATACTACGAGGCAGGAAATAAAACAGGAAAACTTTTAGCAAGAGCGATAAGGGAACACACAACCTCTAATAACATTCCCGGCATCAGAGGGGCACAAGGTAAAATTGACATAACAACAGAAGCGATTGCCGATCATTTCCAGAAATATTACACAAAACTTTATAATCTCCCACCACAACACAGAGAACATAATGTGACTGACGACAGAACCCAAATCATAAAAGACTACATACTCAGGAGCGGTCTCCCAGCTCTTCAGGAGTCAGACGCTGTCCTACTAGAGGACTCAATCACACCACTAGAAATTACCCAGGCCATTAAACATTTAAAAAATGGCAAGAGCCCGGGCCCGGACGGCTATTCAGCCATTTATTATAAAACCTTCTTGAACATCCTTAAGAACCCCCTGGTGGCTGCTTTGAACTCTCTGTCCTCGCCTAGAGAGGTGACCCCAGATTTTCTCTCGGCCCACATCACGGTGATACCGAAACCAGGAAAAGACCCATTAGAATGCCCAAGTTATAGACCCATTTCCCTGCTAAACCTAGATGTTAAGCTGTTCGCCAAAATACTCGCTACGGGGGCGTGGCTTAGCGATGGCCGAGTAAAGACGTGAGCTGAAGGAGCTCCGGGCCCGTTCCACGCTTCACCTGCCAAACATCCCTCTTCTTCAGCAGGTGAACACGGCATGTCCACCTCTAAACACTACAGGACAAGAGCGAAAACCAAAAGAACCGGAACCCCGATCCCACAGCACGGGATAAGAAGGTTTCTAAGAGACAGGCAGGAGACGTCCCCAGGCGCCATTGCAGCTGCACCACGTGCACACGGTACGGAGAGGCACACTCCTGGGACACAGACACTCTCCCCAGATAGCGATATGGAAGCAGATCTACACATGGAGACCCCAGCTGCATTCAGAGCGGTGCCTGCAACCCCCTCACACAGCCAGATAAGGATAGAAGATGACCTCCGCGCAATGCTGCAGGCTCTCCCTACCAGAGCTGACATTGAGGCCCTGATCCAACGTGTGGAAGAAGCACACAACAAGGATATACAAGAGATCAGGTCAGAACTGCACACGATTAACCACCGAGTGTCCGCTGGGGAAACCCAGACCACCACATTAGAATCCAGAGTTTTATCCCTGGAACAAGCCCAAGAATCACACAATATGGAATTACAAGAAATGCAACTGCATATCGAAGAAATGGAAGACCGCAGTCGCCGCAACAACCTTAGGCTGCGGGGGATCCCGGAGGCAACGGGACCAGAGGACCTGGCGGAGACAGTAACAGCCATATTTCAGAGACTCCTGGAAAACCCCGCACCCTCTTTGGAAATTGACAGGGTCCACCGTACCCTTGGACCAAAATCCACAGACCCGGCTAGACCCCGAGATGTCCTATGCCGATTGCACCGATACGCTCAAAAAGAAACCATACTACGCAACGCTTGGGGCAGCGGAGGCATAGAATTCGACGGAGCACAGATTCAAATCCTACCGGATATATCCAGAGCTACCCTCCAACGCAGAGCGATGCTAAAACCCCTGTTGGAAGCTGCGAGGCAACATGGATACACTTACAGATGGGGGTACCCTCTGGCAGTGATCTTTCGATCCAACCAGTCCTCATTCACACTGCGGTCGCCGGCGGATCTCCCTGCCTGCTTCACTTTCATGGGGTTTGACCCGATCCCAATACCCAACTGGCTGCTGAAAATCCCGAGACCGACAGGCCGTGCGGGACCCCTGCCGCCTGGATACAGCCTGCCACCAAGATCCCAGAGAAATCGGGGCCGTTCTAGAGTCACCAACAACAATGGTTCACGTGAGTCTTGACTTCTGTACATGACCAGTTAAAAAGATGTAGGAAGCGGGCATAGTTATGTTATACCTTTCTATGTTTTACCATGGGGGCTCCCCCCTGGTACCAAGTTCTCCGGGACACTTACTCAGCACCCACCTTGCTCACCACACAGACCTGACTGAGGCGAGTGGCCAACACATTGAGAGTGGGGGAGAACGGGGGGGTTGCACAACTACTTGCCTTCCTCTGGGAGCCGCCCCCCCCTCATCGCCATCTCCAGTATGTACACTGTAAGCCAGAATTTTAAATAATGGAATGCCAACAGCCTCCTATACCACGGCCAGGTCACCCCGAACTACGAAAGGACCATGTGTATGTTGCTATACTAGGGCCAAGTTACAGTTTAAGTTCAGCCTAGGCAACCCCACACGGTCAGAAAGGGATGAGCAAGAGGGGCCCCCCCATAACCTCCCCAACCGTAAGGTACATCTAAAGATTGTCTCATGAGACGCTACATCTGGAGCAAGTACCCGCAGTTAACCAATCAGAGGATCTCCCCCACCCCAACACGAACTACGCGTCAAGATAGTAGCCTCAAATGATGACATACTCAAAGCGACCACGCTAACATACGATATATAACGGAGGGGCACAGGCGGAGGTTTTGACTTCTTCCACCCGGCAACTAAGCCCACATCACACAATTTAACTGCGGACCGTCCAGGAAGCCTCACGACTATTGACAAAGAGAACCGTCGAAGTTTGATCTCTGCGCATACCATGCATGTATAAGAGGAGACGCTGGCTAGGTTTCAAACGGGAGAGTGGAACTTACATGGGATGGTCATGTGTTGGAAGCTGATGGGGGCAGGGGTTGCCGGGGGGGGGGGTTTTCCGAGACATAATTCCTCCACCCCACCAATGGCCATCGACGCGCGGACTGCACGTTACCAAGGGAGGGGGATGTCGGCGGGCGGTTGGTTGAGTTCCGGGGGGTGAGGGATATGAGGTTCCACACCGGAGATTGGTTCTAGTTATTGTTTTAACTACATGCCTGAACCGCTTTCCTATATCACCATACAAGTATTGCAGTCTGTATTAAGACATGTTAGCAATGTTATGTAGAAGTGTTGTTTTCTGAGGTTATGATACATGTTCATCTCTTGTCAAAGACATACATGTCAGTGTTGTACCTGCCTACATCTACTTATACACCAAGGTGGGGGGAGGGCGGGCGGCACCCGGATGCCTCCCAGGTCCCTCGCTGATCACACTCCCACTTAGGCACACGCTCAACACGCAGACTACCCTGCAGAGCGTATAAGCGAGTTTTTGCTACCCTAGTTAGGAGCTTGAGACGCTGATTGAAAGTCTCTTATTCTCACCTCTATTTCTTCTCTGATTTCTTATTCTTACCTGTTTCCCCACTACCCCCTTCCTGTTCTCAACCACACCACCTACTATCCTTTCTTCCCCCCCCCCCCCAATCCCCAGGACCATGGACGAACTCCACATCGTAACTTTAAACGCAAAAGGACTTAATGTCCCAGAAAAAAGAAGAATGCTACAAAATGATATGAGACGCATGAAAGCAGACATAGTTCTGCTACAAGAAACTCATTTCCGGGAAAATGCTTTTCCCATCCTAAAAAACAGACACTATCCGACGGTATACCACTCCACATATTCGGAGGCCAAATCAAGAGGGGTATCCATTCAGATATCAGCCAAAATACCCTGGTCCTTGACTGATATAAAGACAGACCCGGAAGGAAGATACCTCTTCCTCAAGGGCATGATAGGTGATGTGAAGGTGACTATAGCCAATCTATACGCCCCCAACTGCCACCAAGACGTCTTTATCAAGAAACATTTGAAACTCCTCCAAACATTCACAGAAGGCCAACTCATTGTGGGCGGAGATTTAAATGTCCCCCTTCTCCCTTCAGAAGACACCTCAACGGGAACATCCTCCACACACAAAAACACACGTAGAACTATTTACTCGGCCCTACATGAGACCCAATTAATAGACACTTGGCGGCTCTTACACCCCGGAGAACGGGACTATACTTTTTTCTCCCGACCGCACCAATCATACTCACGTATAGACTACCTTTTGATCCCCCATAGACAACTCCAAGCAGTCAAAAACACCACTATAGGCTCCATAACATGGTCAGACCATGCCCCAGTCATGATGCGCTATGCTCTGACTGACTTCTGCAAAGGACAGAGGAGTCCTTGGAGACTGAACGAGAGCCTACTGCAAGACCAGGAGACGCTTACAGCTGTCACCAAAGAGATAACACACTACTTCCAAGACAACCACACCACAGACAATAACAAGGGCCTCGTATGGGAAGCCCACAAGGCAGTGATAAGAGGTATCCTTATACAACATGGCTCACGAATTAAGAGGCAGAGGACTGAACAAATGACCCTACTGATAAAGAAATTACAGACGCTAGAGACTACACATAAACAGACCCAAAACAGACAAGTGGAGACTGAACTGAATACGGTCCGGGCGCAGATCACTGACCTACTTTATTATAAAGCTAAAGCTGCAATGCAAATTACCAGGAAAAGAGTATACGAATCGGGTAACAAATGTGGCAGAATGTTGGCACAATCCCTACAGAATCAGAGGACGGCCTCCTATATTCCACATATCTATACACACCTAGGCCACAAAATGACACTTCCACAACAAATTACAAACGAATTCAAATCTTTCTACGAAAAGCTATACAATATCCCCACGACAAGCCCACCGACAGAGCGAATGAGAGAATATTTAACCAACTCCTTAATGCCCACATTGTCAAATGAAACACGCGACTTACTAGAAGACCCTATAACACTAACTGAACTACAAGCAGCAATAGGCAGCACCAAATCGGGAAAGGCCCCGGGCCCAGACGGTCTAACTGTGCAGTACTACAAAACCCTCCTACCATCCTTAGGGACCCACATGGTAGAGCTGTTTAATAGTCACACAGAGGGGGGCGGGTTTCATAACTCCTCCTTGCAAGCCCAGATCTCGGTCATCCCTAAGGAGGGGAAGGACCCGACCCAATGTGGAAGCTACCGGCCAATCTCCCTGCTCAACACGGATATCAAATTATTTACTAAGATCATAGCATCCAGACTACAGCTACACCTCCCGTACCTAATACACTTAGACCAGGTGGGCTTCGTGCCCACTAGAGAGGCGAGGGACAACACCACTAAGGTGTTGAACTTAATTCACACAGCCAACCACACAAAAACACCGAGTGTCTTCGTCAGTACAGACGCGGAAAAGGCATTCGACCGTGTAAATTGGGCCTTTATGTTCGAAACACTCAGACACGTAGGGGTTGGGAGGAAGATGCTAAGATGGATCATGGCAGTTTACACGTCACCATCCGCCAGAGTCAGAGCTAACGGGATGCTATCTGACCCGTTTTCGATCACCAACGGAACGAGACAGGGCTGCCCACTTTCCCCCCTCCTCTTTGCCCTATCTCTCGAACCCTTTCTATGCCACGTAAGATTGAACCCCAACATTAAAGGGGTGGAACTAAACCAAACCCAATACAAGGTATCCGCCTATGCGGACGATCTCATGTTTTCACTTACAAACCCAACCATTTCCCTACCTAATCTATTGAGAGAGTTCGAACTATACGGCAGTCTCACTAATTTAAAGATAAACTTCGCCAAATCAGAAGCTATGGGAGTTAGAATACCGCATCCACAGCTGGTGCACCTTCAATCCAGTATCCACTTGAAATGGAATAACAAGTCCCTAAAATATTTGGGCACACAAATCCCCCATAACCTATCACAGCTTTACGCACTAAATTTCCCGCCACTGCTTAAAACGACAAGGGAACTCCTGAACAAATGGGGCGCGGGTTTGCACTCCTGGGTAGGAAGGTGCAACATACTAAAAATGTCCATTCTCCCCAAATTCCTCTATCTTATGCAAGCGCTACCGGTGAACATTCCTGCACCCTATTTCAAAAAAATACAATCGATGTTCTCGGAATTTGTTTGGGCTAAACAGAAACCGAGACTGGCTCACAAAATTTTAGTCCTCCCCAAGCAGTATGGTGGCCTAGCACTACCAGACGTTCGCGCCTACTACCAGGCGGTCCATTTGAGCAGACTGATTGACTGGTGTCGACACCAAGAGACCAAGCTCTGGACTAGCTTGGAACAAAACCAAAGCCAAGTCCCGCTCCGAAGAGCTCCTTGGTGCCATTCAGCCATACCAGCAGAGATTAAGAGACACCCATTAATAGGGAACACCATACTGGTTTGTGCTAGACTGCTTACAAGGACAAACCTGTCATCACTGAATTCCCCTTTATACCCAATACTAGGGAACCCGCTGTTCACACCGGGGCTGCAGGATCAGGTGTTTGGAAACCTGACCAGGTTGGACCTTTACCAAGCATCCCACTTTAGTGCGGGTGGGCGCTGGAAAACGACCGCAGAACTCACTGATCCTGCAGGCACCTACAGACTAGACTTCCTGAGGGCACTCCAGCTGAGTCATTTCCTCCAAACCATTCAACCCCCAACGAACGAACAGATACTCACCGAATTCGAAGACATATGCTCAACCCAAGGGGCCATACCACACACACTCTCCCTGACCTACAACATCCTTAACACTCCCCAAACAGATTTTGTCCCACCAGGACTGATCAAATGGGAAAAAGAACTGAACTTAACATTCAGCCTAGCCAAGAAACAACAGATTCTAAAATTCACACACAAATCTTCTATATGTGCCAAAACTCAAGAGACGAACTATAAAATTTTATCACACTGGTACAGAACCCCAACACAATTAAGCAGATTCTTCCCAACGACATCTGACCTGTGCTGGCGATGCCAAACGGAAAAAGGAACACTATTACACATCTTTTGGTCTTGTCCAGGTCTGACAGCTTTCTGGCAAACAGTAAAACAGACCATACAAAAATTTACAGAATATAATATAACTGATGACCCGGCCTTCTTCCTCCTGCATGCGGCAAACGTTCCCATGAAAACATATAAAAAGTCAGTCCTGCGACATCTTTTAGACGCAGCTAAGGCCTGTATCCCACTATATTGGAAATCCACAACTCCACCACCCATAACATTATGGATTAAAAAAGTAGAGGAAATCAAACATATGGAAGATCTCATCCACACAGCGCAAAACAGACAAGAGAAATTTTCCAAAATGTGGCAGTTGTGGAACATGTTTATATTTTCCAAAGAAGGACAGGCTTTACAAACAACTATGCCAATTTAACCTGATGTGCCGCGTGCTGGATGAGGTGAGCTCAGTGTTGCTGCTACATTACATCAAATTCGATCCATGATCCTGGGGATTCTTCCCCCCCCCACCCCTGCCTTCCACCCCCCTATCTCCCTACTCAATATCTCTTCTTTTCTTCTTCCCCTTGCTACCCCTCTTTTCTCCTGCTCACAGGACCATTCTATAACTTTTTGGAAAAAGGGAAAAAGTAGGAGAGGGAGAACACATGGGACTATACTAATTAATCCACCAAGATTCCACAAACATGTCTGTCTTGAATGTACCGTATTAAGTAGAAAATCAGTGATGGAGATGTATTGTTGGATGTACTGTTTGGTCCGTGTGGACTCGCTCTGCCTGTGTTCATAAATAAAAAATTAAAAAAAAAAAAAAATACTCGCTACGAGATTGAGCCCACTATTGCCAGAGCTGATTGATCTGGAACAGGTGGGTTTTGTCCCTGGAAGAGACGCGAAAGATAATGTCACTAAAGCACTCCTTCTTATACATGCAGCCAAAGCGAGGGATATCGAGGGCCTTCTCCTGTCCACGGATGCGGAGAAGGCCTTCGATAGAGTGGCATGGGATTTCATGAAGGCAGTGTGCCAACATGTGGGCTGGGTACGCACATGCTCTCCTGGATATCAGCTTTATACCAAAACCCCAAGGCACAATTAAAGATTAATGGTACCCTCTCTAAACCTGTACACATAGCGAATGGGACTAGGCAGGGGTGCCCGCTGTCACCCCTGCTATTCATACTAACCCTGGAACCATTCATAAGAACGATTAAGCAAAATACCGCAATAGCTGGATTCCGGATTGGGGACGGGGAGTTCAAAGTGGCAGCCTATGCAGATGACCTTTTATTTTTTCTCACGAACCCCACTGTCTCCATACCTAACTTACTTAAAGAATTTAATACATACAGTTACATCTCAAATTTAAAAATAAATTACTCTAAATCTGAAGCCCTTAACATTACTCTACCAGATAACCTGCTCCGCCTAACCACTGCCAATTCACAGTTTAGATGGGTCCCCAATGCACTTAAATATTTAGGAGTCTGGCTTACTCCTCGACTCCAGAACACGTTTGAAAAGAATTTTCCTCCACTCCTGAAGAGCTGTGAAAAGAATCTTAAAGACTGGCACTTAGATTTTCTATCCTGGTTTGGGCGGGCTGCTATTATAAAAATGATTATTCTACCCAGGTTTCTATATCTAATGCGCACCTTACCAGTTAGAATCCCTCATACCTTTTTTCGTGCACTAAACTCTATAATTTTGAGATTCCTTTGGAACCAAAAAAAACCTAGGATTAGGTTACCCTGGCTGACAAGACCCAAAGATCTAGGGGGGATTAACCTACCTAACTTTAAGCATTACTATTACGCTTCACATCTAGCCAGAGTGATAGATTGGCATTGCCATGGCCACATGAAGGACTGGGTCCCCCTGGAGGGAGAGTTGAACGCCCTTAAGTTACAATACTACCCGTGGATCCCCTGGGCTAGATACCCGCTGAATGTCCGCAAACACCCTATAACTGGCGTCACGCTAGAGATTATACACTTACTTGCCAATCGTCATTGTATTACTTCTGACGTAAGCCCACTGACCCCACTAACAGATAACCCAGATTTTGCCCCTGGACTCGGGAACAAACTGTTCAAACCCATAACTCAGGACGCATCTCCATTACTGACGGGTGACTGTTTTACAGATGACAGATTTAAAGATTGGACGGTATTGAAGGCTGAAAATAACCTACCACATCTAAGGCAATGGTCTTATTTTCAATTAAGAAGCTACCTAACCAGCCATAGTCAAAAAGGGGAATTCCTTAGACCTCTCACGGATCTGGAGTCGGTTTGCCATAGTAGGACTCCTCTAAACAGAGCCATTTCATTTGCATATGCATGGCTGCAACACCCCAAGAGCTCTGATGATGACGGTCACAGGAGGAGGTGGTCAGAGGAGCTGGGAGAGGACATCTCAGATGAACAATGGAGGTATGCATGTATTTTTGCTCACAAAGGTTCTATAAACACTAAATCACAAGAGACGAGCTATAAACTACTAATGCATTGGTACAACACACCAGACAAATTGCATAAATGGAACTCTCAGAGGTCAGAATTATGTTGGAGGTGCCAGGGTGAGTTGGGCACATTGGCTCATATATGGTGGCACTGTCCTCCTATCGCAAATTTCTGGTATACAATAAGAAATCTGATTAAAAAAATTACCGAAACAAGAATAAATCTCACGGCAGCTTGCTGCCTTTTACACGTAACGAACTTTTCATTCAAGCGGTACAAGCACTCTCTGACTAAGCACCTTCTAAACGCGGCTAAATCTTTGATCCCGCTATATTGGAATTCAGTGAAAGTTCCTTCTACAGCAGAATGGCTGAATAAAGTTGGCGATGTTTGCGAGATGGAGGACATGCTAGCACAGGACAGGGGCCACATTGAACGATTTCATAGAACCTGGCAACCTTGGTTCACCTTTAAGTACTCGCAAGATTTCACTACAATCTTGGCACAAAACCTGGTCTGACTCCTCTTTCGCCTCCCATCCACACTCTCTTTTCTCTTTTTTTTTTTTTTTTTTGTGTTTTTCTTTCTCCTTCTCCTCCCCTCTTTATTTTTTATAATAGTTAATATTAAGAAGAAGGTGATGTTTACATAAGATGATAAACCAATTGTACTCTGTAGATTACTGCATTGTATGTTGTTTAGTTACAAAGAGGAGGTAATTACCCCTTCTTAGGATTTGGTATGGGTTCATATGTTTACCCCATAACTAACATACAGATTGATGAAACTCAGTTAACTTTCAATTTGGTTCCTTAGACTATATTTCATAAGTAATGGTATACTGATGATAATTGCACAAAAATCAATGTAATTCCATCTTGTGCTTTAAATGTCTACCTACTAATGTAACATATCTGACAAGCAATTGATCTCTGTTGTTGCTTTGTATGCAAATATTTTTACTTTTCAATAAAACAAAATGTTTAAAAAAAAAACAAGTACATTGATAACCCATGATGGAAGATAGCACATGATGACACACCGTGCGCATCATAATGAAAATTTGGGTATCACAAAAAAATTAAAAACAATTTTCTAGAAAAAACAAACTTCACAAGAAAATGAAGAACATGATTGATGTTTTTAGGCAAAACGTTATTATATTCTGCCCAAAACATCAATCATGTTCTTCATTTCCTGTTGCATGGAGTCCAGGCGAAGTTGCATGCTGTGAATTTGGTCACGCATTTTTATCTATTTGGCCATTCCACAGCATTATCTGGCCAATTAGTCTTTGGGCACTGTCTGTGCTGAATGGCTCTGCCGCTTGGCCTTCCACAACCAGAAACTCACCTAAAATGAGTGAATAAAAACAAGGGTTACAATATGCACGCCAAAATACATTACCTTAAGCTGGGGTGTCAGTCACTCACTTGGTGGGCTTGAAAGCTCGCACACTTCCTCCACCTCTCCTTCCTCCAGGTCGTTGGGTGGGCGTGGTCTTGGGCTGGGGTATCTTCTGCCGCAGGCTGGTGACTTGGGGGGGTCCTGGGATCCTTGGACTGTTGTCTGAGTCTTTTCTCCCCTATGATAATTGAACAAAAGGTATAGTTAAAACACAGTGATATTTTAGATTATATCAAATAATCTGAAACGTTGGTTAGGAGTTGTGGCCAATTGCCTTTTTTTGTCATCAAAAGTTTAGAAGACAGGATGAGCATTCCCTCTGAACAACAATTATAAACAATGCACATTTTCTGGCAAGTTTCACAGATGCAGACACCTCAATGATCTCCTATGTGTATTACCCCTCTAAAATGTATTTATGGTCACATAGTACACTATAGTGTTCGTGAGTCCAGATGTGTAAACAGCTGATGTGTCCTGTCCTTACATTACATTGAATAATTTTTGAAGAAGCATTATATTTTCCAACACATCTACAGCACATCAACAAATTGTGGGAATTGGACAAATTATCAAGACATAAATGTATGTCCAACCCTGTCCCATCGTATTTGGCAAAAAAATAACTTCATTTTCTAAAGTATCATATGTATTTTACAAAGAATGGTCTTTACGAACGATGCTGTAGAAAGTCAAAAAATATGGATCAGCATGCAAGTTAAGTATCTCAATAGAAAAACACAACAAGCACTTACTTTTTTTAGGCAGCTTCTTTAATCGCCAATATTGTTCTGGCTCCCGAATTTGATGTCAGACCACCGCTTTCTCAATTGTTCTTTTGACCGTTTAGTGCCAAATTTAGCTTCTAGAGCGGTGACAACTGAGGACATAATTTTGTCCTCACGCATATTCGGTCGTGTGTACGGTCCTTTTTTGCCATCGTAGTCCTCCCTTCTCAATATGGACACCATCTCCACCATCTCTTCAAAAGCCATGTTGGTGACCTTATATCTCCTCCGGGATGTGGATGGTTGTAGCTCCGGGCTTTCCTCCGCGCTACTTCCACTGATTCTCTCCGCCATCTTTATCTATCTACTCCCACTGCGCAACGAAGAGTGAAGGGGCGGGGACAAATCATACTAAAGAATGTCAGGGGCGGGCGATGCAGGCGGAGCATGACACATGCGCAGTGTATATAAAGCTATTACAATGGCCTACGTATGTCCGTGCGGAAGTAGCGAGCGTCAGAAAAGAAGGTAAGATTAAAGTGGGGCTGTGTGTGTTTGGTGTGTGTGTGTGTGTGTGTGTGTGTGTGTGTGTGTGTGTGTATGTATGTGTCCCCTAGATTACAAACCAAAATAATCCTGTGATTTGTGACTGACATTAGTTTGGATCTAGTGTCTTGTCTTTCAGAAACAATGAATTAAAGAGGAAGAATTTTTGTCCCAATTTATTGAGCTCTATCAGGAAAAGAAAAACCTGTGGGAGGTCAAACACCCACTATATTATAATAGGGATGTAAGGAAGGCAACACTGGGCACACTTTTAGAATTTGTGAAGACTCGAGTCCCCCAGGCAGACCTCAAGTTTGTGGACAAGAAAATTGGTATCTTGCGAAACATGTATAAGCGGGAACACAATAAAATCCAGGAGTCGCTCAGATCTGGTGCAGCAGCTGACCAAGTATATGTACCCAAGTTGTGGTACTACCACAAAATGCGATTCCTGGATGACCAGACTGAAGCCAGGCAATCACTTTCGACCCTTCCCCCCACCCTTCCCCCCACCCTTCCCTCCAGCCTTCTCTCCACTCTTCCCTCCAGCCTTCCATCCACCTCCACCCCAGCTGAGGAGTCCCAGGAAGAACTGCGCCTTTTCATCATTGATGAAGTTGATGCGCCCAGCTTCAGCCAGGTATCCTTTTTGTGTAATTTGTAATTGTGTAAATGTTATTAATGATGTCAACGTGTTAATTTTTTAAGTGCTTCCTAAAAAATGACTTCAGCACAAACATTAAAATGTAGACATATCACTAGACAGTAGTGGCCAAAAATATACTTCTGCATAGGTGTGCGCAGCCTCTTGCATTAGGGTGTGCACCCCAAAGCTCAAATACATATGCATGTGTATATGTACTGATGGTGTCAGTAGGGCAGTGGACAGTGTAATTTTGTTAATTTTCTTTTCCCCAAATTTTTGGGCTTGTGTAACATTTTTTTTGGGGGGGGTGAAATATCAGTGGTCTAAACAGGGGGGACTATGCAGCACACAAGGCAATTAGGGTGTGCCCAGGCACACCTGGCACACCCTGTGCGCACGCCTATGTACTTCAGATATTGTTGATCACCTGAAATAATGGTGGTGTCAAATAGATAGCCTTTACTATTTGTTGAGAATTATATTTGCAAGTCATGAGCTGAAAATTGTGTGTGATTGCATAACACAAAATTACAACTATGTCCCTTTTTTGAGGATGACCTCAGCCAGGAGGAGGCCTTGCCCAGTGGGAGAGAGGAGGAGGCCTTGCCCAGTGGGAGAGAGGAGGAGGCTGTGGCTGGGCCAAGTAGAAGCCGCACGGAGTGTCAGGTGCCTCCCCTCTGCATTCTCCACCAAAGGCCCAGGAGAATGACACAAACTGAGCAGGAATCCCTAGCCCTCATACGGGAAGCAAGCCAAATCCTGAGTACACCACCCAATGCAGAGGAGGCATATGGCACCTATATAGCCAGCAGATTGCTGGATTTGGAAAAGGGCCAACGCCTCCTCTGTGAAGGTCTGATTTTTCAGGCATATCAGAAGGGCTTGAGAGGGGAGCTTACTGCTAACACATATCTGGCAGATGAAGCCACTCCTCCTCCTGCCCCAAGTACACCACCAGAGGCACAACCTCCAAGTAAGGCTGCAGAGAAGCGTGGAGGGAAGGCTGCAGAGAAGCATACAGGGAAGGCTCCATGGAAGAGTCGAAAGTAATTGCCTGGTTTCTGTCTGGTCTGACTGTGCTCCCTGTGCTCCCTAGTCGCAAGATACCAATTTTCTTGTCCAAAAAATTGATGTGTGTCCTGGGGGACGAAAGGCTTCACAGAGTCTAAAAGTGTCTCCAGTGTTGCCTTCCTATTTTTTTTTACCAAAATAAATGGATTTTTTTGTTACCTTATATTATTGACTATGTGTTTTTATTCAAAAACGCCATTTTGTTTGGGAGTAGGCAGGTACAGGTCAAAAAGACTATGGGGCTGATTTAAGAAAAGCAAATAGACTGTGCACTTTGCAGAGGGCAGTTGCCCTCTGCAAGTGCAATTGCTCCAGAGCTTCAGAAATGAGGTAAGGCTTGACTTTGCAAAGAGTACCCAATCCTGTGCAAGGAAAATTCGAAAAACAGCATTTTTGCTTGCACATGATTGGATGATGGAAGTCAGCAGAGCTTCTACTCATTTACTAAGCTCTGGAGCAACTGCTCTTGCAGAGGGCAACTGCACTTTGCAAAGTGCACAGTCTTTTTCACTTTAGTAAATCAACCCCTATGTGTATTTTTGACAAAAGGCTAAATCATTTCTAATATCAAGTGAAAAGTACTAGTGAAAAGTTCACTTTAGAAATTGTACAGCAAGTGCACTTGTTGGAAGTGCAGTCGCTGTAAATCTGAGGGGAAGAGCTGAAATGAAATGAAGCTCTGCTGATTTTAACATACAATCATGTGCAATAAAAAGTTTTTGTTTTTTTTGGGGTTCCTTGCATGTGCCCCTCGGATCCTCGGCGAAGGCACTCAAAATGCTCTTTCTGTGCAATTCCAAGTAGAATTTGCACTTGTAGTGAAAAATGAATTTGCCTTTGTAAAATACACCCCCCTATGTCTAATGAACAAGGGACAACAACCTCATTAAGGTTCATTAAAACAACACAAAATATTAAGGTTATTGTGGTAACTTGAAAATCCACACAAAAGGGGGGGAGATGGGTGGAGCCTAGCAGAGCAGACATGCATCGTTAGAGCTCTGCACCGCTGAGGAGAGAAGAGAAGGACAAAGCAGAGCCTGCAGCCTCAAAAGGTATCCATTTGAACCTTTTTGCCCCAGGGAACAAACTGTGAAAGTTTGGGCAGGAAATATGGTACTGGGAGGAAACCGTGGCAGAAATAAAAATCACCTCACAAAGAGCTCACAGGCCCTCACTGCAACTAAAGCAGCTCCAGTCACCTCACAAGATACAGCATCAGGGCGCTCTCACAGACAGAAAATGTCACAGCAAGACTCTCCATTTGAGTCAGATACAGAAAAAATCCTCTCACAAACTTCTCCACAAGCCTCCTCAGCATCCCCAGTAATATTATTACAATTTGAAAAGATGCTTCATAAGGCTTTAAAACAAACCTCAGACCAAATAACAAAAAGCCTAACCAAAGAAATAAGAGAGCTGGGAAACTGCACCGCAGCCTTAGAAATAAAAATGGATGAAATTGAAATTAGAACCCAAGTAAATATAACAGAATTGGAACAATTAAAAGAAGAGAATTTAATACTTCAAACTAAGTTCGAAGAGTACAAAAATAGAGCCAGACGTTCAAACTTGCGCATAAGGGGAATACCTGAAACAGTGACAGACCTGCAATCTACTATTACTGCTCTATTACAAGAACTAAAGCCAGATATCCCTATTGAACGTTTAGAACTGGACAGAGTACACAGAGCGCTCACAGCCAAAAAGAAAGATGGACCCCCACGTGATATAATCACAAAATTTCATTATTACAGAACAATAAATACTAATACTAATTGCTGCAAGAGAAAAAAAGGAACTTAATTTTCAAGGACACAATTATCAAATTTTTGCTGACCTATCCCAACTTACTATTACTAAAAGACGATCCATGAAACCCCAACTAATGGAACTGCAACGCCACAAAATTATGTACCAATGGGGCTTCCCCTTTTCAGTCAGATTTAACTACCAAGGTACAAGTTACAGAAGCAGATCAGCAGATGAACTACAACAAACCCTTTTAAAATTAAATCTGACAGAACCCACAAGCAGCAACTCTCCCACACGCAGAAGAATGACATCATCTTCACCTTCAGGCAGCACTCAGAAAATTTCAGAACAAAATGGGAATCATCATTCTCACAAAAGAGGCTGTTATGCCACATTATCCATGGACCAAGAAGATTCAATGGACTGACATCCTAATTCCTGATATCTCTTCATTTATTATACTAAGAGATGGTTCTCTATAAAAACCTGTATTTATAACTGAATGTAACTGCATTCTGATAGTCACACACTGTGTGGGATCATGTTACATTCCAGTTATATTTCTTATTACTTCTGATTCATATAGCCTTAGAATATATAAGTGAAATAAGGAAATTCTTGTTCAGTTATATATTATCAGGTAATAACAATAGATTTATTACTTTTTAGGACAAATATGTTCAATAATCCAGAAGTAATGGAAGCTTTTTCTTTCTTTTCTTAAAACAAATATATTATTACCTAACTAGTTCCTAGAATTATGTTTTTGTTTATTCTAATCTGAAGCAATACAACCTCAATTTTATGAGTTAACATATCTAAACAGTTACATATGAATAAAATATGTAATTGTTTACTCTAAAAGGGTTAAAATCCCAAAATAATTCAAACTATCTTCATCAATACCAAAATTATTAACAGTACCTTTCTAACTGAATTATTTAGCCTAGGGCAAAACTAACCACCCTGGAATAAATAATTTCAACAAAAACTATATTCTGCACTCCAATTAATGAATCATCATTTTGATGTCTTTTGACATAGCACTTCTCTCCTGTAAGCGGAAGATCCATGTACCCCCATTAGCCCTCCTCATTCTCCCAACCATATTATGTGGGAGTGTGACGAAGGCACTTATTCCCCTGAGAGAGATATTTACTCTCTTTCACGGGTAAATTGTGATTACTTGCAAAAAATAATTTTTACAATGTATCATCTAATCTCATATGTTTTGATCTGCGCAGTCAGCTCTGCATAACAAAAAGTAAGACAAAACTATTTGATCTGTTGCCATGGCACCACTGAATATACTTTCCCTGAATGTTCAGGGAATAAATGTCCCTCAAAAAAGGACCAAAGCCTTCCGTACTTTTCATAACAAGAAGGCTCACATAGTATGCCTCCAAGAAACACACTTCACCAAAGATTCTACTCCAAAATATATTTCTCCTTTTTATCAACAAATTTACACGGCTTCTGCCTGTACCAAGCAAAGGGGAACTCTAATTGCATTTCCACACCATTCACCTTATCATCAGAAAATAAAGACCCAGAAGGTAGATACCTGATACTCATGGGTTATATAATGGATACAACAATCACGGTGATTTCCTACTACGCTCCTAACAAACAACCTACACCATTCCTCTCACATATATTACAAGTGATTAATACACACAAAATAGGAACAGTGATAATGTGTGGGGATTCGAACCAGGTCCTCCTCCCATTTCTAGATAAATCACCTTTTACACCATCCAAAATAACCTCTAGATTACCTTTTTCTCAACTTCTTTCCAAATACAATCTGGTAGATTTGTGGAGAGAAAGTAACCCAATGAAAAAGAAATTCACTTATTTCTCGCACCCTCATCAAACCTTCACCAGAATAGATCATATTTTTATAACAATAGGAATGATACCAGAAATTATTGCATCAGATATAATTCTGATTCCGTGGTCTGACCATAATGCAGTATACACTACTATAGCCTCAGCCATACCAAAAGCGCATGACCCAACGTGGTACTTACCGGACATAATGCTCAAACACCCACTACATCAGATGGCCATTCAACAAGCTTTAAAGGAATACATATCAATTAATAATACAACAGACATCTCCCCAATAACACTGTGGGAAGCTCATAAGCTTGTCTTGCGTGGTACAATACAAAGACAAATGGCACTATTTAAACGGGAACGCAAAAATCTAGCAAAAAAACTAGAACTCAATTTTAATGCAGCCTACATATCATTTCAAGATAATCCATCTCAGAGTACAAAATCTCATCTGGAAAAATCTAGATTGGAATACGATCTATTTCTCACTGAGTCAGTTGATAAATCCCTCAAACGCTCCAAACACAATTTCTACATGAATACAAACAAACCAGGTACATATTTGGCTCGGGCATTAAATTCAACTAACAAATCTTTCAAACCAATACGTTTGAAATTATCAAAAAATGTTTTCACTTGTAATCCAGTTAAAATAATCCATAAATTTCACTCACATCTCGCAACTTTATACAAGACAAACAATGAATTTAATCCTACACAGGCTGAATCCTTCTTCTCAAAAATAACCTTACCTGAGTTATCTCAGAATCAAAAAAGCAGTTTGGATGAGCCTATAACTATAGATGAAGTTGCTAACGCCATAAAAGACCTAAAACTTGACAAAAGACCAGGCCCAAACGGCTACTCGGCTTTATACTATAAAACATTCTCAGAAATACTCTCTCCCATTCTCACTGAAACTTTTAACAAACTTCTAGATGGACATTCTTTTCGGCAAGAAACACTAATGGCAATTGTTTGTATGATCCCAAAACCCCTTTCTGATGATACTTCCTGTGTGAATTATCGGCCTATCTCTCTGTTAAACCTCGATATTAAATTATTAGCAAAAATAATAGCAAAACGCCTCAATAGCATTATAGGAAAATTAATACATAGCGATCAAGTAGGCTTCATGCCAAATAGACAGGCAGGCGATAATATACGCAGGGCAGTGTTATTGGCACATATTGCTAAAAAACAGAAAATCCCTTTATGTTTTCTATCTCTCGATATTAAGAGGGCATTTGACACAGTATCCTGGCAATATATGCAATATTCATTACAAAAATGGGGTTTTGGACCCCACTTTTTAACATGGATCAAAGCATTATATAATAAACCCAAAGCCTATATAAAATATGCTGGATACAAATCTGATGCCTTTAATATCGAAAGAGGTACCCAACAGGGTTGCCCATTATCTCCCTTATTATTTGCCCTTATACTTGAACCCATGGCCCAATACATCAGAACAAACCAAACTATAACTGGCATTGAAGTAGGAGGTATTACACACAAATTATGTATATTTGCAGACGATATATTACTTTTTCTATCATCACCACAGGTCTCTGGTCCTAACTTAATACCAGCTCTTGATGGATTTGCAGCCCTATCCGGCCTTATGATTAATCCTAAGAAATGCCTAGTGCTTAATATTTCACTCACAAACATGGAATTGATCCCGGCTAGGGCTGCACTCCCATTCACATGGGCAGAAAAATCAATCCCATATCTTGGAATTCATTTAACAGCATCTCATTCTGACTTATTCTCAACCAATTATCCTCCTGTATTAAGACAGATCACAAATCTAATAAAACAATGGTCACAACTTCCTTTATCCTAGATAGGGAAGATTAATGCAATCAAAATGACTATTCTACCCAAATTGCTTTATCTATTCAGAGTCCTCCCTATTCCAATTCCTTCCTATTTTTTGAGAATAGTACAAAAAAGAGCAACTTCGTTTATATGGGGCTCTGCTAAACCACGTATACCTATACACACACACTACATCTTCCCAAAAATAAAGGAGGCCTGAGATACCCTAATTTTACTAACTACTACAGAGCAGCACATTTGGCCAGTCTGTCCAAATACCATGCAAAACAGGAAATCCCATTATGGGTATTTATAGAGGCTTCAGAAAATGACCCTCTATTAATATCAAATTTATTATGGCTTGATCCTAAAGAGCGCTTTAAAATTCATAATACCATAACTAAACACTTCTTATCTCTCTGGGATAAACTAAAAACCAAATATCAGTTACAATCTCCACACAATCCTCTCCTTTCTTTTATCAGAAATCCGGCCTTTTATCCGGCATGGATCTACCCAAATTCTTTTAAAGCTTGGACAACATCAGGCCTTCAGACACTAAATGACTTCATAGCATCTAAATCATTCCTTTCATTCCGATCGCTTAGAGAAAAATATGATCTACCACACTCTGAGATATTTAGATATCTCCAAATCAAAAATTTCTATACACCATTCCTAAAGGGGGATACACCATTACCCCAATTATCCATTTTTGAATCAATCTGTACAAAAGATCCATTTGCTAAAGGTACAATTTCATCACTTTATAATCAATTATATGGAGTAGCAAATCTTAATAGACCCTCTTACGTTCAGAGGTGGGAGGAGGACCTGGGACGAACTTTAGAAGACACGGACTGGTCTAACATATGGCTCACATCTAAGTCATCTTCACCCAACATCTTAGCACTGGAGACAAATTATAAAGTCCTAACTCGCTGGTACCTTGTACCCGCTAGAGTGGCAAAATATTCACCTAATACCTCAGCTCTTTGTTTTCGAGGATGCCCAGAAATAGGCACATATTTACACATATGGTGGATGTGCCCAGTAATCCAAACCTTCTGGAAGGAAGTCTTCGTGATTGCATCTAAAATATTTAAAAAAAATAATACAACCAGATCCATATTTAACTTTACTTAATCTAAAACCGGAATGGTTAACACTCTCTCAATTCAAACTTATGATCCAACTAATAACGGCTGCAAAACAAACAGTGGCCAAGGCATGGAAATCTCCTACATTGGTACTAGCAGAAACAATTCACAGAATGAATAATACAATGTCCCATGCTAAGATGGTAGCCATCGATCAAAATCAAATTCCAAAATTTAAAAAACTTTGGTATCCTTGGATAAAACAACAGTTCCTGTCAAACTTCAATGACTCTGTCCTGTTGCCATGGTAACAGATTAAATGACTTACAGAGACACTCATTTTAAGGCTTCAAAGAGAACTAAAAAGAATAATAAACTGACGAGCGGGACAACCTTGTGGACCATACCTCTACCTTTCAACCCTTTTTCTTCTTTCTCTTTCCTTTTCTCCACCTTACGATTAAAGCTCATTATCAGAATTTATTTGACCTATATACACTCTACTTGTAAACAATATGTATAGTAGGTATAAATCACTTAAATACCTACAAAAGTAACTAAGGAAATGATATATATCTTTAATTTAGGTTTACGTGAACCCAATGTTTAATATTTGAAATTTCATGATATTTACCTATTTAAACCCTACTGTAAAACAATGAGATTATTTTATAGATCCTTGTAAACTTACTTTATGTATCTTTATAATATTGTATACTCAATAAACTTCTTTTGACAAGGAAAATCCACAAAAAAAAAAAAAAAAAAAATGTGGGTATAATTTAGCAAACATTGTAAAATAGATAAGTGTTGAAATCAATAAAAAAAATAAAGATGTCCAAAATCTAATTTAAAAGTTTTTATTTATGGAGATCTGGCTTTTTACAAATATCATATTAGTCATGGCATGAGGATAAATCATGAAGAAAGTAGTTTGTGAAAACTCTGTGTGAATATAAAGCAGAAAAACAACTTCATTCCTCTCGCATTATAAATAAAAAAAATCGCTGTATTAAGATCACAGAAGAGGAATGTGCTAGCTTCAATATGAAGGCTAGTTTTACTAGACCGAGCGCTTCCGTCTTGTAAGTGCTTCAGAGCATGCGTCAGTTTGAGTTCGTCGGACTAGCACACAGACGAACGATTTGTCCGCTAGAAAGAAGAGTCCGTCGGATAGATTTAAAACTTGTTTCAAATCTAAGTCCGTCCAACTTTGGAGCAAACAAAGTCCGCTGGAGCCCACACACGATCGAATTGTCCGACAAAATTTAGTACGCCGGACCTAGTCGGCCGTAAAGTCCGCTCGTGTGTACACGGCATTAAAGAAATTAAACCTTCCAAAATTATCAGTCACAGATGTCACATTTAAACTCCCCATTCAACACCAATGAAATAGGAAAGGTTGTAGCATCTCTACCCAATGGCAAATCTCCAGGACCTGACGGCCTGCCAAATGAATACTACAAGATTTTCAGTGCAGAACTAACCCCTCACCTGACCAATGTATTCCACACAGCAG
The DNA here is from genome assembly GCA_037952925.1 of Lithobates clamitans. NCBI lineage: Eukaryota > Metazoa > Chordata > Amphibia > Anura > Ranidae > Lithobates > Lithobates clamitans. Next base: position 1,766,625 of record JBBGZY010000288.1, on the reverse strand, counting down.
CTCAAACCTCCTCCTTTCAACCGGAGATGTTAAAAGCCTATGTTATAACACTACCCAAACCGGGGAAAGATCCCATTATCCCAGCCAACGTCAGGCCCATTTCACTCCTGAATACGGATATTAAAGTTTACACCAAATTACTAGCGCACCGCTTAGCCAATATCATACCTTCTCTAATACAAGGCAATCAGATGGGGTTTGTGAGAGGGAGACAAGCCTCAGATGCGACCAGAAGAATCTTGAATGTTATGCATTCTGCAGAGACCACTCAAACACCTTCCTTGCTGCTATCTATCAATGCAGAGAAGGCATTTGATAGAGTTCACTGGCAGTATATGTCAAATGTATTAACCAAGTTTGGCTTTAAAGGCTCCATATTGACGGCAATTTTAGCCCTTTACTCACATCAGGGATGCCCTCTATCACCCATCATTTTCAACCTCATGATAGAACCATTAGCAGAATCTATCCACACTAATCCCCTCATTACTGGATTCCACTTCAACCATAGACAGCACATTATAAATCCTTTTGCTGACGACATCATTCTCCTCTTAACTAACCTAACATTGTCACTTCCAGAGGCACACTGGATCCTCATACAATTCAGTACTGGATTCTATTATAAAGTTAATTTCTCCAAGTCCCTAATATTGGACTTAGGAGTAACTCCCAAGGTTAAACAGTACCTACAAGACCACCTGCCCTTCACATGGAACTCCAAGGTATTCCTTATCTAGTAATCACCCTCACACCCTCAGCAGCATCTCTAGCCCAGGTCAACTTTACACCCCTTATCACTAAAATTAAAAACCAACTCCAACATATGGCACAATGCAAACTCACGTGGGTAGGCAGACTCGCAGCCTTTAAAATGATAATCCTACCTCAGAAACTGTACACCTTTTGGGTGCTTCCCATTCCCATTCCGGCACCCTATCTAAAACCTCTCTCGAGTCTTTTACATGCCTTTATTTGGAAAGGTAAAAAACCAAGATGCGCACACCAAATCAAATTAAGCATAGATCCATAGGAGGAATGGGATTGGTGAACATTCAAGATTACTATTGGGCATCACGGCTAGACCAATTTAAACAATTGTTCAGAAATAGGAAAGACCTATTGTGGCTGAATATCGAGACAGCCGTATCGCCTACACATGACCTCATCTTAGTATTACTATGCGATATATGGAAACCATGTGACACATCCACCCTCTCTTCCACTATACCAGGAACTCTAAATGCATTGAGAGTCCTACTCAGCCAACCTGAACACTCCACATAGATCCAGTTACCCAACCTTCAAACCCAAACCTTAGAATTCATGATCCCGTTTCTAAAGACAACTCCGCTTCTTACACACGGACTGAACAGAGTGCAATATTTTTATAATGACTACAAAATAAAAACATGGGAAAACCTGAAAACAGAATACAATCTTCCTGCCAACACACAATACACATGCCTCTACATCTTACATTTTTGTCCAAACATCCTTTACCCAACCTACAAATACCCTTTACGGCCTGGAAATTCCTTACTTTACAAGCTCCATCAGAAAAATGCATTTCTGTATTTAATAATCTCCTACAAGACAAAACATCATTCCTCAAATGCCCCCCGTACAAAAATGGGAGAAAGAGCTTAACAATTCATAATCCCCACAGCAGTGGCAGATAGCCTTCAAGTCAATTCATAGATTTTCACACTGCACAAACCACAGGGAAATGATGTAAAACATTTCACAATGGTGGTACTACACACCCCTCATATGAGCAAAATTCTTCCCAAACACGCCCCCTAACTGTTGGCGAAATTGCGGCAAAATAGGATGTTTACTTCACACTCCCTGGGACTGTCCTAACCTAACTAGCTATTGGAAACAGGTATTCTGCCTGATATCCTCGATAACAGGAATACTTGCCTCTCTGGACAAGGGGCTAGCTTTCCTTAACTTGGGAATAGACAAATACCCACAATTCCTGAGACCGGTTATAACTCATTTCTTATTAGCAGCAAGGAATACCATTGTAAAGAAATGGAAATACCAAGACTCCCTGATTATATCTGAAGTAATTAGCACTGTTAATATTAACTACACTTATAAACGCCTCCTAGCGAACAATTCACTTAACTGCGCAAAATTTGACCACTCATGGTCAGCTTGGACTGCTAAATATGTCTCTAACATTTGAACCAATGCTGTATTATATTATCTTGTACAGATCCAACTACATGATGTACAGACTACTAATGTATACTTTCGAAATATCTGTGTTGTGTACCAATTTTTGTCATGTTTAATAACCCAATACAAATGTATTGATATTAAAAAAAAAAAGTCAACCCAACATGGGTATAACATATTGTTTCTGAAATAAGAACAAAACAATTTTGTATTTGCAAACATAAAAGAAAATATCCAAAAGATTAAAAAAAAAAAAAAAAAAGATTATGGTTGGTCCAGGTGTCTGTTCATGAACCTCCAAGCCTCTCATGACCAAATTGATTCCAGGGTGGTAGTCACACTTGATGCTGCTAAAGCTTTCAGTTTTGTAGAATGGCAGTACTTATGGCAGTGTTTGCGATGCTTTGGCATTGACCCTAAATTCATCATGTGGGTTACCATACTCTACAATGTACCACAAGCTAGTGTAATAGCTAATGGCTAGACCTCTGATGCCCTCTCTCTTTCTAGGGGAACGCGATAAGGGTGCCCTATCTCGTCTCTTTTATATGCCTTGGTGGTTAAACTCTTGACCATGACACTTAGAGCCCACCCTGGAATCCAAGGATTGTGCTCTTGTTCCCTAGGGGAAAAGCTAGGGTTTTATGATGATGATATGATTCTTTACCTTGCAGATTCAGGTCCCTTATTATTATCAGCACTCCATATCATTGAACAATTTAGCAGGTTTTCAGATCTTAAAATTAACTGAAATATACCCCCTCTCTATTCCCCCCCCCCCATCAAAAGATCAAGCCACCTTGCCCTTAGTTAAAGTCAGCTCCTTTAAATATTCGAGTATTCAGGTCTCTAGGTTGCTATCCAATTTTATTCATCTGAATGTGGAGCCTCTTGAACCACTACTTAAATGAAAAATTCAAATATGAGTGAAATTACAACTGGGAGTTATGGGTCGGATGAGCATAGTAAAAATGATTTTACTGCCTAAAATATTATACAGTATGTCCTCTGGCACTCTCCAGTGTATATTTCATTAAGATACTTTAAAATTATGGATACTTTGTTGCAGTCCTTTATCTGGAGTGCCAGTAGACATATGTTGTCTTGAAAGGTTCTCAAAAACCCAACATCTCTGGGTGGACCTGCAGTTCCTGACTTTGGACTATACTACCTAGCAGCACAGCTCTCTCATTTTTACCATTTTGATAAATATTATAAACAAAGATATCTTTCTCTGGTCTGTCAGCTCCCAAAATGCCATCTCACGCATCCATTCTGTGATTTGCTGAGGGGTCTGGGTGGCTCCCCTGTCTTTCTGAGTCACTCTGGCCTCCTCTTCCAGCACAAGCAGATCTGAGATTTGTCCAAAATGAACTGTTCTATGTTACATAATAACACTCCTCTGTGATATGATATAAAACTTGGCTAAACTCCTTCAGATAGCTGACCCAAATGTATGGATTTCAAGGTTTATATTTGATTTTACAGGTCTTACATCAAGGTGAACCTAAACCCTTTGACCAATTGAAATCAGAGTTCACCATTCTGAACCATATGTTGTTCTAGTACTTTCAATTACGGTATGCATTGTTCACTCAGTTTGGAGGTAATTATCCAGTTCTGCTTACTCTGGATGCTCTGGCTGTCATATGTAGTCGCTAGTCGATATGAACCTCGCAAACTAATATCAGTTTTTTATAACATGTTAATTATTGTTGGATGATGACGATTGGAGTTGGATGTTGGAAGCTTGTAAACCGGTGCCACCTAAAATGTCAGATAGACTTACTCAAATTGACATTCTCCATAGATCATATCTTACCCAGGAGTGAATGGCCATCTACTTTGGTGCTTTCCTCGTATTCAGGGATTTGAATCGCAAATTGTCCAGTTTCTTCATGACCAGATGGGCTCTCTGGTGACAATGGATCTCAGACCATGCCTATTGGGTTTATTACCTGACTCCAAAATGGATAAACAAACTCTTAAGTTTGTGCATGAAACATTGTTTAGTACCAGAAAGATGGTGGCTCAGGGATGGATACAGGCTATACCTCCCACTCTTGAAGCCTGGATTAATGAAATTAACAATGCTCTACCTTATAATAAGGTTATCCATTCTAATTAAGGCTGTCCGCGTAAATATATGAAACACTGGGAGAGATGGCTACAGTCTCCATCGACCTGTATCTCATAGTGGTGTATCAGACCTTTATGCCCTTAATAGTGTAAATAAAATGTTGGGTTGCTTTTAATCTGTTTGTGGAAATGATTCCCCCATCATACTTTGCCAATTTTTGATGTTAATCCTCTGATGGTATATATTGCTCATTATGAACTTGCCTCTTGTTTGAGGGGTTTACCTGTACGTTAATATAATTTTTCTTTTTTCCCCTTTTTTTTATTATTTTGTCATATTGTATATTGGTGTTGGCATACACAGAGCCTAATGTCATCAGTTTGTTTTTGCTGTTGGGCTTTATACCATTGTATGTCATGCTACTTATATTTTCATTTTGTAATTTGTACGAAATTCAATAAAGCTTGTTTGTTGATTAAAAAAAAAAGATTATGGTTGGTGGTATAATGATTACTAAAGTTGTTTTTCAGCCTACCAATCAATGTGTTCCCAGAAAAGGTAGTACTGGGTGGAAGAGGATCAGGTAGTTATGAGGTTTGGGATGCTAAGGAATAGAAATGAGAATTGGGAAAGAGTTCATTTGATTTTGTCATTATGTGCTGAGACACCAATGTTGTACAATAGTGGTGTCTGAGTTTGGAGACAAGGAGACTCTAGATGGTTATAGGGAGGTGGTGGTATAGCAGATGGCCAATTGACCTACATATTTTTCAGGCCAGGTAGGGTGTTTTGACATTGAGGACCGAGTTCCACATGCCAAGGTGGACATTTCTGGGCTCCTCTTCAAAAAAAAGTAAGGATTTCCATGATTGGTCTAGATGAGGCCTCTCTTTGTTAATGGCCTCTTCTGCACACTGGCACTCACTTTGTGGCTAACTGAGATGGCTTAGGTAAATCTTCATGCTCTGCCTCCTTATCCAGGATATTAGCTTTAGTGTTCTAATGGTCCATGTCTACTTCCTGCACTGCTCTCCAAGATGGCTTCAGGACTATTTGTAAAGAAGACATGTGTTATTATAGTAGTTTGGCCTGATGATGTTCAACAGTGTATGTTCAAATTGTATGCTTACCTATGTATTTCCAGAATAATAATTAACATGAAATGCAATGTTTTGGACATTATAGTTACATAGTTAGTCTGGTTGAAAAAAGACACAAGTCCATCTAGTTCAACCAATAAAAAGAAGAAAACAAAAAGAATGTATGTACTGCCTTTGCACCCCCCCCCCCCCCCCGCAAAGCTACTTTATGTCTCTCATTTAATTCTGCAATAACAATTGAAGTTATCTTTTGTGCTGCTCTATTGGGTCTTTGGTGAATCCACTGTATAATAAAAATTTTAAAAGCACATTGGTGTCATAATGCCTCCAGCATGTGGCAACATTTTTAATAACAAAAATGTTTTCCGTTGGTGCTTTTGGGTGGCTGATGCCAGTATTTTTTATGTTATATCAGTGCAGACTCTTATAGCAGCAGTTCAGATGCTATGATTTTTGTAAATTCCTCTTTTGGTAGAAGGCTATGTTACAATCAGCTGTAGATAGCTCCTGATCAGCTTCTTACAGGGATTCACCATCCATGGTAAACTATCTATGCCCATGGTGTTTGTTGGTGAGGAGGTATTTGCCCTGTCTAAACACCTTTTGCAGCCCTATACCAGACACAAAGAGGGGGTATTTAATCACTGTCTCAGCAGTGCACACAATATGATGGAATGCACCTTTGGAATTTTGGCCAATAAGTAGAGGATTATGTAATCTATTTTGCAATTATCTGTGCCCCATGTGTACACAGTGACAGCAGCCTGTGTCATCCAAAATTATATCTATCAGAAGAAGAATTATTTTTGAGGATTCCCTTAAAGCATTTATTACCCCAACATTTAATATTCCTGATACAGTGCCTTGAATCAGTATTCATACCCCTTGAAATTCTCCACATTTTGTCATGTTACAACCAAAAATGTAAATGTCATTTATTGGGATTGTATGTGATAGACCAACACAAAGTGGCACATAATTGTAAAGTGGACATTTTTTCACAAATAAATATGTGAAAAGTATGGTGTGCATTTGTATTCAGCCCCCCTGAGTCAATACTTTGTAGAAACACATTTTGTTGCAATTACAGATGCAGTCTTTTTCGGTATGTCTTTACCAGCTTTGCACATCTAGAGAGTGAAATTTTTCCCATTTTTCTTTGCAAAATAGCTCAAGCTCTGTCAGATTGGATGGAGAGCATCTGTAAACAGCAATTTTCTAGTCTTGCCACATATTCTCAATTGGATTTAGGTCAGGAATTTGACTGGGCCATTCTAACACATGAATATGCTTTGATCTAATCCATTCCATTGTAGCTCTGGCTGTATGTTTAGGGTTGTTGTCCTGTTGGAAGGTGAACCTCTGACCCAGTCTCAAGTCTTTTGCAGACTCTAACAGGTTTTCTTCTAAGATTGCCCTGAATTTGGATCCATCCATCTTCCCATCAACTCTGACCATCTTCCATGTCCCTGCTGAAGAAAAGCATCCCCACAACATGATACTGCCACCACCATGTTTCACGGAGGGGATGGTGTGTTCAGGGTGATGTGCACTGTTAGTTTTCCGTAACACATAGCATTTTGCTTTTAGGCCAAAAAACTGAAAATGTATTATCAATACTTACCGTAATTTTCCTTTCCTGATGGACTCCATGGCAGACTACATGTGGGTTAACCCCGCCTCCTCTCCCATAAATTTGAGCTCACCACTAGAGTCTGCGTTCCGTAACTAGCCAACTCTTTGACCGATGGGTGGGAACTCCATCTGCCATGGAGTCCATCAGGAAAGGAAAATTACGGTAAGTATTGACAATAAATTTTCCATTTTCCTGACAGGCTCCATGGCAGCCTATATTTGGGAAATAACTAGCCAGTCCACACTGGTGGGTATGCTGATCAAAAGAAATTTTATTTAGCCCATCAACTGACAGGACTCTTAAACCAAAGCTCACAGGAGATACAGGCTCTATGCAATAATGTGACATAAAGGTATTAACCAAGAGGCCACGTTACAGATGATGTCAGGAGCCGCATGCTGGGCTGCTGCCCATGAAGGCACCATACCCCTAGTGGAATGTGCCGTCACCGCTTCTGGAGGAGCCAAGCCCTTAGCTCTATAAGCTTGCTGGATGGACTGGATGATCCAGGCCACAATTGTCCTGGATGAAGCTCGCTTCCCTCTGTTGCTGCCAGAGTGCAAGATAAACAGGTAGTCGGAGCGTAAAGGGTGAACCGCCCATGATGTTCCGGAGAAGGCTGACAGAGCTGAGACTTGAACTCTGAGAGCTGATGGATATAGACAGATCTAAGCTGGATTGGAGGAAGCCAAGGATATCCTGGACTCCTGGATCCCTGAACAATATGCCCATAGAGGATGAGGATTCAACGAACTTGGCCCATATCCTCTTAGACTTATTATTATTCATTTATTCTTTATTCACGCTCGTTCTGGAAATCACTCTTGAAGCACACCCGAAAGATTCCAGCATTTCCCTCTCAAGAACCAGACTATCAGTTTTAGTGACGCCGGACACGGGTGCAGGACTGCCCCCTGAGAAAGAAGGTCCGGCCTGGGAGGAAGAGGAACCGGGTCCCGGAAGATGAGCTGGGTCAGTACCACCTTGACTGCTTCTGCATGGAGTCTCTATAAGAACCTGAGGATGATCAGAAGCGGGGGAAAGGAGTATGCCCTGATGAAGCTCCACTGATCTGTCAGTGCATCTACTCTGAAGGCCTGGCTGCAACAGCCCCGAGTGCAATTAAAGTTGCAGGGGGATGCAAATAGGTCTACTTCGGGATTGACTCCCAAGGACAGGTTACATTCGAATGTCTGCACATGAAGAGACCACTCGTTGTTGTCTAACTGTGTGCAAAACAGGAAGTCCGCTTGGACATTTTGCACTCCAGGGACAAAGACCACTGAAATATTGGTCAGGTCATGATGGGCTTGGCTTCTTGGAGCAGTGTGGAGCTCCGAGTGCCCCCTTGCCTCTTCACAAAGGAGACTGCTGTGGTGTTGTCCATTTTCAGTAAAACTGACTCCCCTTTCAGGAGATGAGTGAAAAATTGAAGGGCACACCAGGCTGCCCGTACTTCCAGGATGTTTCAGCCTGGGTTGGGAAGACGTGCATCCCACTTGCCTTGAGTAAGTTCTGACCCACAAAGGGCTCCCCAACCAGCACCACTGGTATCGGTCGTGACTGTGACCCATGAGAAAGGGGCAATGGAGTGGCTGGTTAGCAGAATTCTGCATTGAAGCCACCAGAAGAGGTTGTTCCTCATCATTGAGGTTATGTGAACTGACTGATTGCCGTCCCCTGAGCTCCACTGATGGAGAAACCCTGTATGGAAAGGGCGTAACCTCCACAGGGACCATTTGACCATGGGGGTCGTAGGGACCATTGTGCCGATAATTTTTTTAGGCACTGTGAGGCCTTTAGGCATGAGAAGCTCAGAGTCTGTGAGATTCTCCCTCGGATGACTGGGATCTTCTCCACTGGGAGAGAGATGGTGCTTTCCACCAAGTCGAACTGGGCTTCTAGGTATACCAGGCACTGAACTGGTTCCAGATGGCTTTTCTCTAAGTTTAGAAGCCAACCAAGCTTGCGCAGTGTGGTGATAACCTGCTCTCTGTGGATCAATAGCTGCTTCTTGTCTTGGGACAGTAGCAGGAGGTCGTCAAGATAGTGGTAAAAGCGTATCCCTTTTGTTCTGATGAGGGTCACTACGGCCAGAAGAACTTTTGAAAAGACTCGGGGTGAGGTTGTCAACCCAAAAGGAAGGCAAGTGAACTGTAGATGTTCTTGCCCGACCCTGAACCGGAGGTATTTGTGGAATTGTTCTGCCACAGGCACATGAAAAAAAAAGGCATCTTTTAAGTCAATAGAGATTAGCCAATCGCCTGGCTGCACATCTTGTTGGATGGTAGAGAAAGTCTCCATTTTGAATCTATCATATTTTATAAACTTGTTTAGGTAAGTTAGGTCTATCACGGGTTGCCATGAACCATTTTTCTTCTGCACCAGAAAGAGAGGGAAGTATACCCCCTGAAACTCTTCGCCTTTCAGGACAGGCACCACAGCTCCTTATACTATCAGTGTAGGACCGTACAACACGCTTCTTTCCTTCTGACCATGGAAGCAAGGTGGAGATAAATCTGAGGGGAGGAGTACTGGTAAAACATGTGTGGCCTATGGAGACTGTCTTGAAGGTCCAGTAGTCCAAGACCGAGGCCATCCAGACGTGCCAGAAGAAAAGCAGACTTGCCTGGGCGGGCCCAATCTCAAAATGACTTGCCTAGCAGGCTTTTGGAAGGATGTCTGACCTCTGATCCAATTACTTCTGAAATCTCAGCCGGGCCTGTAAGAGTGTGCTCCCCTTGAATGCTCAGTACTGCGTCTTCTGCGCTGAGGCTTCTTTTGACCAAACAGATGCCTTTCCTGGGGCAGGAAACCTGATTTCCCACCCGTGGCTCAGGCTATGGAGATATCCAGCCTGTTACCAAACAATGAGGGCCCTTCAAAGGGGATCCTACACCAGGCCTGCTTAGATGCTGGATCAGCGAGCCAAGGGCGCAACCATAGGGCCCATTTAGCCGTGACTGAGGATAGCATAGTTCGGGACAACAGGCGGATCAGATCAATAGATGCTTCCCCCAGGAAGGCCACTGCCAGTTTCAATATCTGGACTGCCGAGCCCCTGGCCAGATTTTCTGAAATACCCTTGAGCACAGAGTCTACATTTTTTGTCCAGGCTTCCATAGCCTTGGACGTAGCTGCTAGCCCCAAGGCAGGTTTGCAAGCCATATCAGCTAGCTCAGAAATTCTCTCGAGGTCTTGGTCTATTCTCCTCTCAAGTCCGTCCTTAAAGGATACAGTGTCCTCTAAAGGAAGAGTGATGTGTTTTTCCAGTTGCATCAATGCTGCATCTACAAGAGGCACATTTTCCAGATATTTCACTTCCTGTGCCTTGAAGGGGTATAATCTGGAGGTTTTGTTTGACATAGAAGTCTTCTTGTCTATCTTACTCCACTCCTCATCAATGATATCCTTCAATTCGGAAATGAGTGGAAAGATTAAAGAACTTTCTTTGCTTAGCCGGAGGAGTGGAAGGATCTTCCCACTTAAGGGCCTCTTTGGCCACCTTAATTAGTGGGGAAACAAGGGTGAAGCCCAAGCCACTGACAAAATCATCTGCCTCCAATTCGCTATCTGAAGAGCCAGGGGAGGCATTATAAGGCTGGAATGGGCCCAGATCCTATTGGGCATCATCAGCCAGGGAGCCAGATAGAGTGGTGGACTGGCTCCACGTGCAGGTTGTGTCCTACTCCTTTAGGTATTGCTGCACCACCCGCTCAAAAAGAGACTCCATTTGTTGGTTTTCTGTCTCTTTTTCCCAGACCGCCTCCTTTTTCCCCGACCACCTGGGCATAACATGAATCACACAGTGACTTGCCCTCCGGGACTCGTGTCCCTCTGCCTGGAGGAGGATTGGGAACATCTCCTCTGCTGGTGGGTCCTAGATGGAGAATCACGTCTGGACCTGGATGGGGAAGGTTGACGGTGTGGCCTGGCAAGGTCCCTGTCGTTTTGGACAGTAAACTGATGGACTGACCTGGAAGGCCTTAAAGAGAAGCAAATAAAACATGACTTTAGGGGATATGTCCATACCAGGTGTGGCCCCCTTTCTCACACCCCATGAGAGCTGGCCACACGGAGGCGGTGACCCTTCCATGGCAACCTGGTGGACAAATAGGTGACGATCCTGCAGCTTTGTAGGAATGCTCACTCATCCTAGGAGAAGGGAATGCAAATGCAGTGTAGCTTCTCCTTTAAGAGCCATCTCAGACCCCCTCTCACCCTGCACCATAGCCCCAGGCTGGAGCTTACCTTCACCTGGAAGCCTGGTGCATGAAGGAGCTGTAGCAAGTTGCCCACAGGAATCCCCAATATGACAGGGGCAGACAGGGATTTAAATTCTCCTCCGTAATGACATCACCGCCATGCCCTGTCCACGCCTGCGCAATGGCAACCTGCCGTAGAGAGCCTACATGACCGATGGTTCCCTGGCCATACTGCGTATGCGTGAAACCAAGCTTCAGTTTTGCCCAAGGATCGCGCATGCACGGAAGCGCACCAGGCCGCAACAAAGGAGCCGTGTCCTGGAATGCACCCACGGGGCCTCATCCCCATAACCCTTGCCCGATGGTTGTGGGGGTCTGCGGGCGGGGGCTTATCGGAATCTGGAAGCTCCCTTTGACAAGGGGACCCCAAAATACCGGCCTCCCTCATATGTGAATTGGTAACAGGTACAGGAAGGAGTGACGTACTGACGTCACCTCGCGCTACATTCCGTTGTTTGTAAGCACGGGCGTGTGTATTGTAGCCGGCCGGCTGCATATATTTTTATCTTATGCTGCCCTTACGCCTATTTGGCGTTTTGTATTTTTAACATTTAAATAAAAAAACAAGGGGGTTTTACCTATGGCTATTTATTGATTTTTTCTCTGAGCCACGTTTGCATCACCATGCATTGAGCTGCGTACAAGCTTCCAGCGGAGGATTTGGTCTGTTGAAGTACAGACCAGAAGATCCCCCCACAGATGCGGTGACTGGACTGATATCAGAACTCCACTGAGGAAAAGGCCCTGGCTGGGTGTTAGCCACAGGCATTACTTGTCTGTGCAGCTGGTAAGCGCATACTTCTTATGGTGGTGGGTCTGGAAGCAAAGTCACATTGAATTCTTGGAACTGATCACAAGACTGTCATTGGAATCTCCACTTAGTATCAATGAAAACTTATGCCCTGTGCACACGGCCGGACATTGATCGGACATTCCGACAGCAAAATCCATGGAATTTTTCCAAAGGATCTTGGCTCAAACTTGTTTTGCATACACACGGACGCACAAAGTTGTAGGAATTTCTGAACGCCAAGAACGCAGTCACGTACACCACGTACGACAAGACTATGAAAGGGCAGTTCAGTACCAAGCGCGGCACCCTATGGGCTCCTTTTGCTAATCTGGTGTTAGTAAAAGTTTGGTGGGAGACGAACCATGCTTTTTCAGACTCGTGGTTTTCAGATCATATTTCTGCTGTTCAGTTTGTGCTTGTGGGTTTGTATCTGCTCTTCAGTGCGTGCAGTGAGTTACCATTGATTTTTCATTGTGTTCTTGTTCGTTCGTTACTGATTTTCAGGTCGCTCTTCACAGGCCTTGCTGTTCTTCAGTGCGTTCTGTTACTCTGTTCTGACCAGCCGACCGTTTTCTATCCATGTTGTGTATACGTACTCATCGTAGAGTTCATGCTGTGCGGGGGCTTGGTGTTGGGGTTCTTGCTTTGACACAAGCCCAGTCCATGAACAGGGTGGGGAGGAGTTCATGGACCAAGAATTGGTTGCTCCAGCGTGACCAGTTCTGTCACATGCCTTGGCTTCGTGATATCCGTGAGAATAATCCTAACGATTTGAGGAATTTTCTCCAGATGACGGACCCCGTATTTCACAGTTTGTTGGCTTTGCTGACCCCCTATATCAGCAGGCAGGATACCTGCATGAGGCAAGCCATCACTCTGGAGCAGAGGCTACGCCATCCTGAGGTACTTGGTGACAGGAGAAGCCTGCAGGACCTTAAGTTCTCGACAGGCAACTCCCCCCAGGCTCTGGGGATCATTATCCCGGAGACCTGTTCTGCCATCATCCAGGTCTTGCAGAAGGAGTATACGAAGGTAAGATTTGTATCCTTTAACATCACATTTTATTGTTTTTAATGTTTGATAATTTATTGTATTTCTTTCCTCATTCCCTAATTACCATGATTGTAATATGCTGTGAATGTCCCCTTTGTCCTCATGCATGCTGGATTTTTATGTAATTTTTTTTGTCCTTCATACATATTTGCCTTCACTTACCTCCCCAGCATGCTCTCCTGGCCCTATATTCACCTTGTGTAGTCACTTAACAATGTATTTTGTCAGCTCCATAGTAGTGCTTTTTCCTAAATATCCCCTAAAATGTGTAAAATTGTGATTTGTGTTTGAAATTCTGGCAGAGTGCCAGAGGCTTTTTTTTTGGGTCCCAAAATCATTTGGAACCCTCCCTCCCTCCAACTGCTAACTCAGCTGGTACCAATCCTCTATCTATCCTTAATCCTCTATCTGCTGACTTTGCCAAACCCATACACACTATACAGGCATACCCCACTTTTAAGTACACAATGTGGTTTATTTACTAAACCTGGAAAGTGCAAAATCACACTCTGTTCTGCATAGAAACAAATGAGCTTCTAACCCCAGATTGTTCAATTAAGCTTTGGTAATAAAACCTGGAAGCTCATTGGTTTCTATGCAGAAGTGAGTCTGATTTTGCACTTTCCGGCTTTAGTAAATAAACCCCATTGTGTACTTAAAAGTGGGGTATGCCTGTACCCACCTCTTTTGTGGTCATATTCATGGATGAATTCCTCAAAGCTTGTAGTGCAAGGGCTGCCTGAATACTTTCAAATGGCAATGTTCAAAGTTTTTGTATCCTATTATTATCTTGATAGGTAATAGCAGAATGTAAAAATGTGCTAAAATGTGTACAGTGTGTATTTATCTCTTTGTATTACGACACTTCTTACCTGTCCAGTGGGCTGCCAACATTGTAAGTAAGGAGGGGCTGGCCAAAATAATACACATTATTTAGGCATTCATCTCTCAATGAAGTGGAGAGGGTTACCTGTCCAAAACATCTCCCCCCATAAATTTATTTAAATGGCCCATGTGGGGAGGAATCTGATAGGTGGACCTTATACCTTTGTCTTTAAATACTCCCTAAAAAAATGTAATACTGATGTTGGCCAAGAATGTTTGTGTCTAATCTGCTTTCCATTTTTATGTGCAAAATGATTCATTTTTTTTTTCTTGTTTGACTCCACAGTTTCCTTCCAACCCACAGGAATGGCAGACTGTGGCCTCTCACTTTGCCCAGCGGTGGGACTTTCATAACTGTGGAGGGGCAATTGATGGGAAACAGGTCCACATCATCCCACCACCCAACTCGGGGTCATACTATTACAACTACAAAGGGTTCAATATTATTGTGATGTTGGTGGTGGTGTCGGCTACTTACGAGTTCCTGTATGTGGACGTGGGGAAGAATGGTGGAGTCATTACCCACATGAAGTTCTGCAGGCATCTCCAGAATGGCAGCTTGGACTTGCCACCTCCAGAAGACAATGTGGAAGGACTCCCATTCGTCTTTGTTGCGGATGAAGCGTTTGCGCTGGGGGACCATCTTATGCGGCCATTCCCTATGAGGACCCTCACACCAGACCAGAGGGTTTTTTTTTTTTAATTTCAAAAGAATTTTATTAAAAGCAGTACAATACAATTTAATGCCACCAACTCAACATTCTTACAAAATAATCGAGAATATAATTATTATTAGTCATTATCAAGACTCCATCAACTAAAAGTGACTGACTTGTTATTATAGAAGCAATATATAACAATCTTGCCTTTAATATATTTGTCAGTCCAGACGCCCCTTTTGGGCACACACTGTGTCAGGGACTGACTGGCTCTACAGGTATGAGTAATGTACATTGGCCACTCTGACTTGTCAAACATCTCTTAAATAACAGCAGTTTTCAGAGCTGAATGAAAGTCTCCACGTGGATAACAAGGACATGTCCTCTGAAGGAATGTCTACACCTTGAGTTTCCTCAAAAGGTAATCCCACTAGCTTTTGAGTGCCTGTTAAAGTGGAATTGATGGGGTTGAGATATGTAGTGATATGATATGAGAGTGTTTTTGATATTGAGAGAAAATAATTCTTTATTACGTATAACTTTCATCATGAAACCAGGAAAAAGAAGAAGAAGAAATAAAAGATCAGAAAGAGAAGAGAAGTTGGGAAAGGGGTGCCAGTTTTTGGGGCCTAAAAGATTATTTATGACGCCTTGACTCCAGGTATAAGAGAAATTCCTACATGTTTAGCCCAGGGTTCCCAAGTTGCTTCAAATGGTTTGTGGGTGTTCATTATGGAGCTGACCATTTTCTCTTGGGACATGATCCATGAGATCTTTCTCTTAGCAGCCGTTAGAGATACTTTGGGTTGCTTCTAGGCTCTAGCTATCATGATTTTTGCTCCCAGGAGCATGAATGATATCAGTTTTTGGGTGTATTTTGGAGTTTTAGGTGCAAGGACATTCAGCAGAGCTATCTGAGGAGACTTCATTACCGGGATGCCTGTTACTCTCCGAATGAGATGAAAGATCTTATTCCAGAAACCCCTTATTCCTCCAGGTCCCAGGTATCCTGCAAGTCTCTTTCCCAGGCCTCCATGTAAGGTAATTTGGATGCAGGTTCTACTAATGAATCGTAAATTATGGATATTCCCCCCTTCTGATCCATTGTTTGGCCACACCATCGCTCATATGGTGTGAACTCTGGGGGATTGGGTTTTTTTTTTCCATAAAGATGTTAAGAAGTGGGAGATTTGGAGATGTCTGACTTTCTCAGAGTCTGGGAGTTCTAGATTTTCTATACAGTGTTTTAAAGATAGTGGTCCAGAGGTAGACAAATAATGGCCAATACGGTACATCCCCTTGTCTAGCCACCATTGGAATGATTTGATATCCATACCGGGGCTAAATTGTGGGTTGCAGAATATGTGGGCTAGTGGGTGCATGTCAGAAGTCAATGATGGGAGGTGTTTCACTTCATCCCATAGTTTAATGAAGTGGATTAGTGTTGGGGATAAGACTGAGGGTCTGGATTTTTGGGGACACCAGAGTAGGTAGTCTAGGGTGTTTGAAGGAACTGCCTGCCTTTCTATACCTATCCAATCTGGTTTCTCATATTTCAACTATATTAGTGAGAGTTGGGCCAACCTAGCAGCTTGGTAATATCCAAACAGATGGGGTAGACCTAAACCCCCTCTTTTTTGGGGGCTATATAGAATGCGTTGGGACAGCCTGTGACCTTTCTTCCCCCAGATAAATTTAATTATTTTCCCCTAGAGGGATTTGAGGTGATCCGTTATCGCTATCGGGATAGACCTAAATAGGTAGAGAAGTCTGGGGAGTAGAGTCATCTTAATAGAGTTAATTTTACCTAAGAAGGATATGTTGTGATGGGTCCATGTCTGAAGGTCATTCTCAAGTTTGCGATACATGGAGGGGAAATTTGCCTGATATAGAAGTTCAATCTTGGGGGTTAGGTTTATCCCCAAATAACAAAGTGAGTTGTTGCTCCATTTAAATTGAAAAGAGGGTTTCAGTTGTTCTACTACTGTACTGTGTAATGAAATGTTTAGTGCTTGGGATTTGGTCATATTAACCTTTAGCCCTGAAATATTCCCGAAAGATTTAAGGAATTTGTTTACATTGGGTAGGGATGTTATTGGTGAGGTGAGGATGAGGAGGATGTCATCTGCAAACAAAGTGCATTTGTGGTTTGATTGTCCGCAATGCACCCCTCTGATATTTTGATCCGCTCTAATTGAAATGGCCAATGTTTTGATTGCTAGTGCAAAGATCAAGGGGGGATAAGGGACATCCTTGCCTCGTCCCCCTAGCAATTTCAATGGGTTTGGAATAATAACCCTGCTAAAGTATTTGTAAAAGTCTTGTAGTATAGAGCTGAGAAACCATCCGGTCCAGGGGCCGAACCCCCTTTAAGATTTTTAATCACCTCTATGGTTTCTTCTGTTGTGACTGGGGCTTCCATGATATCTATATGATCTTTGTGAAGGGCAGGGATAGGCAGTCCATCCAGAAAGGAATTTATGGTGTAGAACTCTTGAAAGGATTTTAGGATACGTTGGGGATTAAGGGTTGTGGTGCCATCTTTTAGTCGTATTTTTGGGAGTGCAAAGGAATGAAATTTAGGGGAGAGTTTAGTGGCTAACATTGTGATCATTTTGTCTTTCGGTAGATAGAATCTCGCGCCTGTCCAGCGTATGGAATTCTCAGCTTTGACCCTGAGCGCCAGGTTTAGTGCCAATCGGACTGTGTCTAATTGCGCAATTTGGACCGTGGACGGATCCTTTTTGTGTTGTTTGCATAAGACTGCAAAGTCCCTTTCTAATTTCTCTACGTCTGAGGCTCTTGCTTTCTTAAGTTTGGTTGCTATTTTAATGAGCTTTCCCCAGATTTTAGCTTTGTGAGCAGCCCAAAGGGTCTCAGCTGAGATTCCATCCGTATCATTAAGGTGAAAGTATTCCTTTATTGCCTTCTCAAGTTCTATGACCGTGATGGGGTCATTGAGTAAAGTTTTGTTAAGCCTCCACTGTGATGCGGGGGGTTTGGTGAAGTGGCCCTGTAAAATTTGGATCACCATAGAGTGGTCTGAAAGTGCTGTGTCTTTTATGTATGCTTTGTGTACCCAGGGAGTATGTGTGTTGTTTTGATAAAAATGTGGTCAATTCTGGAATAAGATTGATGGGGGTTCGAGTAGTGTGTGAAGTCCCTTTTTGTAGGGTTGCATTCTTGCCAGATGTCAGCTAGACCTTGTTGATGAATCCATTTCACTATCTTGGAACTCATTTTTGAGGGGCGGGTAAGCTGGGATGAATGTGGTTTTGATTTATCAAGACTTTGGTCAAATGCAATATTTGAATCGCCTCCAAATATCACTGTCCCTTCCAATAGTGGTCCTAGGGTCTGAAACATTGATTGGAAAAATTTTGCTTGACCTTTTTTGGGGGTGTAGTAAGAAATAAATGAGAACAGATAGTTATCTAAAATTCCCTTAACTAGGATAAACCTCCCCTCTGGGTCTGTGTACCTGCGTGGTTTAAATTTTACATGTTTTTGCGAATAGTATCGCCACTCCCTTTGTTTTGTCATTGGCACTTGCTAAAAAGAATTGTGGGTATTGTGCATGTAAGAAGGAAGGGGAGTACCATATTAGGAAGTGTGTCTCCTGTAGGAGAACCACTGCCATTCTTTGTGAATGATAAGACTGGAAAATTTTTCTCTTCTTGACAGCAGAATTCAAGCCCTGAACATTATGTGATACTACCCTCAAGGAGGGGGGTAGTGTTGCGTTATGTGGCATGGTCAGTTGAGGGTAGGAATATAGCTTTACAGATAACACTTACCCCTTATGGCGAAAGATTAGGAAATCTTGAGTGATGCGACTTTCTGGACCTGGGACCTGGAGCGGAGTGGCGGAGTTGGGGCGTCTGTGTATTGGCAAATGGAAAAAGAAGGTTAGTAGAGGAGAGAAGATAGAAGCAGAGAGATTAAACAGGCTGGCCTAACCCAGGCCTGCGACGTATGGATGGAGTGAAATCCATCCCATCGTCGCTGAACATACCAAATGTGTAGCCCTCAAATTGGGCTACCAGCCCATCTCCCTTACACTGGATAAAAAGCAAGCTATAATTATTGAAATAACTGTAACGTTGTGAATTAAACGGATTCAAACCACCAGGAATTCAGTAGATAAATGATTTCATCAAAACAGGGAATGTGGGGGAGGGAGGTAAGGAAAGGAGGGGTATAGGGAGGGTGGGGTTGAGGGGGATGCAGGGAGGGGGGGTGGGAAGAGGGGAGACAACTATTGTTATCCTTGACCGTCTTTTGTTGCAAGAGGAACTAAAGGAGGTTTCCCATCTGAAAATGTTCCTCTGTCAAGTCCACTGTAGGTTATAAAAATTAAGGGTATATACCTTTGGACAAATGTATTCAGGAAAAATATTCCAGGATGTCCAGCAGGACTCCTAGACCAGACAGGAGATCCTGTGTAAAATCGTCAAAGAGGAAAGTAAAAGTAACTTGGCAGTTCTCAGGTGGGAAAAGGTTCCTTCATCCATCTGTTCTTGTGTGACTTCCAATTGGGAGAAATTGGGCTGGTAGGAGTGGAACGTTTTTAGGATCCTGCTTGAGGATTAGATGTGTCCACTGATGGATCTTGCAAAATGAATTTCACAGATATTAGTATCCTTTCGCCCTCTGGGAGGGTAGTGAAGGATAAATTTTTGCCTTTATAGTTAAATTTCAAAGCAAAGGGAAAGGCCCACCAGTATTTAATTTCTTTCTGCATTAATATTGTTAGTAGGGATGAGCTTCGAGTTCGAGTCGAACTCATGTTCTACTCGAACATTGGCTGTTCGCAAGTTCGCCGAACAGCGAACAATTTGGGGTGTTCGCGGCAAATTCGAATGCCGCGGAACACCCTTTAAAAGTCTATGGGAGAAATCAAAAGTGCTAATTTTAAAGGCTTATATGCAAGTTATTGTCATAAAAAGTGTTTGGGGACCCGGGTCCTGCCCCAGGGGACATGGATCAATGCAAAAAAAAGTTTTAAAAACGGCCGTTTTTTCAGGAGCAGTGATTTTATTAATGCTTAAAGTCAAACAATAAAAGTGTAATATCCCTTTAAATTTCGTACCTGGGGGGTGTCTATAGTATGCCTGTAAAGGGGCGCATGTTTCCTGTGTTTAGAACAGTCTGACAGCAAAATGACATTTGGAAGGAAAAAACTCATTTAAAACTACCCGCGGCTATTGCATTGCCGACAATACACATAGAAGTTCATTGATAAAAACGGCATGGTAATTCCCCACAGGGGAACCCCGAACCAAAAAAAAAAAAAAAAAAATGATGTGGGGGTCCCCCTAAATTCCATACAAGGCCCTTCAGGTCTGGTATGGATATTAAGGGGAACCCCAGCCAAAATTTAAAAAAAAAATTGACGTGGGGTTCCCCCTAAATTCCATACCAGACCCTTCAGGTCTGGTATGGATTTTAAGGGGAACCCCGCGCCAAAAAAAAAAAAAAAAAAAAGGCGTGGGGTCCCCCTAAAAATCCATACCAGACCCTTATCCGAGCACGCAACCTGGCAGGCCGCAGGAAAAGAGGGGGGGACGAGAGTGCGGCCCCCCCCCCCTCCTGAACCGTACCAGGCCACATGCCCTCAACATTGGGAGGGTGCTTTGGGGTAGCCCCCCAAAACACCTTGTCCCCATGTTGATGAGGACAAGGGCCTCATCCTCACAACCGTGGCCGGTGGTTGTGAGGGTCTGCGGGCGGGGGGCTTATCGGAATCTGGAAGCCCCCTTTAACAAGGGGACCCCCAGATCCCGGCCCCCCCCCTGTGTGAAATGGTAAGGGGGTACTTACCCCTACCATTTCACTAAAAAACTGTCAAAAATGTTAAAAATGACAAGAGACAGTTTTTGACAATTCCTTTATTTAAATGCTTCTTCTTTCTTCCTTCATCTTCTTCTTCTTCTGGTTCTTCTGGCTCTTCTGGTTCTTCCTCCGGCGTTCTCGTCCAGCATCTTCTCCGCGGCGTCTTCTATCTTCTTCTCCTCGGGCCGCTCCGCACCCATGGCATGAGGGGAGGCTCCCGCTCTTCTCTTCATCTTCTTCTCTTCTTCATCTTCTTCTTCATCTTCTTCTTCTTCTTCTTCTTCCTTCTTCTCTTCTTCCTGTCTTCTCCGGGCCGCTCCGCAATCCATGCTGTGGCATGGAGGGAGGCTCCCGCTGTGTGACGGCGTCTCTTCGTCTGACGGTTCTTAAATAACGGGGGGCGGGGCCATCCGGTGACCCCGCCCCCCTCTGACGCACGGTGACTTGAGGGACTTCCCTGTGACGTCACGGGGAATGCCACAGGAAAGTCCCGTCATGTCACCGTGCGTCAGAGGGGGGCGGGGTCACCGGGTGGCCCCGCCCCCCGTTATTTAAGAACCGTCAGACGAAGAGACGCCGTCACACAGCGGGAGCCTCCCTCCATGCCACAGCATGGATTGCGGAGCGGCCCGGAGAAGACAGGAAGAAGAGAAGAAGAGAAGAAGGAAGAAGAAGAAAAAGAAGAAGAAGAAGATGAAGAAGAAGATGAAGAAGAGAAGAAGATGAAGAGAAGAGCGGGAGCCTCCCCCCAAATGCCATGGGTGCGGAGCGGCCCGAGGAGAAGAAGATAGAAGACGCCGCGGAGAAGATGCTGGACGAGAACGCCGGAGGAAGAACCAGAAGAGCCAGAAGAACCAGAAGAAGAAGAAGATGAAGGAAGAAAGAAGAAAGAAGAAGCATTTAAATAAAGGAATTGTCAAAAACTGTCTCTTGTCATTTTTAACATTTTTGACAGTTTTTTAGTGAAATGGTAGGGGTAAGTACCCCCTTACCATTTCACACAGGGGGGGGGCCGGGATCTGGGGGTCCCCTTGTTAAAGGGGGCTTCCAGATTCCGATAAGCCCCCCGCCCGCAGACCCTCACAACCACCGGCCACGGTTGTGAGGATGAGGCCCTTGTCCTCATCAACATGGGGACAAGGTGTTTTGGGGGGCTACCCCAAAGCACCCTCCCAATGTTGAGGGCATGTGGCCTGGTACGGTTCAGGAGGGGGGGGGGGCCGCACTCTCGTCCCCCCCTCTTTTCCTGCGGCCTGCCAGGTTGCGTGCTCGGATAAGGGTCTGGTATGGATTTTTAGGGGGACCCCACGCCTTTTTTTTTTTTTTTTTTTGGCGCGGGGTTCCCCTTAAAATCCATACCAGACCTGAAGGGTCTGGTATGGAATTTAGGGGGAACCCCACGTCAATTTTTTTTTTTAATTTTGGCTGGGGTTCCCCTTAATATCCATACCAGACCTGAAGGGCCTTGTATGGAATTTAGGGGGACCCCCACATCATTTTTTTTTTTTTTTTTTTTGGTTCGGGGTTCCCCTGTGGGGAATTCCCATGCCGTTTTTATCAATGAACTTCTATGTGTATTGTCGGCAATGCAATAGCCGCGGTAGTTTTAAATGTGTTTTTTCCTTCCAAATGTCACTTTGCTGTCAGACTGTTCTAAACACGGGAAACATGCGCCCCTTTACAGGCATACTATAGACACCCCCCAGGTATGAAATTTAAAGGGATATTACACTTTTATTGTTTGACTTTAAGCATTATTAAAATCACTGCTCCTGAAAAAACGGCCGTTTTTAAAACTTTTTTTTGCATTGATTCATGTCCCCTGGGGGAGGACCCGGGTCCCCAAACACTTTTTATGACAATAACTTGCATATTAGCCTTTAAAATTAGCACTTTTGATTATTCATGTTCGTGTCCCATAGACTTTAACGGCGTTCGCGTGTTCGAACGAATTTTTTTCCTGTTCGCATGTTCTGGTGCGAACCGAACAGGGGGGTGTTCGGCTCATCCCTAATTGTTAGCAGTGGTTTGAGGGCTCTGCGTCTTTGTATAGTCATGGGTGATATGTCTGCGAAGATCTGAAGATCATGTCCTTGGAAGTTTATGTGAAATTGTTGGCGTGAGACTTTCATAATCTCCTCTTTCACCCCATAGTAGTGCGGCTTCACCACCACATCCCTGGGAGATCCATCTTTTCTGGGGGGCCCAGAGATCTGTGTGCCCTGTCTAGCTCCAGTTTGTGTGGAGTGATTGTGGGGATGAGGACTTTAATAAGGTTCTGGACAGCTGTGGGGACATCTGAAATGGACTCCGGGAGACCTCTAACTCTAAAATTGTCCCTCCTTGAGCGGTATTCCAGGTCGTCGATCCTGCTAAGGGCTGTGTCTACTTGCTCTTGAATAACATGAATATGGTCAGTGTTTTGGTTGGCCCTTGAGACTGTGATATCGAGCTTATGCTCAATCGCTTCCATTCTGGTGCCCAGGTTTTGGACGTTCAATCGTATTTTGTTAGTGATCTTGGTTGCCGTAAGAGCAAGGCCCCTTTCCAGTAAATCTGAAAGTTTTAGGAACAGATCTCCTGCATTTTGGGGTATGTCAGGGTCGGGTCCTCCTGGGGTGTTTATGGCTTCCAGGTGAAGTGGGGAGCTTCCTACTGGTGAAATCAAATATTTGTCAATCGATCGCTCAATGAGCGATTCTGTAGAGGCAGGTGATGCGCTCACAGCGTGGGATATATTGGGGCTTGCCTCTGGGGTGTAGGGTAGCATGGCTGGGGCAATCACTTGCCTGCTTTCTGCTTGTCCCCCTGCATGTATGTCTCGTGGCTGAGACGTGGCTGCCATCTTGGATTCAGCCTGATTTCCCTCAGCGGGGAATCTCGGTCCCAGGTCCCGGCGGACTGTGCTGCCTAGCATGGGGATAATGCTCTATTGTTCCCCGATCAATTCCCGCTATCCGCGGGCATCTTGCTGGTCTTGATCTGGAGATAGGGCGGCTGGCTGAGGCAGAGCGGAGCTCCTGGCTTGGAAGCTTTGCGCATGCGCTCTCCGGACCAGAGGGTTTTTAATTACCGGCTGTCCAGAGCCAGAAGAGTGGTGGAGAACACGTTTGGAATAATGGCCAGCCGGTTCCGCCTATTTCTTACACCGATACACATGGCGGAGTATAAACTCAATCACATCATCCTGGCTTGCTGTGTTCTCCACAACTTTTTAAGGAGAAATTCTGTGAACTATGCTGGCTCAGTTGGGCCTGAATCTGAAATTAATCTCAATGAACCAACCCTGACGGCGCTTGAAGCTGGCCATCCTGGCTTGCAACCCCAGAGTGCCCACGAGGTCCGTATAAGATAAATGGAATACTTTGCGGGTAGGGGGGCCAGCAATATGTCAGACAATGTCTGAAATTTGGGGAGTTGTGAAAATGGCGTGATTCTGTAAAATTATAAAGCACTGTTGGGTGTTATTTACTAAAGGCAAAGACACTTTGCACTACAAGTGCAGTTGAGACTGCACTGATACTGCACTTGTAGTGCAAAGTGGATTTGCCTTTAGCAAATAACCACCATTAAAATGATTAAGTGATTTCGCATGCGCTCTCCGGACCAGAGGGTTTTTAATTACCGGCTGTCCAGAGCCAGAAGAGTGGTGGAGAACACGTTTGGAATAATGGCCAGCCGGTTCCGCCTATTTCTTACACCGATACACATGGCGGAGAATAAACTCAATCACATCATCCTGGCTTGCTGTGTTCTGCTGAGTGTTAGTGAACACTTTAGATTTTGCTGCAGTCCACAGGGACATCATCACTATTCCTATAGTTATCACTTTTCGTATCATTTTCTATTTCTAGTCATCTTATATTGATTAATTACGATACTCACTTTAGCGCGAGGGACTACACCACATATTCAAATGACCACCATTGCCACTGAAAACACCAATTTTACCACAAAAAATGTTTATGAGCATTGAAGCCACACATTGTTGAATATCAATCTTTTTTAATACAAGCACAATCACATGTGCATTTATAAAAGGTTTTTAAAACAAACCAACATGTTTGTTGTATAACAAATTTTTAGGTCACATTAATAAAAGTAGAAATGTCCTTTTAAGGTAAAACAGGCATGTTTAAAACCAACAAGAAATACACAAATCTGGAACTTACAAAGTTCAACTTTTATAGAAATTGAAGGCAATATCAGACAGGAGTATTTACAAACTGTGTATGATATTGCGTTCAGATGGGGTGATGTCACCCCTGGAAAAGCCAAATTTTGAAGATGCACACAATGCGTCGAATGTCAACATGTGCTAGCTGCCATCATGGGGGATCAATGGACTTGTTTTGTGGGTGCAACCCCTTCCTTTCTGCTACTTTATTGTTGAGGAAGGGGTTGCACCCCCAAAACGCATACATTGATCTCCCATGATGGCAGATAGCACATGTTAACACACTGTGTGCATCATCAAAATTTGGCTTTTCGAGAATATGTCAAAAAAAGTTGAAAAAATTTTCGGACCAAAAAACTGAAATAATTTGGGATTTCGAGGCGTTTTAAATTCTCCCTAAAACATCAATGATGTTCTTCATTTTGTTTTGAACATCATTGATGTTTTGCTTTATGTTTTCCAAGTCCCTATTATACCCCATGATCTCCCCTATCACTATCTGGGCACTTTCACTGGTGAAATGACCTTCTTCCACAACATCACGATCACCTAAAAATATAGAAACAAAAACACACATTATGTATTATAAATATGTCAGCATCCATCTCTTACCTGAGCCTATGGTCGCAGACACTCACCTGTTCTGGTGACAATTTCCACCACGTCTCCCTCCTCCTCCTCCTGTTGGGGGATTTCCACTTCTTCATGAAGTGAGGGGTCTATGGTCTCCTCTGATAAGTGGTGTCCTCCGAGTCTTTTCTCCCCTATGTAAAAAAAAAAAAAGGTATACTTAGCACACAGATATTTGATGGCAGAAATAGGAATATAAAACATTGCTTGGAAGTGGGGTACAATTGTCTGTTTTGGCAGAGTTCCAAGATGAAGAAATATTGTTTTCCTTTGTCAAGCTTGAATACTTACCTGTTTTGTAGAAGCTTCACAGATGGAGACACCCCTATAGTATACACTAAAGCACCTGTGTGGGCCCCCTAATAAAAAGGGTGTTCTTTTGTCCCACACTAGTGCTCTAGCGTCCAGATGTGTAAACAGCTGCTGAGTGTCCTCTTCTTACACAGAATCTAGTTTGCATTTTATTCTAGTTATAAACCCATCTAGACACCAAAATTATTTTAAGAGAAGTAGGCCAGAAAAAATGTATTAAACTGCATCTGGACAGAACAGTGTTTTATAGGCTGAACAAAAAATGTTTCCTATGAACGAATAATGTGTCCATGAACATGAAAGTTGCCATTTTAAACTGTGCAACAGTAAAGAAAAGCACATGGAGCAGCATGAATGTTATAAAAATAACGAATAGGAGCACAGGACAACTACCTACTTTTTTGATGCACTCTCCTGATCCTTCTATACTGATCGCGCTCTCTTAATTTGAGGTCCGCCTCTTCCTCAGTTGATCCTTGGATCGTCGTACCCCAAAATTTGTGTGCAGACTCTTCACAACTTTCGCCATGATCTTGGCCTTTCTGACATTGGGGTAAGGTCCATATTTCCCGTCATAGTCGGCCCTCTTCAATATGTCGACGATCTCCACAAAGGACATATTTGAGGCCTTAAATCATCTCCTCCGGGATCCTGACGTTTCTGGCTCCGGGCTTTCCTCCTCCTCGTTGAAATTAGCACGCACCTGCTGTGTCTCTGCCATGTACTCCTCCCCACTGCACCGAACCAGAAGGGACGGGGAATAGACTAGAAATAATGTCAGGGGCGGGAGGAGTTTCACGCATGCGCAGTGTATATAAAGCGTAACACGCGTGCGTAGAACGTACGATCTGTGAGCAGAGGAAGGAGTATCGGAAGCACCGATCATGATAACGAAGGTAAAATTTAAACTTGGGCCTATACTGCTTATAGATTGAGGCCTATATTGGGACAAGATTAGGAGACTTTAGCCTGACATTAGGGTTTGTCTTGTGTATTGCAGATAAAATGGATGGCTTCAATGACCACAACTTCCTCCCCCTGTTCATAGACAAGTACAGCGAGCTGCCCTGTCTGTGGCAGGTGAAACATCCGCATTATAATCATAAACAAAAGAGGCAGGCAGCGCTGGAGAAACTGCTGGAGTTGGTGAAGCCAGTGGTCCCCACAGCAACCATCCCCTATTTAAAAGCCAAAATTGGTGGCCTGAGGAGCACTTATCTTAGGGAGTGCAAGAAGGTCCAGGATTTCCAGAGATCCAGAGCTGCAGCAGATGATGTTTATGTCCCCAGGCTGTGATACTATGAGAGACTGCGATTTCTGTCAGACCAGACTGAAGTCAGGGAATCCCTCTCAACCCTTCTTTCCACTCTTCCTTCCACCCTATCTTCCACCCCAGCTGAGGCTTCCGATGTCCAACCTGGGACTTTCAGCCAGGAAGAAGTGGAGGAGCCCAGCTGGAGCCAGGTGTAGCATTGTTCTACAGATTTCTGGTCAATAAATAAATTATGTTTACTAGATGTTATTATTGATCACTAATTGCTTTAATGAAGTGTTTTACATATCAATAGACAGTAGTGGGCAAAAATAATTGGGACAAGAATGAAAAATGCTGGGCTCAGAAT
The DNA here is from genome assembly GCA_037952925.1 of Lithobates clamitans. Lineage (NCBI taxonomy): Eukaryota > Metazoa > Chordata > Amphibia > Anura > Ranidae > Lithobates > Lithobates clamitans. The sequence continues at coordinate 1,739,388 of JBBGZY010000288.1, read as the reverse complement.
GATAGTCTGTTATATTTGTTAACATTCAATTTGCAACAGTCATGATGTGAAAATTGTGTGTGATTGATGAAGAAAAAACTAAAACTATGTCCCTTTTTCATACACAGGAAGACCTCAGCCAGGAGGAGGCTGTGGAATGTGGCACACAGGAGGAGGCGGGGGTTAGTGGCAGCCAGGAGGAGGCAGGGCTAAGTGGCAGCCAGGAGAAGGTCGGGCCCAGTAGGACCCTGACAGAATCGCAGGTCCCTCCCCTCCGCCTTCCAAACAAAAGACCCAGGAAGGGGAGTAATGTGCTGGATTCAGGGCTCAGGCTGATTCAAGAGGCTTCTGCGTCCCTGAGAGCCACCCCCACTCGTGAAGAGGCCTTTGCCTCCATGGCTGCCACCAAACTGCAAGACATGCAGGAGGCCCAACGCCTCATGTGTGAGGAACTCATTTATCAAACATTAAATAAGGGGTTGAGGGGCGAGATCACGCCCAATACCCACCTGAGTGAGTTGCATCCTCCTCCTGCCACAACCCTTAAGAGGTTCTCTCAGTGGACAGGGATGAGGAGGGCCATATTCTCATAAGTAAACTCAAAACTTCCTCCTGGGAATGGGTTTTATATAATGTTTATGCCCCTAACTTTCCTCTCAAACAGTTTTTCCAAAAACGAAACTCCAGCCTAGCTCCATGCATCCACCTTCCCCTACTAGTAAGCGGGGACTTTAACTCAGTGCTCACCCCACAGGAAGACACATGCCAATTTAACCGCTGCCTCGGGGTATCCATCTCGTGCTCCCTACACACCTACACCACTTTGTGGACGGTCTCCACCTAGTGGACCTTTGGAGAATGTCTCATCCAGAGGGAAGGGAATGCACTTTTTTCTCTCCCCCACACAGCACACTATCTAGGATAGATTACACTTTCTCTAACTCTATTCTACTCAAACATATCCCCACATACATGGCATTGCAATTTCTGAACATGAGTCAATCTCGGTGGACTTGACTGGATTAATCTCTTTGAATTCAGCCAAAACCTGGCGTTTTCTGTCCTATTTGGCGCACAACCGAGATCTCCAAAAGATCATTAGGGATACATAGGCAGACTAGGCAGTTACTAATTGAGAGCATAGGGATGACCCCAACCTCTTCTGGGAAACTGGGAAAGTTGTGTTGCAAGCAGAACCATCTCACTGGTTACAAAAAAAAATCACCAATGAATATTGCATGGCCAGCAAAGCTCTACGCACTGCCCAAGCACAATTAGCGTAGCACAACTTTCCAGAGCACAGGGAGGCTTGGCGTGCCACCAAAAGCCAATTTGACTTATGGGCAGAAGCTCAGGAAAGGATACACCAGTCTTTCTTAGACCTCCAACACCATAAGTTTGGCAAAAAAGCAGGGAAACTTTTAGCTTGCTTGTATAAGGGTCACCATACTGCTACCCATATAACCACCTTAAAAGACAATTTAGGTAAACCTATCTCTCCCCCTAAGGATATCAACCTTATCCTATAAAAATTCTATGCAAAATTATATGGCCCTGACCCCATCAATAAGGCCATAGCGGATACCTTCCTTGACAAAGTTCCCCTCCCTACAATGGATGAAACACTCCTGGCCCAACTCAATGCCTCAATCACACTCAAAGACATTACCAGTGCAATGGCCTCTTTAGTGGTAAGCAAAAGTCCCTGATCCTGACGGGTACACACCAGACTTCTACAAGCTCTCATCAGATGCAATTGCCCCCACCCTTGTCTCCATCTATCAAAAAATCCTTAAAGGGAACCATTACCTTCCATCAGGCTATCAGCTGATTCCTAAGAAGAGGAAGGACCCCTCGGAATCATGCTTCTACTGCCCGATTACCTTGCTGAACCTAGATACAAAGTTACTTTACAAAATAATGACCAATAAGCTAGCACTTATCATGCCCTCACTTATCCACCCTTCACAGGTTGGTTTCACCCAAAGGCCGCTCTGCCACCTCTAATATAAGAAAAGTCCTTGCAGTCTTGGAATCCACCGGAACCAACCCTTCCGGTGATTCTACCATTATCACCTTAGACGCAGAAAAGGCCTTTGATAATGTAAGCTTCCACTGGCTACTGTTGGTTCTCCTAAGATTCAGCTTCTCAGGCCCATTCCTACACCTTATTTCCATCATGTACTCTGCCCCATCCACTAATGTCATCATGGCGGGTCTTGTCTCTAACAGCATCAAACTCCACAAAGGCACAGGGCAATGGTTCCCCCTCTCACCCTAGCTTTTCAATCATGCACTTGAACCCCTTTCAGATACCTGCTTTTCCACTCAGATCTCCATGGGGTCAAGGTGGGCACTCAGGAATTACACACTGCTTTATTCGCAGGCAATATTCTGATTTTTACATCCAACCCACAGGCAGACATGATCCTTAAAGCAAGATATTCCGGCAACTCGATTGCTTCTTCTTAAATCTTTATTGAGCACTAACAGCAGTGCGACATCTAAAATGCGAACATGTTTTAGCCGGAGTCTTCCTCACAAACATTAGCATTTTAGATATTACACTGCTGTTAGTGATCAATAAAGATATAAGAAGAAGCAATTGAGTTTCCAGCATTTTTAGCTATTTTGGTGTTTATGGGACAAAACAAGCCTGAGCACCGTTATTCAGCTCATCATTCTTCAATTATATGGTAGAGCTTGGGTGAGTTTTTATCTATATAGACATGATCCTTATCCAAGATATTTTAAGGTGCTTTTGGGCATTAGGGGTAATTTTTCAAAAAGCAAAATTCTACCCCTGCACCACGGGCGCTCCCCCCCCACCCCTTTGAGGGCTGACTCAGTATTCCCAGTTGTTAAGAACCATATCACGTATCTGAGCATTAAAATAGGCAATATTCCTTCCTCTCTCTGCCATCTCAACTACCTCCCTGTTCTATCAAAAAATACGGGTGAGCTGGACAGCTAGTCAGATCTCTTTCTCTCCTTTTTGGTAGATATCACCTGTTCAAAATGGTCAGCTTCCCAAAACTCCTATACCCCCTCCAAACCATTTTGTTGTTCTTGCGACATAAAGATCACTGAAGACAGCAAAAAGCCTTAACCACTTTCCAACGGTGCGGCTGCTGACCTCGGGTATCCCTCCAAAAATTATACCTGCCCAAACATGAAGGTGGAGCTAACCTTCCAAGCATAAGACTACAATTTATCTTGTCTCTTAAGAGTTGGTTTAAACTGGATAACGCAGGCCTCCTGGTATTCCAACTTTGAATTAGAATCTAAAATGGTAGACCCATGTGGCTCACTGCACTCACTGCACTGCAAAATCTGATTCCTCCCTGAACCCTTGAAACACAATTTACTCATACGCAATATGGTGCCAGGCTGGAGAGAGATCAGGAAGAAACTGGGATTATCTCCCCTTCTCTCCTGGCATCTCCCTATCCTCAGGCACCCTCTATTCCCACAGGTGCAGCAATACGCGGCATTCTTCACATGGGCCTCACAAGGGTTAACCAAATTTGTGCAAATATTTGGTACATAATAGGGCAAAACCCTCCCCTTTCCCCAGCTTATGCAACTTTACAATCTACCCTTGTGTCAGCTTTTGCACGTCCAACAAGCAGTCAGCTTTGTGATCAGTTTATGCCCATCCATAAATCTAAGATTCTGCATTTTCCTCCCTTTGGACCACCATCACCATAAAATCTATGACCTATATAAACCTCTGAACTCCTACCTCTCAAAATCCTTACACTCCTGCTCAACTGTCTCCTGGAATAAAGACTTACACTCTCCTGAAGCATTAACAAGCATAATGTCCAGCTATAACTCCACCTGCTTTTATCACGAACGAGTTCTATTGTGAACAGCAATTCGAAATTATGCACCAGCCTGTATTTGCTACCTGACCTCCAAAAATCTTTCAGATCACTAAAACTGTATGTGGGAATCACAGGCCTTCTTTACTACATAGGCTCTGGTCCCGTCCACACATCTAATGTTTCTGGGACCAAGTTGAACTCTTTGCCGCATTAATGACAGACCTCCGACCCTGCAAAGATCCCTATTCCCTGCTGTTTGGATCTCTGAAGGCTCCTTCCCTTAGTCTACCAAAACCACAGTTTAAAGCCATCCAGCACAACAAGGCATGGCTATCCACCTGCTTCATGGCTGCCAGGAGGGCCATCCTCAAACAGTAGACATCCTCCTCTCCTCCACCCATCAGGGAAATAAAATAGGACTTACTTGGTCTTCTGAATAAGGAAAAGTTGGAGCTGGTTCTGTCTCACTACCGACAGTCACCTCGCTACCACCATAAATAGGACCAATATATTGCTAGAGTATTACCTGCCTCAGAGCACTCAGCTTATGGTGGCCCACTTCGAACCACTTAGGTGTTAAAGACTCACATCATATCCCTTCTGGTTTAAAGCCACTAACTCATCAACCCATCTCTTATTTTGTTCTCCTAATGCCCCAACCATGGCATCAATGTTCACTTTGTTTTCTGGACTTATGCTCTTTATACTTCCTACCTGTACATGTTAATTGGCATTTTCCTACTTCCTGGTTTACCTTTGTATGTCTTGCTTGATATATCCAAGCTCTATGATAGCTCAGTTCATGTAAAATCAAGCTTGGGTTTATTTCTCTGTATCACCCCCCTTTTCTACCCATCTCCTCCCCCCGACAGTACCACCTCTGTCCTTTTTTCTGCATAATGTAAGTGTTATGCTCTTGTTCATTTGCTACACTGTCCTTTGGTATTGTTTGATTAAATGAAAAAAACAAAAGTTTCTTTAAAAAAAAAAAAAAAAAAAGGATCCTTACCTAAATAACAAATGATAAATTGTTGAAATAAAAAATTGTAAACATCAACAAAGATGAGAGACCTTAGTACAGTGAGCTAAAATGTTGCATGCAAAGATAAATACATCCATTAAAACTATTGTTAACTACAACCATATTAATAATGACTATGTCCATTAGAAATGTGAGTAACTATACCTACAAAAAATATTCACTATTGAAAGACATCCATCAATTGCTAAAATAGAAATACTAGGATATAATAAATTAGAGTGATACAATGAGAATTTGTTTATTAGAATCTATCAGAGTTTAAATAAATCAAAAGATATATCACAGTCGGTTTAATATTTTTACTGTACATTGTAGCAGTAGATGCTTTGTTAATATTAAAATGCGTATGTCAATTTATAACAGTAAATGCCTGGTAATATTTTAACAGTTCAGCTGAACTTGCACAATTTCAAACCCGCATTCCGTGTGAACCTAAGTGTAGTGCTGGTAGATTTATGATCTACCATCTGATAGGTAAATTTAGTGAATTGCTCATTAAGGGAGTTAGATTTGCCTCTGTTCCAGCTTGGCTGATGTTGCGTGTGGTTCCACACTGAGCCGGTGGGTGTCGCTGTTACCATTGGCTGGTGTTGGAAGGGCAACGTGTCAAAGCGTACGGGTGCTCCTCTGTCCCGGAGACAACTCGGTGGAGGTGGTCCTCCGAGTAGCATTCTGGGAGAGGGTATTTATGGGACAGACGCCATGTTTTGGGGTTCGTTTTACAGCCACCTGCTGGCCCTCCTGGCCGACAGGTATGCGTTAGAGTGCTACCTCATGGTCCTCCGTTATGGAGGCCCGCGCCGATGCGGCACGTGGGTGGGCCCAGAAGCATATCTGGGGCCTACCACAGCAGCCGAGGAATGGTCCTCAGCTGTCTATCCAGAGTGAAGAAGCTGGACACCCGAGAAGATACCAGGGGAGGACCCGTCATGGAAGGATCATGCAGAGTGCTGGTCTGAAGAGGGGCCTGGTGACTCGGTTGGAGGACGTATCCTAAAGTATTTCTACAGCATAGTACTGCCGGGTTGGCTTAGAGGTCCAAGTACTATGTCTGACATTCACCGCAAAATTTAATACATCCTGTGGCAGAGGATCGTACGGGTTTATTTCAAGCAAGTCTGTGGCAGAGACTTTTGTTCATGCTACGTGCTGGCTGCTAGGCAAGTGAGAGAGGGCTATCCAGGCGAGCAAAGATTGTGTCCCACAAGGGGATTGCATCCAACTACAATATTCAACTTTAAAGGACGTTCTCAAGAATCCTAAAGAAAGGTATTTGAGCTTCCCTGCAGCTTCCCTCCTGCCTCTTTCCTGCTACTTCCTTGGTTACTTGGTTCAATAAAGCATTGAAAACGTACTCAAGTGTTGGTGCTTTTATCGTCCAGAGGTAAACTCAATGGAACCCTAGACCCGGTGCTGGTGAAACAGGGGTGACGAGAGTTAAGGTAACAAGCCCGCTTTAAACCAGCAGCTCTACCGAGAGTTAGTGCTACATAGGCTTATAGAGAGAATAAGTTAGAAGTCAGGGTATAGGACTTGAAACTATGAGGTTTTTGGGTGTGGACAAAGGTCAGTTTTAGGGGAGAAAGTAGCAGACATGCAAATCGATAAGACAAAATGGACTGGATACTTGAGCATTGACCAAGTGTATAACAACAAAAAAAACAGAATTCACTAAATGTGGTCAATTAGCACATTTGTATACATTTAACAAGAAAAATATATCTGAGGCAGGTTCTGATTAAGCTGTTTGTTTAGCCAAAACCCTTTCTTTTAATATTGTATAAAGTGGAAATTAGTTAAATCTCAGGCAGTTTCCTTATTTATTTTTTTTCATTTGCTATCTGTGTTTCACTGGGGGGGATTTCTCTTCACCCCGTTCCAGAGTTGAAACAGAAATTGAGTAAAAATATGAGCGGAAATCCCATTTTAGATTGTTGTCAATAGGACAGGTGTGCCCTTTGAAAGATTTCCCCTAACCTTTAGTTCTCTTGATAACTGTAGCATTTTGGACTTCCCATCACTTTTTTGTGACAATGGCTACCAGAATGAAATAGAGAGGGGGAATCTCCTCAGTTGGAGCAAAGGGCGCAAAAAAGGGGCTTCAATCTCTCTGCTGTATAATATACCCCGATTTATATGCTATAGTATTTGCTATTTCATATTTAAATTTTACAACTGTCAAGTATCCACACTTCCCATTCACTTGTTCACTCTTTTATTCACCATCCACAAGCAAGGCCTTTGATAAAGAGGTACGACCAGTCCTCCTATATGGAGCCCAGGCCAGCAGGGTGGCCCCAGGCAACTGTGGGAATCAGATGTGGACAGGGAGGGTGATAAGTGAAGTAGGGGGGCAATTTCAGGAACTGATAACCTGTGTGGCTCTCTCTGCAGCAGCTGCAAGCTTGCTTCTCCACCTCTCTTTCCAGCTGGCTTTAAGCTGCTGCAGAGAGTGCCACACAGGTGATTGGTTCCTTAAATTGCCCCCCTGCTTCACTGATCCTGTAATTACTTCCTGACACACCAATCACCCTCCCTGTACACCATCCCTTTCCCCTCACTGTCCATGCCCACCAGTATTCCCGCCCACAGCTTCCTTCCTCTCCTCTCACCCTGACTGCTACAAGCACACAGGGGGATGTTTCAGAATAGTGAGTTGGAAAAGGGGCTGTTAAATAAGTCATATATACAAGCTGCTTAATGATTGATACTGATCACTCACTGTGTTCATTCATAACTGAAGCATAGTAAAGTGTTTTTAGTATGTTTCAGTTTGTGAATGGGCAGACGACTCCATACAAAGGCTTATTTAACCATCTCTCAGGCTATGTTTTGCTAAGGGTTTTATCTGTATTTTTCAATGATGTAGCTCTTTCATTTGCATCTGGGCAGGTCCTATGTATGGTATGTTTATTTTTTAGCTTATTAGCTACTCTGAACTAAACAAAGAAAAAGGTGTGCATTTCCTTTTAAATAAGTATATTATGTAACGATAGTGACAAAGTCCAAATACACTTCTCCTCCAATAAAGCAAAATATAACAAAAAAAAATCATAAGTTCATAAACATATACCGTAATAGTCCAAGTCCACATAAAGTATTTCCAGGTGACTTAAAGTGCTCAGTGATGGGCACACAGACAAATCTTGCTACTGTATGTTAAAGTATTTTTTCCCAAAGCCAGGCCTCTTACTGGACAGGAAGGAGAGCCAAGGGAATCACACACTTTTCAATGAGGACAGATGCTCCCACCATCAGGCTTCCAAGTAAATCTGTGACCCTGCCAGCAAGATGCAGCAATGATGTCTCCAAAAAAGGATTACAAGACCAGCTCTCATCCAACAAACTCACTCCAGCATATATATAATTTAAAAACAAAAAACAGGAAAAGCTTTGTAGTGCAGTAAACTTTTAAAACGCTTACTAAACAGTTATTGCACTTACACAGTGTAGAAATGGACAAGTGGTATACACATCCAAATCATGGCCCCTGGGATCTGCCGTGTGCACGCACATAGTGACGTCACAAACCTAGCTCCATCCAACGTGTTTCCCTGTAATAGATGTCTTTTCGGAACAGAGGCTCTTTTATTATTATTTAATAATAGTGAGGTCAAACACCTCCTGTTCGGTTCACACCAGAACTCTCGAACAGCCCTGGAAGGTTTACCCCCCTTTATGATCAGGCCATTTTTTGCAATATGGAACTTCAAGAGGGAGTCCACCTAAATCCACCTAAAAAAAAATATTAAAAGCCAGCAGCTACAAATACTGCAGCTGCTGACTTTTAATAAATGGCCACTTACCTGTCCCAGGGTCCAGCGATGTCGGCAGCCGACGCCGATAACCCGTTTGATTCTCGGCAGCTGCCGCCGCCATCCTAGGTGTGGGATTTAGGAAGTGAAGCGTTGTGGCTTCACTTCCCGGTTCCCTACTGCGCATGCGCGAGTCGCACTGCACATTGTAACTGGTCCCCGCTATCTCCTGGGACCTGTGTGTTTCCCAGGAGACAGTGCGGAGGGACAGGAAGAGGCATAGACTCCCGTGGGAGTCTATGCCGGAAGTGGATGCAAATACCTGTCTTAGACAGGTATCTGCACCCCCCTCCCCCCTGAAAGGTGCCAAATGTGACACTGGAGGGGGGGAGGGTTCCGAAAAGCGGAAGTTCCATTTTTGTGTGGAACTCCGCTTTCAGTACTTTAGCTGACAATTGCGTGGTCGTGCAACGATGTACCCAAATAAAATGTATGCCTTTTTTCCCACAAATAGAGCTTTCTTTTGGTGGTATTTGATCACCTCTGTGGTTTTTATTTTTTGCGCTATAAACAAAATATAAAAAAAGACTGACAATTTTGAATACAATATTTTTTACTTTTTGCTATAAAACATACTCAATAAAAAAAAAAAAAAAAAAAATCTAATTTATTCATAGATTTAGGCCAATATGTGTTCTGCTGCATGTTTTTTGAAAAAAAAAAAAATCCCAATAAGCATATATTGATTGGTTTGCACAAAAGTTATAGCGTCTACAAACTATGGGATATATTTATAGAATTTCATTTTTTTTTATTGTTTAAACTAACAATGGCAGTGATCAGCAATTTTTAGCAGGACTGTGACATTGCGTCAGACAAATCTGACACTATGTGACACTTTTTAGGGACCAGTGACACCAATACAGTGATTAGTGCTAAAAAACTGCATTTTCACTGTACTAATGACAATGGCAGGGAAGAGGTTAACATTATGGGCGATCAAAGGGTATGTGCTCGTAGGGAGTGCTTTCTAACTGTGCGGGGAATGCTTTGAATGGGTGCTTAGCAGAAACACAAGATCTCCATCTTCCCATCTCACAGAACGGCGTTCTGCCATTTTTTACATAGGCAGACCACCGCTCTGCCTCTCCTAAGAACAATCATGAGTTGCTGGTGAACATCGGGTCCACCGACCCCGCTGGTTGGCTCCCGCTGCACACCCCAGAACCATTGCACAAAATCACTTACAGGGATGTGATTTCATGCAGGAGGGCCGCTATGCCGCAGTATATCTGCCTGGGCAGTCCAGAAAGGCTAAAGTCTATGGGACCAAACATAAAAAATCATAAGTGTCCATTTTGAAGGCTTTTATGCAAGTTATTGGCCATAGACAGGGTATGGGGGCCCGCAAACTGCCATGGGGGACATGTATGAATGCTAAAAAAACTTTTAAAATAGATGTAATTTTTTTTTCTTATACAGTATGTGTCAGTTTTGCTGCAGCAGGTTCTATACATAGTACAGATGCACCACTTTACAGGCAGACTAACGGGACCCACCATACACTATATTTAAATGTTTTCTTTTTTTTCACTTGAACCAGTTGCCGACTGCCGCACGACGCATGTACTTCGGCAGAATGGCATGGGCAGGCATAAGGGCTTACCTGCACGTCCTTGCCTACCCGCGGGCGGGGGGTCCAATCGGACCCCCCCGGTGCCTGCAGCGGTCGGATTCTCGTCAGGGGCGATCAGAAGTGAGGGAGAGGCCACTCATTCATGGCCCCCCCCTCGCGATCGCTCCTGGCGAATGAAATGCTTCCTCGGCTTCTGTATAGTAAACAGAAGCGGAGGAAGTGATGTCATCTCTTCTCGGCTCGGTATTTTCCGTTCCGGCGCCGAGGAGAGAAGACATCGATGCGAGTGCACAAACACTACACACACAGTAGAACACGCCAGGCATACTGTACACCCCCCATCACCCCACGATCACCCCCCCGTCATACTGACACCAAGCAGTTTTTTTTTCTGATTACTGCATTGGTGTCAGTTTGTGACAGTTAGTGTGGTAGGGCAGTTAGTGTTAGCCCCCTTTAGGTCTAGGGTATCCCTAACCCCCGCTAATAAAGTTTTACCCCTTGATCACCCCCCATCGCCAGTATCACTAAGCGATCGTTTTTCTGATCGCTGTATTAGTGTCACTGGTGACGCTAGTTAGGGAGGTAAATATTTAGGTTCACCGTCAGCGTTTTATAGCATCAGGGACCCCCATATACTACCTAATAAAGGTTTTAACCCCTTGATTGCCCCCTAGTTAACCCTTTCAGCAGTGATCACGTATAAGTGTTACGGGTGACGCTGGTTAGTTAGTTTATTTTTTATAGTGTCAGGGCACCCGCCATTTATTACCGAATAAAGATTTAGCCCCCTGATCACCTGGCGGTGATATAAGTTCAGATAGGGTCTGCGTCGCCCCAGGCAGCGTCAGGCTAGTGCCAGAAGTGCTAACACCCACGCACGCACGATACACCTCCCTTAGTGGTATATAGGAATGAGCTTCATGTCCGAGTCGAACATGGGTTCGACTCGAACATTGCCTGTTCGACCGTTCGTCGAATAGTGAACGATATGGGCCGTTCGCGCCAAATTCGTGTGGCGCATCACGGCCCATAATTCACTTCAGCATCGCAGTGCATTGCTGGCTGATGATTGGCCAAGCGTGCACTATGACCCGCATGCTTGGCCAATCACCCGTCTTAACAGAAAGCCGTAATTGGCCAAAGCCAAGGAGGCTTTGGCCAACTATGGCTCAGGGGATTTAGTACACGCCCCACACTATATTAGGCCGCCTGCACGGCGGCCCTGTGTAGTGTGTGTTCCGGCGTTGAGATAGATAGACAGAGAGACAGTGTCATTCGATTTAAGTTAGATAGATTAGGCAGGACAGTCAGTGAGTTAGCTGCACTTACAGTGTATTGTGTATATATATATATATATGCATCCCAGGTGTTGTATATATATAGATACTGTGACAGACCTAGCCGGGAGAGAGACTTTTGGAGGGGACTGAATGCTAGCCTCTTGTCGATCGATCGTGGGCCCTGGCATTTGGGGGAACGGTGCTCTTTGTGAGCTGTATGCCTGGGGACCCTTGAGGTGGTATTACTGTGGATTTGGGTCCTGGTCCCCCAGGACACACAGACTCTGGGGGCCCTGTGTATGCCATATGGGAAATGGTGACTTGGAGGGTATGTCTTGGATTGCTTAAAATAGGACAGTAATATTTATCCCCAATATCTCCCAGGATATATATGTAAAGACTATTATTGGTTTGTTTGATTCTGAACTCAACATGTTAATTGAGTGAGCTGATCACATTAGCCTCCAGGACTGGCTAGGAGACGAACAGTCTACTCCTACTATAAGTCTTGATGACTAGGCTGAGGAGGGGGGAGAACACTGTTTGTATTGTTAATTGTAATTAGCTCATGCTATTGTGAAAATGTCCTATGGTTGTACTTATGATAATGTATAATGTACTGTGTGAAGCTCGATGACCACAAGTCTGGACAAAAGGTCATGTTAGTAAACTAGCTCATGTTAATTAGGTTAATTTTACTGTATAAAAGAGCCTGTATTCCTGTCAATGAGAGAGATTCCTGTTTGAACTTACATACAGCCTGCCTGGTGTTTGTTCTGAGCTATCACAACTGGGTTAGAACGGCACATAGCGGTAGTTTTAATCTCGGAGCATTGGATGACCGAACAATCAGATGTTGCGATCTGCAATCTGATTCTATAGCAGCAGAGGAGTGTCTGGAGAGTGGAACTGAGCAAGCAAGGGGCTTGTTACATTGGTTGGCAGCGGTGGGATTTGCTCTCCAGGTACTGGGACACTCCAAACCAGTCTGCAGGAGAGCCACGCTGAAAGACTTACTTGAGAGCCGTGGAGGGAATGGTGGGATCGTGCTTCCTTGCCGTGAACACATCCAAACCATCACCTGAATCCAAGGTCCAGATAGCAGGAGAGGAGAGGTACAGATACCAGCCACCATGGAAGAGGAACTCAGAAGGAGGTTTGCGAGAGATGCAGATACAGCACAGAGGACCAGTATCAGAGCAGGTTCTGCTAGGATGGTTTGATTCTATGCGAACTCTGGAAGGAAGCGCTAGCCGGTGAGCAGCGAAACCAGGGAAAAGTTCTCCCCTCCGTCCATGTAAGGTACTGGTCGCAGTATGAAGTGCGAATGCTGTTATTGGGGGAACAGCCGAACCAGGAGTGGACAGCCGAGTTAAGCAGGCTGATCCGGGCAGAAATGCGGTTGGACGAGAGCTACAGAGCCCTCCGGTGGTATGTAGCCCAAGTGTGCCCGTGGACAGCGGATGACAGCCCCACGGAAGGCTTTGACTATGATCGCCTGGGATTGTTATACTGGAGGCTGTCCGAGGACCCTGACTTTGGGAGTGATCGGGAGTGACGTTTGGAGGAAATAATGGAGCACAGAGAGCGAAGACTGAATGTCTCGGAAGTGCACTGGGCACAGGAAGATTTGGAGTTTCTGGCCATTCAGGAATTGGAGCTTGAGATGGCATACAGACAGCTGCTAGACTCTGCTCATTAGCAGGGTGGGGCTCCCTTTGCCTGGGACTATCAGGAAATACCAGTTGACAACTCTGAAATCCTGGCTGAAGAGTTGACAATGTGGCAGAGTAACAGTGTGCTTTGTCAACCTGCCCCATGGCTATGGAGGAGGAGGTCTTATGGCAGATGCAGCAAGTGCTGACTGACCTTGATGAACCTGTTTCTGCATTAGATGATCTTGGATGGAGGAATGTGCCTGTACAGCAGAATGCCAGAGAATGCAGTGGAAAATCTGGAGATCGCTATCCCCAAAGCTGAAGTGCTGACAACGGGGCAGAGCTCTGCTAACCTCTGCCCAGCACTGATAGCATCTTCTGGGTTCCAGGGACAGGAGATGGTGAACCTTTATCCCCAGACACCAGTTGCAGAGACAGGGGATTTAATAGACTTTTCTGTTGAGGAAGAACAACCTGATGAGCCTCCAGCAAAAGAGCTGGTATTAGGGCCAAACTTCAGTGTGCTCTGCCCAGCATCAACAGCAGTATCTGTGAAGTTACAAGGAACTTCCCCAGCTGAAGCGCTGGCAACCGGACAGAGGGTCCAAGATCTCTGCCCTACACCTGCGGCGGTTCCGGAGGCTCAGGGTGAGAAGGAGGTGGTCACTTCCCAGCAGCAGATCAGGATACAGGGGGAGAAGGGAGAGGAGGTGTTTGTCATCCCTCCCCAACAGTTGGCCAGGGTGGAGGAAGTGGTCTTTCCTCCCCAGCAAAGATCCATGCACCTGGGAGACAGTACCACAGACATATTGTCCCAACATCCAGGTGAGGGAATGGAAAAGGAAGCAGCCGGCTCACCTCCACAATGGCAGCTACACAGTTTGGGAGTGGAGGAAGCCAGCCTTCTGCCCCAACAGTTAGCCAGAGCAGATGGTGTGGAGTTTCCAGCAAAAGGGCTGGCAACAGGGCCGAGTACTGCTGGACTTTGCCCTCAACTAACAGAGGATGGATTTCCTGTGAAGGTGTATGGCACTTCAGTCTCCATCTGTATACCCCAGGGATGCTGGGCAGTCGGAGCATATCCCCAACAGCATGACGGAGTGAGCCCAGACACCCTGTCTTCTCTCCAGTGGCAGAAAGGACTCCAGGAAGAAGGGCCAGTCCAGGCCTCTCCCCAGTGGCACATATGTTCTCTGAGAGAGGCAGAGGTTGGCTGGGTGAGTAATGCTTTGTTTGGAACAATTTGTTTGGGGTACTGTGTGGGTACAGGCATTAGAGGACTGGAACTACTGACTAAATTCAGAGTCAACCCGTCTGGGGTCTCCTCCTGTGTTAGTCTCCTGCCCAAAGGGGAGAAATGTGACAGACCTAGGACAATAATATTTATCCCCAATATCTCCCAGGATATATATATAAAGACTATTATTGGTTTGTTTGATTCTGAACTCAACATGTTAATTAAGTGAGCTGATCACATTAGCCTCCAGGACTGGCTAGCAGACGAACAGTCTACTCCTACTAAGTGTTGATGACTAGTAGGGATGAGCTTCGAGTTTGAGTCGAACTCATGTTCGACTCGAACATTGGCTGTTCACAAGTTCGCTGAACAGCGAACAATTTGGGGTGCTCGCGGCAAATTCGAATGCCGCGGAACACCCTTTAATTTCAATAAATTTTTATTGGTTTGAGAACAATAAAGAAGTTACAGACACCTTCATTATCAAGTAGTCAGTGTATACATACAATAATATATCATAAGTACAATATATATGTGTAATAACCAGTCAGTTATTATAACTGTGAACTGTTTAGCTACTAATTGTTCCATATCGGACGATTTGAACAGGTGGTGCGCAACTTAAAGAAGCTAGTGCTAGAACACATTGTCCCATCACTAGATATGATTACCTGTTTATTTTAAACAAAATAGGGTAGTTTAAATAGCATAAAAACTGTGAGCTAAAGAAACTAAGCTCTAAAATAAATAACCAGATAAAGAAATAAAGGAACAAAGAAACAAAGAATATGCAGCATTGTATCATACTGTATAACCTATATTGCATATAATTAGGATACTGATTTTCTGTCTTTATGATTGTGTGTGTACCATTCAGACCACTTGTGCCACTTTAATTTTAACTTTTGGTAGTTACCGTGAGCTGCGGCGAACATAAGCTTGTATGTAGCATGGGTATTGGTCACCTCCACTATTTCCTTAAGTGAAGGAGGTGTTGCATCTTTCCATCTTCTTAATATAGTCAGTCTCGTACTCAACAATATGTGGGTGACTATGGTTCTGGTATTAGCTGGTATATTTTCTATACCTAATGACAGAACTGCTATAGCTGCTTCTGGGGTAATTAATGAACCTGTGAATTCTGATATCAGATTGAATACTTTTTTCCAAACTTCATGGAGAACTGGGCATTCCCATAGTATGTGATGTAGTGTACCTCTATATCCGCAGGCTCTCCAGCATAAAGGAGAAGCTTGTTTCACAAATTTGGATATTCGGTGTGGAGTTAAGTACCATCTTAGCATTATTTTGTGTGTTGTCTCCCATAGCTTAACGCATTTAGCTGCGACAAAAGTGTTGAAGGGCTTTTTGCCATTGCTCATCAGTGAATGACATACCTAAATCCTGTTCCCACGCCAATATATTATTAGTCTTTTTGAACACTTGTTTGTTGTTAAGTATGTTGTAAAAAAGTGAGATACCTTTTATGTTAGTGTTAGGAATCGTAAGATAAAGATACACCCTCCATGGAACCTTGATAGATGTTATTGTAGATTTATGGAGATAATGTGCTATTTGAAGATATCTATAATGTTCATCGTCATCTATACCGTATTGTGATTGTAGTGTCACAAATGATTTGATTGTTGGACCATCCATGAGGTCTTCTAGTGTTAATATACCCTTGGATATCCAGTGTGGTATATATAAGTTTGGGATGCTTAGTGGAAGGCTAGATGTAGTGATCGGTATGGATTTAGTCATTTGACTAGAGAAGTCTAATACTAAAAAGGATCTCCATTTTGTTAGTGAGGCTACCATTGTAGGAGACATGTGTGAAAGTGGATATGGTCGGGTGATGCAAGTCAATAGCATGTCAGCTAGGTTACCTCCCGGTATTTGTGCCTCTTCCAATTCTACCCATCTGTGGGGCTGTCCGTGACTTAACCAGAATTTAGCTTGTGATAAAATTGCTGCTGTGTGGTAATCATTTAATATGACATGTCCTATTCCTCCCGCATCCCTAGCCTTAGTTATTTTCTTAAAAGCACACCTGGCCTTTTTGCCTTGCCAAAGATACCTATTTATCATATTTTGGGCTTTGGAGAAAAATGAGTTGGGAACAGGGATTGGCAGTGTCCTGAATAAGTAGAGTAACTGCGGTAGAATTATCATCTTAAACGCAGCCAGTCTACCCGTCCACGAAAGTTCAGTTTTGCCTAAATCCAGAAGTTTTTTATTCAATGATCCCAGGAATGTGGTGTAGTTGGCTGCGACTAAATTGCTTGTTGATGCTGTTAGTGTTATCCCTAGGTATTTTATCCCTTCATTTTCCCATGTGTAGGGGAATCTTTCACTCAGTATCGTTTGAAGAGATGCGTCAATACCTATTCCCATGATATAGGATTTGCTCTCATTTACTTTATAATAGGAAATCTTATGAAACATGTCTAGAGCCTTATGAACCGAAGCCAGGGAAGTTTCCACATTGGTTAGAATCATAATTATGTTATCAGCGAATAGGCTGATCTTATGCATTGAGTTAGCTATAGGGAAGCCAGTAATATTGGGATGTGTTTGAATGTAAATAGCCAACGGCTCCATTAGCAGGTTGAAGATTAGAGGGGATAGGGGACAACCTTGTCTAGTTCAGTTCGTGATATTGAATGGTTTGGATAATGTTCCAGATGTGAGAACCTTAGCAGAGGGCTTAGAATATAATGCTAAAATTGCAAAGAGTATAGTACCAGAAAAACCAAACCTGTTCAATACCTGTGTGAGGTACTGCCAGTGAATGCGGTCAAAGGCCTTCTCTGCGTCCAAAGCTAGCAGCAGAGAAGGCCTTTTGTGTTCTCTCGCCAGGTGTATGATATTTGTCAACCTTCGGGTAGCGTCAGATGTCTGGCGTCCCTTGGTGAATCCTGTTTGGTCAGGATGAATGAGAAGTGGGAGGAGATTTAGTAATCGGGAATCTATGATTTTGGCATAAACTTTCAAATCTATGTTAAGTAACGAGATCGGTCTGAAGTTTGGGGGTGTATTGGGTTCCTTCCCTGGCTTAGGCAGAGTTACTATAATTGCGTTTAACATTTCAGGAGGAAAAGAGGCAGAGGCAGCAGCAGCATCAAAAGTGCGTTGCAAATATGGGCTCAATATATGTTTGAAGGATTTGTAATAGTCCCCTGTAAATCCATCGGGGCCAGGGGATTTGTTACTCGGCAGAGAGTCAATAGCCCTATGTACTTCTTCTATACAAAATGTTTGGTTTAGAGTTTGAAGTTGTTTTTGTGACAATGTAGGTATATCTAGTTGTTGTAGGAATGTGTTAATTGCATCAGTAGTGGGTTGAGGGGTGTTTGTGTCATCTTTTAGATTGTACAGATTGCTGTAGTATTGACTGAAAGTGTCAGCTATGTCTTGTGGGTGGTAAAGTTTGTGTTTGGAGAGGGGATGTAGTATGTAAGGAATTTTTGTTTTGTATCTAAGTCCCCTAATCCTAGAAGCTAAGATTTTGCCTGCTTTGTTGCCTGTGGCATAATATGTCTTTTTAATTTTTTTAGAGGTCTTTTCGAAATTTTCAAGTAATAACAATCTCAAATCATATCTTAATTGCGTAAGTTGTTATGAGATTGAACGGGAGGTCTTTTGTTTGTTGCTAGATTCGAGTAGGAAGATTTTGTCTGTCAGCTCTTTTATATGCCGCTGCCTCTGCCTTTTAGCCCTCGCCCCCAGTTGTATAAAGATGCCTCTTACATACGCCTTATGGGCATTCCACAAGGTAAAATGATCTTGCACAGAGGGTGCATTAATGCTAAAGAACTCTTTCAACTGATCCTCTATGGTTTTCCTGAAGGCCGGTTGTTGCATTAAGTAGGAGTTTGATCTCCACAAATAGGATGTATTACATGCAGCTTCTTCTTTCAGAGAGAGGGTAATGGACGCATGGTCCGACCACGTAATGGCATTAATAGCCGTTGATGATACATGGGCTAGAGTGCTTTGACCTACCAGAAAGAGGTCTATTCAGGAATAGGAGTTGTGTGGGGAAGAGAAGAAGGTGTAGTCCCTCTCTCCTGCATGCATGCACCTCCATACATCAAATAATTCCTGAGCTTGAAGAGTGTTCATGAAGTGTGGGCTTGAACGTCTTGCACCAGAAGATGAGTCCAATTGTGGGTCAGGGGTAACGTTAAAGTGCCCGCATATTATCAGTCTCCCTTTTTGGTGGATATTCACTTTTTGTAATAACTTGTTAAGGAAACGTACTTGATGTTTATTGGGGGCATAGACATTAACAATGGTATAGGTGATTGAATTGAGGTTGCATACTAATAGAAGATATCTTCCTCTTGGATCTTTAATTTCTTTGTGAAGTGTGAAAGCCACAAAGTCTCTTATCGCTGTGAGGACTCCCTTCGTTTTGTTGTGGGAGTTAGTGGAAAAAATGAAAGGGAAGCTCCTGTGAGTACAAGAGGGCGCTGCTGTGGCAGAGAAGTGTGTTTCCTGCACACAAACTATATCAGATTTGTGGGTGATAGCCTCTGACCACATGGATTTCCGTTTGGAGGGGTGGTTCAAGCCTTTGGAATTAATAGAGCGAATTTTTATACCCATGTTTGTGGGGTAGGATGCTAGAGAATTTTGTGTTGGAGGAATATTCTTGAGGTCTTGCTGCCCTCATGTGGTGTTTTCTGGTATTGCAGACAAAAACTCCTTTTTGTAAAATAGGACATAAGATGTACTCACGTATGGTGCTGAAATTGATTTCAGTTTGGAATGGCAAGAAGGTGAGGTTGTTTTGTCTGTGTCCTTGTGTATCCAGCTGCTGCAACTTCAAAAATAAAACATAAAAAACAAAGTAAACTGTTAACGTTGTGAAATCAACTTTGGCATGAAAGATCAACTTCTGCATGAGTCAATTCTAATTGTGGCAGGCAATAAACTGGTATACAGCAGATTGCTGTTCAAGGTTAGGTGGGGAAGAAAGTTCAGGCTTATGAGCTCCTGGTTAATTCACTGGGAACTTGAAAAGTGTAAAGATACCATCTGAGCTTAATTATGCGATCTTGCATTTTTTGTGGTGACCGTTTTCCATACTGAATGCACAGGTCTAGGGGATCTATCGTGTGCTGGTTCTTGAGCAGGTAAGATATTCCACTCTTCCAAAAGAGAGAGGCCCTTCTCTAGGGAATTCACCACATGGGTGCGTCCATCTCTTGAAACAGACAGTTTGGTAGGATATCCCCATCTGTAGGTGATATTGTGATTTCTCAGCACTTTGGTGATGGTGTTCAAATTCTTTCTTTTTTGTAGTGTGTACTGAGATAGGTCTGCGTAAAACTTGAGGTGTTGGTATTGAGCAGGAATGTGTTCCTTCTTGCGCATGATCAGCATCAATTGCTCCTTGGAGTGATAAAAATGTAATCGCAGAATTACATCTCTGGGGATATGATCTGATAAGTAAGAGGGTTTTGGTAGGCGATGAATTCTGTTGATCGTGATCTCCAGGTCAGAGAGATCAGGAAGGAGAGATTTAAACAGAGAGGAAACATAGCTGCGCAATTCATCTTGCTGTACAATTTCAGAGATCCCTCTAATCTTTAAATTATTTCTCCTATTTCTGTCTTTAATGTCTGCGATTTTCTCCTTAATCCATTCAGTATCTCCCTCTCTTTCTTCATGTGAGTCTACCAGATCATTGATAGTGGTAGCATATTCCCCCATTTTTTGCTCTATGTGCTCAACCCTGGTCTCAACAGCCTGTAGATTGTTGTTGAACTTATGCATGCATTTCATCAAGTCAGATTGCAGTGAACTTCTTAGGGATAATAGCATGTCTTTTAAGACAGTATCAATCACAGGCTGGTGCGAGGTAGGAAAAGTTTCTATGGAGTCAGGAAGCTCATGTGTGTCATCTCCTGAATCACTAGCAGGGCTAGTTGTGCCAGTAAATCCCTCGCCATCCATCCTGAGTTTGGCCTTAGCTGGGCTGCCTAAGGGTGGAGAGGGAGAGTATTGCTGTGGGCTCTTATGGGCGCTTGAATTGTGATTGTGCCTGCTTGCTGTGGGGAGATTGGTAGGAGATTTGTTTGCTGGGGTGGATGATGACCCAGCGCCATCTTGCCTACCGTCATGCTGCTTCACTTCATAGAAGTCCGTCAGGCGTTGTGGCTTCCTCTGGTCTTTTCTTTTTCTGGACATGGTACCAGGCTCTTCCCTGTAGTAGTCTGCTGCTGTGGGTGTAGAAAACGAGACCCGATGGGTTGATTTGTGCCGCTATTTCCCAGTTCTATACCGGAGTTATGCTGCCATTCAGTACGCTCGCAAGCCACGCCCCGAGGAACACCCTTTAAAAGTCTATGGGAGAAATCAAAAGTGCTAATTTTAAAGGCTTATATGCAAGTTATTGTCATTAAAAGTGTTTGGGGACCTGGGTCCTGCCCCAGGGGACATGGATCAATGCAAAAAAAGTTTTAAAAACTGACTTTTTTCAGAAGCAGTGATTTTAATAATGCTTAAAGTCAAACAATAAAAGTGTAATATCCCTTTAAATTTCATAGCTGGGGGGTGTCTATAGTATGCCTGTAAATGGGCGCATGTTTCCTGTGTTTAGAACAGTCTGACAGCAAAATGACATTTTGAAGGAAAAAACCCATTTAAAACTACTTGCGGCTATTGCATTGCCGGTCCAACAATACACATAGAAGTTCATTGATAAAAACGGCATGGGAATTCCCCACAGGGGAACCCCGAACCAAAATTTAAAAAAAAATGATGTAGGGGTCCCCCTAAATTCCATACCAGGCCCTTCAGGTCTGGTATGGATATTAAGGGGAACACCGGCCAAAATTTAAAAAAAAATGATGTGGGGTTCCCCCTAAATTCCATACCAGACCCTTCAGGTCTGGTATAGATTTTAAGGGGAACCCCGTGCCAAAAAAAAAAAAAAAACAGGCATGGGGTCCCCCAAAGAATCCATACCAGACCCTTACCTGAGCACGCAACCTGACAGGAAAAGAGGGGGGGATGAGAGTGCGCCCCCCTCCTGAACTGTACCAGGCCACATGCCCTCAACATTGGGAGGATGCTTTGGGGTAGCCCCCCAAAACACCTTGTCCCCATGTTGATGAGGACAAGGGCCTCATCCCCACAACCCTGGCCGGTGGTTGTGGCGGTCTGCGGGTGGGGGGCTTATCAGAATCTGGAAGCCCCCTTTAACAAGGGGACCCCCAGATCCCGGCCCCCCCCTGTGTGAAATGGTAAGGGGGTACTTACCCCTACCATTTCACTAAAAAACTGTCAAAAATGTTAAAAATGACAAGAGACCGTTTTTGACAATTCCTTTATTTAAATGCTTCTTCTTTCTTCCTTCATCTTCTTCTTCTTCTGGTTCTTCTGGTTCTTCCTTCGGCGTTCTCGTCCAACATCTCCTCCACAGTGTCTTCTATCTTCTTCTCCTCGGGCCGCTCCGCACCCATGGCATGGGGGGAGGCTCCCTCTCTTCTCTTCATCTTCTTCATCTTCTTCCTCTTTTCTTCTCTTCTTCTCTTCTTCATTTTCTTCTCCGGGCCGCTCCGCATCCATGCTGGCATGGAGGAAGGCTCCCGCTGTGTGACGGCATCTCCTCGTCTGACGGTTCTTAAATAACATGGGGCGGGGCCACCGGTGACTCTGCCCCCCTCTGACGCACGGTGACTTGACGGGACTTCCCTGTGACGTCACAGGGAATGCCACAGGGAAGTCCCGTCATGTCCCGTGTGTCAGAGGGGGCGGGGTCACCGGGTGGCCCCGCCCCCCATTATTTAAGAACCGTCAGATGAGGAGATGCCGTCACACAGCGGGAGCCTCCCTCCATGCCATGGATGCGGAGCGGCCCGGAGAAGAAAATGAAGAAGAGTAGAAGAGAAGAAAAGAAGAAGAGAAGAAGATGAAGAAGATGAAGAAGATAAAGAGAAGAGCGGGAGCCTCCCCTTATGCCATGGGTGTGGAGCGGCCCGAGGAGAAGAAGATAGAAGACGCCACTGAGGAGATGCTGGACGAGAACGCCGGAGGAAGAACCAGAAGAAGAAGAAGAAGAAGAAGAAGAAGAAGAAGAAGAAGATGAAGGAAGAAATAAGAAAGGAGAAGCATTTAAATAAAGGAATTGTCAAAAATTGTCTCTTGTCATTTTTAACATTTTTGACAGTTTTTTAGTGAAATGGTAGAGGTAAGTACCCCCTTACCATTTCACACAGGGGGGGCCGGGATCTGGGGGTCCCCTTGTTAAAGGGGGCTTCCAGATTCTGATAAGCCCCCCACCGGCAGACCCCCACAACCATCGGCCAGGGTTGTGGGGATGAGGCCCTTGTCCTCATCAACATGGGGACAAGGTGTTTTGGGGGGCTACCCCAAAGCACCCTCCCAATGTTGAGGGCATGTGGCTTGGTACGGTTCAGGAAGGGGGGGCGCACTCTCGTCCCCCCCTCTTTTCCTGCAGCCTGTCAGGTTGCGTGCTCGGATAAGGATCTGGTATGGATTTTTGGGGGGACCCCACGCAGGTTTTTTTTTTTTTGGCGCGGGGTTCCCCTTAAAATCCATACCAGACCTGAAGGGTCTGGTATGAAATTTAGGGGGACCCCCACATCATTTTTTTTTTATTTTGGCCGGGGTTCCCCTTAATATCCATACCAGACCTGAAGTGCCTGGTATGGAATTTAGGGGGACCCCCACGTCATTTTTTTTTAAATTTTGGTTCGGGGTTCCCCTGTAGGGAATTCCCATGCCGTTTTTATCAATGAACTTCTATGTGTATTGTTGGACCGGCAATGCAATAGCCGCGAGTAGTTTTACATGGGTTTTTTCCTTCGAAATGTCATTTTGCTGTCAGACTGTTCTAAACACAGGAAACATGTGCCCCTTTACAGGCATACTATAGACACCCCCAGGTACGAAATTTAAAGGGATATTACACTTTTATTGTTTGACTTTAAGCATTATTAAAATCACTGCTCCTGAAAAAACGGCCGTTTTTAAAACTTTTTTTTGCATTGATCCATGTCCCCTGGGGCAGGACCCGGGTCCCCAAACACTTTTTATGACAATAACTTGCATATAAGCCTTTAAAATTAGCACTTTTGATTTGTCATGTTCGTGTCCCATAGACTTTGACGGTGTTCGCGTGTTCGAGTGAACTTTTTTCCTGTTCGCATGTTCTGGTGCGAACCGAACAGGGGGGTGTTCGGCTCATCCCTACTAAATAAGCTACAAGTTAGTTTTTTGCGAGCTCTGCACAGTGTTCACCTAAAGCTACCTATAGAAGGCAGTTGATTTTGCTAGCTGCAGTATCAGTATATATATATATATATATATATATATATATATATATATCCCAGCTTAGTGCGGCTACAGGCCATTAGTATGTCTGGAAGGCCAACAAGGAGAGGCAGACAGTCACAAGCCAATAAAATAGGGCAAGCAGGCTCTGTGTCTAGAGGCAACAGTGCTGGTTGTGGAGACGGTGCATCCTCATCAGCATGTGGCCGTGGGACGCGCTTGGTCTTTTTTTCGGCAGCTGGCCGTGTTAAGCCGCAACATGCGGAAGACTTGGTCGAGTGGATGACCAGGCCATCCTCATCCTCTTCATCCTCTCTCACCCATGCTCAGGGTACTTTGTCTGGCAAAGCAACTGCCAACCCGGCCTCTTCTCTTGGCTCAATGGCATCAGTGACTCCTTCCCTAGCCCCACCATGTCCTCCTGAGGAGTCCCTTGAACTGTTTGACCACAGTGTTGGGTACATGCTCCAGTTGGATGCCCAGTGTTTAGAAGGCTCTGATGATGATACTGAGCTAGATGAAGGCAGTAACGTGAGCACGGACAGAGGGGGTGCCTAAGAAGGACAGCAATCTGGCAGTCATGCTCCCCTGCTCCAGCATACTGCCAGGTTTGCTCCAGTGATGAGGAGGGAGGGGATGATGAGGTCACTAACTCAACGTATGTGCCTGATAGGAGGGAGGAGGAGGAGGAGGAGGAGGAGAAGGAGGAGGCACATCACCAACGAGGCAGGATGCCCTCCAGGGGCCAGCCTACGGGCAGCACACTGACTGCATCACACCCCAAAGCTCCGCATGTGCAGGGCGCTGCTGTCTCTGCGCGTTATTCCAAAAGTTCTTTGGTGTGGGCCTTTTTTGAGAAGAGTGCATCAGATCGCACTGCTGCTATTTGCAACATATGTCTCAAGCGTATCTCGCGTGGCCAAAACATCTCCCGCTTGGGCACCACATGCTTGACCAGACATATGTTGACCTGCCATGCAGTTTGTTGGCAAGCGTATCTAAAAGACCCATGGACTTGTACGTGGCTGGGAGGAGGTGGCTGCGGACCATTTCGTCCTTAGTGACCCAGAGGACTCCGGACCGAATGCCTCAGCAAACCTACGCTGCATGGCCTCCCTGATCCTGTAAAGCCTACGTAAGGATCCTCGTTTTCATGGTATCAAGGAGAAGGACCAATACTGGCTGGCAACCCTCCTTGATCCACATTACAAGGGTAAGGTTGCAGACCTTATCTTGCCGTCGCAGAGGGAGCAGAGGATGAAACATCTTCGGGAGGCCTTGCAGAAAGGTCTGTGCAATGCGTTCCCAGAGACTGGGAGGTTACAAACTCCTGTTTCTGGAAAACGTGTTGCTGAGGCTTCGGACAGTCAAAGAAGGAGCGGTGGAGAAGGTGGCCGTCTTACCGATGCGTTCAGACAATTTTTTAGTCCGCAGCCCCAAGGTATGATCGGTTCCAGCAACCATCGCCAGCGTCTGTTTTACATGGTGCAGGAATACCTAGGGGCAAGATCTGACTTGGACACCTTTCCCACCGAAAATCCTCTGGGTTACTGGGTCTTGAGGATGGATCACTGGCCAGAGATTGCACAGTATGCAATTGAGCTACTGGCCTGTCCTGCATCCAGCGTTCTTTCGGAACGCACATTCAGTGCTGCTGGAGGCTTTGTAACCGATCACAGGGTGCGTCTGTCCACCGACTCGGTCGATCGACTGACCTTCATAAAAATGAATCAGTCTTAGATCAGCACCAGCTACCAAGCACCTGATGCTGATGTAACCGAATATTTTTTTTTTAAATCTCAGATCCCTTCAACGACTGCCTATGCTGATGCTGAGTGACTATCATGAGTAATTATCCTCTTCCTCCTCAATGATCACGCTGATAGCTTGTAAGAACATTTTTGGTTCTGGGCGCCGCCACCAGTGCCTAAGGCCCAATTTTTCAGCCCCTGTTTAACAGGGGCATGTAATTACAATTTTTGATGCAATACTTTGCAGCAGGGCTCGTTCCTGCATTCCAACTAGAGTATCTGTGAGGGGTTGCAGTGTTGTGGCACCAGCACCAGTGCCTAAGGCCCAATTTTTCAGCCCCTGTTTAACAGGTCCGTGTAATTACAATTTTTGATGTAATACTTTGCAGCAGGGCTTGTTCCTGCGTTCCAACTAGAGTATCTGTGAGGGGTTGCAGTGTTGTGGCACCAGCACCAGTGCCTAAGGCCCAATTTTTCAGCACGTGTTCAACAGGGGCATGTAATTACAATTCTTGATCTAATATTTCACAGCAGGGCCCGTTTCTGCGCCCACCAAGAGCGAGTGAGGACTTACAGTGTTGTGGCACCAGCACCACCACCACCACCAAAGGCCCAATTTTTCTGCTCCTGTTCAACAGGGGCATGTAATTACAATTCTTGATCTAATATTTCACAGCAGGGCCCTGTGGGGGCTTACAGTGTTGTGGCCACGACAACACCTAAGGCCCAAATTTCTGCTGAGTATATAGGGCTGGCCCCTACTTTCAAACATCCAACTTACAAACGACTCCTACTTGCAAACGGAAGGAGACAACAGGAAGTGAGATGAAATCTACCCCTAGGAAGGCAAATTCTCTTCTGTAAGAGTTAATATGGGAAAAACATTAATCCTTTCCACTGATGATTTATCACCAATCCTTGTTTCACGAAAAAACCCAAATTTTCAAAAAAACTTTTGTCATTGGGACAAAAAGTGAGGTGAAATCTTCTGAAGAGGAGCACAGACAGCAAAACAAATGTCACAGGGGTGATAACCCTTCCCTATGTTTTCCAAAAAGCTTAAAATAGATTTTTTTTCTGGAGCTAAACACGTTAAAAATGTACCAGTTCAAAATTGCAAACAGATTCTACTTAACAACAAACCTACATTCCCTGTCTTGTTTGCACCGCCTGTATACTGCTGTTCAGAGTACAGAGCCTGTATACTGCTGTTTCCTTTTTTAATTTGGGTATGGGGTTCCCCTTATTATCCATACAAGACCCAAAGGGCCTGGTAATGGACTGGGGGGTACCCATGCCATTTGTCTCACTGATTTTCATCCATATTGCCATGACCCGACATTACATTAAAGCCGCAAGCAGTTTTGAATGACTTTTTTTCCTTTAAAAATGACATTTTGTGCAGGGACTGTTCTAAGCACGGGAAACATGCGCTACTTTACAAGCATACTATAAACACCCCCCAGGTACGATATTTAAAGGAAAATTTCACTTTTTTTTTTTTTTATTTTAAAATCACTGCTCCCGAAAAAACGGCCGTTTTTAAAAGTTTTTTTTGCATTGATACATGTCACCTGGGGCAGGACCCGGGTCCCAGAACCCTTTTTAGGACAATACCATGCAAATTTGCCTTTAAAATGAGCACTTTTGATTTTGAACATTCGAGTCTCATAGACGTTAATGGGGTTCTAAAGTTCGTGCAAATTTTCGGTCCGTTTGCAGGTTCTGATGCGAACCGAACCGGGGGGTGTTCGGCTCATCCCTAGTGGTATAGTATCTGAACGGATCAATATCTGATGCGATCAGATCTATACTAGTGTCCCCAGCAGTTTAGGGTTCCCAAAAACGCAATGTTAGCGGGATCAGCCCAGATACCTGCTAGCACCTGTGTTTTGCCCCTCCGTCCGGCCCAGCCCACCCAAGTGCAGTATCGATCGATCACTGTCACTTACAAAACACTAAACACACATAACTGCAGCATTCGCAGAGTCAGGCGTGATCCCAGCGATCGCTAACAGTTTTTTTTATAGCGTTTTGGTAAACTGGCAAGCACCAGCCCCAGGCAGCATCAGATTAGTGAGGGGTAGAGAAGGAAGTGCCACCTGAGTGTAGTATTAACAAATGATGTTTAATGACACCAGGTAAAAACACACTTACAGGATAAAAACATATAAAAGGCTCATCTGTATGTGGTCCTCGGTGTTCCCTCTTATCCTGTGGTGGTGACGCTGCAGGGATGCTGGGCTACAGAAGGTGGATTACCAGCCGGGAGCTCCTTCTGTGGCCATCAGGAAGAGACTAGGGGCCAGCGTGGAGCGCACGTGAAGCGTGCATGATGTCACAGGTCGTCCGTCTGCTTCCGGGTTCGGTATCCAGGGGAGGGATCGTCCAGGGAGGAGGGCTAGCAGAGAGGTTGAGAGAAGGCTACGCGCTCGGAGCCACTGCTCCTTCAATAGGCCTAATAGGGAGGTGTCTGCAATGTGCTTTTATATGGCAGTGCTGTGGGATAACAGGTCCCAGCGTCTATCACAAGAAAGCACAGTGCCACCTGTGGGCGGGAGGGGAACTACAAGGTAACAATATACACAGAGAAAAAAAAAACACCACAGGATCAGAGGGAACACCGAGGACCACATACCCATACAGATGAGCCTTTTATATGTTTTTATCCTGTAAGTGTGTTTTTACCTGGTGTCATTAAACATCATTTGTTAATACTACACTCAGCTGGCGCTTCCTTCTCTACCCCTCTCTCATCCATCACAGAGCCAGCTCTCTGAGGAAACAGCGGCCACCTAGCCTACCAGCCTACTTTAACCATTACATTACCGGTTACCACTTAACCCTTGAACTTCCAGCCTGTCCCCTATGGACTAAGTTGCTCAGCCTTTTATATCTCCTGTTACATATGGACTTGTGTGTTTGCGCTTACAGTTACCAATACTCAGCATCAGATT
Organism: Lithobates clamitans; assembly: GCA_037952925.1. NCBI lineage: Eukaryota > Metazoa > Chordata > Amphibia > Anura > Ranidae > Lithobates > Lithobates clamitans. Next base: position 1,710,948 of record JBBGZY010000288.1, on the reverse strand, counting down.
AGTGCCAGTAGCGCTAACACTCACGCACGCACCATACACCTCCCTTAGTGGTATAGTATCTGAACGGATCAATATCTGATCCAATCAGATCTATAATAGTGTCCCCAGCAGTTTAGGGTTCCCAAAAATGCAGTGTTAGTGGGATCAGCCCAGATACCTGCTAACACCTGCATTTTGCCCCTCCGCCCAGCCTAGCAGAGCCCAGCACACCCAAGTGCAGTATCGATCGATCACTGTCACTTACAAAACACTAAACGCATAACTGCAGTGTTCGCAGTGAACGCAAGTGTCGGTCTGGCATCAAATGTAAACAGCAATTGCACCATGCATGTGAGGTATCACCGCGAAGGTCAGATCGAGGGCAGTAATTTTAGCAGTAGACCTCCTCTGTAAATCTAAACTGGTAACCTGTAAAGGCTTTTAAAGGCTTTTATAAATGTATTTAGTTTGTCGCCACTGCACGTTTGTGCGCAATTTTAAAGCATGTCATGTTTGGTATCCATGTACTCGGCCTAAGATCATCTTTTTTATATCATCAAACATTTGGGCAATATAGTGTGTTTTAGTGCATTAAAAATTTTAAAAAGTGTGTTTTTTTCCCCAAAAAATGCGGTTGAAAAATCGCTGCGCAAATACTGTGTGGAAAAAAAAAATGAGACACCCACCATTTTAATCTGTAGGGCATTTGCTTTAAAAAAATATATAATGTTTGGGGGTTCAAAGTAATTTTCTTGCAAAAAAAATAATTTTTTCATGTAAACAAAAAGGGCTTTGTCTTCAAGTGGTCAGAAGAGTGGGTGATGTATGACATAAGCTTCTAAATTTTGTGCATAAAATGCGAGGACAGTTCAACCCCCCCCCCCCCCCCCCAAATGACGAGTCCATGGAATATTTTATATTGTGACACAAGTTGCAGGAAAAAGACAAATTTTTTTTTTTTTTTGCACAAAGTTGTCACTAAATGATATATTGCTCAAACATGCCATGGGAATATGTGACATTACACCCCAAAATACATTCTGTTGCTTCTCCTGAGTATGGGGGTACCACATGTGTGAGACTTTTTGGGAGCCTAGCCTTGTACGGGACTCCGAAAACCAAGTTTGGGGTGTCTACTTTCCAAAATGGGGTCATTTGGGGGGTTGTGCCATCTGGACAGTCCATGGCCTCCGAAACTGTGATAGGCAGTGAAGAGTGAAATCAAAAATTTGCTCCCTTAGAAATCCTGAAGGCGGTGATTGGTTTCCGGAGCCCTGTACGCGGCTAGGCTCCCAAAAAGTCCCACATATGTGGTATCCCCGTACTCAGGAGAAGCAGCTAAATGTATTTTGGGGCGCAATTCCACATATGCCCCTGGCCTGTGTGAGCAATATATCATTTAGTGACAACTTTGTGCAAAAAAAATGTGTCACTTTCCCGCAACTTGTGTCAAAATATAAAATATTCCATGGACTCAACATGCCTCTCAGCAAATAGCTTGGGGTGTCTACTTTCCAAAGTGGGGTCATTTTTATGGCCTTGGAAACTGTGATAGGTAGTGAGGAGTGAAATCAATTTCCTTAGGGTGTCTACTTTCCAAAATGGGGTAATTTGGGGGGGGGGGGTTTGTACTGCCCTGCCATTTTAGCACCTCAAGAAATGGCAATCATAAATTAAAGGCTGTGTAAATTCCAGAAAATGTACCCTAGTTTGTAGGCGCTATAACTTTTGCCTAAACCAATAAATATACACTTATTGACATTTTTTTTACCAAAGACATGTGGCCAAATACATTTTGGCCTAAATGTATGACTAAAATTGGGTTTATTGGATTTTTTTTATAACAAAAAGTAGAAAATATCATTTTTTTTCAAAATTTTCGGTCTTTTTCCGTTTATAGCACAAAAAATAAAAACGGCAGAGGTGATCAAATACCATCAAAAGAAAGCTCTATTTGTGGGAAGAAAAGGATGCAAATTTAGTTTGGGTACAGCATTGCATGACCACGCAATTAGCAGTTAAAGCGATGCAGTGCCAAATTGTAAAAAGTGCTCTGGTCAGGAAGGAGGTAACTCCTTCCGGGGCTGAAGTGGTTAACCACTTCAATACAGAGCACTTATACACCCTTCCCTTCCAGACCATTTTTCAGCTTGCATCGCTCTCACACTTTGAATGTGTTGCCTAGTGTGACAGACTCACCCGAGACAGAGGCTATTGGAGGGGACTGAATGCTAGCCTCTTGCCAATAGATTGTGGGCCCTGGCATTTAAAGCGATGCAGTGCCAAATTGTAAAAAGTGCTCTGGTCAGGAAGGGGGTAAATCCTTCCGAGGCTGAAGTGGTTAACCACTTCAATACAGAGCACTTATACACCCTTCCCTTCCAGACCATTTTTCAGCTTTCGGCGCTCTCAAACTTTGAATGTGTTGCCTAGTTTCTGTGACTATGTGCATACACCTTAGTAGTAGACAGTAGACATAAGCCCCATACACACGATAGGACTTTGTACAAACTTTCCCTTGGATTTTTGTACAAAGGGTGTTGCCCAAAAGTTTGTCTTGCATACAGACGACATGACTTTTCCAGCCAACTTTCACCATATCACGTGGTTTTTCAGCTCTTTACCACCACCCTTTGGTCAACTTGTGTATTGTTGTCTGATATTGTGTCAATCTCGCCACTTTTATTGGCGAGATTGACACCTTGCAAGACGGGTTGACACTGGTGCGGGGATCCGACTTGGATCCCCGCCAATGCCAGGTACTGCGTTTGGTATGAATCTTGAGGAGGAACTCCACGCCAAATTGTAAACAAAAAACCGGCATGGGTTCCCTTCCAGGGGCATACCAGGCCCTTAGGTCTGGTATGGATATTAAGAGGAACACCCTACACCAAAAAAACGGCGTGGGGGTCCCCCCCAGATCCATACCAGACCCTTATCCGAGCACGCAGCCCGGCCGGTCAGGAAAGGGGGTGGGGATGAGCAAGCAGCCCACCCTCCTTTTTTTAATTCAATAATTTTTATTAATTTTCACAGAGTATACATTGTACAATTGAACATTGTACGTCGTGCATCGACGTATGAGTGGACAATGCATTGAAAATAACTCCATACTGGGTAGCGTACAACTTTGTCCATACACAAAAAACTAGTGCATTAAGTACATAATAACCAGTATCACTAACATTGGTAATATTTGTAGTCGTGACTGGTCCACTTCACTAGTGTGACACCCCATGTGGGATCTCTAGAGCCACAGGAGCGAAGTGGACCATCTCATTTTGTTACATTCCATAGAAAAAAGTTATTTTGGGAGGTTACCAGTTGAAAATATGCATGTAAACTTACTCTATTCTTAGTATTGCTCGGTCAAGAGGAAGGGGTTGTACTGCAGTAACTTAGACGTGAATTGCGCAGTGTCTAGTCCAGGTGGTCCATGGTTGCCAGCTGGATTGTATTTTTGTATAATGTATTGCGTCAGAAGCAGATGTATGTTGATAGCTGTAGTGTAATGATACCAAGTCGACGACTTGGGTTAGGGATAAAGGTGTGGCCGTCTTCCAGTGTCTAGCTATGTTAAGTCTAGCTGCCAACAGGACGTGGGTGGTCACTATTCTAAAGGGGTGAGGCAGGTCTTCAATAGTAAGATTCAGGATCGCAAGTGCTGGGGAGGGGGGAGTTTTGATGTGGGTGATGTGAGAGATTAACTGGAAAATACTATCCCAGTACTTTTTAAGAAGGTGGCATGACCAGAAAACATGAAGAAGATCACTTTGGGATGCATTACATCTCCAGCATGTGTTGGGCATTTGAGGATTAATGGACGCGATTCTGGCAGGGGTCATATACCAACGCAGAGAAATTTTTTGCGCCAATTCCCAAAGGGCCGCACATTTCGTGGCCTTATATATTGACTTGAAGGCGTGATGCCATTGATTGTCTGTGAATTCGTGATCTAGATCAATTTCCCATTTCTTGTGTGGTTTTAGTTTGGTGAAGGTATGTTTTTGGTGGAGGGAGTTGTAGAAGTATGAGATTCCTCTGAGATTTGTGTTAGGGTTGGTGAGATAGTCCCAAGTTTTGGGGTGGATGCTGCCCAGAGGAAGGGGGACCATTTTGAGGCAGTGTTGTATACGGAGGTAGGTGAAATGTTCAGATGTGGGTATTGCATATTCAGATTGCAATTGGGAGAATGGTTTGAGGGAGTTGTCCTGCAGTAGATTTTGTAGGGACCCTATACCTTTATGTGTCCATGAGGTTACTGATAGTTCAGGTGTTATATGTTTCAAGGTGGCTAGAGGGATATGTGTTTGTGGTTCATGTGGAGTGTGGCTCATTGAAGTGGACATTTTCTTCCAGGCTTGCGCCGATGCTTTAATAGTTGAAGATAGGGACTTTGGGATTTGTGATCCCAGTGGGGTACTCAGTAACCAGGTTTTCAGGTCTGATCTTGTGATTGAGGAGCATTCGATTTGCCCCCATAGCGTAGTTGGAGATGGTTGGAACCAGTGGCGTCTAAAGCTTTCATTTTTAGGGGGGGCACATGGGGGGACAGGGACAAAAATAGGGGGGCAATATAAAATGCAAATAGAGAGATAGATAGATAGATAGATAGATAGATAGATAGATAGATAGATAGATAGATAGATAGATAGATAGATAGATAGATAGATAGATAGATAGATAGATGTCACCAGCATACCAAGAAAATATAAGGGTCCAAAGCAGTGGGAGAACTATCAGGGTTGCAAAGGTTGTCTTGCCACCGGGCCCTGGTGTTCTGCCACTGTGGGGTTCCCCAGCCTCCTCTTGCTGTCCTGCCCCTGCTATTGACAGCGCTGGTCTGGCATCTCTTGGAATTTACAGGCTGGTTCTCCTGTCCTAAGGATGGGAGAAATCAGTCTGTTTTTTCAGTAACTGAAAGTCCTGGTGGAGTCCTTCCTGCAACTCGCTCTTCTCCCTGCCAATGAGGATGCAGGGGAAGGAGCAGATCGGGCGGCCGTGGTTGTTTGAGCGCTTGCATTATGCAGTGTCAGCGAGCAGAGGGAGGGGGGAGGTATCACCCGCAGGAGCTGACTGGGGACGTTCTCCCTCTCAATAGAGACTGTGTTACCCCAGCGGTGGCCCGAGTAAGATGCGGCACATCCGATATGAATACAAACAAAAAGGAATTGCCTTTTTGTAAAAAAAAAATTAAAAATAAAAAAAAAAAATTTAAAAAAAAAATTTTTTTTTGGGGGGGGGCACATGGTGGAGCCCAGCATAATGTTGGGGGGGTCAGGGCCCCCTCTGGCCCCCCTAGGGTCGCCATTGGTTGGAACCAGCAAGGTAATTGGGCCAAAATGGCTGCTAGATGGTAATCCTCAAAATCTATAGAGCTCGTGCCACCCACTTGCTTGTGTTTAACCAGTTGTGTATGTGCACACCTGGGACGTTTACCGTTCCACAGGAGTCTGTTGTACATTGTGCGTAGGGATCTAAAAAATGTGGCGGGTAGTGGAATTGGTAGGGTTCTGAAATAATAAAGTATTTGGGGGAGGCATATCATTTTAAAGGCCGCAAGCTTTCCTGTCCAAGAAAGTTCGTGTTTTGCTATTTGTTGTGATGTTTGTTGTATAGTCTGGAGTAGTGGAGGGAAATTACTTGAATAGAGGCTTTTAGTGTTTCTTGGGAGTTTAATGCCCAGGTAAGAGATGTCAGTTCGGCCCATGCAAAAGGATATTGTAGTTGTAAAAGGTTTTTTATGGTGGCGTTTATATTTATGTCTAGGATGAAGGATTTGGATGTGTTCACCTTGTAGTAGGAGATTGAACTAAACCATTGAAGCATATGTTGTACTTCAGCCAGGGAAACAGTCGGATTGGATAGGATAAGAATGATGTTGTCCGCAAATAAGCTGATCTTATGGTGCGTGGTTCCAATGTGTAGGCCAGAGATGTTGGGATGAGAACGGATACTTTCTGCTAGGGGCTCCATGAGCATATTAAATATGAGGGGAGATAGAGGGCAACCTTGGCGGGTGCCATTGGTTATGGGAAATGGGCAGGAAAGCATGCCCTCTGTGTAAACCTGAGCTTCGGGGTTGGAGTATAGTGCCATGATGGCTCCAAGAATCTGACCCTGGAAACCAAACTTTTGGAGGACCTTTTCAAGATAGGTCCAATGTACCCTATCGAACGCCTTCTCTGCATCCAAGGATAGGAGCAGAGAAGGCGTTCCGGTGGATTCAGCGTGGTGGATTATGTTTATCATCCTTCTGGTGGCATCAGATGATTGTCTGCCTTTTGTGAACCCCGTCTGGTCATGGTGAATAAGAGTGGGCATAATTTTGATCAATCTTGTTGCTATGGTTTTGGCGTAAATTTTTAGGTCGAGATTAAGTAGAGATATTGGGCGGAAATTTTGAGGTACATTCGACTGTTTCCTTGGTTTCGGTAATGTTATCACCAAAGCATTCAAGTATTCTTTAGAGAAAGCAGAAGAGGAGGCAACGTGGTTATACAATTCACTTAGGTATGGGGTCAAGTGGGGTGAAAATTGCTTGTAGTATTCCCCAGTTAGACCGTCAGGGCCTGGGGCTTTGCCGTTAGGTAGTGAGGCGATAGTCGTTTTTATTTCTATTTCTGTGAAGGGGGCATTTAAGGCGTTCAGTTGGTCTGTTGTCAGTGTGGGTAGTTTGACTTTCCTGAGAAAGTGGTCAATATCGTCTGGAGTAGGTTGGGGTGTTAGAGGGTCTTTTTTTAGATTATATAAGTCTCCATAATATGCACTGAAGGCATTGGCTATGTCTTGGGGGTTGCTCAGTGGGGTTTTGGTGTGAGGGTGGAAAAGTTGAGAGATTTTGGCTTTGGTGCGCCTACCTTTTAGTCTTTGTGCTAGTTTCTTCCCCGCTTTGTTAGAGGTGGAATTTTTTCTGGAGGAATTCGTAAGAATGAAGGAGTAGTGTTCTAAGTTCCTGTCTAAGGGACAATAGGTGATTTGTCTGGTGGTCTCGGGGGTCAGATTTGTGTTTCAATTCTAGGGCTGCTATTTGGGTTGTTAGGTCGTCTATACGTTGCGTCCTCTTTTTCTTATGGTGGGAACTTAATTTAATTAACATTCCTCTCATGTACGCTTTGTGCGCACTCCACACCATGGCAGGGTTGGGCACCGAACCTTTGTTTAGTGAAAAGAAATCGGTGATTTGTTCTGCAATAGATGGCGCATATTGGTTGTGTTGAATGATGTGGTTGTTTACTCGCCAAATAAATGTATTTTTTTGTAAGTTAGAATCTTGGATCGTGATTGAGATTGGGGCATGGTCCGACCATGTCGTGGCGTGGATTGTGGAGGTAGATATATTTTGTAGAATAAACTTGTCGGTTAAGAACAGGTCTATCCTAGAATATGAGCGGTGCCTGGAGGAAAAAAAAGTGTAGTCCCGTTCGGAACCATGATAACAGCGCCAAACGTCGTAGAGGTCTTGGGTGGAGATAAATCTTTTCAGAGGTGAGTCTCTTCTAGTTGCTGACGATGTTGAGTCCATGGATAATTCAGGGACGAGATTAAAGTCTCCACATAGTATTAGGTGCCCTGTTTGAATGTGTTTGGCTTTACGTAGGACTCTGTGGAGGATTTTTGTTTGGCATGAATTTTGGGCATAGACGTTGATTATGGTGTAGGTCACTTTGTTGACTTTGCAGGCAAGTATGATAAAATGACCTTCGGGGTCCTGTTCGATATCTAGAAGTTGGAAATCCAGTGAGTCTCTGATTGCAATCATGACCCCTCTGGTTTTAGTTGAATGGGTGGCGTGGAACATATGGGGAAAGCGGTTATTCTTGCATAGGGATGTATCATTGGTAAGCAGATGTGTTTCCTGGGCGCAAAGGATGTCACTGTGAAGATCTGTAGCTGATCTCCATAGTGAGTGTCTCTTGGCAGGATGATTGAGGCCGTTGGCATTTATTGACAGTATAGTGAATGGCATTTTGCGGCTGTGGGGATGTTGGGTGTTGAGTGCAACACTTACGGTTCGTTGCTGGTGGATGAGTCTGTTGGTAGATGAGGTCAGCTACGTTGATCTGGAGGTGGAAGTCCGAGTGCAGATGTGTTGAGGTACCGGTATAGGGATGCTGTTGCTTCTGGCTGCTGATGAGTCTTGGAGTTAGAGTGCAGTGGTGTGCCGGTGGCAATCCAAGGGTCTGAAATAGAAGTGGACTAGAGTGCTGCGGATAGAGCAATATGTCAGTAACCAATAGAGAGATGCATTAACAGATCACTGGTATGGAGTGTGGAAACTAGTGGGGAAGGAACTTGGGTTTTGCTGCGCTGTTGATGGATATGATATTGCTGTATATTACAGCTAGAGCAAAGATTAGAGGGGGTGTTTGACACCGTTGAAACCTCTACCTGGGGGTAAACAGAGTCAGTAACACCGGAGGTAGAGAGTTAAGATAACAGGCTGTCAGAGCTCAGGGGGACTGTGGAATGAGTTGTCAGCCATTGTAGTGGAGATGCGAGCATCCTCAGGTGAGATGTTGAGTTTGTTGTCTACGAGGTGGTAAGGCACCGTTGGTTTGTGGGGCAGATACAGCCATATCAGGGATTATGCTCCAGGAGTGGAGGAGCTTTAGGCCTTTGTCCAGGTCTCCTATTGCGTGTGTCTGACCATTGCGGACAACAAGGATGGTGGCTGGTTGGCGCCATTTGTATGGTACCTTATGGTTTTGCAGGCCTTTGGTTATCGGGTTCAGTTGATGTCGCAGTTGGAGGGTGTACTTGGACAGGTCAGGGAAAAGTTGTATCCCAGTATAGGGGCCAGGTAGTGGAGATTTAGCTCTGAGGCCCATAAGGAGCTTTTCTTTGGTTTGATAGAAGTGAACCATCATCAGTACATCTCTAGGGACTGAGGCTGCCAGGTGGGACGGTTTGGCGATTCTGTGTATTCTGTCAATGATGGCGTCTCGTGGGGAGGCTTCAGGTATCACTAGGTGTATCAATTCTTTCGCGTAACGCGGTAAGTCCACGGGGAGTATGGACTCTGGGACTCCCCTCAGTTTAATGTTGTTCCTGCGTGACCTGTCTTCTAAATCTGCCATTTTGGCGCGCATCCATGCCTGTTCTTCCTTAACCGTGTCATAAGAATCAATCACTTCATTTACTGTGGAAGTGCAGGCCTGTATTCCCCTCTCAGCATTAGTCATTCTGTCATCTAGCTTGTGAATGTCAGAGGTGACTCTGTGAAACATGGATGAAAGATCATTCATGAGGGAGGACTGCAGGGACAGAAGCATGTCCTTCAGAGTTGTGTCCATGACTGGCTGCCCTGATGTGGGGTAGGAGGCCATGGAGGATTGCAGGGCCTGGTCTATGGAGACGGGGATGGGAGCCTGGGCCTCAGTTAGCTGGCGCTGTGTGTGCAGCGGCAGTGTATCTAGCCTCACCGAGCTTTTGCTGGGCTGCTGGGGAGAGGGTCACACTCTGGGGCTTGGTGCTTGTCAGGGTTCGTACCTGTGGAGTGCTGTGTGTCCTGGATGTCATCCGGGAGGTCCGTGTACGATTCGGGCGGCGCGGCCTGGTCGGCGCCATCTTGGGAATCCCAGCCCGCCGGCTTGTAAGCGAATTCCGTCAGTTTTTGGGGCTTGTGCTCCGTAAATCTTTTTCTTGATGACTGCATCTTTGTCTCCTGAGTTCCTGGAGCGAGGATGGGTGCGGATGGAATCGTGGTTTGGGCCGATTGCGCTGGATTGTGTCCCCTGGCTGCTGAGCTATGCAATTAAGCGTCCATCTTCTGCTCCGGTTGGCCACGCCCCCGCAGCCCCCCCTCCTGAGCCGTACCAGGCCGCATGCCCTCAACATGGGGTTGATGAGGACAAGGGCCTCTTCCCGACAACCCTGGCCATTGGTTGTCAGGGTCTGTGGGCGGGTCGCTTATCGGAATCCGGGAGCCCCCTTTAATAAGGGGGCCCCCAGATCCCGGCCCCCCACCCTATGTGAATGAGTATGGGGTACATCGTACCCCTACCCATTCACCTAGGGAAAAAAGTGTCAATAAAAAACACAGTATACAGATTTTTAAAGTAATTTATTAGGCAGCTCCAGGGTCTTCTTCCGACTTCGGGGGTCCTCTTCCGACTTCGGGGGTCTTCTTCCGACTTCGGGGGTCCTCTTCCGACTTTGGGGGTCTCTCCGGCGTCTTCTCCCGGTGTCCGCATCTTCTGGCGCTCTTTTGCCAGCGGTGGTCCGGACTTCTGGATCGTCTTCTTCCCTCTTCTCTTCCAGATATGTTGACACGATGCTCTCTCCAGGCGGAATGCTCTCTGTGCTCTCCGCAACGGATTTATATAGGCGGTGACCCCGCCCCCCTATGACATCATAGTCCCGGGGCATGCTGGGACTGTGAGGTCATAAGGGGGCGTGGTCATATGATGGCATGACCACGCCCCTTATGACCTCACAGTCCCAGCCTGCCCCGGGACGCCTATATAAGTCCGTTGTGGAGCGCACAGAGAGCATTCTGGCTGGAGAGAGCGTTGTGTCAACATTAGGGATGAGCCGAACACCCCCCGGTTCGGTTCGCACCAGAACCCGCGAACGGACCGCAAGTTCACACGAACGTTAGAACCCCATTGACGTCTATGGGACTCGAACGTTCGAAATCAAAAGTGCTCATTTTAAAGGCTAATTTGCATGGTATTGTCCTAAAAAGGGTGTGGGGACCCGGGTCCTACCCCAGGGGACATGTATCAATGCAAAAAAAACTTTTAAAAACGGACGTTTTTTCGGGAGCAGTGATTTTAATGATGCTTAAAGTAAAAAAAAAAAAGTGAAATATTCCTTTAAATATCGTACCTGGGGGGTGTCTATAGTATGCCTGTAAAGTGACGCGTGTTTCCCATCTTTAGAACAGTCCCTGCACCAAATGTCATTTTTAAAGGAAAAAATCTCATTTAAAACTGCTTGCGGGTTTAATGTCATGTCGGGTCATGGCAATATGGATGAAAATCAGTGAGACAAACGGCATGGGTACCCGCCAGTCCATTACCAGGCCCTTTGGGTCTTGTATGGATATTAAGGGGAACCCCGCACCCAAATTAAAATAAGGAAAGGTCCCTATATACTCTGAACAGCAGTATACAGGCGGTGAAAACAAGACAGGGACTGTAGGTTTGTTGTTAAGTAGAATCTGTTTGTAATTTTGAACATTTTTAATGTGTTTAGCTCCAGCCAAAAAATCTTTTCTAAGCTTTTTGGAAAACATAGGGAAGGGTTATCACCCCTGTGACATTTGTTTTGCGTCTTTCCTCCTCTTCAGAAGATTTCACCTCACTTTTTTGTCCCAATGAAAAATGTTTTTTGAAAATTTGGGTTTTTTTGTGGAACAAGGATTGGAAAGCATCAGTGGAAAGGAGAAATTGTTTTCCCATATTAACTCTTACAGGAGAGAATTTCCCTTCCTTAGGGGTAGATTTCATCTCACTTCCTGTTGTCTCCTTCCGTTTGCAAGTAGGAGTCGTTTGTAAGTTAGATGTTTGAAAGTAGGGTCCTGCCCTATATACTCAGCAGAAATTTGGGCCTTAGGTGTTGCTGTGGCCAAAACACTGTAAGCCCTCACAGGGCCCTGCTGTGAAATATTAGATCAAGAATTGTAATTACATGCCCCTGTTGAACAGGAGCTGAAAAATTAGGCCTTAGGCACTGGTGCTGGTGCCACAACACTGCAACCCCTCACAGACACTCTAGTTGGAACGCAGGAACGAGCCCTGCTGCAAAGTATTGCATCAAAAATTGTAATTACACGCCCCTGTTAGACAGGGGCAGAAAAATTGGGCCTTAGGCACTGGTGCTGGTGCCACAACACTGCAACCCCTCACAGACACTCTAGTTGGAACGCAGGAACGAGCCCTGCTGCAAAGTATTGCATCAAAAATTGTAATTACACGCCCCTGTTAGACAGGGGCAGAAAAATTGGGTCTTAGGCTCTGGTGCTGGTGCCACAACACTGCAACCCCTCACAGACACTCTAGTTGGAACGCAGGAACAAGCCCTGCTGCAAAGTATTGCATCAAAAATTGTAATTACACGCCCCTGTTAGACAGGGGCTGAAAAATTGTGCCTTAGGCACTGGTGGTGGCGCCCAGAACCAAAAATGTTCTTACAAGCTATCAGCGTGATGATTGAGGAGGAAGAGGATAATTACTCAGGGATAGTCACTCAGCATCAGCATAGGCAGTCTTTGAAGGGATCTGAAAAAAATTATTCAGTTACATCAGCATCAGGTGCTTGGTAGCTGGTGGTGATCCAAGACTGATTCATTTTTATGAAGGTCAGCCGATCGACCGAGTCAGTGGACAGACGCACCCTGTGATCGGTTACCACGCCTCCAGCAGCACTGAATGTGCGTTCCGAAAGAACGCTGGATGCAGGACAGGCCAGTAGCTCAATTGCATACTGTGCAAGCTCTGGCCAGTGATCCATCCTCAAGACCCAGTAACCCAGAGGATTTTCGGTGGGAAAGGTGTCCAAGTCTGATCTTGCCCCTAGGTATTCCTGCACCATGTAAAACAGACGCTGGCGATGGTTGCTGGAACCGATCATACCTTGGGGCTGCGGACCAAAAAATTGTCTGAACGCATCGGTCAGACGGCCACCTTCTCCACCGCTCCTTCTTTGACTGACCGAAGCCTCAGCAACACGTTGTCCAGAAACAGGAGTTTGTAACCTCCCAGTCTCTGGGAACGCGTTGCACAGACCTTTCTGCAAGGCCTCCCGAAGATGTTTCATCCTCTGCTCCCTCTGCGATGGCAAGATAAGGTCCGCAACCTTACCCTTGTAACGTGGATCAAGGAGGGTTGCCAGCCAGTATTGGTCCTTCTCCTTGATACCACGAATACGAGGATCCTTACGCAGGCTTTGCAGGATCAGGGAGGCCATGCAGCGTAGGTTTGCTGAGGCATTCGGTCCGGAGTCCTCTGGGTCACTAAGGACAACAACGTCCGCAGCCACCTCCTCCCAGCCACGTACAAGTCCATGTGTTCCTTGGGACTGATCCCTTAAAGACTGCTGATGCTGAGTGCCAGGCTCCACCTCCATACTGACACAATCTTCCTCCTCCTCCTCGTCCTCTTCCTGTGTGATCGGCGGGCACGCAGGAACACTGTCTGGATAAAGGGGGCCTTGAGAGCTAAGGAAGTCCTCCTCTTCCTGCCTCTGTTCTGCCTCAAGTGCCCTGTCCATTATTCCACGCAGCGTGTGCTCCAACAGGTGGACAAGGGGGACAGTGTCACTGATGCATGCACTGTCAGTGCTCACCATCCTCGTGGCCTCCTCGAATGGTGACAGGACAGTGCATGCATCCCTGATCATGGCCCACTGGCGTGGGGAAAAAAAACCAAGGTCCCCTGACCCTGTCCTGGTGCCATAGTCGCACAGGTACTCATTGATGGCCCTCTGCTGCGTGTGCAGCCGCTGCAGCATGGCCAATGTCGAGTTCCACCTGGTGGGCATGTCACAGATTAGGCGGTTCTTGGGCAGGTTAAACTCCTTTTGGAGGTCCGTCAGCCGAGCACTGGCATTATATGACCGGCGGAAATGCACAGAGACTTTCCTGGCCTGCCTCAGGACATCCTGTAAGCCCGGGTACCTGCCCAAGAACCGCTGCACCACCAAGTTAAGGACGTGAGCCAAACAGGGCACATGGGTCAGTTGTCCCTGTCGGAGGGCAGAGAGGAGGTTGGTGCCATTGTCGCAAACCACCATTCCTGCCTTAAGTTGGCGTGGCGTCAACCACCTCTGAACCTGCCCCTGCAGAGCTGACAGAACCTCTGCCCCAGTGTGGCTCCTGTCCCCCAAGCACACCAGCTCAAGCACCGCATGGCATCTTTTGGCCTGCGTACTTGCGTAGCCCCTTGAACGCCTACGGAGCACCGCTGGTTCCGAGGAAGAGGCCATGGAGGAAGAAGAAGAGGAGGGGGTGGAGGAGAGAGGTGTGTCACAATCAGCATTTTGGAGGCGTGGTGGCGGAACAACCTCCAACACTACTGCACCTTGTCCTGCATCCTTCCCAGCTGCCAGCAGAGTCACCCAATGCGCCGTGAAACTTAAGTAACGTCCCTGTCCATGCCTGCTGGACCATGAGTCAGCGGTAATATGCACCTTACCGCTGACCGCCCTGTCCAGCGAGGCATGGACATTGCCTTCCACATGCCGGTAGAGAGCCGGAATCGCCTTCCGTGAGAAAAAGTGGCGTTTGGGAACCTGCCACTGAGGAACCGCACATTCCACAAACTCACGGAAGGGGGCAGAGTCTACCAACTGAAAAGGCAGCAGTTGAAGTGCTAGCAATTTTGCCAAGCTAGCATTCAACCGCTGGGCATGTGGATGGCTGGGAGCAAACTTCTTTCGGCGGTGCAGCAGCTGGGGCAGGGAAATTTGCCTGGTACAATCTGACGTCGGTGTACCAAAAGCAGATTGCCCACAAGTACTTGGCTGTGACACACCTAATTCTACACCTTCATTCCTCTCACTGCAGGTCTCAGAGAGGACTGAAGGTCTAGTGGGGTTGGAAATCTCAGCTGATGAGGAGCAAGGAGAGATCCTCTTTGTTCTTTGGTGTGGGTCTTTTAGATATGCTTGCCAACGAACTGCATGGCAGGTCAACATATGTCTGGTCAAGCATGTGGTACCCAAGCGGGAGATGTTTTGGCCACGCGAGATACGCTTGAGACATATGTTGCAAATAGCAACGGTGCGATCTGATGCACTCGTCTCAAAAAAGGCCCACACCAAAGAACTTTTTGAATAACGCGCAGAGACTGCAGCGCCCTGCACATGTGGAGCTTTGGGGTGTGATGCAGTCAATGTGCTGCCCTTAGGCTGGCCCCTGGAGGGCATCCTGCCTCGTTGGTGATGTGCCGCCTCCTCCTCCTCCTCCTCCTCCTCTCTCCTATCAGGCACCCACGTTGAGTCAGTGACCTCATCATCCCCTCCCTCCTCATCACTGGAGCAAACCTGGCAGTATGCTGCAGCAGGGGGAGCATGACTGCCAGATTGCTGTCCTTCTTGGGCACCCCCTCTGTCCGTGCTCATGCTACTGCCTTCATCGAGCTCAGTATCATCATCAGAGCCTTCCAAACGCTGGGCATCCTCCTGGAGCATGTACCCAATACTGTGGTCAAACAGTTCGAGGGAATCCTCAGGAGGACATGGTGGAGCTAGGGAAGGAGTCACTGATGACATTGAGCTGAGGGAAGAGGCCGCTGCTTTGCCAGACAAAGCACCCTGGGCATGGGTGAGAGAGGATGAGGAGAATGAGGACGGCTTGGTCATCCACTCGACCAAGTTTTCTGCATGTTGCGGCTCAACACGGCCAGCTGCCGAAAAAAAGGCCAAGCGTGTCCCATGGCCACGGGCTGATGAGGATGCACCGTCTCCACGACCAGCACTAGACACAGAGCCTGCTTGCCCTCTCTTATTGGCTTGTGACTGTCTGCCTCTCCTTCTTGGCCTTCCAGACATACTAATGGCCTGTAGCTGCACTAAGCTGGGATAGAACACCTGTAATTTTCTTCAGGTAGCTTTATATACTGTAACCAGACAAGCCTGCCTGTCAGTAGGAAGATAACAGGAACGGATCTAGCTGAACACTGTGAGCAGGACGCACTGACTGCACTAAATGTAAATAGCAGGAACGGATCTAGCTGAACACTGTGAGCAGGACGCACTGACTGCACTAAATGTAAATAGCAGGAACGGATCTAGCTGAACACTGTGAGCAGGACGCACTGACTGCACTAAATGTAAATAGCAGGAACGGATCTAGCTGAACACTGTGAGCAGGACGCACTGACTGCACTAAATGTAAATAGCAGGAACGGATCTAGCTGAACACTGTGAGCAGGACGCACTGCACTAAATGTAAATAGCAGGAACGGATCTAGCTGAACACTGTGAGCAGGACGCACTGCACTAAATGTAAATAGCAGGAACAGATCTAGCTGAACACTGTGAGCAGGACGAACTGCACTAAATGTAAATAGCAGGAACAGATCTAGCTGAACACTGTGAGCAGGACGCACTGCACTAAATGTAAATAGCAGGAACGGATCTAGCTGAACACTGTGAGCAGGACGCACTGCACTAAATGTAAATAGCAGGAACAGATCTAGCTGAAAACTGTGAGCAGGACGCACTGACTGCACTAAATGTAAATAGCAGGAACAGATCTAGCTGAACACTGTGAGCAGGACGCACTGACTGCACTAAATGTAAATAGCAGGAACGGATCTAGCTGAACACTGTGAGCAGGACGCACTGCACTAAATGTAAATAGCAGGAACGGATCTAGCTGAACACTGTGAGCAGGACGCACTGCACTCAATGTAAATAGCAGGAACGGATCTAGCTGAACACTGTGAGCAGGACGAACTGCACTAAATGTAAATAGCAGGAACGGATCTAGCTGAACACTGTGAGCAGGACGCACTGCACTAAATGTAAATAGCAGGAACGGATCTAGCTGAACACTGTGAGCAGGACGCACTGCACTAAATGTAAATAGCAGGAACAGATCTAGCTGAACACTGTGAGCAGGACGCACTGCACTAAATGTAAATAGCAGGAACAGATCTAGCTGAACACTGTGAGCAGGACGCACTGCACTAAATGTAAATAGCAGGAACAGATCTAGCTGAACACTGTGAGCAGGACGCACTGCACTAAATGTAAATAGCAGGAACGGATCTAGCTGAACACTGTGAGCAGGACGCACTGCACTAAATGTAAATAGCAGGAACGGATCTAGCTGAACACTGTGAGCAGGACGCACTGACTGCACTAAATGTAAATAGCAGGAACGGATCTAGCTGAACACTGTGAGCAGGACGCACTGACTGCACTAAATGTAAATAGCAGGAACGGATCTAGCTGAACACTGTGAGCAGGACGCACTGACTGCACTAAATGTAAATAGCAGGAACGGATCTAGCTGAACACTGTGAGCAGGACGCACTGCACTAAATGTAAATAGCAGGAACAGATCTAGCTGAACACTGTGAGCAGGACGCACTGCACTAAATGTAAATAGCAGGAACAGATCTAGCTGAACACTGTGAGCAGGACGCACTGCACTAAATGTAAATAGCAGGAACAGATCTAGCTGAACACTGTGAGCAGGACGCACTGCACTAAATGTAAATAGCAGGAACGGATCTAGCTGAACACTGTGAGCAGGACGCACTGCACTAAATGTAAATAGCAGGAACAGATCTAGCTGAAAACTGTGAGCAGGACGCACTGACTGCACTAAATGTAAATAGCAGGAACAGATCTAGCTGAACACTGTGAGCAGGACGCACTGACTGCACTAAATGTAAATAGCAGGAACGGATCTAGCTGAACACTGTGAGCAGGACGCACTGCACTAAATGTAAATAGCAGGAACGGATCTAGCTGAACACTGTGAGCAGGACGCACTGCACTCAATGTAAATAGCAGGAACGGATCTAGCTGAACACTGTGAGCAGGACGAACTGCACTAAATGTAAATAGCAGGAACGGATCTAGCTGAACACTGTGAGCAGGACGCACTGCACTAAATGTAAATAGCAGGAACGGATCTAGCTGAACACTGTGAGCAGGACGCACTGCACTAAATGTAAATAGCAGGAACAGATCTAGCTGAACACTGTGAGCAGGACGCACTGCACTAAATGTAAATAGCAGGAACAGATCTAGCTGAACACTGTGAGCAGGACGCACTGCACTAAATGTAAATAGCAGGAACAGATCTAGCTGAACACTGTGAGCAGGACGCACTGCACTAAATGTAAATAGCAGGAACGGATCTAGCTGAACACTGTGAGCAGGACGCACTGCACTAAATGTAAATAGCAGGAACGGATCTAGCTGAACACTGTGAGCAGGACGCACTGACTGCACTAAATGTAAATAGCAGGAACGGATCTAGCTGAACACTGTGAGCAGGACGCACTGACTGCACTAAATGTAAATAGCAGGAACGGATCTAGCTGAACACTGTGAGCAGGACGCACTGACTGCACTAAATGTAAATAGCAGGAACGGATCTAGCTGAACACTGTGAGCAGGACGCACTGCACTAAATGTAAATAGCAGGAACAGATCTAGCTGAACACTGTGAGCAGGACGCACTGCACTAAATGTAAATAGCAGGAACAGATCTAGCTGAACACTGTGAGCAGGACGCACTGCACTAAATGTAAATAGCAGGAACAGATCTAGCTGAACACTGTGAGCAGGACGCACTGCACTAAATGTAAATAGCAGGAACAGATCTAGCTGAACACTGTGAGCAGGACGCACTGACTGCACTAAATGTAAATAGCAGGAACAGATCTAGCTGAACACTGTGAGCAGGACGCACTGACTGCACTAAATGTAATTAGCAGGAACGGATCTAGCTGAACACTGTGAGCAGGACGCACTGACTGCACTAAATGTAAATAGCAGGAACGGATCTAGCTGAACACTGTGAGCAGGACGCACTGACTGCACTAAATGTAAATAGCAGGAACGGATCTAGCTGAACACTGTGAGCAGGACGCACTGCACTAAATGTAAATAGCAGGAACGGATCTAGCTGAACACTGTGAGCAGGACGCACTGCATTAAATGTAAATAGCAGGAACAGATCTAACCTAATCTAGCTAACTCAAATCAAATGACACTGTCTGTCTCTCTCTCTCTATCAGCACACCGGAACACACTACACAGGGCCGCCGTGCAGGCGGCCTTATATAGTGTGGGGCGTGTACTAAATCCCCTGAGCCATAATTGGCCAAAGCCACCCTGGCTTTGGCCAATTACAGCTCTCTCTACTGACGGCGCTTTGATTGGTCATAGTGCATGCTTGGCCAATCATCAGCCAGCAATGCACTGCGATGCCGCAGTGAATTATGGGCCGTGACGCGCCACACGAATTTGGCGCGAACGGCCCATAACGTTCGCAATTCGACGGACGGTCGAACAGCCGATGTTCGAGTCGAACATGCGTTCGATTCGAACACGAAGCTCATCCCTAGTCAACATCTCTGGAAGAGAAGAGGGAAGAAGACGATCCAGAAGTCTGGACCACTGCTGGCAAAAGAGCGCCAGAAGATAGCTGTGGAGCCGGTAGAAGATGTGGACACCGGAAGAAGACGCCGGAGAGACCCCCGAAGTTGGAAGAGGACCACCGAAGTCGGAAGAAGACCCCCGAAGTCGGAAGAGGACTCCCAAAGTTGGAAGAGGACCCCATAGCTGACTAATAAATTACTTTAAAAATCTGTGTACTGTGTTTTTTATTGACACTTTTTTCCCTAGGTGAATGGGTAGGGGTACGATGTACCCCATACTCATTCACATAGGGTGGGGGGCCGGGATCTGGGGGCCCCCTTATTTAAAGATTCTGATAAGCGCCCCGCCCGCAGACCCCGACAACCAACGGCCAGGGTTGTCGGGAAGAGGCCCTTGTCCTCATCAACATGGGGACAAGGTACTTTGGGGTGGGGGGGCCCACAGGGCGCCCCCTCCCCCAAAGCACCCACCCCCCATGTTGAGGGCATGCGGCCTGGTACGGCTCAGGAGGGGGGGTGCGCTCGCTCGTCCCCACCCCATTACCTGACCGGCCAGGCTGCGTGCTTGGATCAGGGTCTGGTATGGATTTTGGGGGGACCCCCACGCTGTTTTTTCGGCGTAGGGGCTTCTCCCTAAAATCCATACTAGACCGAAGGGCCTGGTATTCCCCAGAGGAATTCCCCGCCGCAGTGGGAAAATATGTTTTTCCTATTGCAGGTAGCGCGAGATGTACAGTACCGTGCCGCCGAGAACCAGCGCGATCCAATCGCGCTGGAAACATTCTCGTGGCTGCGTACTGTAGTTTGTACAAAAGTCCAATGGCTTTGTGTACACACTATCGGACTTTTCTCCATCGGACTTTTGTTGCAGGAAAGTTTGTCCATTCACACAGCCAACAAAAGTCGGATGGAAACTGAAAAAGTTTGTCCGATGGAGCGTACGCACGGTCGGATGTTGCTCCAAAACAGCTCATTTGCATGTTTGTTGTCAAAAAGTCCGATCGTGTGTTCGGCCCTATATACATATCTAGATCTGAGAGAACTTCCACAAAAAGGTAGTTCCATCTGCAATACACATTTATTGATAGGGTTACATAATATATACAAATTACACACCAGACAGTATTTACAACACAATGTACAGTGTAGGTCCCCTGGCTTACATGATATTTACAAATTACCCACAGCAACCATATTTACAATACAATATAAGATGCAAGTATAGCGTTAAGGCCTGTACACACGATCAGACTTTTTGACAACAAACATGCAAATTAGCTGTTTTGGAGCAACATCCAACCGTGTGTACGCTCCATCGGACAAACTTTTTCTATTTCCATCGGACTTTTGTTGGCTGTGCGAATGGACAAACTTTCCGGCAACAAAAGTCAGATGGAGCAAAGTCCGATCGTGTGTACACAAAAGCATCAGATTTTTGTACAAACTACAGTACGTGGCCGCAAGAATGTTTCCAGCGTGAACCCATCGCACTGGTTCCCGGCGACAGGGTACTGTACATCTCGCGTTGGCTGCAATAGGAAAAACACATTTTCCTATTGCGGCGAGCTTGAGAGGGAATTCCCCTCTGGGGAATACCAGGTCCTTAGGTCTGGTATGGATTTTAAGGTGAAGCCCCTACGCCGAAAAAATGGTGTGGGGTCCCCCCAGAATCCATACCAGACCCTTATCCGAGCACGCCGCCCGGCCGGTCAGGAAAGGGGTGGGGACGAGCAAGCGTCCCCCCTCCTGAGCCATACCAGGCCGCATGCCTTCAACATGGGGGGTGGGTGCTTTGGGGGAGGGGGCGCCCTGCGGCCCTCCACCCCAAAGCACCTTGTCTCCATGTTGATGAGGACAAGGGCCTCTTTCCGACAACCCTGGTCGTTGGTTGTCGGGGTCTGCGGGCGGGGGGCTTATCAGAATCTTAATAAGGGGCCCCCAGATCCTGGCCCCTCACCCAATGTGAATGAGTATGGGGTACATGGTACCCCTACCCATTCACCTAGGGAAAAAAAGTGTCAATAAAAAAAAAAAACACACTACACAGGTTTTAAAAGTAATTTATTAGGCAGCTCCAGGGGTCTTCTTCTGACTTCGGGGGTCTTCTGCTGACTCTGGGGGTCTCTCAGTACTCTTCTCCCTCTCTCCTCTCTCCGATGTCGTCTCCGCGCTCTCTGGTTCTTCTTATATAGGCAGTGACCCCACCCCCCATGACATCACAGTCCCGGGGCATGCTGGGACTGTGAGGTCATAAAGGGGCGTGGTCATATGATGACATGACCACGCCCCCTTATGACCTCACAGTCCCAGCATGCCATAGGGGGGTGGGGTCACCGCCTATATAAGTCATAGCAGAGCACACAGACAGCATTACAGTCGGAGAGAGCGTCATGCCAACATCTCTGGAAGAGAAGAGGGAAGAAGACGATCCAGATGTCCAGGCTCCTCCGCTAGCAAAAGAGTGGCAAAAGAGCAGAAGATAGTGGAGGAGCCCGGCAGAAGGAAGAAGAAGGCACGGGAGAAGAACCAGAGAGCACGGAGATGACACCGGAGAGAGGGAGAAGAGGACTGAGAGACCCCCGGAGTCGGCAGAAGACCCCCGGAGTCGGAAGAAGACCCCCAAAGTCAGAAGAAGACCCCTGGAGCTGCCTAATAAATTACTTTTAAAACCTGTGTAGTGTGTTTTTTTATTGACACTTTTTTTCCCTAGGTGAATGGGTAGGGGTACCATGTACCCCGTACTCATTCACATTGGGTGGGGCGGGGATCTGGGGGCCCCCTTATTAAAGGGGGCTTCCGGATTGCGATAAGCCCCCACCCGCAGACCCCAACAACCAACGGCCAGGGTTGTCGGAAAGAGGCCCTTGTCCTCATCAACATGAGGACAGGGTGCTTTGGGGTGGGGTGGCGCAGGGCGCCCCCTCCCCCAAAGCACCCACCACCCATGTTGAGGGCATGCGGCCTGGTACAGCTCAGGAGGGGGGAGGGGCCACTCGCTCGTCCCCACCCCTTTTCCTGACCGGCCGGCTGCGTGCTTGGATAAGGGTTTGGTATGGATTTTTAGGGGACCCCCACGCTATTTTTTTGGCGTAGGGGGTTCCCCTTAAAATCCCTACCAGATCTAAGGGCCCACTATGCCCCAAGAGGGGAACCCGTGCTGTTTTTTTATTTAAAATTTGGCGTGGAGTTTCCCCTCAAGATTCGTACCAAACACAGTGCCTGGCATTGGCGGGGATCCAAGTCGGATCCCCACACCAGTGTGAAACCGGCTCGCAAGGTGTCAATCATGCCAATAACAGTGGCGAGATTGACACAATATCAGACAACAATACAGAAAGTGACCAAAGGGTGGTGGTAAAGAGCTGAAAAACCACGTGATTTGGTGAAAGTTGGCTGGAAAAGTCCTGTCGTCTGTATGCAAGACAAAATTCTGGCCAACGCCCTTTGTACAAAAATCCAAGGGAAAGTTTGTACAAAGTCCTATCGTGTGTATGGGGCTTTAGATTACCTGTTAACTTCAGGTCGGCCCATGGTGACTGCTCTCACACCAAAGAGGGAGTTGGCTTGGTCACAAAGCATTATATCCCCCCTCCTTTCTGTACTGTGGCTAATATAATTCTCCCTAATTGGTCACTGTACCTAGTAAATATATATTGGGCACAGCCTGATTATATGAGTCAAAGAAAGCTGTTGTTTACTACCAAGGTGAGATGTTATCAGGGAAAACAAAAGGCCAAGCTTTGAAGTTGAATTAATTACTGTAACACCAACACAACACTCAATACTTTAAATATATTTCCTTCTAACTGAAATTTATTTCTAATTGCAATATTATTTACAGTTGTTAATGGAGATTTCACATAAACCCATTATGTAACAGTTGGCCCCTTGTGACCAGTGAAAACTAAGACCACACATAAAATAATGGTTTATGGGTAATCTCCTTTAATATTTGGAACTTTTTGCTTTGCCTTCTGAAATAAAAACTCTTTGTAGAAAAAAAAAGATTAAACTCTCCATCTCTATAGTCCACATTTCGGGATACCAGTATCGGTAGCCATCACTTGTTTCTGGATGTCATACGTCCATAAAAAAAATCATAAGAGACAGCACCAAAACAAAACAAAACAAGAAGGAAAAAAACATGAGGATCCTTGTTCTCAACAGTCCAATAATAATAGTACAAAAATCCATAAGGCCAATCTGGTCCTGTTGCCCTTGCTTCTGGGACAGCCTTCCCTGGTGATTCCAATTGGATACAGCATACAGTAATGGCCTTTGGACCAGCTTTCCTGGCTTTCTGAGATTAAACTTTATTAATGTGAACAATGGTAGCGAAAGAAACACAAGTACTTTTAAGACATATACATTCAAATGAATGCTTGTCTGGTAAGTCTGAGCAGTAAGGACCTTTGATTAGAATTGCCATAGATATACTGCGACATAATAATGAGACCCCTTTCCCAGTGACATGTGTAACAATTTGAATGGTTACGCCCTTCAGCCAGGTTGTCTGATTTTCATCCTGCATCTTTCTTCCTCTATTGTCATATGCCTGCAAGTAACTCTGCCTGCTTTCTGCTGAATACCACTGTGTGTGTGTGTGTGTGTGTGTGTGTGTGTGTATGACCCTTCCAGTGTCCAGGGGGATCTTGTTGCCATCGCAACTCACCACTAACTCCTTTTACTGAAACTGTGTTCAGTTATACCACCCCTGATGGGCTAAAACCTTGGCTGGTGCCAAACATTTGTGCATATAGCTCATTCCTTGGCTACCGTGTGTAGCTACTGTACGAGTCCTGCCTTTAGCAGGCTACAGAAGAGGTCATTACTTTAAGAGTTCTCAGTGCAGATTAGGCAGTGTCAATTAAGCAGACAAAAATAACTTGATTTCAGAAAACGGATAAGTGTGATGTAACCAGTTACTTGAGGCTTCAGGAACACTCAAACTAAATTACTCTTAAGTACAATTGTGCTATACTCCCTGCTATTTGCCAACCACTATGGGTCTCACAAGTCCCAGTATATCTATATGATATTCAAGCAATGCTCTTTAAACTTTGTTATGGCACAAAAAAACTGAAAACTGACCAAAAAATAAATAAAGATTGACCAATGACCACATATGATGACTGCAAATTATTAGGACTGTAGAGAGGACTGTATGTCACATATACACAGAAAATATACTGTTGCTAAACCCTGGTGTTACTGTTACTATTGTCATAGCTGGTAATAGCTACAATGACATACATTTATATAAAACAATTATCCAATGTCATAAGAGAAAAACAAAAACATAACTGTTGGAACTTGGCCCAACCCCAAAATGCTATAGGGAAGCTTTAATATTCTATATCAACATTTTTAACTGTTTTAAATATTCTCCATTTAATGTTCCCAATACGCTCCTCTTTTTTTATTTTTTTTTATTTCACCATAGCGAAACCAAACTCAAGAATCAGCCAAAAAAATAAAGGTGATATAGGAAAGAAAGAAAAATAGTAATAGTTAAACATTAAAAGATAAAAGAAAATAAGAATAAAATTAAAAAAAAATTAAACAAATTAAAAAAAAAGTAAAGATTTAATGTTGCCTCGACCTGAGATTTGTGATACTGCTTTCACTTTAAATTGTTAAAGGGCATTGAATACGTATTTTGTTAAACAAAAAAAACATTTTAAACTGTCTTCATACATCGCAGCTATACAAAAGGCAACACCCTCTCTCAGTAGTGATTAACATATTAATGGACTCTCAGTGAAAAGCAAGTCAAGCAGGCCACAAGAAGTTGTATTAGAGAGAGAGCAGAAACTCTGTGTAATGAAACAGACCACCAAAAAAAATGTTATAAAATTTAGTTAGGCCTGACAGCAATTAACTCCATTCAAGGCTTCTCTTTAAAACAAACATAAAACTATGCTTTAACGTCCTCTGTATTTCACAGTATTTTGCCAAGTCTGGGTCTGCTCTGGATTATCAGTCCATGTTTGTGTATTCACCCTAAAATACAAAACTCAAAAATCATTGATAACACCTCACTGTAACTCTCTGAGAGGTTTCTAATGGACTAAACTAGTAGTGGATGCTTGGAACAGACTTCCAGCAGAGGTAATGAGTCCACCAACAGTAAGTACACTCAAAAATACTCTGACAAACAAAAAGTTATAGGAAAATTTGCTGGGTTTGTAAGTACTTAAAGTCTAAGAAGACAACATGTAGACATAAAATCTTCACATATATTAACAGCACATGAGTCAATTTGGAAGGAAAAACAAAACACAACACATATTGAATCCATAAGATGCCACAAGGTGAAAATTAATGTATTATTGTGTACTTTCCGAGTGTAAGAGTGAATGAAACTTCACTCTAAGCCACAGGAAAGGAAAAAGAAAAGAAACAAAACAAAATCCCTACAGTTTCTCAGAGTTATAGGGATCAATATCACATATCTGTGCACAGGTTATTTATTTGCGAATACATATAAATTATATATATATATAGATATATATATATATATAGATATATATCTATATATATATATATATAGATATATATATATATCTATATATATATCTATCTATATATATATATAGATATATATATATATATAGATAGATATATATATATATATATATATATATATATATATATATATATATATATATATAGATATATATATATATAGATATATATATATATAGATATATATATATCTATATATATATATATCTATATATCTATATATATATATATATATATCTATATATATATATATATATATATATATATATATACAGTCATTATTGGATAAAAAAAGTTTATTTAATAATACATATATTATTCATAAAACAGAGGCAAAGAGGGCAACCAAAGCCCAAAAATGTGCAGAAAGCACATTATACAAAATATCAAATATGAAAACATGTGAATTGTATGGGATCTGCCAACATGTTTTGTGCTCATTCCCGTTTCTTCAAGGCTTAATCATCCATGTGTACATCACAAAACATCTTTAAAATCGGATGTGTTCAATTGGATGGGTTGAATTACTATGTGTTTCTGCAAATGGGAGAACACCAACAAAAACAAAACAAAAAAATAAATAAATACAGCAAAAGTAAGCTTCTGTACTAATAAATACTTATAACCTATACCTTTAAATAGGTAAATATGGCAGACTTCTGATCCTTTGGGGAAGATAAACATCTGTATTAATAATAACCATGTCTGAATACCTAGCCTAATATACATTACCTTTGTTAGGTGTGTGTATTTATGTATATATATATATATATATATATATATATATATATTTATACACCTGCTTAATATGTAAATACTTTTTCATGAGCTCACGGCACCTGGAAAATATAACTTGTAGACAAAAGTTATTACGCTTTTCCCTTTCTTTGACACCCAAAGAAAGCAAACACTGCCACATTGTTCCATTTACATGTTTACATTGGTATATGTTCACAGACATTCACACTTGGATCTGGTGAAAATAAATTACTCAGATCATAGAAATCTGAATGACACATTAGGTAATTCTTCCGTTGTTTCTACATTGCTTATATTTAAGTTTTGTTCCCAGTGAGGTGAAGTCCTGGCAGATAATATAGATAGGTTGGGCCTCCCTCCTGTATTTTCTGTCAATGTAACAGACGGTTTTCTGTGGGACCTTAACAATTTGATCAAAAGATTGTGTTATTTCTTTCAGTTCTTTCCTACACTGTACCACATCTGCATGGCATGCTTCATATTTTACCTTAAGAACATGTTGTGATGTTTCCATTATTTTATTGTTACTTTCCCAATTATGAATATGCAACTTCAGTAGTTCAATCTAATTTTCAAGAGAGGTAATTGTGGTAATTAACTTAAGTTCTTTCAGAACTGATCTCTTGTGCTGTAATCTTAGATCGCTTTCCATGGAATTTACATTCAAAGGAGCATGAGGCTATTTGCCTTTGACTAGTAACTGCGGGGCCATGCCTATAGATCTTATCTTTGGAGGCTTTGTAATGGTGCCTCTTTCCGTTTGAAAAGGTGGCCAATTCTCCTGTAGTGTGACTTGCTAAACAGGTATTGTTGTTTGTACTCTGGTGATATATCTTTGATTTCACAGAATTAGACCTTCTGACTACAAAAAATACTTGTGCATACAGTCCATGATGCATTGATATGAATCTTTAAGAAGATTTATAAAAAAATCCACATTTAATTTTAAATTTTGGATGGGCATTAGATATTAGGAGGGTTTTGTACTCTGGGTCATCTCTGTGTGCATTTCTCTGTTTGCCTACATAGTAAGCTGACCATAGCCTGTTTGCATAAAGAAGTGGATTCTCATTATTTTCCTGTTTTGTTCTATACACTGCTTTTAAGCCTAGGTCAAAGGGATATAATATTTTAGCAATTCATATACAGTTTCATTGTAATATGATCTTCCTTCTTTAACATGGTCTGGTAGGGAAGACCATGTGTCTAAGTTAACTGTTAATAGTAAAACTTTATCCTGATCTCTGGAGTTTGCAACTCCCAGCAATTTACATTGTTGACATTAACTGCATTAAATGTTATGTGCACTCCTGGCAATAGTTTGCCAATATTGTTAGCTACAAGTAGCACATTTTCTAAAGACTGTCTGTTCTCCCTATCCATCTTTTGTGCTGTGCTCTCAATTCCTGTTGATATGCATACAGTACATGCACTTCATCAGCTGCAGGAAACATGTTTCAAAATTGTTTAAATAGACTGAATCTTAATGCATACATTGAGCAACAGCTCTTTTCATCACCTTTAATGCATCTGGACTCTTCATGTACAAATTCTATATTATATTTAGATTTTGACATAAGTTATGTGTTCCTCCATATACTAACAGTAGGCTCCCTATTATTTACACACTGTACAACAAAGCTATTTTGTATAGCCCATTTCTATATTGAGCACATAGAGCACCCAATGTTCATTTTTAGCATTCAGATGAAAAACCCTTTCATAGTGTGCCTTTTGTAGATATTGCAACCCCTTGAGATGTTGCTGAAAGAGACCAACATTTTTTTTTTTTCGTCCAAGTAGTGGTCCCCATTTGTTGCTTAGTTTCTGTGAATATGTGCATACAACTCAATCATTGTAGTAGTATGGACATATCTAGATCTGAGAGATCTTACACAAAAGAGGTAGTTCCATCCACAATACACATTTATTGATAGGGTTACATAATATATACAAATTACACACCAGACAGTATTTACAACAAAATGTACAGTGTAGTTCCCCTGGCTTACGTGATATTTACAAATTACCCACAGCAACCATATTTAGAATACAATAAAAGATGCAGGTATAGCGTTAGATTACCTGTTAACTTCAGGTCGGCCCATGGTGACTGCTATCTGTTCTCACACCAAAGAGGGAGTTGGCTTGGTCACAAAGCATTATATCACCCTTTCCTTTCTGTACTGTGGCTAATATAATTCTCCCTAATGGGTCACTGTACCTAGTAAATGTATATTGGGCACAGCCTGATTGGATGAGTCAAAGAAGGCTGTTGTTTACTACCCAGGTGAGATGTTATCAGGGAAAACAAAAGGCCAAGCTTTAAAGTTGAACTAATTACTGTAACACCAACATAACACTCAATACTTTTTTTTTTCTTTTTTTTTCCTTTTCCTTCCACATCAGCAATCTTTTAGAGAGTTTTTAAGTCAGCTGCGTCATTTACGCTGCGCCCCCTCTCTTTTTCGCATCATTGTGGCTTAAAGAACATTATACTAACTTTAATACAAAAACTTTAAAGTACATTTTCCCTTTCCCTTATATCCACTAAAAATACCAATATTTACTTATCTATTTTTCTCCCCTCATCTTCCCTCCCCCATGAAAAGGAAAAAAAAAAAAAAGGAGAAAAAAAGGGGAACGAGATTTAGATTTGTCCTCCCTCTCCTCCTCCCTCTCTCTCTCCCCCTCAAGCATCCATAATTGTCACGTATCTTTCTGTATTCCTATACTCATGCCATCTTGCCCACGTCAGTATATTTATTTAGTCGCCCTTCCATCAAATGTCTTGCTTCTTCCATTCCTCTGACCCATTCTACTCTTGTTATCCATTCCTTCATCCTTGGGGTTTCTATATCCTTCCAATGACACGGGATCAGTGCTTTGGCTGCGTTTAAGAAGAATGGGATTACTGACTTTATGTATTGGGGGATCTCTCTTTCCGTGTCATGAAACATGCACGACCAGGGGTTTTTATTAACCTGTTCCCCCGTTATCTGTTGTATTTCATCTAAGACTTCTCCCCAATATTTCTGAACTTTAGGGCATTCCCACCATAAGTGGGCAAGAGTACCAACTTTTCCACATCCCTTCCAACAGGTTCAAGGGGTCTCTTTATCGTATTCATGCACCTTCTGAGGCGTCCTATGCCATCTTGCTATCATTTTATAAGCCATTTCATATGTCCGGGAGTCTTTTGCCGTTACGTACACCATCTTTAGGATCTTGCTTCTGTGTTCTATGCCTTCTAATCCCCCTATTTCCTTTTCCCACTTCTCCAGAAAGGTGGGATAACCTTTACTGGCTTCCCCCCTTATAATGTTGTATAATTTTGAGATACTTCCTTTCACACACATTGGGGAGCTTAATAATTTTTCTATGGACCTTAGCTGATCTTTTCCTCTCAGTGGTTGTGGTAGTGAACGTGTAAAATGCTGTATCTGGGCGTACCTCCATTTGTCTAGTGGTTTGTTCCCCCAGGCCTGTGTGATTTCAGTGTAAGTGTATAGTTTGTTTCCTCTCATTACATCTTGAAGTTGTATTGTATCTTTTTTTGCCCATCTCGTGAAATATAAATATTCCTCCTTCCCCGGTAAAAAAGAATCTGTGTTTAATAGTGATAATAAAGGTGAGTTAAATTCCCAGTGACAACTCTTACCTACCCTATCCCATATTCTAAAAGTGTTTCTAGTCAGAAAATTTGCTCTATCACCCAAGTCCCTATATTGTGGTGGGTTCCATATTAGTTTTTCTATATCCACCCCACTCAGTGTTACTTCTAGGTTCACCCAACTTTTCTCCTGTTTATTGTGTAACCAGTCAATTATCCTAGCGATCACGACCGACTGGTAATATTTTTTTAAATCCGGTGCACCTAACCCTCCCATTTCTTTATCCTTCGTCAAAGTGTCATATGCTACCCTAGGGTGCCTACGCGCCCATATAAATCACACCATTAAGGATTGCAGTTTAGCAAAAAAATTAGGGGGGATTTCTATTGGCACCATTTGGAAGGTATATAATAACATGGGCAGCACAAACATTTTAATCGAATTTATCCTGCCGATCCATGACAGGGCTTTGTATCTCATCCTGCCTAATAGGTCTTTAGTTTTGTTAAGTAGGGGTATATAGTTAGCGACAAATAGATCTCTCGGTGAGGACGGTATTTTTATACCTAAATAGGCCAGTTCCCTCTTACACCATGCAAATGGGGGCCCAGTTTGCAGTGCTCTCTGCTCTCGCTTTGGTATTGTTATATTTAGGAGCTCTGACTTATTCATATTTATTTTGAAGTTTGTCAGACCCCCATAGCGCTCAAATTCCTTGAGCACCATGGGGATTGTTGTTCTAGGGCAAGTAATAAAGCATAGCAAATCATCAGCAAATGCCGCTATCTTGTATTCCTTCGATCCAACCTTGATTCCCTGGATGTCCCCATTCCTATGAAAAGCCGCTAGGAGTGGCTCTAGGGATAAAACAAACAGAATTGGGGAGAGGGGGCAACCCTGTCTTGTCCAATTAAAAAGTTCAAGGGGACAAGACAGGGTTCCGTTTACTCTAATCCTTGCCTTGGGATGCCTATATAATGAGAGGATCCATTTCATCATCCTCTCTCCTAGTCCTAGATATTTCAGGGTTTCCGTCATAAATCCCCAATCCACTCTATCGAATGCCTTTTCGGCATCGATTGATAGCAGGGCTGCTGGGGTATTGTTCCTGATTACTTCCTGCATGAGGAGAAATGTTTTTAAGGAATTGTCTCTCCCCTCCCTACCCGGGGCAAATCCCACTTGGTCATTGTGTATCCATTGTTTTAAACCCATTTTCAGCCTGTCTGCGAGTATTCTAGAAAAGATTTTTGTATCTACATTTAAGAGCGAGATTGGTCTGTAACTTCCAGGGGAGGATGGATCCTTTCCTTCTTTCAGGATCAGGGTAATGTACGCTAGTAGAGATTCTTCTCGGGACTCTTCATTCTCCCCGAGAGCATTCAAATAATCACACAGTTTGGGTGCAAGTATTTCAGAAATTTTTTTATAATATGCTACGGAGTATCCGTTGGGGCCCGGGCTCTTCCCCAGGGCAGTGTTTTTTATTGCCTTTTCTACCTCCTCTTGGGATATGGGAGCATCCAGACGTTCAACCATATCCTTCTCTGCCCTGGGGAGGTCTAGTCCCCGAAGGTACTCCCTTATTCTTTCCTTCCTATTATCACTCCCCCTCTCTCTCTGGCCTACTTTGTAGAGGGCACTGTAGTAAGAGTGGAATATTTTAGCGATTTTTGGCGTAGAGAATTCTAAGTTCCCCTCTTCATCTCTTATTTTAGGTATAAAAGTCCTATTCTTTTTTTCTCTGACCCTTCTAGCCATCCACTTTCCTGGTTTGTTCCCTTCTCTATATACGTCTCTGTTTATCATGTCAAAAGCACACTTCCTTTCCTTCTCCAACAACTCATTTAAGTCTCTTCTTTTCTTAATTAATTCACGCTTTTCTGGTAGCCCCCTAGGTCTTGTACTCTGTTCCGCTTCCTGAATCTCTCTATATAATCGTGTCAAGTTTTCCCCTCTCTCTTTTTTTTTCCTTGTTCCCATAGCAATCCAAATCCCTCTTATGTAGGTTTTGTGTGCTTCCCAAAGAGTGGATCTAGATATATCCTCTGTATCGTTGATCTTAAAGTAACTTTTTAATTCCTGCTCTATTTTCTCAACTACATCTGGATACTGCATCAGGGAATCATTAAGTTTCCAGTTTATCCTATGCCGATCCGCACTGGCGATCTCCACTTGGATTTTCACTGGTGCGTGGTCGGATAGGGTAATAGCCTTTATTTCTGCTACCTTCAAGAAAGGGACCAACTGATGTTCTATTAAAATGTAGTCTAGCCTCGAAAATGATTTGTGTACCTGGGAGAAGAAAGTGTAGTCTCGATCTTTTAAGTGGCTTATCCTCCATGCATCTATTAATTGCATGCGATTTAACATTTTTTTAAGTGTCCCTCCCTGTGTGCCCGATCTTAGCTCACTCCTCGATGTATCCACCTCAGGGTCCATACACAAGTTCAAGTCTCCTGCGACTATTAGCATCCCTTTTTTGAAAGATTCTAGTTTCACCAAGACTCTCTTTAGGAAGTTCTTCGGGTTTCTATTGGGAGCATAGATATTTGCCAATGTGATCCATGTCTCAAACATCTTCCCTTTCACAAACAAGAAACTGCCCCTAGGATCGGCCAGTCGCTCCTCTTCTTCAAACATTATTGTTCTATCGAACCCAATAGCCACTCCCCCTGAGTGTACTGAGCTAGCGTCCCCATAGAGCCATTCTGGGAACCAATATGATGCAAGTCCCCTACTTGAGTGTGTTACATAGGTCTCTTGTAGAAACACCACGTTTGCACCTAAAAGGTGCAATTCCTGATTGATTTTATACCTTTTTTTTTCCGTATTCAGCCCCCTCACATTATAGGTAACAAGATTTATTACTCCCATTTTATATTACTGGAAGGAACATCTGGCCAATCCCGTGCGGCATAGTAGGAGAGAGAGAGAGGGAGAGAGAACACAAAAAAAGGGGGGGAACCGCCCAGACAAGCCCACCCACCCCCCTCCCACCACCCCCACCTTCCCCTAACACCCCTCCTCCCACCCCCCCTCTGGAACAGGTCGCCTATTCTGGCGGTGCAGATTCCTCTGTTCAAAACATGGATCAGGTGGTCATCCTCAATCAGATGCCATCCCGCATCCATCTTCCCCATAGGGCTTATGTCGTAAGGATTCCCCGTATCGCCCCAGCACCTTCCCCCCTCTCCCCGCACCGCTCATGTCGGCATTGCCCTTCTCCCCTTAACTATGCCTCTTGGATACTAGCTTACGTTAACCATTGTGCCCCTACCCTCCCTCCGCCATGTTTTATCTTGCGCTGGGGTTAAAGTCTCCTCCGCGCCCCAGCCAGGAATACTTGGGGGGGCAATATCTAGCTTGCAGCAAAAGTCTTCGAGGTCTTCTGGGAATCTGAGCACTGACGTTCGTCCATTCTTTTTTCCAATTAAGCAAGCCGGGAACCCCCATTGGTACGGTATTTCTGTCATTTTCAGCATGCTTGTCAGCGGTTTTAGCAGCCTCCTTCTTGTGAGGGTCTCTGCAGAGAGGCCTGGGTAGACCTGTATCTCTGCCCCTTCAAAGCTTAAGCCTGGTTGATGTCGCAGCTTTCCCAGGATTTTGACTTTTTCCTCCTCATAGTGGAACTTCACTATCACATCTCTTGGGTTCTCCGATGTATTTCTGGGGTATCGTGCAACCCTATGGGCTCTGTCAACTTTCAGGAGGGCCGTTACTTCTCTATCTAGCAATGGGTTTAGCAATTGTTGTAATACCGGCACCAGCTCTTCCTTCCCGGCTTTCTCTGGGAGGCCCTTGATTCGCAGATTTTTGCGTCGGCTGCGATTCTCCTGATCTTCTAATTTATAGAGGAGGCTTCTATTTGCTCTTTGCAGATCTCTTATTTGCGTGTTCATATCTTCCAACCTCCGCTCATGTTCTTCCAGTCTGTCTTCCGTCTCCTCCACCCTTTTCAATACATGCCCAATATCTACCCTTACGGTCGCGATCTCTTTTTTGAGGGAGGTCTCCAGTTTCATTAATAATTCAGTAAGCATTTCTCTGATCTGTGGGGCCTCTTCCTGTGTGAGCTGGGGTGATGGTTTGTTCCCCCCTGTGAGATCCTCCTCCTCAGATCTCCCATGGGGGCCTTCCTGTATCTCAAAGCCGTGCATCTGCTGGCTTCCGCTGATCCTTGCTCTTGCACTTTTACTTCTATTCTCTTCTGGTGCCCCTTTCTGTTTGTTTATCCCTGGACGTGAGGGTGCTCCCAATCTGGGGCTCCCCTGGGGTTCTTCCAACATACTGGCCTCAGTTGACATATATCGCTGAATCCCACCTGGGCTGAGAGCGGTTATAGTTCCTTTACTACCCTTATTTGCCTTCCCCCTCATCTCCCCGGGCCTCAGGATGCTCCGCCCTGCCCCAAAAAATTAGTGCAAGCCCAGATGTGGGTGCCAGCAGCCGTGCCCAGGTTACTCCTTTGCGGGATCAGGAGCCAACTACCTCGGTTCCCTCTCCTGGCCCTCCAATATAAGTGGGCCAATCGCCCGCACCCGCTCACACCCTAGCTCTTGTACTGGTTCCACAGGAAATCCCCTCGATCCACTTGGGTCTATGAGGGGGTCTTGCGTAGAGGCTATACTCGCCACCAGCCCTATACGTCAGATCTGAGCGGGTGTGTTTACCTCCCAGCAGTATCACAGGGCGGCTATCCAATCCCTTCTAAACTCTATTTAGCGGGGAGACAAGTGAGTTTAACCGCCAGCCCCCAATTTAGGATAGGATATATGTTTCTTCTTGAGCTGATCTTGCCCCTGCCTCTCTACCCTTCTGTTCCTATATCGGGTATTCACTTATATAGTCCAGGTAGCCCCGAGTAACCGGTGTCCCTACCGAATACTTTGTCCTCTTAGCCTTTGGCTATCAAAAAGGGGGTCAAAAAGGTGGTCCCCACGTTTAGGAGAAGGAAGAAGGAGCAAAAGCAACCAGGCCTTCTATTTTAGATCATCTGCAGTCTACTACATGCGTCCTAGAGGGTTAACACTGTTAGCGCTGTTATAAAGAAT
Organism: Lithobates clamitans; assembly: GCA_037952925.1. NCBI lineage: Eukaryota > Metazoa > Chordata > Amphibia > Anura > Ranidae > Lithobates > Lithobates clamitans. Next base: position 1,675,941 of record JBBGZY010000288.1, on the reverse strand, counting down.
GTCATTTAAAATTGAAATCTTTATTTCTTCCACTCAGACTATTCTTCTAGGTATGAAGCCAGCTCAGTTCTTTTTGAGGTTTATAACATCACAAAGATGGATGAGTATAAATACACACAGGTGCTCACATTAAGTAGATAGGTAAATCAGGTAGTATGTAAATCAGGTAGTAGGTAATCAGTTCATCTGCCCAAGATATCTGTATATAGATAAATGCACCTCAAACACATCTCCACTATTCGTTGCTGTTCTGGGGATGTTTCCCTTAACCTTTACTATAAGTCATAGATCCAGGTATCTCAACAGTGCAAAGAAGGGTTAATTTCCAGGGAATGTATATGCAGAATAAAGTTTGGTTTCTTACCCTGTTTTCCAGCTGCTTTCATAGACACTTCACAGAGGGGGCCGGGGGGACACAAAAGGGGATATCAGCTTACACGGAGCTTCTCCTCAGCTCTCGCCTCTCCCTGCTCCTATTCCAGTGTGTCCCCATGTGGGCTACCCCCCTCCAGCTGCGGCGTTACCTTATTATTTATTTAGCAGATCCAACCTCCAGGGCTCTTCCCGGTTTCTCCCCCTCCGTTGCTTCAGAGCTCCCGCTCCAGATATCAGTGTTGGTTGCGGTGTTTAGGGCTTATCCCAGCAGCAGCAGCAGCAGCAGCAGTAAGGACGAACGGCTACCCCTCTCTTCTCACCCTCCGTGCCATGCCGATGTCATCTCTCTGTGCCGGCGTCTTTGCGGCTTCCCAGCTTCCTCCTCTCTGCTTGAGCGGATATGCGGGGAGGGCAGTGGCGCCAGGCCTCCTACGGAGCGCTCCTACGTAGCGACGCTCTGCCCCATCCCTCCAACACTCAATACTTTAAATATATTTCCTTCTAACTGAAATATATTTCTAATTGCAATATTATTTACAGCTGTTAATGGAGATTTCACATAAACCCATTATGTAACAAATGGCAATTATTCAGCAATGCTACACTGTACCTAAACGTTTTTTTTATAATTTTTTCACACAAATAGAGCTTTCTTTTGGTGGTATTTAATCACCACTGGGTTTTTTATTTTTTGCAATATAAGCGAAAAAATAACAAACATTTTGAAAAAAAAAAACACTTTTTCTTTAGTTTCTATAAAAATTTAGCAAATCAGTAATTTTTGTTCATAAATTTTGGCCAACATTTATACTGCCACATATCTTTGGTAAAAATAACCCAAACAAATTTATATTATTTAGTCTGTGTAAAAGTTATAGAGTCTACAAGCTATGGTGCAAATCATTGAAATTGATTTCACTGTATGCACTGATGGCCTATCTCAATTCATGAGGCACTGAAATGACAGGACAATACAAATACTCCCAAATGACCCCTTTTTGCAAAGTGGACAGTCCAAGGTATTTAGTAAAAGGCATGGCGAGTTTTTTGAAGTTGTAATTTTTTCCCATAATTCTTGGGAAAATTAAGAAGTTAATTTTTTGTTGTTTTTTTTTTTACACAAAATTGTCATAATAAGTTATTTCTCACACACAGCATACACATACTTCCAATTACACCATAAAATACATTCTGCCATTCCTCATGATATCATACCACATATGTGAGACTTTTTCACAGCCCGTCCACATACAGAGGCTCAACATGCAAGGAGCACCATCAGGCGTTCTTGGAGTATAAATTACACATCTAATTTCATTCCTACCTATCACACTTTTGAAGGTCCTGGAACACCAGGACAGTGGAATTACCCACAGAATTACCCCATTTTGGAAAGTAAACACTCCAATGTATATTCTATGAGGCATTATGAGTCTTTTGAATAAGTCATTTTTTTCCACAAGTTTTTGAAAAATGTGGAAAGAGGAAAGAAAAGGAAAACATATTTTTTGTTACACAAAGTTGTCAATTTATAAGATTATTCTAACACATAGCAAGTACATATCAAAAATTACATGCCAAAATACATTCTGCTACTCATCCTGAGTATGGTGATAACACGTGTGTGAGACTTTTACACAGCCAGGCCACATACAGAGGCCCAACATGGCGGGAGCACCATCAGGCGTTCTAGGAGCATAAATTACACATATAATTTCCTTATGACCTATCACACCTTTGAAGGTCCTGGAGCACAAGGATATTGGAATTACCCACAAAATGACCCCTTGACCCCATGTCATTTTTTCCAAAAGTTTTTGGAAAACGTGGAATAAAATGAAAACATATTTATTTTTACACAAAGTTGTATATTTAGAAGATTTTTCTAACACATAGCATGTACATAGCAAAAATTACTCCCCAAAATATATTCTGCTATAGACATGTGCAGAACAAAAACATTTGTTTAATTTTGTTTCGATTCATTATTTACATAAATTTGTTTAGTTAAATTTATTTAATTTGTTTAATTTGATTTTGTAATTTGTTTCATTTATTTGTTTTCAAATCAATTCAAATTTTTCTAATTTTAATTTGGATTTCGATTCGAAAAGTTTACAAATTCAAATAGTTTTCGAATTTGAATAGTTTTCCAATTTCCAAAAAGAATTAAATAGAACAGAAAATAAAGGAATAGAATAGAAATATATATAGATATATACACATCTATATATATATATATATATATATATAGATATTGATATATATCTATATCTATAGATATATATCTATAGATATATATATATATATATATATATATATATATATATATATATATATATATATATATATATATATACATATAATTTTTTTTTCCTATTCTATTCCTTTAATTTCTATTCTATTTTATTCTCTTTGGAAATTTGAAAACTATTCAAATTTGAAAAGTATTCCAAACGATTGGAAAACAATTCAAATGTGATTTTTTTTTTCGTTATTTCGGATTTGTTTAAATTTGGTACTTTTCTAATTCGGAAATTGCATGTGTCTATTATGCTACTCGTCCTGAGTATGGCGTTACTACATGTGTGAGACTTTTACACAGCCAGGCCACATAGAGACGGCCAACATGCAGGGAGCACCATCAGGTGTTCTGGAGCATAAATTACACAATTGGTTTCCTGACAACCTACCATACTTTTGAAGGTCCTGGAGCACCAGGACAATGGAAATCCCCAAAAAATCACCACATTTTGAAAAGCAAACACCCCAACGTATATTCTATGAGGCATAGGCTGGTGACAGGTACTCGGGTACTCTGATAGGCTGGTGACAAGTATGTGGCTACTCTGATAGGCTGGTGACAGGTACTTGGGTACTCTGATGGGCTAGAGAGAAGTACTTGGGGTACTCTGATGAGCTGGTGACAGGTACCTGGGTACTCTAATGGGCTGGTGACAGATACTTGGGTACTCTGATGGGATGGTGACAGGTACTTGGGTACTCTGATGGGCTAGTGACAGGTACTTGGGGTACTCTGATGAGCTTGTTACAGGTACTTGGGTACTCTGATGGGCTGGTGACAGGTACTCAGGTTCTCTGGTGGGCTGGTGACAGGTACTTGGGTACTTTGATGGGTTGGTGACAGGTACTTGGGGTACTCTGATGGGTTGGTGACAGGTATTCTGCTACTCTGATCGGCCGGTGACAGATACTCTGAGGCTTGTGACAGGTATTCTGGGGCTGGTAACAGGTACTCTGACGCTGGTGACAGGTACTCTTATGCTGGTGATAGGTCATCAGATGGGCTGGTGACAGGTCCTCTTTATTTGGGGGGTAATCTGGCACTGTACTGTATTTACTTCAGCTAGTTCTCCTCCTTACATACTGAGGAGGAGAACACGGAAACGGCACTACAGCCAATTGTTGACATTTGTGATTGGACACAGCCAGTCACGTGGTTAAGAGCCAATTTCATTGGCTCTTTACCATGATCGGGGATGGGTTGTGTCGCCCAATCACCACACTGCAGGCCCCTGGGGGCCCGTAGGAGTGGCTAGAACTGGAGGACATTATATAACGTCCACCCGGAGGAAGAAGATGTTCCTGCCAGCGTCATTTGTCTATGGCCCGGTATGGAAGTGGTTAAAAGCACTGCTCCTTTAAAAACAATATTTTTTAAATATTTTTTGTATTGATACTATCAATGCAAAATTACATGCTGGGTCGGTGGCCTCACAAGAGGGTGGTGCCACCAGGTGATGTCACCAGGTGGCCCCACTTCTAACCTATTTAAGAACTGCGGGGCAGGCATTTGGCAGTTAGCCTTCTTCCAGTGTAGGAATGAGCCGAACACCCCTGGTTCGCACCAGAACTTGCGAACAGACAAAAAATTTGTGCGAACATGCAAACACCATTAAAGTCTATGAGACACGAACATGTAAAATCAAAAGTGCTCATTTTAAAGGCTTATATGCAAGTTATTGCCATAAAAAGTGTTTGCGGACCCAGGTCCTGCCCCAGGGTCCATGTATCAATGCAAAAAAAAGTTTTTAATATTATTATTATTATTATTTATTACAGGATATATATATATAGCGCCAACAGTTTACATAGCGCTTTACAACATGGGGGCAGACAGTACACTTACAATGCAAATCAATACAGGAGGGATCAGAGGGCCCTGCTCGTTAGCGCTTACAATCTAGAAGGGAGGGTTAAGTGGAAACAAAAGGTATTAACTGTGGGGGGTGAGCTGACAGAGAAAATGAAAATAAATTTGTTAGGTGTGGGTAGGGTAGGCTTCTCTGAAGAGAATGGTTTTCAGGGATCATCTAAAAGATAATAGAGTAGGAGATAAGCGGACAGATTGGGGTAAGGCATTCCATAGGATTGGAGAGACTTTGGAAAAGTCCTGGAGGCAAGCGTGGGAGGAGGTGACGAGGGAGCTAGAGAGCAGGAGGTCTTGAGAGGAACGAAGAGAACAAGTAGGTTGGTATTTAGAGACTAGGCTAGTGATGTAGCTGGTGGCTAAATTGTGGATGGCTTTGTAAGTAGTTGTTAGTATTTTGAATTTAATTCTTTGGCCAAGCGGAAGCCAGTGGAGGGATTGATTGATAGCAGACACAGAGCGATCGGTTAGGTGGATGAGTCTGGCAGCAGCATTCATGATGGATTGAAGAGGCGATAGACTATGTAGAAGTAAGCCAATGAGAAGGGAGTTGCAGGAGTCGAGGCGAGAGATGACCAGGGAATGAATTAAGAGCTTTGTTGTGTCATTGGTTAGAAAGGGGCATATTTTGGAGATGTTGCGGAGGTTGAGGCGGCAGGATTTGGACAGTAATTGGACGTAGTGCTTAAAGGAGAGTTCAGAGTCCAGGACTACACCTAGAACCTTGGCATGTGGGGATGGGCTTATAGTTGTGCCATCGATTTTGACAGAGAGATCAGGGGAAGGGACATATGGGGAAGAAAAATTATAAGTTTGGTTTTGGATAGATTGAGCTTGGGGAAGTGGTGTGACATCCAGACTGATATATCTGATAGTAAATTAGTGATACATGAGGAGACAGAGGGAGTGAGCTGAGGGGTAGAGAAACAGATTTGGGTGTCATCAGCGTAGAGGTGGTATTGGAAGCCATGGGAGGCTATCAGCTGACCCAGGGAGGAAGTGTAGATTGCAAATAGGAGAGGTCCAAGAACAGAACCTTGGGGGATCCCAGCCGAGAAAGGAAAAGGACAGGAGGAAGTAGAGTTGTAAGAAACGCTAAGCCCCGGTTCACACAGGGGTGGCACGACTTGCAGGAACCTTTTTATAAGTCGGAGCGACTTGCGTCGCTCCTATTAGAATGGTTCCATTGTACAGAACGGGATGCGACTTGTCAGGCGGCTAGGTCGCCTGACAAGTCGCCCCTGTGTGAACCGGCACTTAAGGTGCGGTTGGATAAGTAGGAAGAGAACCAGTGAAGAGTACAGTCATGGAGACCAGAGGCGTGGAGTTTTTTATATATACATATATATTTTTTTATATATACATATATATATATATTGTGACAGCAGGCAGGTAAAATCACCTGCTTGTATCCAGGATGGAAAGTATGTATGCCCTAGATTCAGGCTTTATGCTGACTTATACCACTAGGGGGGAGTGCTGGGAGTCCTGCAGGGAAAGCGTTAATGAGCCCAGCTGAAGTAAGTGGGCTCATTAAGACCTATAGAAAACATCCCAGCATGCTAAGGGAGATGCTCCATCCTGGAACCAGTTCTGTGTGTTTAGACTGGGAGTGTGGTATCTGTCCTGTGCGGTGAGTTAACTTCTAAAAGACAGCACAAGGCTGCACCCAGTTGTTAGATAGAAAATCTACGTGTGTAGTAAGAGGTCAAACTGACCAGGATTTCTTTTCATGTTTCTTTTTGTTTTTCTGTTATATTTTTCACTGCAAATAGCATAAATAAAATATTTTTCACTGCAAATAGCATAAATAAACCGCACCTTTATTTTTGTTTCACCTATAAAGCTGTCTGCTGTGCCTGATTTTGTGTAGTGAACCCATCCGGGGGGTCACACACACCCGCTGCCGAGCTAACCCCCTCACTATATATATATTAGACTGACTGTATAAATATCAAATACACTGCAACTAACTACTAACCTGCCTCCCTAATCTAGCTCAATCTATCTCCGTCCACAGTCAAACACTATACATGGCTGCTATGTAAGCAGCCTTATATAGTGTGGGGCATGGACTTAGTCCCCCTGAGCCATTATGTATGGGGCGTTCCGCAGCGCTCAAATTTCCTGCGAATGCCACATATTGTTCGCTGTTCAGCAAACGGGTGAACACCCGATGTTTGAGTCGAACTTATGCTCGCCTCGAACATCGCGCTCATCCCTAGTCGTGGGAAAAACTTTTTTTGGGGTCCAGTGGTGCGCCAGGCATCGTGATTGATGATGACTCTACATCAGGGGACATTGTTTTTTTTTATTTTTTCAATGAAGGAGTTGTCAAAAACTGCTTCTTGTCTTTATTTTTCACACTTTTTTGGTGAATGAGTAGGAGTACAATGTACTCTTACTCATTCACAGGGGGGGTGGGGTCTGGGGGCACCCTTGTAGAGGGGGCTTCCAGATTCCGATAAATCCCTGCCCACAGACCACCACCCAGAGTTTTGGGGAATAGGCCCTTGTCCCCAATTTTGGCATGGGGTTCACCTTAAATTCAATACCAGACCCAAAGGGCCTTGTATGGATGGGGGGGACCCCTACACCATTTTTTTTTTATTTCATTGCTAATTCGGCAATGTTTTTTTTTATTTGGCTGTCAGCAGGAAAGTCCACTGACAGCTGATGACTCATCCCTTGTTAAGGGTGCAGTGCCCAGCTTCCTGGCCTGCTCCTTAACAACCTATTCACTGTGCACTCGGAATGTGAACATCCCACTGAGCATCCGAAAATTTGAGTGTTCAGCAAACACCCGAACAGGAGATGGTAGCCCAAACTTATGCTCAGCCCAAACAGTTCGCCCATTCCTTTTTAACAATTATTAGCAACCCTGTGCCCAACCGCACTGTTGAATCCAGTACTTTTTCTAACCATTTTTCAGTATAATCTCCTACCTAAAATGCCTTTTAATTGAGCTCTATGTGCATTCTTTCTTGGAATGTTAAAAGGGCTCTATTCCCCAAATAAATGAATGCAAATACTTAGATATCTCAAAAGGCTTCCATCTGATATAGCTCTATTGTAAAGGGATGCATTTATCAGTAGATTATTTCCATTGGATGTGTAAACTATGGGTGGGTGAGGTCATATGCTCTCCTGCTGATGAAGAAGAGATGGCTTGCTTATACAGTACTTTTCAACCAAAAAACTGTCATACTCATTGAAATCATATGAACATGATAAAGTAGGTTGTAAAAGTCATACCATACCATACATACATTTGACCATAATACTGTAAATATTGATGCCCCAATCTCTCCCACTTCAGACTATTATCACTTTGTAATTTATTGGATCATGAAAACACCCTCCTCCAGACACATTATAGGGGGGAGACCTTAATGCCAGCATGCACCCGATGGAGCATCACTGCTTGTAAAAAAAGTACTCTACAGCATCCAAAGCCGAGGTTCTCTGCCATGCACCCCCTTGGCTGATATGATTGCCTCTTTAAAATTGTTGGATGCTTGGAGGTTAATGCATCCCACTGATAGGAAATACATGCATCATTGATACATCACTCCTTAGCCCATTTGGACTATCTCTTTTGCTCTGAACTAAACTAACTTTTATTGAACACTCAAATGTTCATCACTTAGTCATCTCCAAGCATGCCCCAATATCCATTACCATTCAGGATGCTTTAAAAGGGATGGGTTTTTCCAGATGGTACTCACTACTGCAAATTCTTTTGGGAAACAAGTAAAACCTTTTTACTACTTCTAAAGATTAAAATAAATTCAGTACTGCTAATGCTTCACATAAATCTGACCCAATGATCTTTTGGGAGATGGGTAAAATCTTTTTACAGGGAAGGATCATATCTTTCACAACCTCATATAAGCAAAAAAGTAACTTCTCAATACCTTCAAGCTTGCACGGCCCAAAGACAGGCACAATGCTTATTGAATCAAGATCCATTGCTGTCAAATAGACTCACATGGCAAAAATCCAAATACCAACTTGACATGTGGTTGAAAGAATATGAACAATTTAAAACCCCACCTAGAGAATTGAATTCCTATACATTGGGGGAAAAGTCTGGCAAAATGCTAGCCAGACTGGCCAAAGGCCCTTACTTTCCTACCGTTATCCATAAACTTGTTACTCCCCAAAATCAATTGGCCTCGGCCTCTGAGGACATCCACCATTTCCTAGAGAATTACTATAGAATTCTTTACCTTAAATGTAGCTTTTCTACTCAAAAGGGCTAGGACTTTCTTTCCCTGCTTAAATTCCTTCAGGTCACACAGCCCCAGCTCGATAGTCTAAATTACCTGAATAATAAAAATTATATTCTGGCCACTATCTTAGTACTGGCCTTTTAAAAAGCACCAAGACCTGATGAGTTTACCCCTGAGTTGTTCAGACTATTTAAGGAAGATATCATTGACATTCAAAAAACATTAAAAAAATTAAAAAAATTCCAAGAACCAAAGTAATTGCATTTGCAATGCCATGCACGCTAGACACTCACTTGCATATCGGACACCAAAGTCACAGCACCTACTTTGGTTATTTGAGTTTTTGTCATTTTTTTATGTTTTGTACTTTAATAAATGTATGTTTTTACCCAAATAGATATATTAAAGCTCCTGAAGTAGCGACGTACGGTCGCAAAACATGTTGAGCAGGACATATTACCAGGAAAACATATATGAGGACAAGTGGTATCCCCAATCTTAAAGACCTATACAAATGAAGACATTTAGATTTGTATGACTATACTATTTAGTATCATATCTTCGAGTGGAGCCACGTGTTATCCAACAATATTTTAGATGTTTTTGTCTGTTGTATATTATTTTGTATAATGTCAAAAGTATGTGTAGATTAATAAATTGTTAAATTTTATACGTGCCTTTAAAGTCCATTATTCGCTAGTAAAGGATCAAGTCACAAATGGAAGAAGCTGACGACCACTCAGCAATCCTCTTGTTTTTGGAGCCACTTAAAATAGGCAAGTGAGTGCCAAGTATTCATGCTCGTTCACACTAATCCGCATGCTCACGTGCACAGACAATTGCATGAGTTAGGGCATGTCTAGTTGTCACTCGGGCATTATTATGAGCATGCGCACATCTTCACACACAACCGTGGGTATGATTTTCCTGACACCCTGCTTCTCTGTATCAGCTACATTTTTCCCCATTATTCTCAAACAACTTTAAAGAACTCAAGGAGCGGATGGCTTTGATAGTTTCATATTTCAAGAGATGTTATCTGTATTAAATGTCAGTTGCATTCAACTTTTATATCACCTCCAAACAATACTATTACTTTTCAAATATAAAGACATTCGGAAGGCATTATCTTCTTTCATTTTTTTTTTTTCTTTTTTTTAAACATTTTTTATTGAGAAAGAAAATAGAGTGATGTACAAGAACGTTGAAAAATCAACATTAAAGTAATGGTGTGTAATATCAGGTAAAAAGCAACATGTGTAGCACTGGTCCTATTTATGGCCCGAAGCAGGGGGCACAAAAAGGGAGAGGGATTGGGAAAAGGGGGGGGTGTAGAGATGAGGGGAGGGGATAGATGCTGAGAAGGCTATTACTCTATATTTTAAGACATTATCTTCTTTTCTTTGTCAAGGTAAATGCTATGAGTAAGTTATACCTCCCAAAAAGTAAAAGCAGCTTTAATCTCTTCAGTGTCAGGCTGTATATTCTAGTTTGTCTTCTCAGACATGCGCTAGATTGGCTCTCTGAATCTTCCAAATACTCCAACTACTACCTGGAATCCTGTATGACTTCCCTCTGGTCCCTACTGAGGATTTTACATACTAAAATCTCCCTGCCCCCCCCCCAAGCTCCACCACAATGTAGTGATCAGAGACACCATCCTTGCTTGGAGGGAAGTTCATAAAGCTATGGGGTTTTCACTATGTATCTTTAAATATACTGTCAGTGGCGGCCCGTCCATAGGGGGCGCCTGGGCGCCGCCCCCCCCCCACCTCCAGGCAGCAAAAAAAAAAAAAAAAAAAAAGTCAAAAAAAAAAAAAAAAAAAAATTTTAATACCGGCCCTTTAAAAAAAAAAAAAAAAAAGGAAAAAAAAGGTCCTTAAGTGCACTGTGTTCGGACGCCGGATACAGTGCGACGCTGGACACAGTGCACTTATAGGAAGCGCCACGTCTATGCAATCACGAGATTGCAGACGTGGCGCTGCATTTGCGGGCGTTTAGCCCGCCTTGGGGCGTTTTCTGAAGCGCCGAGAAGCTTCCGCTCGGCCATAGCAATACATTCTACAGGCGCCGGGCGGAAGCTACTTGGCACTGCAGATTTGATTGACATCTGCCCTGAGGCAGATGTCACTTCCTGGTTCTCTCTCTCATTGCGCCCGAGAGAGGAAGCAGGAAGAATGCTGGAGCCAGTGTGAGGAGGAGGACACCGCAGGAGACTGAAGGTAAGTACCGCTGTGTGCAGAATCGGGGGGACACCTGCTGAGGGGGCTCTGGTGGGGGGCTCTGATGGGGACACCCGCTATGGGGGGTGCTCTGATGGGGACACCCGCTGTGGGGGGGACTCTGATGGGGGACACCCTGCTGTGGGGGGGGACTCTGATGGGGGACACCCTGCTGTGGGGGGGACTCTGATGGGGGACACCCTGCTGTGGGGGGGGACTCTGATGGGGGACACCCTGCTGTGGGGGGGACACCCTGCTGTGGGGGGGGACTCTGATGGGGGACACCCTGCTGTGGGGGGGGGGCTCTGATGGGGGACACCCTGCTGTGGGGGGGGGAACTCTGATGGGGGACACCCTGCTGTGGGGGGGACTCTGATGGGGGACACCTGCTGTGGGGGGGACTCTGATGGGGGACACCTGCTGTGGGGGGGACTCTGATGGGGGACACCCTGCTGTGGGGGGGGACTCTGATGGGGGACACCCTGCTGTGGGGGGGGGGACTCTGATGGGGGACACCCTGCTGTGGGGGGGGACTCTGATGGGGGACACCCTGCTGTGGGGGGGGACTCTGATGGGGGACACCCTGCTGTGGGGGGGGGACTCTGATGGGGGACACCCTGCTGTGGGGGGGGGGGAACTCTGATGGGGGACACCCTGCTGTGGGGGGGACTCTGATGGGGGACACCTGCTGTGGGGGGGACTCTGATGGGGGACACCTGCTGTGGGGGGGACTCTGATGGGGGACACCCTGCTGTGGGGGGGACTCTGATGGGGGACACCCTGCTGTGGGGGGGACTCTGATGGGGGACACCCTGCTGGGGGGGGACTCTGATGGGGGACACCCTGCTGTGGGGGGACTCTAAAGGGGGACACCCTGCTGTGGGGGGGACTCTGATGGGGGACACCCTGCTGGGGGGGGGACTCTGATGGGGGACACCTGCTGTGGGGGGGGACTCTGATGGAGACACCTGCTGTGGGGGGACTCTGATGGAGACACCCTGCTGTGGGGGACACCTGCTGTGGGGGGCTCTGATGGGGACACCCTGCTGTGGGGGGACTCTTCTGATGGGGACACCCTGCTGTGGGGGGACTCTGATGGGGGACACCTGCTGTGGGGAGGACTCTGATGGGGGACACCTGCTGTGGGGGGGACTCTGATGGGGGACACCCTGCTGGGGGGGGACTCTGATGGGGGACACCCTGCTGGGGGGGGACTCTGATGGGGGACACCCTGCTGTGGGGGGGACTCTGATGGGGGACACCCTGCTGTGGGGGGGACTCTGATGGGGGACACCCTGCTGTGGGGGGGGACTCTGATGGGGGACACCCTGCTGTGGGGGGGGACTCTGATGGGGGACACCCTGCTGTGGGGGGGACTCTGATGGGGGACACCCTGCTGTGGGGGGGGACTCTGATGGGGGACACCCTGCTGTGGGGGGGGACTCTGATGGGGGACACCCTGCTGTGGGGGGGACTCTGATGGGGGACACCCTGCTGTGGGGGGGGACTCTGATGGGGGACACCCTGCTGTGGGGGGGGACTCTGATGGGGGACACCCTGCTGTGGGGGGGGGACTCTGATGGGGGACACCCTGCTGTGGGGGGGGGACTCTGATGGGGGACACCCTGCTGTGGGGGGGGGACTCTGATGGGGGACACCCTGCTGTGGGGGGGGGGACTCTGATGGGGGACACCCTGCTGGGGGGGGGACTCTGATGGGGGACACCCTGCTGTGGGGGGGACTCTGATGGGGGACACCTGCTGTGGGGGGGACTCTGATGGGGGACACCTGCTGTGGGGGGGACTCTGATGGGGGACACCCTGCTGTGGGGGGGACTCTGATGGGGGACACCCTGCTGGGGGGGGGGACTCTGATGGGGGACACCCTGCTGGGGGGGGACTCTGATGGGGGACACCCTGCTGTGGGGGGGACTCTGATGGGGGACACCCTGCTGGGGGGGGACTCTGATGGGGGACACCCTGCTGGGGGGGGGAATCTGATGGGGGACACCCTGCTGGGGGGGGGACTCTGATGGGGGACACCCTGCTGGGGGGGGGGACTCTGATGGGGGACACCCTGCTGTGGGGGGGGACTCTGATGGGGGACACCCTGCTGTGGGGGGGACTCTGATGGGGGACACCCTGCTGTGGGGGGGGACTCTGATGGGGGACACCTGATGGCATCTGGTTGTAGGCGACGTGGCTAGTGACACACTCGGGGCTCCCACTGATTCTGCATTATGGTGAGTTGAATGATTTCATTTTTTATTACAATGTAATAATAGAAATAATGAGCTTCAATCATCCTGACACCATAACAACCATGGTGCCGGGATGATTGAAGCGCTAACACCAGGTGTTTGGAGTATCTTTATCTGCTGATTGTTAAACTTTGTAGAATACACATTTCTTTTGTTGTGTAGGATCTAGGCCTGCTGTCCCTCTCTCCCTCGCCCTCTCCCTCCATCCCTCGTTCATCTCAGACGCTAACCACACCACCTTAGAGCCACGCCCACTATTTCGCTGAAACCACGCCCATTTCCACCAAGTGGGAGGGGTCAAAAAAGGGCGGGGTCTGGCGCCCCCCCATCCTAAAACTTCACCAGCCGCCACTGTATACTGTATATCCACAAAAACCCCATGTTCCCACAGGGTATAGACTATAAGGCTTTATTTATTCCTTTCTTTTTTTCACTGACATTCTAGTAGCTAAATCTTTCCATACTTTGGTTTGGGAATTAAATCTCCCTGCCACTCACCTCCTCCACTATCTACAATTTGCCAGCTATTGTTAGTCTCTTTCAAAAAATATAACTAAAGACTTGAAAACTAACTTTTTGGACACCCCATTGCACAGATCCTCTTCGTCAATCTCAGATCTCTACTCTTCCCTACTACTCAAGTTTTCTAAAACTCTGGTGGGCTCCAACATGGTCATATAGTCCAAAGAATACCCTACTGTGGATATTGTGGACAAGCTTCTTGCAGGATACAAAACAACACCTGTCAAGCACATACACCCTACTGCAGGCCTGCTAGCTAAATGCAATCTGCTTAAACCCACACTCACCCACTGTTTATGGTTATGTCCCAGGAAATCAAGATTCTGGACTCAGGTGTGGTTATATAGTCAATCCACCATATGATCTTTTCTCTCCAATGATCCCCCTGAATGTATTATTCAGCTATGAGAAGCATTTTCTCAAAGTAAGAGGGCCATCAAAGGCCCATAACCCCAGTTGGATCCAAATTTGTCATTTAGCTTCTTGGAGATGCATCTTAAAATGTTACTCATGTTCCTATCATTTTGGACATCAAATTTAATACAAAATTGTTAACAAAAGCATCATGCTGAACTCAATCTTGATGTGGAGCCTTCCAAGTTTTTTTTTTACAAATGGAAAAGAAATATCAAAACTACTTACAATCAGGAGGATATGGAACAGCTTCTATATCCACTTGGCTACACTAAATGGTTTCTCAGAAAACAACTTTTACAGGATGTGGTCAATTAGTCTCTCTTTTTAACCTCTTTATGTCCCACCTCTATAAGTTCCAACTAATTTCCACTACTCAGTATCACGATTCCAACACAGGCTCTCCCAGGGCAATAGATGGTCATCAGTTTCTCTACTCTTATATTTTAGCTTAAGTTAGGCTTGTTTGCTTTTATAGTATTGTACTTTATATGGTAACCCTCTACTCCACCAGAAATTATTGTTTTATTCTGCATTAAAGAAAAAAATATGTATTGCGCTCAGTGTGTGTGAACAAATTCAAATAAATGATGATAAGACCCCACAGCACCCACAACATTGTACACAACAACATCCAAAAAAATATATAAAGAAAACGTGTTGCACTGTCTAGTATAGATGTGAATCTGACATACAATATATTAACATGTATGAAAACAATATTGAAACACCAAAGTCCATAAAGTGATATTGTGCACTTTAAGTCCTTATATTGTATTGTGCACTTGAATTTAAGGATAAGTCCTTAAATTCAGTGCAACACCCAGTGTTTGAACAGGTTAGGCAAAGATATCTTCTTACCAGATCCAAAGACCTATCAAGGTCTATATTCACATCTGTGAGCTTTGTTACCCCTCACATTAGGTACAGGTCATCCATAGGGGATCGTTGGTGAAAACAAGCCAGTAATAGAGCCACGGGATATCCACGGAGGCCAATCCAACCATTGATCATTTGAGAAAAGGAAAACTCATTGAGCATCGTTCAAGTTAAAAAAAATATTAAAAAGCTACTTACAACAGATCTGTAATCACAGGCATAGGAAATAAAATTTGTCCTAACACTCTCACAAGTATGATGTCATCACCGCTAATCCTGCTATTCCTGCCCTTCTGTATTACTTGATCCAGTTTGGGCCTCTATGGTCTCTTAATTTTCTCTATTCATATTTGTTGCCTAATGCCCCGTACACATTTTTTCCAACAGATTTTCCAACAACAAATGTTGGATGTGAGCTTGTTGGCTGAAAGTCCGACTGTGTGTATGCTCCATCGAACATTTGTTGTTGGACTTTTCGCCAACAAATGTTGGCTAGCCACCCAGACATCTTATCTGGGCAGTGCCTTAGGAGGTCAGCTGGGCGTATAACATCACCGCCCACTACCTCCATCTTGCTACTCCGGCGGACATGCGCAGTTCGCCGGTGTGGCTTTCCGTGTCGGTGGGATGGCTGTGCGTGACGCCGCCCCAACGTAAGTGCGCTTGCGCATGCGCGGTAGGGGCGGCGCCATGCACACACTTCTCAGGGGGCGTGTATGAGGCTTCCCCCCACTAAGAACTACACAGATCAGCTGAGCGCAATTACCGGCGCCAGCTGATGGTGAGTTCGCCGGCATAAAATGCCAGATCCTCTCATTCTCATACACACGCTGAATGTTGGGATGCGTGGCTGGCATATTTAAAACTTGATAGAAACAGGCAAGGAAACTACTTTATATTGTGCAATATGGTCTATTTAGTGTTATTTAAATAACCCTTGAGCAATCCTCTTTTTCTGGTTCAATATATTTTATTTTGTCAAAAGTGGATGAAAAGAATACATCACAGGTTATAGATACAATGTGAGACATTTGTCTTGGGGCGACCAGCACGGTCATGTGGAAAACATAGTAATCAATGAAATTATTACAAAACATATCTGCATAAAACAAACATAACCTGTCAAGTCAATTGATCAGAATCCCCAGGTGTCGAATATGGTCCCAGGAGCTTTATCCAATGAGAGGTGCAGAAGGGGAGAAATCTCCATCACCCCAAATGGGCACAAGCTGTGGCGGAGCTTCCCGCCCCCCCAGCCTCACCTAATCATAGATAATGAAGCTATTGATTTATCTTGTGTAAACAAAAAGAAAATGTAGAGGGTTAACAAAACTAGTTGTAGAACAGTAAGCGTATAAACTAGTCCAAAGTTTTCTGGACAAGGGAACAACTTCGAGTCCTGTAAAAGAAAGACTGCTCAGTAAAATGCAAAAAAAAGGACACACTCATGGGGATACATGGTGCATATAACAGGGAATTAGTACAGCGATATGTCCGTAAGAATCTAGGTTGTATTCAAAGTTGGGACCAGGGTGATTCTTGACCCCGGCCCCAGTCACAACCAGTCAGTCAATGGCTGAGACCCAAGACTGACCTAGAGAGGTAGGTGATAGAAAAGAATATGAGAGGAAAGAAAAGGGAGGAAAAAGAAAGAAGAGATAAATGATAGAAGAGGTGATTACGAGTTGACTGGGGGGAAAGAGAGCCGGAAGGAGACATCCAGGAGGAGATAATTAGAGGGTAACCCCCACAAAGGTAGCCCAGGGTTCCCAAATTCGTTCAAATTTGGCCGAGCGATCCAGGATTACACTTGCCATCTTCTCTTGGTTCATAATCCGAGAGATCTTTCTTTTGGCTAGAAGTGATGAAACCGATGTTTTTTTCCATGCATGAGCCAGGGTGAGTTTGGCACCTAAGATGATAAAGAATATAAGGCGTTGAGTAATCCTGGAGGCTTCTTTCACTGGGAAGTTAAGGAGCGCTATGAGGGGGGACATTTGGATAGGTATTGAGGTTAGCTTGCCAATCCAAGAGAAGATCTTGTGCCAATATGGTCGAACTCTGGGGCAGGTCCACCATATATGGAGCATATCGCCTTTAAGACCACATCCCCGAATACATAGGGGAGATGCTGACGGGTACATGTGCGCTAGCTTTGAAGGGACCAGGTACCATCTAGTCAACACTTTTAAACTAGCTTCCATGAGGCTGGAGTTAAGGATACCTTTGTAGGATTGGGAAAAGTTCCTGTGCCACGTTTCCAATGTCCAGTGTTGGGAAAGGTCAGATTCCCAAGCCTGTATGTAAGACGTCTTGGATTGCGCGGAGGACAGGGCTTTATAGATTACCGAGATGCCCCCCCTCTGCTCACTGGCCTGACCACACCATACTTCATAGGGAGTTATTTGGGGCCCATTCGGGAGTGTTTTACACCTTTTGTGTAAGAAGTTTGAGATTTTAGAGGATCTGAAGGATTCAGAGACAGGCATGTCTAGGTTATTAACACAGAATGCTTTGGAGAGTGGGCCAAGAGGTCTTAGGAAGTGCCCTATTCTGTATAACCCTTTGTCGAGCCACCATCTAAATGCTGATATGTCAAGGCCTGGAGGGAAATCAGGATTTCGAAATAAGTGTTGCAATGGTTTTGTGGGTGAAGTTAGATGTTGGTTGCAACGCAGACTGTCCCAAAGTGCGAAGGAGTGTGAGAGGGTTGGGTAAAGTATGGAGGGTCTGAGTTTTCTATGGCTCCAGAGCAGGTAGTCTAGAGTGTGGAGAGGGACTGCCTGCCTTTCTATGTGAATCCAGTCAGGTTGTTCCCAGCGTGAGTATACCGCCGAGATCTGAGCTAGATGAGCAGCTTGCAAGTACCAAAGCAGATTTGGAAGTCCCATGCCCCCTCCAGTTCTAGATCTGAACAGGGCTGCTTTGGGGAATCTGTGTCCCCCTTTACCCCAAATGTATTTGACGATTTTAGCTTGGAGTCGTTGTAGGCGAGTTTTGTCTACAGGAATCGGGAGGGCTCTAAAATAGTAGAGAATGCGGGGGAGTAGAGTCATCTTAATCGTGTTAATTCTACCCAGCCATGACAAGGATAGCCGGGACCACCGGGAGAGGTCTTCCTCCAGTTTTTTGTAGAGAGGTGGGTAATTGGCTTGGTGTAGGAGTTCTATCCTGGGGGTCAGTTTGATCCCCAGGTATGAGATGGAGGAGTCATTCCAGGAGAACCGGAAGCTCTCCCTGAACCTGGCCAAGGGAGGTTCTGGGATGTTAATATTGAGTGCCTGTGATTTATTGTAATTAACCCTAAGGCCTGATGCCGCCCCAAATTCATCTAGAAGGTGACATACGTTGAGGAGTGACGTTATTGGGGAGGAAACAAATAGTAAGATGTCATCCGCAAATAATGCGCATTTATGACACTTGGGGCCACTTTGAATGCCTTGAATATTTGGGTTGTTTCTGATGGCTATCGCCAAGGATTCAATTGCTATGGCAAAGATTAATGGGGATAGGGGGCAGCCCTGTCTGGTGCCTCTAGCTATGGGGAAGGATTCCAAGTAAAATCCCTGCAGACGCACCTGAGCCGATGGGGTTGAATAAAGGGCATGCATGACATTAAGAAATGAATTCCCAAATCCCCACCTTTGAAGAGTTTTGAAGATATATGGCCATTGGACAGTATCAAAAGCTTTTTGGAGGTCTAGAGAGAGTAAACATATCTGTCTGGAAGGGCCCCCGTCCCAGTTAGAATTGAGAAGAGATATTATATCAATCACTCGTCTAGTTTGTTCAGGTCCCTGCCTCCCTGGGATGAAGCGCACTTGGTCTTTGTTAATGTATAATCTAATGAAGGAGGCCAGGCGGTCTGCAAGGATCTTAGTCAGAATCTTTAAGTAATTATTAATGAGAGATATTGGTCTATAGTTACTAACCGAGCTGGCATCTTTATCAGATTTAGGGATGACCGTAATGTACGCCATGTTAAGTGAGGCATCTAGTGAAGTCCCCTGCCTGAGTGCGTTAAAGAATCGTGCCATATAAGGGGCAAGAATGGAAGAGAACGATTTGTAATATGGTATGGAGAAACCATCTGGGCCAGGCGCCGAGGGAGATTTCAAGTGTTTAATAACTGCACATACTTCCTCAGCGGAGATAGGGGAGTCTAGTTTCTGGCGGTGTCTTTCTTTTAATTTGGGGATTTGAATGTTGTCTAGGATGTGATCCACCGTCTCTGTAGTGGGACCGTTCTCACCACTGTATAGGGATTTGTAAAAGGTCAGGAAATCCCCCATTATTCGTTTAGGGTTCTGGGATAGAGTGCCGCCTTGGATTTTGATTTTGGGAAGGGCTGGGGATTTAAATTTCGAGGGACAGCCTGCCTGCAAGCATAGAACCGATTCTATCGCCTTGGCAATTGGCTATTCCACCGTAGCCATTTTTCGGCCCGTGTGGTCAGGGAGAGGTTTAATGTCGTGCGAGCTGCATCCAGCTTGCTGGTGGGAACAGCTCTTGGGTCGGCCTTGTGTTTTTTAATTAAGGCTGTATAATCCTTATCTAACTAATCTATGTCAGCTTTGTTGGCTTTATTAATCTGAGAGGCAATTTGGATCAGATGACCTCTAATTACGGCCTTATGTGCTGCCCAAAGGCATGAAGGGCTAGTTTCTGGCTGATCGTTTGTGGTGAAGTAATTGCAGATATTAGTTTTGATTTCTTTGGTTCTAATCGGATCACTCAGGATGGACTCATTAAGTCTCAAACGTCTGCAGAGTTTAGGGCCCAATGGGCGCTGAATGGAAAGGATCACCAGTGAGTGGTCCGACCAGACTACATCTTTGATATATGCCCTGTTCGTTAGGGGAATAGAAGCAGAAGCGATAAGGATATGATCGATTCTCGCGAAGGATCTATGGGGGTTAGAGAAGTGTGTGAAGTCTCGTAGAGTGGGATTTACTTCCCTCCATATATCAACGAGACCTTGTTGAAAGATTAGTTTGGCTATACGTAGACTCTGTTTAGTGGGTCTGGTGAGGCGTTTACCAGGGGGACGGGACATGCCCAGGCCCTGGTCAAAGGCTGAATTAGAGTCGACTCCAAATATCACTGTGCCCTCCAGCAGTGGTGCTAGTGTTGTAAACAGGCGTTGAAAGAAGGCTAGTTGGCCTCTGTTGGGGGCATAGTACGAAATCAAAGAATACAGATGGTCGTCTAATTCCCCCACAATGAGGATATAGGGACCATCTGGGTCCCTGTGTTCAGATTTGAGGGTAAATTTGCATTGTTTAGAGATAAAAATGCCCACCCCCTTCGTTTTATCCTCCGCATTGGCTAGTGTGAAGAAGGGGAATTTGGAGTGTATAAAAGATGGATTGAAGCATTTGGGAAAATGCGTTTCCTGGAGGAGAACTACGTCTGCTTTTTGTGCATGTAGGTATTGGAAGACTTTGCGCCTTTTTGCCGGTGAGTTTAGGCCTTGCGCATTATGTGATATTATTTTAAGTGGTGAATTTACCGGTGGGACATCAGCCATCGAGCAGTAGAGGGGGCAGGGCTAGGAAATCTACAGCACTTACCATCTGACGTCCACGGATGCCAAGACATCCCACATAGCGAGCGAAGACCGGTGAGATGTCCTATTGTTGTCCAGATAAATCCCCCCAGCCGACTTCTATGGCGAAATGTAAAATAAAACATAGTTGGGGAAGAAAAAAGAAAAAGCATGAAAGAAAGACGGGGGACAAGAGAGTCTCCCGTAGAATGGAGGGGACAGAGTCCTCCATTGGAAAGTGTGTGTCACACTGAAGTCCCTCCCGAAGGCAGGGAATGGTCCTGTCCAGGGTAGGGTAATCTACCTAAACCACTAGACAGGAGGGGGCGTATGAACACCACTTCAGCAGAGTGGCCGCTTAATATGGTTTGGATTAACAGGATAAAGGCACTGGGGCCGGCATTAACATAGCACCCCCCTGCTAACATTGTCGTATACTAAGTAAAACGTGGAGGTGGGAGTGCATCAGTAAACTGATAATGCTTATATTAAATAAACAGTTAACAAACAAATAAATGTGGACCTGGATATGTGAGGGTGAGCTGTGAAAAAGGGCAAAGGGAGTACAGGAGGGGGAAGTGAAAAGGACTGATGGGGAAGGCGTACATCTGGTATGGCTCCCCAAAACCTTGTGGATTTTATAAAAAGTTCATCGGGATTAGACAGGCACCATAAGTACTTCCCTTAACTCCCGCCTAGAAGCAGTAATGGAGCGTCCCAATGGGGCCAGTAAAATACAAAAAAAAAAAAATCTTATTTAGTGTCCTCCACAGTTTGAGTGTTGCCCGAGACCGCCTCGGCCGAGGCGTGAGGTCATCTAAACAGTGAACAGAAAACCTGTCTCGGGAAGCACAAGTGGGGGGGGCTCCATCATCTCAGCCGGTAGCTAAGAGGAAAAGGAGACAAGAAAAAAAAGTGAGTCCTGGAGGATAAATGAGTTACGGAAGTCATGGAGGGATAGTTTCCTTGGACTTCTTGGATCTGGCCTTCTCCCAAACCGGATTCAGGGGACTGGTGGGCATATGTCTTTTTGCAGAGTTTGATTGAAGTCCCGACTGATGGGCATTAGGGTCCTGGTTGATGAGGCCCAGTTGTAGAAACAGTCGTTCTCCTTCCTGCAGGGATCCAAAAGTGTAGACCTTGCCTTTGAAGATTAGTTTAAGTTGGAATGGGAAGAGCCACCAGTATTTAATTTCTCTGTCCATCAGGATTTGAAGTAGTGGCTTTTGGGCCCTCCTTTTTTGGATAGTGAGGAGGGATAAATCAGCAAAGATTTGCAGCTGATGACCCTGGAACACTATTTTAGACATGGATCTTGATTTTCTCATGACCCCCTCCTTGATGGAGAAGAAGTGCGGTTTCACCACGACATCACAGGGGATTCCGTCCGCCCTAGGAGGTCTGAGAGCTCTATGAGCCCTATCCAGCTCCAGTCTGTGTTGAGGTGTATCAGGGAGTAAGTCCTTTTTTTTTTTTTTTTAAAGATATTTTTATTGGTTTTAGGTTCTACACGAACCAACAGACACAAAACAGTCACAAAAAAAAGACAAAAAAAAACAAAACACACATGAATATCTGATCCGTTCAGTATACACAGGCGATATACAATCAGTGGGTAGATCACACAGGTCATTGTAGGCATGTTATTTCGTTTCAAAGGAGTTAGGAAATTGGTAATCGCAACAGTCAGATATATGCATTTTTACACAGCATTACCATAGTAATGGACCTGCCACTTGAAGTCCCTGTGGCACGGCCCATCAATGATCAATTGTATTCAATTTTTGGAAAGAGTTAGTGGACTATCCAACCATTTCCCCCAGATTTTATAAAAGGTTTTATTTCTTTTATGAATTTCAAAGGTTAGTTTGTATAATGGAATAGAGTCATTGATAAGTTTTAGCCAGATGGACTTCAAAGAGGTCTGTGCACCTTTCCAGGACAGTAGAATAGATTTTTTAACATAAAAATAAAGAATACGGAGCAGTCTCTTGGCATGTGATGGTATGTGTAAATCTCCAAATACTCCCAATAAGCAGTTCTTAGGGTGTATTATATTGGGAAGGCCCAACACAGTTGAAATAAAACCACCCACTTCTTCCCAGAAGTCACTAACTATTGGGCATGACCAGAAGCAATGTAAAAAGTCTGCCTCCTGGCCGCAGCCTCGGAAACAGACAGCTGATGGCAATAGACCCATCCTATGTAGTCTGGCCGGGGTGAGGTGAGTTTGATGAAAAATTTTAATTTGTATAATACGGTCTCGGGAGGAAATGACAGAGGTTTTATATGTGTCACTAAATTCTGTCCAATCGTCGTTTGCCATATCAATTTCTAATGTCTCCCACTTCTCCTGTGCTCTGTGAAACCTAGGGTTTGAGTCAGTCACTAAAGCTGCGTAATAGGTGGAAACTAATTTAGAGGGTTCTGGTTGCCTAAGTAGTTTTTCCAGGGGAGGCAGATCAGTGACATCATTTAGGGTACCAAATTGGGTATGTATGGCATGTCTAAGTTGATAATAATAAAATAAATGAGATTTTGGTAGATCAAAGTCTGTACTCAACTGAGAGAAGGTTTTAAAGCCCTGCGTAGTATATAAATGGCATAGATATTTAACTCCTTTTGAATACCAACGATTGGCATCTGGAAAAGAGTAAAGTTCTTGCAGATTGGGATTGAACCACAAGGGGTTATTAGGGGATTTTGTCCAAGAATGTTTCGATATTTTTGTAGTAATGTGTTTAAACAGTGAGAGGGAGACTGAGAGCAGAGAGGTTCCAGGGCGGTCTGGGACCTGGCCTCTATATATTATGTTATGTAAGGTTTCATGGGAGGATGCGATAGCCCCCTCTGTGGCTGTACAGGCATTAGCTGGATCTGGATTCATCCAGTCATGTATGTGCACCAGCTGAGATGCCATGTAGTAAAGGAAAAAGTTAGGGAATGCTAGGCCTGCCAGATGGGCTGGTAACCTCAAGGTCTCTAGTGCCACTTTGGGGGGACCGCCCCTCCACAGGAAAGAAGTACACATCGTATCTATGCGTTTGAAAGTAGCTTTGGATATTTTACATGGGGAGTTAGAGAGGATATAGAGTAGTCTAGGTAAATAAATCATTTTAAGTATATTGGCCCTCCCCATGAGGTCTAACGGTAGATCCATCCATTGTTTAGTTTGCTCCTGGAGGCGGGTCAGCAAAGGGTCAAGATTATTAGTGGCATACAAAGATAAAGGAGCCTGGACCAACACCCCAAGATATCTAAAAGAAGACACCACTTGAAGCTTAGAGTCTGGGTGCACCCGAGGGGGGTCACTCATATCTAAAGGGAAAAGACTGGACTTATCCCAGTTAACTCGGAATCCTGAGTAGTCCCCAAAGGCGTTGACCTCTTCCAGTAACGCCCCCAAAGACTCATCAGGATCTGCCAGATATACCAGTGTATCGTCTGCGTAAAGAGAAATACGCTCCTCTATATTTGCAATTGGGAGGCCTTTAATTATAGGGGAGGAGCGAATGCGAACTGCAAGCGGTTCCATAGCCAGAGCAAATAACAGAGGCGACAATGGGCACCCCTGTCGAGTGCCCCTAGTAATTGGGAAGGAGTCAGTAATAAATGAATTAAACCTTATCTTAGCCGTTGGGGAGGTGTACAGAATTTTTATCCATTTTATCACTCGGGGACCAAAACCATACTTCTGCAACACCCGAAAGAGGTACGGCCATTCCACACTGTCAAATGCTTTACAGGTGTCCAGTGACACAATGACACGTGTAGAAGGGCAGTCATGTGGATACTGCAAGTTATGGAACAATCTGCATATGTTCATTCTGGTAGACCTGCCCGGGATAAATCCACCCTGGTCGCTATTGACCAAAGATGTGACCACAGTATTTAAACGATTTGCTAATATCTTGGCCAGAATCTTAACGTCCACGTTTATAAGTGAAATTGGACGGTAAGATTCACAGTGAAGTGGGTCCTTGCGGGGCTTCAGCAGAAGGACTATCAAAGCCTCCTTCATTGATGGAGGAAGGATCCCAGCCTCCAGGGCTTTGTTATAGGTTCGGAGAAGGAAGGGGGATAGGAGATCCTTGAACTTAGCATACCATTCAGTCGGGAAACCATCAGGACCGGGGGTTTTATGTGCTGGCATTTGGGAGATAGCTGCTGTAATCTCTTCTACTGTGATAGGTTCCTCCAACATGTCCCGTCCCTCATCTGACAGGGAGGGAAGGGATATGTCAGCCAGATAGTCAGACAACTGGGAGTCGTCATAGTCAACCCTGGAAGTGTACAATTTACTGTAAAAATTTAGAAAGGAGTCTAGGATATCCCGTGGGCTGTCGCTGATCGTACCTTGAGCAGTCAGGATTCGTGGTATAGAAATGGGGGTATGCTCAGGTTTGGTCAGATATGCCAAGAGACGTCCTGCTTTATTACCATATTCAAACGATTTTTGAGACATACAACATGCGTTTTTGTGTGAGATCCAGCAAACGAATTTCATATTCCCTACGGCACTGTAACCATGTCTCTCTAGTGTCAGAGACAGGGTTAGAGGCATAGGCAGATTCTGCACTTAACATAGCATTTTCTAATTCCTCAGTGCGCATCTTGTTATTTTTACGTAGAATTCCTGTAATAGACATAAAGGTACCTCTTAATGTGGACTTAAACGCATCCCACTCCGTGGGGGGGTCTACTTTGTCTAAGTTTTGCTTCCAGTAGTTGGAAATACTCGTCCTACACTCACCCTGCACTATCTCGTCTTCCAGCCAGTATGAATTCAGGCGCCACAAAACAGGTCCCGAACCTGGAAGGATGAGAAGGGACACAGACAAGGGGGCATGATCGGAAACCCCCCTGGGCAGGTATGAGACGGCGGAGACGACCGGAAGGGTCTCCGTCGACGCAAAAGCCATATCTAGCCTAGACATAGTATGGAAGGAATCCGAATGGCAGGAAAATTGGCGTTTCTCCGGATGTTTCCATCGCCACACCTCCGTCAGTCCATGAACCTGAGCCCAGTCTACAAAGGAGGGAAAAGATCTGCCTCCCCCACCCAAGCGATCCACCGTTGGGTCCAGGACTGCATTAAAATCCCCTATATAAAGCAGAGGGCCCAAGGGTCTATTCAGTAAGTGCAGGGATAATTTAGAGAGAACTTCCACTGAGAATGGAGGGGGAACATAGACGTTCACCAATGTAAAGATTATAGTAGAAATTCGTAATATAAGAACAATATACCTCCCCTCTGGGTCTGTTTTAACACTAATTAATTCAGCTGGAAGGGATTTAGCCAGGAGTATAGATACACCTCTTGAGTAGTTAGTGTGGGTGGCATGATATAGCTTAGAGAGCCAGGGACGTTTTAGAGCCCGTACCTTAGAACCTGTCAGGTGAGTCTCCTGGAGGCAAATAATGTGAGGGTGACATTTTTTTAGCACAGAAAAAACCAAGGATCTTTTCTGAGGTGTATTCAGGCCCCTAGTGTTCCAGGAGACTATCCTAAGGGGTTGTGCCATAATAAAACAGGAAGTGGTAAAGATGCATAAGTAAACCTCTGAGTTGGTATCAATATAAGTAGATAAGCCGCGCCACCTGAAGCACACACAAGCACATAACAAAAAAATGCGTGGGTCTGCCGATAAGGTAACATGGACCATGAACATTTTCCCTGCTTTACCTTAGAAAAAAACATTGGACATATAAATGACCACAGAGGTGTTAATAAACCTCTACATGTGATAACCCGGTATATTTTTGATGACCTTCCATTAGCAAATGATATAGGTGTGTCAGAAAGAACATAAAAAATAAAAAGGGAAGGGAAAAACAAAAAACAAAAAACATGAAAAAAAACCCCAATCACCTTTTTCTTTAAACCTTCGTGCCCCCCACCCTGCTTAGCCATCCCAAACACAGCAAGCTTTGGATCCCTAAACTAAAAGTCCTTCCTAACTAGGAACTGCGGAAGAAAAAACTGTACCGTGGCCTCGCCACAAGCTGGTAAGGGGGGTAACGTGGGGTCTGGTGAGGCTCCCAACTATTGACCGAAGAGAGAGGGAAGAGAGAGAAAGAGAGAGAAAAAAAAAATCCTCTCTCTCTCTATTCCCCTCCCCCCAGTAGACAAGTCCTGTTGTAGGGTAGATAAGCTGGTTGTTCACATGGAGAGAAAAAAAAACAAAACAAAAGGAATGGTGTAGAAGAGGAGAAGAAAAAAAATTAATATCCTTCCTCTCCCCCTTCTTTGGTGGATAGTTGTTCTGGTGTGATTGTTCCAGTATGAAGGTCCTCACAAGATGCAAATCGTAGCAATGCAGGCTGGGTTGTAAAGTAGAAGGGACCCCAAAAAAAAGGTATATGAAAAGGGGAAAGAAACCAAAAAAAAAAGGAAAAAAAAAGGAAAAAAAAAAAAAAAAAACTCCCTCATTGCAATAAGGGGACATGCAAATTGTTGACGCTGTAACTTGCATAGCAGGGTGTAGATCTTTCCTTGCAGGTTAAGAGTGTCCTCAGTCTCCTCTGCTTCTATGTGCTGCACCATAATGATCATTCAGCCATTTCATGGCCTCCTTAGGATTAGTATAGAAGTGGGCCCTACCTTCATGGATAATGCGCAATTTAGCAGGGAAAAGCATGGCGCAGGAGAGACCTTCTGTGCGCAATCTAGACTTCACCGCTGAGAAGGAGATCCGCTGGCGTTGAACTTCCGCAGAGAAGTCCGGATAAACAGAGATATTATTGCCATTGAATGAGAGCGGGCCTTTTTCACGTGCCAGACGTAGGATGGCAACTTTATCTTGAAAGTTAAGGATACGTGCTATGATGGATCGCGGTGGGGCTCCCACTGGGGGTGGACGAGGGGGAGTGCGATGTGCACGTTCTATAACATGTGAGAATGAGGGTGCGTCTTTACCGAAAATGTCCCGCAGCCATGAATAAAGAAACTTTTCAGGATGGGAACCTTCCGCGCGTTCTGGGAAACCTACAAATCTGAGATTGTTCCTGCGAGAGCGATTTTCCAAATCGTCGATTTTAGCGCGTAGTGCCGCCATCTCACTTGTGGTATCACGTATAGTAACAGACATGGGGTGTACAGTGTCTTCTAATGTACTAATCCGTTCCTCAGCATCCCCTGTGCGGTCTCTGAGATTCTGGACATCTTGTTTCAATAAAGAAAAGTCCATACGGATAGAGGCTATTTGAGTGGAGAGGGAGGCCTTGCAATCCTGAATAGCCAGCATAATTGTAGATAATGTAGGCTCAGCATGGGGGGAGTCTGTGGTCTGACTAAATTCAGCAGATTGCTGTGATTCTGGTGTCTGCAGGGGTTCTGTAGGTGTGCGGAATATAGCAGGAATAGATGCACTCACCCCTGTTACAAAGTCCTGGATGGCTGAGGAGGAGGGCTGCAGCGCGTCTGAGTGCCCTGCATGTGTCTCGGCGCCATTTTGCCTCCGGAACCGCGCTAGTTGTTCCGCCGTGTGTGAGGGCCGCGGCGGCCCGTATTTCACCATGTCAGCCAGTCTGGAGGATGCCCACAGCCGTGGGGAACCGGAGGGTGTCTTCCACGAGGATCTAGGACCCAGGATAGCTGTAGGATGGTCGTTGGGAGCCGGAGATGTGTGTCTATGCGACTGCTCTCTTCACCATCCGGCAGGGAGTAAGTCCTTAATAAAAGATTGTATAGTTTCAGGAATATCCTTAAATGATTCAGGGAGCCCCCTGACTCTAAAGTTGTACCTCCGATTTCGGTTTTCGAGGTCATCAAGTTTGACATTGGCAGTCTCTAATTGCTCCTGAAGGGTCTGTATACAGGCAGTGTTCTGGTTTGTTCTCAAAATGGTGGAATCGAGGTTGGACTCAATGAGGTCCATGCGGGTGCCTATGTGCTGTAGGTCTGCTTTAATGTCATTTGTTATTTTGAGGGCTGTGTATTGCAGGCCTCTGTCCAGTAATTCAGCAAACTTGGCAAACATTTCTGCCACAGAGGTCCGTTGTAGTAGGCCTGAATCCCCGGGCTGTATTAGCTGGTGTGCCTGGGGGGGCCTGCATCCATGGGGGAGTACTCCAGTCCTGTCAGGGAGTGTTCTAGGAGAGATGCGGTGGATGCTAGGGAAGCTGGTTCCAGGGGAGAGTTACCTGTGAAGGAGCCTTGCTGCAGCTGGGAGGGGGATGCTGCGAGCTGGACACAGGGAGGGCATGTAGCTGCAGAGTGGTGAGGAGCGGCCGCCATCTTAGCTGTCTCAGCGTGGGACAGAGCGGCTTCAAATGCGGGCTTTAAATTTCTTTTTACTGCTCCCGAGTACATCGGGAGAGACCCTGAGTCTTCTGGTGTCCGTGGGGGGGTAATCCAGGCGCCGATCGCCGGTCAGAGTGCCGCTGCGGAGGCCTGGTCTGCTGGACAGAGCTCCCTAACTAAGCGTCCATGTCAGGAGCCGCGGCACATGCGCCCTCGAGCAATCCTCTTTTATTTGCTCCATAACTATTTACTTTTAAACCATTATTTACACATATAAATGCATTACATGCACTAGTATCAAGCCTTTATGGCCTATTTATTAAAACATGTATAATCCTTACCTATAGGACTTTTTTCTTACACTCTCTAGAGCTACAGCTGGGGCAGCAAACTGGAGTTTTTCCTACTTGCTTACCCATATGTTGATACCAACACTACTGACTAATACATACTTGGGTTACATTTAACCTTACACAACAATATAATTCATGATTATTTTTATTAGTAATAGAAAACATGTTGCGACACTTCAGTGTCGCACATAAATTTATATCCAGAAATTATTTATGCATTTTTCTATATTATCATTAATAATAAAAAATATTCTGCAATACTTCATGGTCGCACTGAAATTATATATTTAGAAACAAAACTATTCAAATCAATTATGTCTCATTTACTGATAAACCTCATATTTATTTACATTTACTCTAAAGATATTGATATACAAGCAACCATATTTGCACCATGTATATCTTACCTATATGGGAACAAACACTATTTCTTATATGAGATACTATGTATTTTCAATTTGTAAACCCATGTTTAATTAATTCTTTGTTCATCAAATATTTATCCCCTTTTACATTCTTTTACTTCCAGGGGTTCCCTCACCTTTAGCCTCAGTATATTGCTCTGGCCTGCATGCATCCGGGAGGGACGGGGGTAGGTGAGACACCTTGCCCCATTAAATGGGACCATCACCAAGTAATTTTACTTAGTGTTAATCATGATGTTCCAATGATAACAACTACACCAGCAATAATGCCCAATGCCTCTCCAATTTTGGAGTTTTAAAGTAACTCAACGAACCATATTATAAGTGAGTGATTTATTATCTAACCATATACTGGACGAATATATCCATATGTATATTTAATGGTAACCCACTAATTTTTGTACATTGTAATTATTTTAGATGAATTGCTCTTTTCTGCTAATACCCTGAAGAAGTACAAAAACACTGTTTATTCCGAAACACGTTGGGTGTGAGAAAAAGAGCCCTCATAAATCTATTGTTTGATATCAACACTGAAATTTATTAATTCTGTAATATGCTCCGTTGAATGTATGTTACATTATGTTTTTAATCTATGCTATGTTGAAATAAAAAATCTGTTTACTCTTTATACTCTGTTATATATACTTATTATTTAAATACTTGTTAGCAAGTGCCTTTAAAGTCCACTCAGGGGAATCTCTTTTCTTATATACAAATGTATTATTGGATGTGGCACTGTTTTTCTTGACCTAGGAAAGCAAATCACCCTATATTAACAATGTAAAGGTATGGTATGCGATATGGTATGTGTCTCCACTTCGACAGACTCTGTGCTGCGCACTCTGTCCTGGCCCCTCCCCTACGCGTGTTCGACACAGGGATCACGTGTTCTCATCAGGGGGATATGATTGGACGAATGCTCTGCAGTTTAAATATAGTCCTCACGACCATTTTACCATGGACTGTGGACACTCTAGTGTTGGGCTACATACCCCACCAGAGCACTGGATGCTAAAATCAACCCATGGGCGGTGACTGTTAGCAAATAAATTATTCCTAAAGTAAAATGTCTGTCACACATGGATCGGTGAATGACTTAAAGGGAGATAATAAATAAGATCATATAACATTACTACTCTATTCCAAGACGAAGCTTTGATGTTTGGCATACCATACCACAGTGTTTCTCAACTCCAGTCCTCAAGGCGCCCCAACAGGTCATGTTTTCAGGCTCTCCATTATTTTGCACAGGTGGTTTGATCAGTTTCACTGCCTTAGTAATTACCACAGATGTTTCATCTGAGGAAAATCCTGAAAACATGACCTGTTGGTGCGCCTTGAGGACTGGAGTTGAGAAACACTGCCATACCATACCTTTATACCCTACACTGCATGGAAATACCTGGATTAAACATAACATAATGTGAGCGCCTAAATAAATTAAAAATCCAAATAAATGCATAAAAGCAGATAAATATTGCTAATACATATAATATGTGTACAAAAAAATAGGACAATTAATGACAAAATATCTTAAATAAAATAAAAATATAAAAAAAAATTCCAGACATAGCAATGATCGGTCAAAGTAACTAATCAATATAGTGCCGCGTATGGTAAGATACAAAATATTGTAATATCCAAAACGATAAATAAATATCATGTGAATATACAAATAAACAATTTATTAATATAAGATCAAAATTGGCCACTAAACGATTAACCGACCAATAATCTGTCATAAAAACAAAAAATGAAAAAATCTCATCCTATCTATTAAAAATAAAAACAAAAAATATATATATAAAAAAAAAAAAAAAACTAGCTATATTTATTAGTAAAGCAACTAAAACCAATGTAGCCTGTCCACAAATTACTAACTCAATAAGTCATATGAAACAAATAACCACATACATAAGAAACCATTCAAATTCCAGCTATGTGCAAATACACATTAAATTGCTTTGTGTGCAAATACACATTACATTGCTTCGTTTGCAAAAAATACCTTACGCACACCAGATGGATATATATTTGCCTATCGTAATTTTTTTCCATCTGGTGTGCATAAGGTATTTTTTGCACAGGAAGCAATGTAACGTGTATTTGCACACAAAGCAATTTAATGTGTATTTGCACATAGCTGGAATTTGAATGGTTTCTTATGTATGTGGTTATTTGTTTCATATGACTTATTGAGTTAGTGAATTGTGGACAGGCTAAATTGGTTTTAGTTGCTTTACTAATAAATATAGCTAGGTTTTTTATATATATTTTTTGTTTTTATTTTTAATAGATAGGATGAGATCTTTTTAATTTTTTTGTTTTTATGACAGATTATTGGTCGGTTGATCGTTTAGTGGCCAATTGGGATCATATATTAATAAATTGTTTATTTGTATATTCACATGATATTTATTTATTGCTTTGGATATTACAATTTTTTTTATCTTACCATACACGGCACTATATTGATTGGTTACTTTGACCGATCATTTCTAAGTCTGGAATATTTTTTTATATTTTTATTTCTAAGATATTTTGTCATTAATTGTCCTATTTTTCTGTACACATAATATATGTATTAGCAATATTTATCTGCTTTTATGCATTTATTTGGATTTTTAATTTATTTAGGTGCTCACATTATGTTATTTTTAAGCCAGGTATTTCCATTCAGTGTATGGTATTAAGGCCGCGAGGACTATATTTAAACTGCAGAGCGTCCGTCCAATCATATCCCCCTGATGAAGACACGTGATCCCTGTGTTGAACACGCGTAGGGGAGGGGCCAGGATGGAGTGAGCAGCACAGAGTCTGTCTGAGTGGAGATGCATACCATACCGCATACCATACCTTTACATTGGTTACTATTTCGGAGGCTTGATATAGAGCGTGCACTTACGCACCGGGATAGTGTGAGTACCCCATTGTGGGGAGTGTATTTTATTTATTTTAATAAATTTACCCAACGATATCACACCATTGAGTTTTTCTCTTGTTGATGCCTTTGGAGCTGCATTGAACCAAGCTGGAGACTGACATCTGGTAATCAGCACAGAGCCCGGGGGTGGCTCCAAAGCATGTTTTGACACTGAGTCACATGCTCTGAGATGAGCAGAATTACCTGGGGGGGCCACTGAATTGCACTGGAGCATGGTTTGCAGCACCAAGGATATGGTTTGCAGCACCAAGGATATTATCACTTTATCATTACTTATCAGGACTGTTTATTATGATTATTGTGGCGCACTAAGCACTTTCTAATCTGTGTATGCACTTAAATTATTTTGTATCATTTTTTATGCACATTGCACTTTAATGTGTCTGGTTTATATTAATCTATTTATGTATTTATACGTTTGGATTTTTATTTGTCATTAATTGATTCACTCAGAGAGAGTTATTTTGCACATACTTTTATACTTAAGAGATATCAGATTGATACAGTTTACTCTAGCGCAGCGTATAAATCTTTTCATTTAAACAAAACTTTGTTGTTGGAAATTCCGATCATGTGTACACAAGTCGGACGCACAAAAGTTCACACATGCTCGGAATCAAGCAGAAGGAGCCACACTGGCTATTGAACTTCCTTTTTCTCTGCTTGTCATACGTCTTGTACGTCACCACATTCCCACGTTCGTAATTGTTGGTCAGCATTTGTGTAACCGTGTGTATGCAAGACAAGTTGGAGCCAAAATCCTTCAAACAAAAATCCACAGTTTTGTTGTCGGAATGTCCGATCGTGTGTACGGGGCATTAGAGTTATTTCATATTTGTTGTCTTATGCCCCATACACTCAAAGTAAAAAACTCAGGGCTCTTTATATTTGGTACTGTAATACTTCAATCTCTGAGCATATTGTAATATGTTGTTTCTTTTTTATATACCATAATAAAATATAAATAAAAAAAGATGACATTTCTGCCAAAAATGTTGTACTACACCATAGTCTTACTATCCCTTCTTTTCACCTCTGAGTGTTATAACATTTTATATTTTATAATTCATGTGGAAAGGTACCTTACACTGGGCAGCAAAATCAATCTTATATAAAGCTAAACCTCATATAGGGTTAGGTTTTCAAATCTTTCACAAATACTATCAAGTGGCTTAAGTATCCTTAATCCCATTATACCAAAAACCATCAAACACACAAAAAGGTAAAAAAAAAAAATCAGAGAACACTAAATAAAATTAACCAAAAGAGAAAACATTCTGCCTAAACAGCTATGCTTTGGTTACATTTTGCCAAAGACAGAATTGGTAATTCTGCATTAAAATCAATTTAGCCAAAATCACTCTGCTTATCCTTTGTCATTTCTACTGTTGATTGTATATTTAATGCAAGCTGTGTTATTGTGAAACTGTGTAAAAGTTGAAGCTGGTACTTTTTTATAAATATCATGCCTTAATTTGCTTTTGCCTTAATTTTAGTACAACAGAAGATTTAGTATCATTTCATCAAAACTCTTTAGTGGAGCATTTTAACATGCTGATGAAAATTATTCATCAAAATAGTCCTGATAATTACTTACTAATGTACTAGACTGTAAGGCCAGTCTGTGTAGGTTACCTTCATACATGCAATTTAATTCCTCATTAACCTTCACGTTATTGCTTCTACTTCATCAAGTTCAACAAAAAATTAATTGAGTAAATTATTTTATATACTGGTATGATAGAAATGTGACTCTCAATTTCCCGTGCCTTATGTGCACAGGAAAACAACAGAGCCAGAATTTCAGTTGGTTGTTTTTGTGCAAAATACATACAAATTGAAATAAATATAGTAATGTTTATGTATATTACATCAAAACAGTTTTTGGACAAATGTTTGAATGCAATAGCAACTTTCCCCTGGAACTGATATTTTTCTAATTGGATCTAGTTAGGGGAAAATGTGTGATTCCTGGGTTAAAGTTGTATGAGTTCTGTGTAAAAACATTTTTTATAAATAATTATAACCAGGTGTAAGTCCCAGTGTCAATGTCAATGCAAGATAGATTAAAAAAAAAAAAGAAAGTACTAAATTGCTATGCGGAAAATGATAGTGACGTCAATCCCAGAACCTGAAGTGTTGTGTTGATGTGACTGAGAGGTCTGGGCAGGGTGAGAGGAGATTAAATGATCTTCACCCTACATGGTTGATGTAGCTTAAAGTGGAAATCCATGCAAAATCTAAAATCCCTGCATTTATAGACACCAAGGAACTAACACTAACCTATCTATCCCTGTAAAGAAAAGATGATTATACATACCTTTTTGGAAGCTGATCTGACCCGCTCTGACCCGATCTCCAGCACCGGAAGCTCTACAGAGGACACGGACGACAACGGCTGTTGTCGGATCCAGTGAGTGCATACCTAAGTGGGAGCGGAGTCTGACAGCATATGTAGCGATCACTGGAATCACTACCTGTAGCACTGGAATCACTACCTCAGCAACCTGTAGATCACAATCTACCAGTAAATCATGGACAGGTGACTGGTAGATCACGGTCTGAGCTTGCTGACCCACCACTCCAAAGCACCAAACAGAGTGCAATGCAGAGGGACTACTTGTAAACTTTGAGCCATAGTAGGGAGCAAGAGCTGCATAAGCTGATGCCTACTCCGTAGTGCTGACTCCTGTCCCGCGTGGAGTGATACCAACTGCACTCCACCTTTTGTCCCTGTTAACTGTCTCCTGAGTGCTGCCAGCAGCAGGAAAGATATCTTCAGGTCAGTGTGAAGTTATACACTGGGCATAATAGTATAAGGCTGTTTTCACACTGATGTGCTACAGTTTACCCACACTGCGAGTGCAGTGGAGTGTAACTGCAGCCTTCCTGAAGGTTTGCTGAACTTAGCCATCGACTTTTATTATATCCTGCAAATTTGGTGCACTTTCTGAATGCAAGAGCTTTGGTGCACTTTCAGAAGGTGTACCACTCAGAACAGTAACGGCTCATTTACATTTGCAGTTTGGGGGGTAGTAAAACCCCGTAGTTAAGACATGTTTTGTCACCCCCATCCCAATAGCACCCCATTTAGCTGCAGTGGCCAGGGGGTACACATGTTGCAGCAAGAGTTATACACCTAGTCATGGTTGATGGGTGTAACACCTGCCAAGCATGACCCAATAAAGTGAAAGAGACCACTCTGTAAGGGCCTTGCAACCTTGTACAGTACAGCAAACAAGGGGTTCAAGCAGGCAGCGTTGTGTTGCTTTCTCACCACCTGCTTTAACCCCTTGGACCCCGCAGAAGCATGCAGTTGCAGGGCACTTGCACAGTGGCCCCATTTACTTGAATGGGTCACAATTGGCAGGTGGGGGCACCCACCAAAATAAACAAAGGGCTTAATTCCTGCTGTGGCATGTGTACACCACCTCAGTAACGAAAGGGGTAGGGTTTGGGGATGGTAAAACCACAGGATTCTACCACTCCCAACTTTACAAGTGAATGAGCTGTAAGGGTGCTGCTGCCGAATGTAACTAAGGTCTCATTCACAAGTGCAGCAGGCACTGCTGTTCCTCTGAAAAGCGATTAGAGTGTGTTTGACAGGTGGTGACAAGGTAATATTCTGTCTACTGACTACCTGATTTAAAGCCATGATTGCTGTGTAATGCATGTGATTGCCACACGGTAGTACGGCAATTAGAGGTTTAAATCAGGTGTGAGAAGGCAAAACTGTGCTCAGTGATTTTTGACTTCTCCCATGTTGTTCAGGGAGATCTCCACCTCATTAAGATTGCCTACCCCTGCTTTAGATCATGTTTGGTTTGTTGAGGCACTTCAGAAGAATTTCTGTCACACGTCAGATTTTCAGTTAAATACTGTATTACACTTCAAAGGACTTTCAATCTTAAATTGCATGTGGACTTTTTATTTATTTTTTATATCACTTTGTTTCAGTTTCACGTTTTTCACTTTTATTTTATGTATCTGTATAGCACAGCGCTGCTGGAAAAATTTGGGAGTAGTGTTTTATTACACTCTTTATTTTTCACTAGTTATAACTAAATTGTTTATGTCTTATCTACTGAACAATTATTACATTTCATATGTAATTAGAGGATAAAGAGGAATAGAGACCTAATTTGTCCCACAGATATGATATATATATATATATATATATATATATATATATATATATATATATATATATATATATTACAATTATGTATTAAAAAAATAGACATGTTTTACTTAATTAATCAAAAAACCTAAATAAGGTATCATAAAACCACAATGGTAGGCTAACTTAAACATGGCCAGCCCCATTATATAAACTGTATTAATCAAGTACAGATGTTGTGTGTGTATTTAAAACCACACACACAAAGTCTGTATCTCACCAAATGTGTCTTGTAAAGACATATACTGTAGTAATACATCCCTCTTTCACCCCGTAGACAGTACTAAAACTTTGAACAGGTTTCAGATTGTATTGTATAAATCAAAATCCTTATAATAGATGCAGAAGTGGGTATCTCAGAATTGATCTGGTTTGTTCAGTTAAAATTAGCTGATTAAAATAAACCTCAAAATAAATGCAGGAGATTTACTAAAACTGGTGCACACAGAATCTGGTGCAGCTGTGCATAGTAACCAATCAGTTTCCAACTTCAGCTCGTTCAATTAAGCTTAAACAATAATGCCCCGTACAAAAGGTTGGACATTGATGGGACATTCTGATAACAAAATCCTAGGATTTTTTCAGACGGATGTTGGCTCAAACTTGTCTTGCATACACACGGTCACACAAAGTTGTCGGAAAATCCGATCATTCTGAACGCAGTGACACGTACGTCGGGACTATAAATGGGGCAGTAACCAATAACTTTCATCTCTTTATTTATTCTGAGCATGCGTGGCACTTTGTGCGTCGGATTTGTGTACACACGATCAGAAATTCCGACAACGGATTTTGTTGTCGGAAAATTTTATAGCCTGCTCTCAAACTTTGTGTGTCGGAAAATCTGATGGAAAATGTGTGATGGAGCCCACACACGGTAGGAATTTCCGACAACAAGGTCCTATCACACATTTTCTGTCGGAAAATCCGACTGTGTGTACGGGGCATAAAACCTACAAGCTGATTGGTTACTGTGCAACGGCTGCACCAAATCCTGAGTACACCAGTTTTAGTAAATCTACTCCACAGTGTTTACAGGGATACAACTAAAAATACTTCAGATGGCTACATAAATAGTGGATACTGGAGATACAGTTCCTGTGACTCCCATCAGAAAAGCTGGAAACTTGTAATCTCATAGCTAGACAGATGTATTCCTCAAGAACTAGTAATGGGCAGTGACACTAAACAATATCCTTATTCTCCCAAAAAAAGCCATGCACATCCATTGCTTAATAGCTCTGAAATTATCTCTTAATATGTTATGTTTGAAATAAGTAGTGCACACTAGTCATGTGCACACTACAAATCCCTTAGTCCATTGTCCCTAGATCGTCTCAAGAGTGAGCAGGAGTAGTTGGCTACATTGGTATTTACAGTGGGACCATGGAGAACAAACATGACCACCCTCTAATAGGAAGTTAGATTAGAGCAACAAAAAAAGGAATTTAAAGATATGGAGGAAGTTGATAGTAATAGAGGGTACATTTTAATTTAAGAATGCATAATAATAGAGGGGCATGGCCTGGCTCTGTTTCTTAATGGATGCTTGCTCCTGTTCCCTGAGGTCCAGCTAGCTGACTACATACACCATCTGCCGGCTTAACTATGGAGAGCACACCCCAGAGCGCTCCGGCAACCAGGTCAAGGTCTCCCAGGAGCCAAGACACACAGCTAAGCCATCAAATCCCGGAGATATTCCGGACGTGGCCCAGAGACGCCACATTGGAGACACAGGCCTCATCCCGAGAACCATGCTCCTCGAGTGGAAGCACTCCCCGGACCCGCAGCCACAGTCCCCCACTGTTGGACATGCATTCAACACCTGCACTGAGCATAGCTGGCCTACTATCGGTGGTGGCAGACATTAAAAACTCACTCTCAGCAACATTTGCGAACGCCATTTCGGAGCTGCGCTCAGATCTACAGGCCATATCCCTGAGTGTGGAGGAGACTGAGGAGATGCAAGCCTGCCATGACGCTTCACTCTGCCAGATGCAGCAGATCATGGAGTCACACGCAGTTCACCTAAGAGAGATAAATCGACATATGGAGGACCTGGCTAACCGCGGGAGATGCCACAACCTACGGGTAAGAGGCCTCCCCAAATCCATGGAACCCAACCCGATTACTAACATGTTCAATTATCTGTTGGAAAGACCCCCTGACATGCAGATAGCTATGGATCGCTTGCACAGAGCCCTGCGCCTGAGGGGCAGGGACACGGACCCCCCCAGAGATGTGATCTGTTGCCTCTCAGATTTCCTCTTGAAAGAAGAGATCATGAGATGAGGAAAGCCAGGGGCCGAACGTGCTTTACATATCAAGGGGCAGAGGTGAAGATCTTTCAAGATCTATCCAACATAACACGTCAGAGGAGGAGAGAGCTGCGACCCCCACTGGACGTTCTGAGAGCAAAAGCAATTGTTTATCACTTGAAGTTCCCCTTTTGTTTGTCAGCGTCTGCAAATGGGCACACAGCAAACCTTAGAGTTCCTGAGGACCTGGAGCATTTTTGTACCACCCTCAGCATCCCGCTAATCGAGCTGCCAGACTGGTACAGTGATTTCCGCCTCCCGCCGTTGCACAGAGCTACTTCCATGGAAGATGTCATTGAAGCAGGCAACTTCAGTATCGGTCGCCGATGCCGTACCCATCCACCATCCTCTCCTCACCAAGCTGCAGGACCCCTAAGGAATGGCAGCCCCACAGTCTTACCTGATCACCGCAAGGCACATCGCTTATAAGGAGTTCTTCCTACGACTTCTAAAAACTTGGCATGGTTGAGCTGACAGCACCAAGGACTTCCACGATGACCAGAGCTAGATTGTAGGTATTCACGAGTGGGGGTGGTGTGGATTGCCAATATGGCTAATAAG
The DNA here is from genome assembly GCA_037952925.1 of Lithobates clamitans. NCBI lineage: Eukaryota > Metazoa > Chordata > Amphibia > Anura > Ranidae > Lithobates > Lithobates clamitans. The sequence continues at coordinate 1,636,286 of JBBGZY010000288.1, read as the reverse complement.
GCACAGCCCCTGTTCTCTGCAATACCCTATGAGTTAATATACCGCATATCTTAACATGGGGCCCACAGTCCGGGCCTCTGAGGGAGGCACAGTGCACGATCGCAAGGCCATTCCCAACCAAACCTAAAAATGTAACTACTTCAAACACAAAGGTAAAATGAAAACAATAACACAAATAAAGTGTTCAAAGTCCACACTCATACACCAGGCTGCTGAGAGTGATCACAAACCAAAACTCGACGTCTTCACCGCTCTCACTGCTTGACCATAACAGATTAATAATCATCCGGAAAAAAACAGGGGGTATGTCCCCCATTACAACGCACGGTGCCTCCCTCGGATTGGTCCATCTAAGGTATTAAGTAAATGGTTGCGGGAATATTTGTATTTGTTACTGATGACACCTCCCCCTCCGACTGTTTCATGGTTTATATCATTCTGTCTGGTTACAAAGTACAAGGGCTAACTAGTTATATTGAGCTGGACTATATGGATTAGTAGATATGCTAATCTATCCAAGCTGCCTAAGCTCAGAAGTTTATCTAGATTTATCTGTGATTCTTAGAATTAATGACACATATAATGGGAATTTCTTCACATACACTGGCTCAGTTATGCAACTACCACACTAAACACCTGACTAACATAATACCCTGTTCCCACACACCCATTGGGAAATTTAGCGATAACCACCCACACCCGCTGACTTGGACGGGTGATTGCTCTCCCTATACACCCTCTTTCTTTGACCAACCAAGCCTTCTATATGCCAAACAGACCTCACTGGAACTAGAGATCGAATCCTTTGAGGAACTGTAGCCAATCACCCTCACACACAGTGGACTCTGAGAGCCCCTACTGACCCCTTCTGGAATTACACCACATGAGTAGGACCAGGAGTCCGTACCTGCATCCAGTAATTACACATCCCATCTCTACACCCGCCCAGAGACTCATATCTCTACTCCCTCCCTCCCATTCCTCCCTTCTCTCCTTTACCCCCCTCCTTTTCTTTTTTTGTTTTCTCTCCTTCTGAGTGTCCGTCTCTTGCTTGCCTCTAGTGGGTGACTTCACATCAGGTCCAAAAATCTTCAGGCACTATGGCTGTTCCAAACTCCACAACGAGGAATGCCTCACTTAAAATAATCTTATTGAATATGAAGGGATTGAATATCTCTGAGAAGCGCACCAAAGTGTTAAATAGTATGTGAAGCATGAAAGCAGATATTGTATTTCTGCTCCTCCTCTATCCCTAAACTATCAAATAGAGACTTCCCAACGTACTACCATGCAGCCTCATCAAATGCCAAAACAAAGGGGGTATCAATCCTCATATCCAAAAATATCATAATCCAGATAACAGACACCCTTGTGGATGAACAAGGCTGATACCTCTTCCTGAAAGGGAACTTTCAAAACAGACCCATTATGTTAGCCAGTATCTATAGTCCAAACAAATCCCAGGTCCCATTCTTTTGCTCAACTTTGCAAACTCTCGCCAACTTCACACATAATATGTTAATCTTAGGAGGCGATTTTAATGTTCCTCCCGACCCTCTTCTTGACACGTCGACAGGATCTTCCTGCCTACCATACAGAGCTCTACGCCAAATTCACCTTCTTCTCCGCCCCACACAACAAATATTCAAGACTGGACTACCTCTTCCTAACACAACATGATCTTCCCTGTCTCACAAAGGTGACGATAGAACCGATGACCATATCGGATCACGACCCAATTACGATTACACTTTCCCTTCCTGACAAACTCTCAATTCCCAGAATCTGGAGATTGGACCCTAAGATACTAACTGATGAAACCCGGGTAAACACACCAAATGTCTGGACAATTATTTCACAGATAATGACACCTAAGACACCTCAAAACTTACACAGTGGGAAGTGTGTTATACGAGGCAGACTCATTTCCATGACGGCCAAACTTAGGAAAGGTAGACAACAGCGATTGTCAGACCTGTTCAAAACACTCAGGACACTAGAAGCGCTCCACAAAAAGACGCTAGCACAACAAACGTACCAGGAATTGATTGATACATGTAAACTCATACAAGAAGAACTAGGTCGAACTATCAGGAAAAACGTTAAGTTGTCACAAAAACTTTTTTACGAATTCGGTAACAAAAGCGGACACCTATTAGCCCAAGCACTAAACGCTAAGAAAGCCAAAACAACGGTACACAAGTTGTACTCCCCTACAAGCGACACCTATATGAAAAGCGATGACTTAGCTCATGAATTCGAGAAATTTTACTGGTCTCTATGCAATATCGACAAAACAAACACCTCGGCACCCTCTCCTGAGGCAAGGCACGACAAAATTACTGAATTCTTAGCTAAATTCTGCCCCAATGGCATCTCAGCTGACTCAGCTGAAACACTAGAAACTCCAATCACTCCATTAGAATGGAAGGAAGCAGTTAAAAAATTGAAACCTGGAAAGAGCCCTGGCCCAGACGACCTCTCGGCAAGGTAGTACAAAACATTTGCAGAAACTCTATTTACCCCATACCTAAAAGCATTTACCTCCATATCCAACTCCAACCCACTCACCCCAGGAATGCTGGAAGCCCACATTACTGTAATACCAAAAGCAGATAGAGACCCAACACAAGCGGCAAACTATAGGCCAATTTCGCTCCTCAATGTTGATATGTTCGCCAAAATTTTGGTTAACAGACTACTACCACTTCTCCCATCCATCATCTCCCATGATCAGGTCGGATTTGTCCCTGGAAGAGAATCCAGGGACAATACCCAGAAAGCCATCAATTTGCACCACCATATAACCACATCGAAACAAAAAGGCTTTTTCCTTTCACTGGATGCGGAGAAGGCATTCGGCAGTGTAGCATGGGACTATATGGTGGCAGTCTTACAAGCAATAGGTATAAAACAGTATATGATTAGTCTTATACTCTCCTTGTATGCTAAACCCACAGCTCGGATTAGAGTAAACAACACCTTGTCGAGTGCCTTCTCCATCCACGATGAAACAAGGCAGGGATGTCCCTTGTCCCCTATTCTCTTCGTCCTTACCCTGGAGCCGCTACTCTGCGCCATCAGGCAGAACCCACGACATCCAAGGGATGAGAACCAAAAGTAAAGAATGCAAACTAACTGCTTACGCAGACGATATACTACTGTTTCTCTCAAACCTTCACACCACGTTACCGGTATTATTAGACAAATTCAGACGCTTTAATATCCTCTCTAACCTAAAGATAAATTTCTCTAAGTCCTGTGCCCTCAATATTTCTCTACCACAATCCACCGTCCTAGAATGTAAAGAGAATTTCCCCTTTCAATGGCAGGCTGAGGCAATTACCTATCTTGGTATACAACTACCCACCCAACTGAGGGACTTATATGCAAAAAACTACCTGCCATTACTGACCAAACTGACCACTGATCTAAAAAACTGGAACAGACCAGTATTCTCATGGTTTGGGAGGGCGGCAATACTGAAAATAAATGCGCTCCCAAGAATGTTATACATCCTACAAACGGTACCAATACACATACCACAGGCCTTCTTCAAATCTTATAGAAGACTCAGCTCCAACTTCATATGGGGAGGACACAAACCTAGAATAAAATATTCACACTTAACCTTACCAAAACATCTGGGAGGCATAGGTCTACCGGACCTCCAGAACTATTATAAAGCAGTCCATCTGACCAGAATACGCGACTGGAACCTACACACATCTTCAAAAGACTGGATAGGTCTAGAAGATTCATTTTCCAATTTACAATTGGCATCAGCACCATGAATACTTGATCGCCATATCCCCCCCAGAGCTCAGACTTCACCCTCTCATCAGACCAACCACAAAATGCTTCAGCAAAATATGCAAACAGTCTTCCATATCGACGATACCAGGTCCACTATCTCCAATATGATTGAACCCTGATTTCCCTCCGGGCATGTCTGCAGACTTCTTAGCACAACACTGGTCAGAAACGAAGGTTCTCACCCATCATTTCTTCGACCAAGGTAAACTTTATACAGCACCTCTCCTCTCTACATGACTTGACAGACCCCAGATCCCACCGTGGACATACCTTCTAATCGCACAATACCTGGGAACACCAGACAAGAAATCCTAATGCTCTAGGCAGCTTACGCCTTTTGAACACCTCTGTTCCCAGTCGTCTCACCAAACACACTTAATCTCTGCTACACATTCTCTTCTTTTCTCGTACTGCAACCCTAATAGCCCAGCTATTTGCAAAATTTGGGAAAAAGAACTTTCACTTCCTCTCACACCAGTAGACTGGGGTAATATCTACCTCAACATCCACAAAGGATCCATGAATGTTTCCACTCAGGAAAACGGCTACAAAATTCAATCTCGATGGTACCGACCGCCAGAATTACTTAACAAATTCAACCCAACAATCCCAGATATATGTTGGAGATGCAACACACAACCGAGCACCTTGCTACACATATGGTGGGAATGCCCACAGATTCAATCATTTTTTTTTTTAAAGTATAATTTTATTGGGTTTACACATAGGTTACAGAAATGAAAGCATGTAAGTAAATGTCACATATTGGCCCATAGCCAAGTAAAACAGTATACATTATACATTATAAGTACAATAACATACTATGAACAAAAGAACAAGGGAGCTACATTCAGAGATTTTATAGGTGGTTTCCTATGTAGCGGGGGAATAAGCCTTAAGTTATGGTAAACTATATCTGTGTGAGATTCCCTTGTCGTTAAAATACATTGCCAGTTTGGTATGAAAAAAATAAAATAAAATAAACCATAGTACGCTATCGTCCCAGACGCTATAGATAGTAATGCATTTACATCTACAATTAAGGCAAGGTGTGAATTATATCAGTACAATGCAAATATATTTACATCCAAGTCAGGGTGTGACTTAGGTCGTTATAATTGGAATTTAAAGTATCAATTTAAATGAAAATCGTTCTTAAAGCATATTGTTTTGTTTTCAATTAATTCATATCTCCAATTCCTCCTTTCTCTTCTCCTTATCATCCCGTTTGCACCCTTCTCTATTCCCCTGCATTCTTTCCTAAAGTCTTTCCTTATCCTTAACCGACCTTGTTTGCTCAGTTCCACCTCTGGGCACCCCTATTGGGAGCAATCTGTGCCCATTGTGGGACATATGCGGACATATGAGACAAAAGCATGTCGGGTCTGCCTAGTTAGCTTGAAAAAAGGTGTTACTGTGAAACCTATCAGGTCTCAGAGCGGCAGCGAGGGATCCTTCAGATCATTAGTGATCCCTTGGGTGGTAGAGAGGGTCCTACGAGGGAGGGGGAAGGGGGAAAGAATGATGGAAGAACAATGTAAGCCCAAAGATAATTCCATGGATTAAGCAGCCGATTGTGTGTGCACTGTCTCCCCAGTCCTTTGAGGGGTGGGGTCAGTGGAAGTGTGCGGGATGTGGGTCGATTTGAAATGGGTCCAGCAGGCCCATATATGTTCAAACTTGGATGGTGTGTCATTGGATTGATGGATAAGGTGTTCCATTTCAGCTATTCTGTCTACTCTCTGGATCCATTCCTGAATAGTAGGGGGGGAGGTATCTCTCCAGTGGACAGGGATGCATAAGGTAGCTGCGTTGATGAGGTGGAGAACCAGAGATTTCTTGTAGGTGTGTTGTGGAAGTGAGGTGTGATGAAGTAGGTATTGGGCCGGGGTGAAATCAGGCGAGTAAGTCGTAATCTGTGAAATTAGTCGATGTATGTCTATCCAATAGTTTTGAATGAGGGGACAGTCCCACCATATGTGTAGAAGAGTGCCCCTGGATGCGTGACAACGCCAGCAGAGGGGGGGAAGGTTTGGGTGGAATTTGTGTATCCTATCTGGAGTTCTGTACCATTTTGTAAAGATTTTATATCTGTTTTCCTGTGTGGAGATATTGAGAGAACCCTTGTGTATGTGAGTAAGGATGTGTTGCCAGTCTTCTGCAGTGAGGTCTAGATGTAAGTCCCTTTCCCATTGTAAAATCAGGCTATCAGATTTGATTTCTTGTGATGTGAATAAGAGTTTATATATAGACGAGATAAGGTGTCTTTGGGGCTCTGGGTTATTGCAAAAGCTTTCAAAGGGTGTAAGATCTCTGTGTAAGTCTGCAATAGGTTGGATGCTATTAGCGAAGTGGCGTATCTGCAGGTATTTATAAAAGGGAATGTGGTAGTCTGGAAATGTCCGAGTCATGGTCTGGAAAGACATGAAAGTACCCTGTTGGAACAGTTGGTGTAGTTTAAGGTTGGGGCGATTCATATCCGTCGTTGGGGTCTTGGTATGTATTCCTGGTACGAAGTCAGGGTTGTTTTCCAGAGGTGTCAAGGGACCCGGTGTGGGTGTCAATTGGAGTAGTTTGCAGGCTGCTTTAAAAGTGTTTAGAGTTGCATTGAAGAATTGGTTATTTGTAGCCCCGTCAGGTATTTTATTTTGCTTAATCCAAGGTAAAAGATTTAGAGGTATTGCGGTAAAAGCATTTTCTACATGTATCCAGTCTTTGTTAGGCCTGTTATTGTGCCAGTCAACTATCCTAGCGAGGTGACAGACCCAATAATATTTTTGTATATCTGGTATGTGTAAGCCTCCTTGGAGTTTAGGAGACGTCAATCTGATCCAGTTCAGTCTGGGTTGTTTGGAAGACCATACGAAATTCCTACATGTTCTCTTAAGTATGCCAAACAAGGAAGGAGGGAGTTGTATAGGGATGGTTTGGAATAAGTAGAGCAATCTTGGAAGTATGTTCATTTTTAGAATCGCCGTCTTTCCGAACCAGGAAAACGGTCCCGAGCTCCATTTTTGTAGATCTGCTTGGACGGTTTGTAAGATGGGTAAAAAGTTTAGTTTATATAGGTCTGTCAATTTAGAGGGTATTTTGATGCCAAGATACGTAAGCGCATGAGGTTCCCATTCAATCGGGAAGTTACGTTTACATTGTGTGACTATGTCATCAGGTAGAGATATGTTTAGAGCTTTGGACTTAGAAAAATTTATTTGTAGGTTAGAAAGAAATTTGAAGTGAGTAAATTCTTTAAGTAGGTTAGGGATGGTAGTGAGCAGGTCAGTGAGGAACAGCAGGATATCGTCCGCATAAGCGGCTATTTTAAAGTGTTTATTGTCAATTTCCAACCCTTTGATGTTCGGGTTGTCCCTAAGTTTGCGGAGGAATGGTTCTAGAGTGATAATGAAAATTAGTGGGGATAAGGGGCATCCCTGTCTAGTACCATTGGACACTGAGAAGGCGCTCGACAGGCGACCATTCACCCTCACTTTTGCTGTGGGGGAGGAGTACAGTGTCATGATTATTTGGAGTAAATGTGGAGGTAATCCTATGGAGCGCAGGGTAGCTTCCATGAAGTCCCATGCCACCCTGTCGAGCGCCTTCTCCGCGTCGAGGGATAAGAGGAAGCCTTTGGAGTTAGAGGTAGTGATCCAATGGTGTACGTTTAGCGCTTTAGTGGTGTTGTCTCGGGCCTCGCGACCGGGGACGAAACCTACCTGTTCTGTGGATATTAGTTTGGGAAGTAGAGGTAATAGACGATTGGCGATGGCTTTGGCAAACATTTTAATATCTACGTTTAGTAGTGAGATAGGGTGATAGTTGGTGACCATGGTTTCATCTTTACCTGGTTTCGGGATAAGGGAGATGTGTGCTTCTAATGTGTCTCTGGTAGCAATACTGGAAGGTGGGAAGTTGTTATACGCTTTAGCTAGAGGTGGGATTAAAATGTCAGTAAAGGCTTTGTAGTATCCTACCGTAAGTCCGTCTGGACCCGGAGTTTTGCCTGGTTTCATCTGTTGTAAAGCTAGTGTAAGCTCCTTTGTCGTTAGAGGAGAGTCTAGTGCCTCTGCGTCCTCTGCCGTGAGTGGGGTCGGGGCGTACTGGGCTAGGAATTGGTTGATAGCTTCCTGTCTATCCTCTAGGGAATTTGGCATATGGGGGGGTCGTAAGTTATATAATTTTGTGAAGTATTGGACAAATTGATGTGCTATGGCTTCAGAGGTAACATGACGTATACCAGAAGGGTCTTTGATTGTGTGTATGGTATGTGCTGCTCTCTTGGCCTGCAGTGCTCTTGCAAGGAGCTTTCCTGACTTATCACCAAATTCATAAAAACATTTCCGCTGTAAAATGTATTTGCGCTTTAATCGTTTGTGTAGTTCTGCTAATAAATCATTTCTGGCTTGCGTTAGGCCAGTAAGTGCCTCAGAAGCTAAGGATTGCTTGTGTTTTTGTTCTAAATGCGCGATAAGTTTAGTCAGTTCCTCTATTTTTGCTTTTCAAAGTTTGGTGCGTTGTGCAGCTGCAGAGATGAGTATGCCTCGTACCACACATTTGTGGGCTGCCCATACCACTTCAGGTGTGGACTCTCCCTCGCCATTTTCCATGAAGTACTTGGTAAGTTGATGGGAAATCGAGTTTGTAACAGCAATGTCGGATAGGAGGGAATTGTCTAAACGCCATATTGGGGAGTGCATTCTTTTAGCAGGCAGTTGTAAAGTCAATGATATGGGACTGTGATCTGATAGGACCGAGGGTTCAATGGTGGATTTTTTGACCATTGGTAGGTCGTCTTGGGAAATGAAAAAATAGTCTAACCGTGAGTACTTAGAGTGTGGTGGGGAGTAAAAGGTAAAATCTTTTTCATTAGGGTACAGAGTTCGCCAGGTATCGTGCAATAGTAAGCTTCTCAGTTGCTGTTTTATGGCCCGAAGGGCTCTGTATGTGAGGGAAGAGTGACCATTGGATGTATCAAGGTTAGGGTTTAACGGGACGTTAAAGTCACCTCCAAGTATTAACAAACCTGATCGAAAGGACGTGAGTGTCGCGGAAAAAGGAGACTTGTCGCAAATTTGGAGCATACAGGTTTGCTATAGTTATTGGTTGCTCATGTAGGGTGCCTTTTAAGAAAATGTATCTCCCAAGGGGGTCTCTATGGGTATCTGAAACAATAAGTGGGCAATTTTTAGATATGAGGATGCACACCCCTTTCGATTTGGCCTCATCATTAGATGCGTGATAAATTGTCGGGAAATGCCGGTCCTGTAATTTGGGAATTGTGTCTGTTCTGAAATGTGTTTCTTGGATCAGAGCAATATGGGTCCGGGACTTGTGTAGAGAGGAAAGTAAGAGGGAACGTTTTTCTGGTGTGTTCAGACCGCGTATGTTGATGGATCGAAGATTTAGAAGAGCGGGAGATAGCTCCTTATCATCTGGTGCGTGATTAAGATCCATAGCCTTCAATCACAAAAAAAAAAAAAAAAGGGGGGTTTTTGATTATCCGAAGAGATTACGGAGATAATCAATACCTTGATTATCCCGCCTTCTCGAGTCTAGAAAAGGGATCGGAAAAGTACAGCGTGGGTGCAGCGCCTATCCCGTGGGAAACGGGTTATTATACTGCACCGTTGCTGTGCGGGGGTTGGTGTAGACCTTACACGAATGAGGTGGTGTGTGAGTGAGAGGGGTGTAGGCCCAGCCATCACGTGACCATGAAAGTTAAATGAAGGAGAGGTACACTAATAGTTCACTAGCTATTGACGTTGGGGTTCAACGGGAAGGGCAAAAGAGGTGATGGTTGAATCACCTCAGTGACCCTGAAGAACAACCAGTATGTGCTTTGCTCAAGATAGGGTGTCATGTTTTCTTGTTTCGTTAAGAGTCATTCAGACCTCTGGAATCGCAGCATTGTCTGTGGGGATATGCAACAAAGATTCCAGGGTGTGAGATTGAGCATAAGATATAATCTATATAGTATAGTAAATGAGCTTAAGACCTATTCTATGCTTAAGTCTACTAACCGTTACAGTATAAGGCTGAACATACCTTTGAAAAACCTTAGTTGAACTTTAGAATTTAGACAAAATGCAGTCCATGCCAGTAGTGGATGCCTCAGGTAAAGTACTCTATGAGGCGTACCTGTAAAGAAAAAGGGGTTAGCGGAATCATCTGTAGTTAGTCAGCGGCTTTGGTAGTAGGCATCTTCGGCTACATTGTGTGTCCTTATTTCCCAGAAAATCACAATAGCTCGAGTATCCGCTGTTATTCTGAGATCAAAGTGTGAAGTGGGATGTCCTTCAGTATTAGGGATCTGCAGTCCATCGGCCGGTCGGTCTGGTGGTATCAGGGTTCCCAGGAGATTAAGCAAGCAAGGCTGTAGGACATGGTGGTCATTTTTTCTTAGCCGTTAGTTTTTAGGTCCGGTACAAACGTGTACTGCGGTGTATGCTGCATTTGAGCCGTATATCGGATGAACTCATCCCGAACTTCTTAGAAGGTGGTGGCTCACAGGGGGAAGCATGACTTCAGTGCATAGTGGCAATCCGGAACTTGAAGACCTGTTACCTTTGTTGAGACAGGGACTGTGAGGTGCGCTGATCAGGGAGCACTTGTTCTTTCCGCTGCCAACAGGAAGGCAGGTGGTCATTTCCGGAATCAGCGCTAAAGGCATTATGGGGGTTGTAGGCAGCCGCTCATACCTCAATCCTTCTAGGCATGGGGTAGGCCGCTAAGGGGGAGCATACAGTCCCATTGGCGGATTCCATACAAGGCCTAACGGTCTGCGCTTACGCAGCAAATCTCGCCCTGTGATGACCGTTTTAGGAAAGTTGTCAGCAGTTGAGCACAAGCACTCACTATTCTGTTTTAATAAAGATAAAGATAACTGTTCGCCTAACATGGCATAACTACGTGGCTGGGCATCTGTGACATTAGGCGCTTCTCTGACCTGTTAACGGTCCCGTCTGGCCCTTCTCGAGGTGGGCGAGGTTGCTGCACTGAATTCCCGACGATGATAGGGGGAGGTGCCATGGTACGTCGGGGCAGAAGGCGACCGTCTCTTCTTGTGTCCTGCATTCAGGGTCTCCATAGGTTCTTCAGGCTGGCGTTCTCTACGGACAGCCGAGCGGCGAAAATCCGCATACCACTCTGGTACCTCCACAACGGGGATGTTCAAGGTTTCACAGAACTGGGGGAAGATCCTCGGGTACTCTGAGGAACGCCGTGCGCCCTTGCAAGGATGCCGCGAGGCAGAAGGGGAATTTCCACTTGTACGGTATGCCTCTGGTACGTAAAGTGTCTAGGAGCGGCTTCAGGTCTCTGCGGTGCTGTAGGGTTATGCCAGAAAGATCCTGAAAGATTTGTACCGTCTTTCCTTCATGGACGATTTGCGGGATGCTCCTGGCCTGGCGTAAGATGTCTTCCTTAACCTTGTAGTTCACCAGACAGCAAATCACGTCCCTGGGGGGTTCAGTGGCTTTTCCTTTGGGTCTCAGTGCACGGTGGATCCGTTCAAATTCAACCGGTGTCTGCTGCGGCCTATGCATTATGCCATTGAACAGGCTAGTTACTGAGGGCAAGAGTTGATCCCCCTCAATCGTCTCAGGGAGCCCCCGTATCCTTAGGTTCCGTCTTCTGCCCCGGTTATCGAGGTCTTCGAGATGCCTCTGCATATCCCTCATTTGGAGGGTATGTGTGTCTACTTGTCTGGTGGTTTTGCGGATTTGAAGGTCTTGCTGCTCTGCCGTTCGTTCTGTCAGCGCTACCCTGTCAGTCAAGGCACGGATGTCTAAACGGAGTTCAGATACGGCTGCTGCGAGGGCGTCTTTTATGTCCATGGCGATCATCCGTAAGTCGCTTATGTTTAAGTGATGCTGGGGGAGCTCTTCTGTGGCATTCTCCCCTATTTGGCTGTTAGGTAGAGCTACTGGTGGTGTGCCCTGTGAGGAAGATGCGGCCTGGGCGCTTCTGTGGCGGGAAGACGCCATGTTTCCTCTGCTCGATCGGAACATGTCAGGGATATTGTGCCCGGGGTTGTCAGGCTGTTCCCTCGGTGATCTGGAACGGGATGCGGATGTGTTCCTGGATGCGGTCCCCATGTTTTAAGAAGGTTGTAGCTCAGTTTAGCCTCTGTTATACTGGTCGTAGGTCGTGTGATGGCGGGGGCTGAGGAGTTAAGCTGCCATCTTCATGGAGGGTCAGGCCACACCGAAAGATGAAGGTTAATGAAAGTGGCTCACCAAGTTTAGTGGAAGAAAGGTCCACTTGGTATTAGGAAGGGTGGAAGAAAAAGCAGTTAAGGTGTCCCTGAGTTAGGAAGATGGCCACCGTCTGCTATAGGTAGGCCAGAGCCTCAGCCTTTCCTAGGTGGTGGTCTGAAGAAAAGGTGGCAGGCTTTGGGTGTCCGAGATCAGCTTTTCCTAATCTTTTCCGGCCTTCAGGGTCTCTACAGCATGCATCTATCATCCGGATGTGTCTGAAATAAGAAGGGCCGGGTTGGTTATCGCTCGTACCGCCCATTGCGGAACTCAAGCCCGGGGACGCTGGAGGCTTCACAGGCCTCAAGATGGTGGCGGGCCGCGAGTGGTCTGAGGTATTTTTCACTATATTTGCCAGCTTGTACTGTGTCTGTACCCCTACCGATCCTCCCCCGGGAGAATATTAGTAGCTTTTGGCGATTCGTTGTCTCTTAATTCGGCCGATCACGGCACTCGAGCCTGGGGACGGTGAAGGCCTGTGGGCCGCAAGATGGCGGCGAGTCTCTGTTGTGAGGAGCCGGCCGCGGCCTAATAGCAACTCAATCGGCCAGCAAGACTCAGTAATTTCCCCAGGGGCAGATGTATCAGGTGTCCAGTGACTTATGTGGGAAGTTAGGAGGCTCACCAAGGTATGGGAATCGTAGGATGGTGTTGGATTGCCGAAAGCTCAGCGGAGCTATGGAGCAGTATGTCTAGTCTCCTCCGTGTCCGGACACGCCCCCCTGGGCCGGATTTTCAATCGTGCGTACCGCCGATTGCGGTACTCGAGCCCGGGGATGCTGGAGGCTTCACAGGCCTCAAGATGGCGGCGGGCCGCGAGCGCTCCGAGCTAATCCTTCCGTGTTTGCAAGCATCCACAGTGACCGCTCACCATCTGACCTTCCCCTGTAACAGCCGCAGCAGATGGGGGCAATTCAGCTGTTCTGTGTTCGGCCAATAACAGTGTTTAAGCCTGGGGATGATGAGGGTCCGTAGGCCGCAAGATGGCGGCGAGTCTTTGGGGATGAGGAGCCGGCAGCAGTCTAAGATACACTCGATCGGCCAGGTAGCCTCTAGAATTTCCCCAGGGATCGGAGTACCAGGTGCTCAGCAACTGTTGGGTGAGTTTTGGAGGCTCACCAAATTTTAGAATTCACAGGATGGCGGTGGATTGCAATAGTCTCTGCGGAGCTATCAGTTAACACGTCCTGTCACTACAGAGTCCGGACACGCCCCCCCCACAGATTCAATCATATTGGAAAGAAGTACATCGCATAACCTCACTTGTCACTACATACGACTTAGAATGGTCACTGGCTCAATTTCTTCTACACCACTCCAATCTCTCTCATCGTCCATATCACAAATCCATGGCAATGCACATGATAAATGCAGCAAAACAGTGCATACTGATACATTGGAAGTCCCAATCCGTTCCGTCTCTGAAGGAATGGTTCTGTAGAATCAAAAGAATTGCAGAACTAGAAGAATTAATTCACATAACAAGAGACTCCCCCAGCAAATTCGGCAAAAAATGGGCATGCTGGAAACATTTTCAAACCATTCCAGAATACTCCCTATTATGTGCCCCTACTAACCAAACAAGAAGCTAATAAACGCCAAATTTAGAAATCTGGACTCCCTAGGAATTGCTGGAACTGTCCTCTCCTCATCACTTCATAGAAATATGCAGATATCAGGTGGATGAACCCGAGAGTAGGGAAGCAAGAGATGGTTGACCTTACTGCCAGAGGCAGGATCCCTGTCCACCATATCTTCCACTCTTTCCCATGGACCCCCGACCCCCCCATCACACACATGATATATACCTCCGCCTGAACCCCCCAATCCATTCCCCAACTCCCTGGACTGCCACTCTTGATATCATCAAACAATGATGAGCAAACCTTGCATGCTTCACACAGGAACCTCCTGTGACGCTTTATTTCGCTCCCCACAAAGTTACAATTGCCTATTTGGTCGAGAGAGGCACTTCACAATTTCGAATCTTTACAAACAGGTACTCCTAGCTCCAAGCTCCCAATAACTCTCCCTGAACTTTTACAACTAATCATACCCAACAGAATAAAGACTCTCTAACCTACATGTTTCACATAAGGCATACTCGACTACGCACCAAGAGATCGATCTCGATACAGGAAAGCTAATGATAAGTTCCTTGCATTGGATATTGATGATTCTTGTTCTTTTTTTTTTCTCTTTATCCATCTATTGTATGCTTTCAACCAACGTTAATGTACCATTTATGTTGATGAACCCTGTACAAGGTGAAATGTACTATGTTCCTTTGTTTGATTTTATCAATCAATAAAAATGTATTTGAAAAAAAAAAGAAAAAGAATGCATACTTTAATAGAATGTATACGTTTTAAACCAGATTTTAGTGTCACTTTAGTGTTCAACAGTTTACTGTGGCAACACACGTGACATGGAAGCTGTTTTGGAAAGCAAGTCATGCATTTTAGTCTCAAAGTGACAGCAAAAGCTGAATACAAAGCTGTAGTATGTATTTTAGCAGGCTATAGAAAAGTGAAATCCAAGTAGGAGTAGATTTTAGTCCATATCAATATCAAGCAACCTTATGCAGTGTTAGATATTTCCATACATAAGGCATAAAGAGAATCTTTACTGATAAATCAACACTAGGTTTTTTATTAGAGATGCTCAATTTACTGTGAGAGCACATGTGGCATGGAAGCTATTTTAGCAAAAGAAAAACAAGCATTTTAATCTCAAGTAGCCTAATACAATAACAGATATGTGTGTGTGTTTAGTATAAAGAAAGTATTTGCAAGTACATATACTTTTTTTTTTTTTTTTAGCAGCGTGAGAATAATAATCCTTCTTGATCTGCTAATGGCAGTCAGACTAATTCCACTCATTCTATTAATAAATAAATTGACAAAGTAGACATTTTATTAAAAGAGACATCTAACACAAGTTTAACTTAAGTCACCATTAGGTGATGAGCTTGAACATGAGTTCAACCTTAACCCAGTCTGTTCACAGTTTAGTGAATAAGCATTATTTATACAGAAACATCAGCTGGAAGTCTATCACTTTGGTAGGACTAATACCGCAAAATGACAGACCCCCATGGGTTTTGATTTTAAACAACTGGCTAGCAGGGATCCTGAGTGATGTCATTGGCCAAATATGGTCATGATCATATTTGGTCAATAACATCTCTCAGCATCCCCAACTAGTTTGTTGACATACAACAGCCAACCTGGGTTTGCAATTTGCAATGGGAGTAAAAATGTGTGAACATCTTAGGCCACAGCAGGTCATCATGGTCATCATTTTGCTTAGAGAGTCAATTAGAAGAGTTTTTTCACAAGGTATGAATTATTTTTTCCATTTTTTAATGTGAATGAGTAAGGAGTGCTGTGTACCCTTTATTCATTTACCTGGGGGATGAATATCTGGAGGCCCCTTACTCTAAAGGATGTGGGGATCAACATAAGAACAAGGTGATTTGTAAGGAAGGATAACCTTCCAAAGTTGAGGGCATTGGACCTGGCATGGTTGAGGAGGAGCTGCTCACTGTCATCCCTTTCCTGGCCTTCCAGGCTGCATGCCTAGATAAGGGTCTTTGATGATTTTTTTAGGGGGACCTTACTCGGTTGTTAGGAAACAAAAACAAACATAAAATGGTGTTGGGATTTGCAGAGGGAACTTATCAAAATCTGGATTCGCCTTTAAAATAAGGGGGGCCCCAGTTATCTTTCCCCTCAACTGAAATGAGTACAAGGTACTGAGTATCCCTTCTTACTCATTCACAAAAACTTTGTAAATAGTAAATAAAAAGTATTTTATTAGAAAAAAAACAAAAACAATCTTCCCCAATTTAAAGCCAACATCAATCACAATGACACGATGACCTGCTGCACCCCGCCATGTTCACTCATCACTACTCACAAATGCCGAATTTCCAGCTGGATTTGTCATATAAACAAACAAATCGGGAATGCTGAGTGATGTCCTTGACAAAATATGGCCTTGCCCTCTTCAGCCCCATAGCCACAACTTGGTCAGCTCCATCCCACCCCATCACTCACCCCTTTATCTCCTCTCTCCCTCCCCCTCCCTGTCCCCTTCTCCCCTACCCTTCCTTTTTTTTTCTTCCTCCCCACTTACATTCCTTCCTCCCTCTAGGTCAGGAGTAGGCAACCTCGGCCCTCCAGCTGAAACCATAAGTCCCATGAGACATTGCAAGATGCTGACAATAACAGGCATGACTCCTAAAGGCAGAGGCATGATGGGATTTGTAGTTTCACCACAGTGGGCGGAGGTTGCCTACCCCTGCACTAGGTAATCCCTTGCCCTATTGTCCTCTCTCTGTGCCTCCTTTTCTTGAGAGTTTGTTCCGATGCTTCTGTCTTATGTGCCAACCTCTCCAACCTCTTTTGCTGTTATTCTCCCCTTTTTTTTTTTTAAATTGTATTTTTATTTAAGTATCCAAGAATAGGTACAAAAATTGTATCAGGGTGTACATTGCACTATCAACAAAAGTGCATTATAAACAAACATAATGAAAACAAGAACAAAAAACAAACAGATGTAAGTGATAAAAGAGTGTTCACATACATAAGGCACATATATGTATTCAATTAAATCTTTATGATGGGTGCGATATGCATACTGCAAGAAATAACCAAAATCCCATGGGTAGCTCAGAGCACTCACACAAGAAAATATAGAGTTAAATTGTGTTAAGATTGGGGCATATTTGGTAGTATGGGGGTCCCAAATTCCGAAAGATCCCATGGTTCCCATATTTTATTGAATTGGGGGATGCAGTCATGTACCGAAGCTGTCAAGAACTCCATTGTCCGAATCTCAGTCACTAAATGTAGATATCTGGACCATGGGGGAGGTGTATTGGATAGCCAGAACAATGGGATAATCCTCCTGGCAGCTAACATTATATAGGATATCAGTTTGTTTGTCTTTTTTGTTACCCCTGAGGAGGGGAGGCCCAAAAGGTAGTTCAAAGGATCCAACGGAAGGGACACCCCAGTTACCTTTTGTATAAGCAAATGAACATCGTTCCAAAAAGGTTGTATCAAGGAACATTGCCAAAAGATATGGAATAGTGAGCCTATGTCAGATCCACACCGCCAACAGAGCTGTGAAACTGAAGGATCATACTTATGGATTACATCGGGAGTTCTGTACCAAAACATGAGAATCTTAATGTTTGTCTCCCTCTGAGTGACACATTTAGATGATTTAAAGGTAGAGGACCAGATCCTATCCCACATCTGCACCGTGACAGGACGGCCCACCAACTGAGACCACTTGCGCATGTAATGATGTAATGTTTCCGAAATTGGGGTTGGCTCATGGAGGATACGATAGATACATGAAATTAGGTGTAATTGATTAGGGCCTTGGGCACACAGGTGTTCAAAAGTAGTTGGTTTATCCAGGGTCAGGGTTGGCGATTTAGAATGAAAAAAATGTCTAACCTGTAAATAGAAGTGAAAAGAGTGTGGTGGTAGATCAAATTTCTCTCTTAAAACGTCAAAGGGATGTAGCTTCCTTGTTATGGGATGAACTAGGTTCCGCAGCTGGAAAAGATGCATATTTATCCATGAATAGATCCTGCCCAGGGACATACTATCGTTATTCTCCCCTTTTACCACCAGAACCCTCTTGCGCAGTTTGATGGTTAAAAGCCCCTGACGCCTCCCTTTATCACAAGTTCCACCAAGCACTTACTCAAAGCTCTGCCCTGCCCTCTCGCTCGAATGAAGCCTTGTCTTCTATGCATCGGGCCCCTATTGAATTGGAATCATGACTCCATGATGCTACCCCCACAGCCCACCCCCCTTTTTTTTCAATAGGGACCTGCGTGTTAATTTTGTGGACAGTATTTGGTTCTTACATATTTAACATGAATGTGTCCTTCACTACACATATTGTAACTGCTCCTGAGAGGCTGTACTGACCATCTCTTATGGGAATGTTTTTCTAAGCAGGTGTTTTGTTTGGGCCACACTTCCTTCCCCATATCCTTTGTATTTGTTATGCCTCAATAACAAATTTTGTGAAAAAAAATATATAGTCTTGATCATATTTGGTCAACAATGTCAGTATGATTACAACACAGATCAATACAGAATGAATGAATAGGAGAGACCTGCTCATGAAGCTTACAATCTAAAGGGAGGGGAAGTGTTACAAAAGGTAATAGCTGCAGAGGATGATTTCATGGAGGTGGCTAAAGTACAGTTTTTAGGTGGCGATAGGGTAGGCTTCCCTGAGAAAATTAGTTTTCAAGGATCAGTTCATGAAAGAGTCCATATGGCATAAATGCCAAAAAATGGACATCCCAGTACCAACTTCAGTGTAATAAATAGATAATAAATAGATACACACATTAGGCAAATCCCCTTACCAGAGGGAATGAACCCTCAAATTATCCACTTCCGGACCGCCCACTGTATATATACGTCATTTTTTTGAAGATGGATATCTCGGTAACGGCAGCAGCTGCTGCCACAACTGAGGTATCCATCTTTTCAGCGGGCGGTTCCGTACACGATAACGGTGGTCTCCGCAGCGGGTTCGCCGCGAGATCACCGTTATCGGCGGCGGGAGAGGTGCCACCCCCCCTCCCGCCGCTCTCCCGCACCCTCGGCCGCTTACCGGAGCCGTCGGTAGCGGCGGAGGCGATCGGGTCCTTTCCCTGCTTAGGTATGGAGACGAGTGAGGCCAAGATGGCGCCCACCCGTCTCCATACCATGTGACGGCCGGAGCGACGTCATTACGACGGCTCCGCCCACTTCTCTTAAAGGCACAATTTTTTTTAGGTCATTTTTTTTTTTTTTGCATTTTAGTCTAAATATGAGATCTGAGGACTTTTTGACCCCAGATCTCATATTTAAGAGGACCTGTCATGCTTTTTTATATTACAAGGGATGTTTACATTCCTTGTAATAGGAATAAAAGTGATCCAAATTTTAAAAAAAAAAAACAGTGAAAAAATAAATAAAATAAAATAAAATAAATAATAAAAAAAAAATTAAAATTTTTTAAAGCGCCCTGTCCAGACGAGCTCGCGCGCAGAAGCGAACGCATACGTGAGTAGCGCCCGCATATGAAAACGGTGGTCAAACCACACATGTGAGGTATCGCCGTGACCGGTAGAGTGAGAGCAATAATTCTAGCCCTAGACCTCCTCTGTAACACAAAACGTGCAATCTGTAGAATTTTTTAAACGTCGCCTATGGAGATTTTTAAGGGTAAAAGTTTGACGCTATTCCACGCGCGGGCGCAATTTTGAAGTGTGACATGATGGGTATCAATTTACTTGGCGTAACATTATATTTCACAATATAAAAAAAAAATTGGGCTAACTTTACTGTTGTCTTTTTTTTTCAAAAAAGTGAATTTTTTCCAAAAAAAGTGCGCTTAGAAGACCGCTGCGCAAATACGGTGCAAAAAAAAGTATTGCAATGACCGCTATTGTATTCTCTAGGATGTTAGAAAAAAAACAATATATAATGTTTGGGGGTTCTAAGTAATTTTCTAGCAAAAAAACCTGTTTTAAACTTGTAAACACCTAAAATCCAAAACGAGGCTGGTCTTAAAGTGGTTAAAGAGTGGTCAATCACACCCTTCTGTTACCAAAGAGCAGACCTCTGTCCAAGGAGCTGTACTGCACATCAAATGGGTTACTCCCAATAAGCCCTACGAAGCAAGGTGCTTAACAGACAACCATAAATATCTCCAATGACCAGGTACAGTATCCTACAGTATCTTCATACGATATTGATAATATTTACCTCGCAAAGGCATAATAAAATACCATAGTGCGGTAGGTTCTTAGAAATCACTATTTATTTTATTCAATAAAAATGCACACTTACATGCATAAAAACAAAATGCGCTTCAAAAGAAGATTCCAAGATGGCCACAGTGTCTGGCGTGCTTGCTTCATGCATAGGGTCCTGCCTTATGCGTTTCATCATAAAATGACAATATCAAAGGTGTTACCTACATACGCACGCACGCACGCACGCATTTAAATAAAGAAACTAAAAGGGATGTTTATCACATACCTCATAGCATTCTCAAAGTTGGAATCAATGAAGACAACAACCATGATGCCAAACCTAATACTGTACCTCACAATGATCTTAAAAATCCATTTCATATATGAAAAAGTTGAACAGTATAAAAAGCCAAATTAACACCGCTAGAGGAAAAAAATTATCATTACCATTCTCAGCCTCAAAAAAAAAAAGTTGCAATGCCATGTTCTATTGTTTTATGTGTGTTTTAGCATGGATATTTTCACTTTTATATTGAGCTTTCAAGGATCGCCTAAAGACGGACAGGGTAGGAGCTAACTGGACATACTGGGGTAGTGTTTGGTATCACTATGTCCTTTCTGAGAGTCAAACTATCCCTACAGCTATGAGCAGTTTGCTGTGTTTGTACTAATATAATGTATGCTTCTGATTCAACTTAATATTCTATGCAAGATTCATAATATTCAGGTTTAATATTCTCACATCCTCATATAAATTTTCATCTCTGGTTTTCTTGGTCATAAACCCTCTGGGCATGTCCTACTTTGATCTGTCATTTTTATTAATTGACATCACTTTATCTTGGACTCTTGGCTATGGGGGGAGATAATCTGTTCCTGCAGATAGATTCATATTTCCTCAGCATGTTCTTTTTGTCTTCTGTTTTTTGTGTATGATCCTGGAGAACTGTAGTAGTGGAATTTTTTAGTAGTTTACATCTGTTTAAAACAGGTATTGTCCCCCTTGAGAAGAATTATTACCTTTTAGCACACACTTTTTAGCTCCTGTAATATCATCTTTATTCCTGAAAATATTCTGCTATTTAACCACTTAAAGACCAGAAGGATTTGCGCCCTTAATGACCAGGGCATTTTTAGTAATATGGCTCTGCGTCGCTTTAACTGACAATTGCAAGGTCATGCAACGCTGCACCCAAACAAAATTGTCGTCCTTTTTCTCTCACAAATAGTGCTTTCCTTTGGTGGTATTTGATCACCTCTGCAGTTTTTATTTATTGTGCTATAAGCAAACAAAGAGAGACAATTTCTTTTCACTTTTTGCTATAATACATATCCAAAAAAAATATATATAAAAAAACTAATTTATTCATCAGTTTAGGCTGATATATATTTCTCTACATATTTTTGGTAAAAAAAAAAAAATCTCAATAGGCATGTATTGATTGGTTTACGCAAAAGTTATCACGTCTGCAAACTATGGGATATATTTAGGAACTTTTTTGTTGTTGTTTTTATTGGTAATGGCGGAGGTCTGCATTTTTTATTGGGACTGCAACATTGCAGCTGATGAATCTGACACCATATGACACTTTTTAGGGACCAGTGACATTATTACATTTATCAGTGCTTAAAAAATGCACTGATCAATGTAAAAATGACACTGTCAGGGAAGGGTTTAACACTAGGGGAAATCAAAGGGTTAACTGTGTTCCCTAGGTGTGTTCTAACTGTAGGGGGGGATGGGCTGCCTGGGACAGTAGATCTCTGTCATGTCATCTGTCAGAATGGGGGTCCGCTTTGTTTACAAAGGCAGATCCCCATTCTGCCTCTATACTAGGCGATCGCGGGTCACCGGCAGACATTGTGTCTGCCCGACCTGCAGGCACATTCTCTCAGCATGTGCCTGCGTGAGTCAACGTACAATGACAGTAATTTGCGCAGGGTAGCCAACCTGCCACAGTACAACTATGGTGGCTGGTCCTTAATTAGTTAATATTGATTGGATAAATGTGTTAAGTAAGCATAATTTAGACTGCACTAGCACCCAAGACATTAAAAAAGGGTCCAACAGAGAAGGTTGGACCCTTTTTTGATGTCTTGGGTGCTAGTGCAAACTTTCTTACACATGATGGACTGGACATACAATGGAATGTTCCTTGCTTTGCAGTGCATCCACTCTGATTGATGTTGTACCTAGATGCAAACTTCTAGCTCAGTTTTCTTCTACTAGAGCTTAAATTTATGTGTTCCTGTCACCTCTCTATAAAGGTGTGTCTTTTACTATAACCCACACCATATATGGTGACCAAGTTTCACATATGCTCCATATCAGTGAGGTGGAGTATATTTTCCCTTGTTTGATTTCCCCTTAGCTTGAACACATCCAATTTTAAAGATGTTTTGTGATGTACGCATGGATGATTAAGCCTTGAAGAAACAGGAATGAGCACAAAACATGTTGGCAGATCCCATACAATGCACATGTTTTCATATTTGATATTTTGTGTAATGTGCTTTCTGCACATTTTCGGCTATAGTTGCCCTCTTTCCCTCTTTTTTATGAATAATATATGTATTATTAAATAAACTTTTTTTGTATTTATAATATATGTATTATTAAATAAACTTTTTTTGAACTTTTTAATGACTGAATATATAAATTTATATATATATATATATATATATATATATATATATATATATATATATACACTCACCGGCTACTTTATTAGGGTACCCCCTGTAGTATGTACACTCACCGGCTACTTTATTAGGGTACCCCTGTTAAATTTCTTGGTAACACAAATTGCTAATCAGACAATCATATGGCAGCAACTCAATTAACTTAGGCATCTAGACAAAATGACTTGCTGAAGTTCAAACCGAGCATCAGAATGGGGAAGAAAGAGGATTTAAGTGACTTTGAACATGGCATGGTTGTTTGTGCCAGGCTGGTCTGAGTATTTCAAAAACTGCTGATCTACTGGGATTATCATGCACAACAATCTCTAGGGTTTACAGAGAATGATCCAAAAAATAGAAAATATCCAGTGAACAGCAATTGTGTGGACGAAAATGCCTTGTTGATGTCAGTGGTCAGAGGAGAATGGGCAAACTGGTTTGAGATGATAGAAAAGGCAACAGTAACTCAAATAACCAGTTGTTACAACCAAGGTATGCAGAATACCATCTCTGAATGCACAATACATTGAACCTTGAAGCAGATGGGCTACAGCAGCAGAAGACCACACTGGGTGCCACCCTGTCAGCTTAGAAGAGAAAACTGAGCCTACAATTCGCAAAGGCTCACCAAAATTGGACAATAGAGGATTGGAATAACGTTGCCTGGTCTAATGAATCTGTGACATTCAGATGGTAGGGTCAGAATTTGGTGTAAACAACATGAAAGCATGGATCCATCCTGCCTTGTATCTATGGTTCAGGCTGGTGGTGTAATGTGTGGAGGACGTTTTGGCACACTTTGGGTCCTTTAGTACCAATTGAGCATCATTTAAACACCACAGCCTACGTGAGTATTGCTGCTGACCATATGCAAACTGAAAATATTTATTAACCTCCTTGGCAGAATTCCTGAGTGTGGCTCTGGGTGAAATTTCATTAACATTAATGGTAACCCCGAGCCACACTCAGGATTGCATCGCTGGATCCTGTAAGAGGTTACTTACCTTGTCCCCAAGATCCCATGATGTACTCCCGATGTGTCCGGCCGCTGGATCTTCCGCCCAATGCTCTGTGTGTCCTGGTGTCCTGGCATAGGTGGGTGTTAACCGGCGCAACATGCTGTCAATGTTTGCCAATAAGAAACTAAAGACTGGAGAAATGGTTGCCTGGCAGAAAGGCAAAATGATAGCACTGTGATGGCATGACAAAAAGATGTGTGCCTAATGAGTACAGTCCATAATACCTCCACTGTTTCAGTATGCAGAAAAGGTGGGAATGAAATCATGAAGCCACAAGTAGTGATAGACCACAATAACACCATGGGAGGTGTTGACATAGCCGACCAAGCAAATACATTCTATCCAGCAATGCAAAAACAGCAAAAAAAGTATTCCAAAAAGATCTTCAGACATTTTCTTGAGCAATGCTTGTGGAATGTCTACATTCTGCTAAAAAAAAAAAGAGTGACAAGCCTATAATTTATTCTTACTTTATTTTGAAAGTGCTGCTGGTGTTGTCGACCCGGAATGCCTGACTGGTCATCACTTCATGGACTACATCCCACCAACTGTGAAAAAGTCAGCATCTACAAGGATGTACGTGGTTTGTTGCTCAAAGCGAGATGACAGAGGAAAGAAAATCTGAAAGGAAACCAGGTTCCATTGTCCTGATAGTGACGTCAGACTTTGTGCAGTCCCATGTTTCAAAATTTTTCATACTCGGGATGTTTACTGAAACAATATGACTAGTAATTAGACATGTGCACACTGAAATATTTTGTTTTGGAATTTCATTTTCGTCCGAAAAATAAATTTATTTAGTTACTCCCGAAATTCTTTTTTATATATTTTGTTTTTCATTAAAAATTGCATTCATCTGAAAATCCAAATTAGTTCAAGAGGAGTTCCCATTTAAAAAAAAAAAAAAAAATTAAAAGTCAGCAGCTACAAATACTGCAGCTGCTGACTTTTAATTGGACACTTACCTGTCCCAGGGTCCAGCGATGTGGGGGATCGAAGCCCCACTCGTCTCCCCCTCTGTTCAGTGGCGCCGACATTGCAACTATGGGCGCCGAGCTGTGGCTTCACAGCCGGGCACCCACTGCGCATGCACGAGCGGCGCCGCACGCCGTGATTGGCCGCTCAGTCATCTGGGACCTGTAATGACAGGGAGGGAGGGAGCAGAGCTGAGCCCTTCCTGTGCCGAGGGGAAGTGATGTCACCAGCCCAGGCACTGAAAGAGGCAGACTACGAGGGAACCCCTAGCAACAGGCATTTAGAGGTAAGTTAAAAAAAAAATTCCATATGTTTTTTTTTTATTTTTTTAGGCACATTCATGCATTTTTTTTTTAGAGTGGAACACCACTTTAAGGTCGAATCTGTCATTGAAGGCTTATGGTGTCTGTCGAATGTTCAAAGAAGATTCGATGGCGCAGCTAAACTGTACGACGCCGTATAGTTTAGCTGCTCCATCGAATCTTCTTAGAACTTTCAACAGACACCATAAGCCAAAGATTCAATGTTTGTATGTTTTTAGCTACTTTGTCGAATCTTCGTCGTTCATGTTGAATGTATATAGTTCAAACAGAAAATGGACTGGTGATAGTGATCACTGATTAGGCAGGTAACAAGATAGGGTATATAGAATCTATATAGAATCTCAATCTATAATATAGAATCTATAATAATAAATCCCCCCCCACAACATGGGCAGCCACTGAGGCACTAGCAACACTAGTATCACTATAAAGTTCACAACACTAATGCCCCGTACACATGATGGGACATTGATCAGACATTCCGACAACAAAATCCATGGATTTTTTCCGACGGATGTTGGCTCAAACTTGTTTTGCATACACACTGTCACACAAAGTTCTCATAATTTCTGATCGCCAAGAACGTGGTCACGTACACCACGTACGACAAGACTATAAAAGGGCAGTTCAGAAGCAAGCGCGGCACCCTTTAGGCCCCGTTTGCTAATCTCGTGTTAGTAAAAGTTTGGTGAGAGACGATTCGCGCTTTTTCAGACTCGTGGTTTTCAGATCGTTTTCTGCTGTTCAGTTTGTGCTTGTGAGTTTGTATCTGTTCTTCAGTGCGTGCAGCGAGCACAATTGTCTTGTCATTGTGTTCGTTCGTTACTGATTTTCAGGTCGCTCTTCACAGGCCTTGCTGTTCTTCAGTGCGTTCTGTTACTTCGTTCAGCCAACCATTTTCTAGCCATGTTGCGTATACATACTCCTCGTAGAGTTTGTGCTGTCTGGGGGCTTGGTGTTGGGGTCCTTACCTTGACACATGTCCAGTCCATGAACAGGGTGGGGAGGAGTTCATGGACCAAGAATTGGTTGCTCCAGCGTGACCAGTTCTGTCACATGCCTTTGCTCCGTGAGATCCGTGAGAATAATCCTGACGATTTCAGGAACTTTCTCCAGATGACGGACCCCGTATTTCACCATTTGTTGGCGTTGCTGACCCCTTATATTAGCAGGCAGGATACCTGCATGGGGCAAGCCATCACTCCGGAGCAGAGGCTCATCGCCACCCTGCGGTATTTGGCGACGGGGAGAAGCCTGCAGGACCTCAAGTTCTCGACAGGCATCTCCCCCCAGGCTCTGGAGATCATAATCCCGGAGACCTGTTCTGCCATCATCCAGGTCCTGCAGAAGGAGTATATTAAAGTAAGATTTTTATCCTTAAAAATCACATTTTATTGTATAGAATGTTTGTTAATATATTGTATTTCTTTCCTTAATCCGTAATTACCATGATTGTAATATGCTGTGAATGTCCCCTTTGTCCTCATGCATGCTGGATTTTTATGTAATTTTTTTTGTCCTTCATACATATTTTCCTTCACTTACCTCCCCAGCATGCTGTCCTGGGCCTATATTCACCTCGTGTAGTCACTTAACAATGTATTTTGTCCATAGTAGTGCTTTACCCTAAACACCCCCTAAAATGTGTCAATTTGTGATGTGTGCTTTAAATTTGGTGTCCCAAAATCTTTTTGAACCCCCCCCAACTGCTAACTCAGCTGATACCAATCCTCTATCTGCTGACTTTGCCAAACCCATACACACTATACCCACCTCTTTTGTGGTCAGATTTCTGGATGAATTCCCCAAAGCATGTAGTGCAAGGGCATGCCTGAATACTTTCAATTGGTACTGTTTCAAGTTTTTGTTACCTATTTTTATCTTGATAGGTAATTGCAGAATGTAAAAATGTGCTCAAATGTGTACAGAGTGTATTTATATCTTTGTATTATGACACTTCTGTCCAGTGGGCTGCCAATAGTGTAAAGTAAGTAGGGGCTGGCCAAAGTAATAAATATTTTTTGTGCATTCATCTCTCAATGAAGTGGAGAGAGAGGGTTACATGTCCAAAACATCCCCCCCATAAAATGTATAAAATGGCCCATGGGGGGGAGGAATCTGATAGGTGGACCTTATACCTTTGTCTTTAAATACTCCCTAAAATAAATGTTATACTGATGTTGGCCAAGAATGTTTGTGTCTAATCTGCTTTCCATGCTTATGTGCAAAATGATTAATATATTTTTCTGGTTTTACTCCACAGTTTCCTTCCAACCCACAGAAATGGCAGACTGTGGCCTCCCATTTTGCCCAGCGGTGGGACTTTCCTAACTGCGGAGGGGCAATTGATGGGAAACACATCCATATCATCCCACCACCCAACTCAGGTTCATACTATTATAATTATAAGGGGTTCAATAGTATTGTGATGTTGGCGGTGGTGTCAGCTACTTATGAGTTCCTGTATGTGGACATGGGGAAGAATGGCCAGATGTCAGATGGGGGAGTCATCGCTGAGACAGAGTTCTACAGGTGTCTCCAGAATGGGAGCTTGGACTTGCCACCTCCAGAAAACAATGTGGAAGGACTCCCATTCGTCTTCGTTGCGGATGAAGCTTTTGCGCTGGGGGACCATCTTATGCGGCCATTCCCGATGAGGACCCTCACCCTGGACCAGAAGGTTTTTAATTACCGGCTGGCCAGAGCTAGAAGAGTGGTGGAGAACACATTTGGAATCATGGCCAGCCCATTCCGCCTATTTCTTCCACCCATACACATGGCGGAATATAAACTGAATCATATCATCCTGGCGTGCTGTGTTCTCCACAACTTTTTAAGGCAAAATTCTGCCAACTATGCTGCCTCAGTGGGGCCTGAGGCCGGAATTCATGTAAATGAACCAAACTTGACGGCGCTTAAGGCTGGCCATCCTGGCTTGCCCCCCCTGAGTGCCCACGAGGTCTGTCTAAGATACCTTGAATACTTTGCGGGTAGGGGGGCCATCAATATGCCAGACAATGTCTGAGCCTTTTTTTAAATAAAAAAAATTAGTTACCTACTAAAATATTTGCTGACATTTATGACTGCTTGTGTTTCTTTTAGCTGACCCTGACTGAAATGTGTGTAGTCCTGAAAATGACGTGATTGTGTAACACTAGAAAGCACTGTTGGGTGTTATTTACTAAAGACAAATATACTTTGCACTACAAGTGCACTTGAGACTGCACTGAAACTGCACTTGTAGTGCAAAGTGGATTTGCCCATAGGAAATAACCCCCATTGTCACAGAAAACACCAATTTTACCACAACAAAAGTTTTGGAGCATTGAAAGAAGAATCCACACATTCTGGATTATCAATCTTTTTAATACAAGCACAATCACATGTGCATTTATAAAAGGTTTTTAAAACAAACCAACATGTTTGTTGTATAACAATTTTTTGGGTCACATTAATAAAAGTCAAAATATCCATTTAAGGTAAAATAGGCATGTTTAAAACAAACAAGAAATACACAAATCTGGAACTTACAAAGTTCAACTTTTGTAGAAATTGAAGGCAATATCAGACATGAGTATTTATAAACTGTGTTTGATGTTGCGTTCAGTAGATGGGGTGAAGTCACCCCTGGAAAAGCCAAATTTTGAAGATGCACACAAATTGCAGAACGTCAACATGTGCTAGCTGCCATCATGGGGGATCAATGGACGTGTTTTGTGGGTGCAACCCCTTCCTCTCAGCTACTTTATTATTGAGGAAGGGGTTGCACCCACAAAACGCGTCCATTGATCTCCCGTAATGGCAGATAGCACATGTTGACACACTGTGTGCATCTTCAAAATTTGGCTTTTCGAGAATATGTCAAAAAAGGTGCAAAAAAAATTTTCAATTCAAAAAACAAAACAAAAAAAGTCAGGGATTTGTAGGTGTTTAAACTCTCCCTAAAACATCAATGATGTTCTTCATTTTGTTTTGAACATCATTGATGTTTTTCTGGATGTTTTCCAAGTCCCTATTACACCCCATGATCTCCCCGATCAGGATCTGGGCACTCTCACTGGTGAAATGTCCTTCATCCACAACATCACGATCACCTAAAAATATAGAACCAAAAACACACCATGTATTATAAATATGCCGGCATACATCTCTTACCTGAGCCTGTGGTCGCAGATACTCACCTGTTGTGGTGACTATTTCGATTATGTCTCCTTCCTCCTCCTCCTGTTGGCTTTGGGGGATTTCTCCTTCTTCTTTAGGTGGGGATCTGTTGTCTCTTCTGATGAGTGGTGTCCTCCGAGTCTTTTCTCCCCTATGTAAAAAAAAGGTATACTTAGCACACAGATATTTGATGGCAGAAATATGAATATGAAACATTGCTTGGAAGCGGGGTACAATTGTCTGTTTTGACAGAGTTCCAAGATGAAGAATTATATTTTTCCTTTGTCAAGCTTGAATACTTACCTGTTTTGTACAAGCTTCACAGATGTAGACATACCTCTATAGTATACACTGGAGCACCTGTGTGGGGCCCCTTAATAAAAAGGGTGTTCTGATGTCCCACACTAGTGCCCCAGTGTCCAGATGTGTAAACAGCTGCTGAGTGTCCTCTCCTTACACAGAATCTAGTTTGCAGTTCATTCTAGTTACAAACCCATCTAGACACCAAGATTATTTGTAGAGAACTAGGCTAGCAAAAATGTATTCAAAATGCACATGTCCAAAACATGGTGTTTTCTATGCCAAACGAACAATGTTTCATACGAACGAATAATGTGCCCATGAACATGAGAGTTGCCATTTTAAACTGTACAACAATAAAGAAAAGCACATGGGGGAGCACCAAAATTAAAAAAAAAAAAATGACATGGGGGTCCCCCTAAATTCCATACCAGGCCCTTCAGGTCTGGTATGGATATTAAGGGGAACCCCGGCCAAATTTTTTTTTAAAAAATGGCGTGGGGTCCCTCTAAAAATCCATACCGGACCCTTATCCGATCACGCAACCTGGCAGGCTGCAGGAAAAGAGGGGGATGAGAGAGCGCCCCCCTCCTGATCCGTGCCAGGCCACATTGGGAGGGTGCTTTGGGGTAGCCCCCCAAAACACCTTGGCCCCATGCTGATGAGGACAAGGGCCTCATCCCCACAACCCTTGGCCGGTGGTTGTGGGGGTCTGCGGGCGGGGGGCTTATCAGAATCTGGAAGCCCCCTTTAACAAGGGGACCCCCAGATCCTGGTCCTCCCCCCTGTGTGAAATGGTAAGGGGGTACAAAAGTACCCCTACCATTTCACTAAAAAGTGTCAAAAATGTTAAAAATGACAAGAGACAGTTTTTGACAATTCCTTTATTTAAATGCTTCTTCTTTCTTCTGTCTTCTTTCTTCTTTCTTCTTTATTCTATTTTCTATCTTCCTTTGGTTTCTTCCTCCATATTCTTCTTCTGGTTCTTCTGGTTCTTCCTCCTGTGTTCTCGTCTGGCATCTTCCTCCGCGGCGTCGGCGTCTTCTTCCCTTCTTCTCCTCGGGACGCTCCGCATCCATGATGGCATGGAGGGAGGCTCCCACTGTGTGACGCTTCTCTCTTCATCTTTTTCTCTTCATCTTTTTCTCTTCATCTTCTTCTCTTCATCTTCTTCTCTTCATCTTCTTTTCGGGCTGCTCTGCATCCATGATGGCATGGAGGGAGGCTCCCACTGTGTGACGCTTCTCCTCTTCTGACAGTTCTTAAATAATGGGGGGGTGGGGCTGACGGTTCTTAAATAATGGGGGGGTGGGGACACCCGGTGACCCCGCCCCCTCGGACGCACGGAGACTTGATGGGGACTTCCCTGTGGGATTCCCCGTGACGTCAGAGGGGGGCGGGATCACCAGTTACGTAACCCCGCCCCTTCTGACGTCACGGGGAATGCCACAGGAAAGTCCCCGTCAAGTCGTCAAGTCTCCGTGCGTCCGAGGGGGGTGGGGTCACTGGGTGGCTCCGCCCCCCAGCTATTTAAGAACTGCCAGAAGAGGAGAAGCGTCACATAGCAGGAGCCTCCCTCCATGCCATCATGGATGCAGAGCGGTCCGAAAAGAAGATGAAGACAAGAAGATGAAGAGAAGAAGATAAAGAGAGAAGTGTCACACAGCGGGAGCCTCCCTCCATGCCATCATGGATGCGGAGCGGCCCGAGGAGAAGAAGGGAAGAAGACGCCGACACCGCGGAGGAAGATGCCGGACGAGAACACCTGATGAAGAACCAGTAGAACCAGAAGAAGAAGAAGATGGAGGAAGAAACTGAAGGAAGATAGAAGATAGAAGAAAGAAGAAAGAAGATAGAAGAAAGAAGAAGCATTTAAATAAAGGAATTGTCAAAAACTGTCTCTTGTCATTTTTAAAATGTTTGACACTTTTTTAGTGAAATGGCAGGGGTACAATACCCCCTTACCATTTCACACAGGGAGGGGCCGGGATCTTAGGGTCCCCTTGTTAAAGGGGCTTCCAGATTCTGATAAGCCTCTCGCCCGCAGACCCCCACAACCACCAGCCAAGGGTTGTGGGGATGAGGCCCTTGTCCCCATCAACATGGGGACAATGTGTTTTGGGGGGCTACCCCAAAGCACCCTCCCAATGTTGAGGGCATGTGGCCTGTTACAGTTCAGGAGGGGGAGCGCTCTCTCGTCCCCCCTCTTTTCCTTCGGTCTGCCAGGTTGCGTGCTCAGATAATGGTCTGGAATGGATTTTTGGGGGGACCCCATGCCATTTTTTTTTTAAATTTTGGCGTGGGGTTCCCCTTAAAATCCATACCAGAACTGAAGGGTCTGGTATAGATTTTGAGGGGGACCCCACGCCATTTTTTAAAAAAAAATTTGGCTGGGGTTCCCCTTAATATCCATACCAGACCTGAAGACCTGTTTGGAATTTAGGGGGAACGCACGTCATTTTTTTTTTAAATTTTGGTTCGAGGTTCCCCTGTGGAGAATTCCCATGCCATTTTTATCAATGAACTTTTATGTGTATTGTCGGACCGGCAATTCATTAATAGCCGCAAGTAGTTTTAAATTACTTTTTTCCTTTGAAATGTCATTTTGCTGTCAGACTGTTCTAAACACGGGAAACATGCGCCCCTTTACAGGCATAATATAGACACCCCCCCAGGTACGAAATTTAAAAGGATATTACACTTTTATTGTTTCACTTTAAGCATTATTAAAATCACTGCTCCAGAAAAAACTGCCTTTTTTTGCATTGATCCATGTCCCCTGGAGCAGGACCCAGGTCCCCAAACTCTTTTTATGACAATACCATGAATATAAGCCTTTAAAATTAGCACTTTTGATTTCTCCCATAGACTTTTAAAAGGGTGTTCCGCGGCATTCGAATTTGCGGCGAACACCCCAAATTGTTCGCTGTTCGGCGAACTGGCGAACAGCCGATGTTTGAGTCGAGCATGAGTTTGACTCGAAGCTCATCCCTACTCTTGACAACTTTCGCCATGATCTTGGCCTTTCTGACATTAGGGTTGGGGTAAGGTCCATACTTCCCGTCATAGTCGGCCCTCTTCAGGATGTCGACCATCTCCAACTTCTCCCCAAAGGACATATTTGAGGCCTTAAATCATCTCCTCTGGGATCGGGACGTTTCTGGCTCCGAGCTTTCCTCCTCCTCCTCCTTGTTGCTGTAATTAGCACGCACCTGCTGTGTCTCCGCCATGTGCTCTTCCCCCACTGCGAGAATGGGCGGGGAATAGACTAGAAAGAACATCAGGGGCGGGCAGAGTTTCACGCATGCGCAGTGTATATAAAGCGTAACACACATGCGTCTTACGTACGATCTGTGAGCGGAGGAAGGAGTATCGGAAACGCCGATCGTGATAACGAAGGTAACATTTAAACTTGGGCCAATACTGATTCTAGATTGAGGCCTATATTGGGAGAAGATTAGGAGACTTTAGGCCAACCTTATGCCGCGTACACACGGTCGGACTTTCTATCCTACTTGGTCCGGCACACTTTCCGACGGACTTTGTCCGCCAGGTGCGCCGGACTTTAAAACGGACGGACTTGCCCACACACGCCCGGACTTTCCGGCGGGCTAAGTCCGCCCATCTTTCCGACGGACTTTCGCCGGAGTTCCGGCGGATTTTCAGAATGAACGGACTTGCCCACACACGGACAAGTCCGTTCATTTTGAACGTGACTCAGGTGCGACGGGACTAGAAAAGGATGTCAATCTTGCCGCTTTTATCGGCGAGATTGACACCTTGCGAGCCCCGTCGCGGGGCATACCAGGCCCTTAGGTCTGGTATGGATTATAAAGGGAAACCCCTACGCCGAAAAAACGGCGTGGGGTCCCCCCTAAAATCCATACCAGACCCCGATCCGAGCACGCAGCCTGGCCGGTCAGGAAAGGGGGTGGGGACGAGCGAGCGCCCCCCCCCCTCCTGAACCGTACAAGGCCACATGCCCTCAACATGGGGGGGTGGGTGCTTTGGGGGAGGGGGGCCGCCCTGCGGCCCCCCCCACCCCAAAGCACCTTGACCCCATGTTGATGAGGACAAGGGCCTCTTCCCGACAACCCTGGCCGTTGGTTGTCGGGGTCTGCGGGCGGGGGCTTATCAGAATCTGGGAGCCCCCTTTAATAAGGGGGCCCCCAGATCCCGGCCCCCCACCCTATGTGAAAGAGTATGGGGTACATGGTACCCCTACCCATTCACCTAAGGAAAAAGTGTAAGTAATAAAACACACTACACAGGTTTTTAAAATATTTTATTAAACAGCTCCGGGGGGGGGGATCTTCCTCCGGCTTCGGGGGTCAACATCACCCAGTGACCACGCCCCCTAAAACGTCACAGTCCCAGCATGCCCAGGGACTGTGACATCAAAAGGGGGCGGGGTCTCTGCCTATATAAGTCACAACGCAGCCCTCGGAGAGCAGTCCAGCCGGAGAGAGCGTCGTGTCAACATCTGGAGAAGAGAAGAAGACAAGAAGTTCGGACCTCTGCTGGCAAGAGAGCTACCTGAAGACAGCAGAGGAGCTGGCCGAAGAACTGGAGAGAAGAGAGCGGAGAAGAACCAACCGGACGCCGGGAGAAGATGAAGCGGAGGGACCCCCGAAGCCGGAAGAAGACCCCCGAAGCCGGAGGAAGATCCCCCCCCCGGAGCTGTTTAATAAAATATTTTAAAAACCCGTGAAGTGTGTTTTATTACTTACACTTTTTCCCTAGGTGAATGGGTAGGGGTACCATGTACCCCATACTCATTCACATAGGGTGGGGGGCCGGGATCTGGGGGCCCCCTTATTAAAGGGGGCTCCCAGATTCCGATAAGCCGCCGCCCGCAGACCCCGACAACCAACGGCCAGGGTTGTCGGGAAGAGGCCCTTGTCCTCATCAACATGGGGACAAGGTGCTTTGGGGTGGGGGGGGCCGCAGGGCGGCCCCCCTCCCCCAAAGCACCCACCCCCCATGTTGAGGGCATGTGGCCTGGTACGGTTCAGGAGGGGGGGGGCTCGCTCGTCCCCACCCCCTTTCCTGACCGGCCAGGCTGCGTGCTCGGATCGGAGTCTGGTATGGATTTTAGGGGGGACCCCACGCCGTTTTTTCGGCGTAGGGGGTTCCCTTTATAATCCATACCAGACCTAAGGGCCTGGTATGCCCCGCGCTCGCCGCAATAGGAAAATTTGTTTTTCCTATTGCAGCGAGCGCGAGATGCAATACCCTGCCCTCGTGTCGTATCTGGTCTGTCGGACCAGCATACACACGAGCGGGCTTTCCGTCGGACCAGCACACACACGAGCGGACTTTCCGCCCGAAACTGAGTCCGGCGGAAAGATTTAAAACTTTCTTCAAATCTAGGTCCAGCGGGCTTTTGGGAAAAAGTCAGTCGGAAAAGTCCGCCGGCGCCTACACACGGGCGGATTGTCCGGTACACTCTGGTCCGCCGGACCAAGTATGCCGGAAAGTCCGACCGTGTGTACGCGGCATTAGGGTTTATCTTGTGTTGTGTCTTGCAGATAAAATGGGTGGCTTCAATGACCACAACTTCCTCCCCCTGTTCATAGACATGTAAAAGGCGCTGGAGAAACTGCTGGAGGTGGTGAAGCCGGTGGTCCCCACAGCAACCATCCTCTATTTAAAAGCCAAAATTGGTGGCCTGAGGAGCACTTATCTTAGGGAGGGCAAGAAGGTCCAGGATTCCCAGAGATCAGGAGCTGCAGCAGATGACGTTTATGTCCCCAGGCTGTGGTACTATGAGAGACTGCGATTTCTGTCAGACCAGACAGATGTCAGGGAATCCCTCTCAACCCTTCCTTCCACTCTTCCTTCCACCCTATCTTCCACCCCAGCTGAGGCTTCTGATGTCCAACCTGGGACTTCCAGCCAGGAAGAAGTGGAGGAGCCCAGCTGGAGTCAGGTATAGCATTCTTGTACAGATTTCTGGTCAAGAAATAAATTATGTTTACTAGATGTTATTATTGATCACTAATTGCTGATTTAATAAAGTGTTTTACATATCAATAGACAGTAGTGGGCACAAATAATTGGGACAAGAATGAAAAATGCTGGCCTCAGAATCATAGTCTGTTATATTTGTTAACATTCAATTTGCAACAGTCATGAGATGAAAATTGTGTGTGATTGATGAAGAAAAAACTAAAACGATGTCCCTCTTTCATACACAGGAAGACCTCAGCCAGGAGGAGGCTGTGGAATGTGACACACAGGAGGAGGCTGTGGAATGTGGCAGCCAGGAGGAGGCAGGGGTTAGTGGCAGCCAGGAGGAGGTGGGGCTAAGTGGCAGCCAGGAGAAGGCCGGGTCCAGTAGGAGCCTGACAGAATCACAGGTCCCTCCCCTCCTCCTTCCAAACAAAAGACCCAGGAAGGGGAGTAACGTGCAGGATTAAGTGCTCAGGTTGATTCAGGAGGCTTCTGCGTCCCTCAGAGCCTTTCCCACTCCAGAAGAGGCCTTTGCCTCCATGGCTGCCACCAAACTGCAGGGCATGCAGGAGGGCCAACGCCTCATGTGTGAGGACCTTCTTTATAAAGCCTTAACTAAGGGGGTGAGGGGCGAAATCACACCAAATACCCACCTGTGTGACTTGGACCATCCTCCTCCTCCTCATGCCACAACTCCACCACCACAGACACAGCGTGGAAGGAAGCGTGGAAGGAAGACAAGAAAGTGATGGCCCTAGGTTCAGTCTGGTCTGAGAAAAGATGCAGGCTCTTGTATGACCACAGCCTGGGGACATGTATGTCATCTGCTGCTGTTCAGGATTCTCTTGGACTTCTGGACCAGACTGCACTCCCTTAGATATGGACTCCTCAGGCCACCAATTTTGGCAGGAAATAATTCATGTGTGCCCTGGGGGCCAAAGGCTTCACCAATTTCTAATGTTTCTCCAGCATTGCCTCCCTCTTTGTTTGGTTCAGATCCCTTAATAAAGGTTTTTTGGTTTCAATTATACTCACCTATGTGTGTTTTCCTTCAAAAAGGAAAGTTTGTTTGTGAGGAGGCAGGTACATTTCAAAAATACAATGTGAAATTAACAAGGGACAATAACACCAAGCAACCTCCTTGAGATTAAATAATACAAGATAATAATAGTGTTGTGGTAACTTGACACACAAAACACACACAAAAATATTCTGGAGTAAAAAAAAAAAAAAACTCAGGCTTGAAAAAAATAATAACCCCCAAAAAAACAAACATTTTTGAGTCAGATGTGACAAACAAAAATATTATATTGATAAAATCACAATCAATAATAAAGAAAGAAGTTTGTGTGAAAGTTTGTGTAAATATGAGCAGCAAAACAACTTCATTCTTCTCACATTATAAAGAAGAACAGAGTGCGCTGCATTAAACAATTTAAAACATTGCAGCCTGATGAAAGTGCTATATCCATTCCGAACGCTAATTTTACCAGACCGAGCTGTTCCATTTAGGAATTTCTTCTGAGCATGCCTGGCACTTTGTGCATCGGAATTGTCCACACACGGTCGGAATTGACGTGATCGGATTTTGTTGTCGGAAAATTTTATAGCCTGCTCTCAAACTTTGTGTGTCGGAAAATCCAATGGAAAAAGTCAGATGGAGCCCACACACGGTCGGAATTTCCGACAACAAGCTCCGATCGCACATTTTCCATCAGAAGATCCGACCGTGTGTACAGGGCATAACACAATAGCAGCAGATTATTATGAAAAAGTTAAGTTGAACTGTAGCTTGCTTCATTATTGTTCTGCTGCTGTGCTTATGCTTAATTGCTAAATAATTCAGGTTCTCTGACAAACGGACCAGCTAAGATTGACTGTATTCTGAAATGATTCAGTGTGTGTGTCTCCCTCTGCTAGCAATCGTAAGTGAAAGAAAGTTGGCTGTACAAGTGTACTTAGTTCTAGCTATTGTACTGCTCCTCCTCTTTGGTTACAATCAGCCAATAACATTCATCATTATCATTATTTTTATTTTACTTCCCCCACCCAATTCCAGCAGCGATCTTTTCTCTCTATGTCGAATCATTTCTCTCTATGTCGAATCTTTTCTCTCTATGTCAAATCTTTTCTCTCTATATAGAATATTCTTGGACTAATAGAGTTAAGGTTAGGCACATTCAAACACAGGCTCGATAGACACAGATTGTTATTGTCAGCATCATATCGAACCTCCTATCTATATTCAACTGTTGTCACAACAAAAACGAAAATAAAGCATTTGTTCATGTTGGATCTTTCATTTTTCGGATTCTGCACTTTTGTTATAGTTTGTTAAAACGATAACTAAAATACCTGAAATTCGGACGAAAATGCATTCGGACGAAAACGAATGCACATGTGTCCTAGTAATATTGCACCCTTGTCTATACAGATTTCAGTGTTTTTGATTTGATTATATTATTGACTAAAATGTATTGAATAAAAATGTATTATTATTATATTTTTTGTTATTTATTATATTATAAATAATGATTTTGTGTTTTCAAACTTTGTCATACCCGGGATGTCTACTAGACTCCTGTTTGGACAGATTTAAGTGAGTTATTCCTAAAAATTACAGGCATACAATATAAAACGCCAAATGTCCATGCAAAACAATGTACCACTTACAGCATCAAAAATCGGACATAATCATACAACCGGGGAGGTAATATTGTTTCAGTCAACAAGCATTTAGGGCAATTTTTACATATTTTTTATCTTAAAGATACTCTATCACTGGTGGAACAATGGGAAAACTGGAAGGTATGCATCAGTTTTTTTAACTTTTCTGTCATGGCGGAATGCCAGTTTGTTCTGAAAGGCAAAGTCATGACACTTCCAGGTAGAATATGCAAGTGAAGGCGCAAAGAACTGGCGATAACAACAATAACAACAATAGTAAGAACAAAGGGATAGGGAACAAACTGAAATATTTCCAGTCTCACATTACATTAAATGGATAGATAATGTCCACATGTATATGTCCAAAGTAGAGAAATTGAGTATTTCATTAACATATATAGGGTAAGGTCTCACTGTCATGTGGACATGAGGAGTTCAAGTTAATAATGATAAGTTAATAATGATAAGTCCACGAGCAGGGCTGCCTTCATCAAGAAATGAAACCACATTCCAATCCTAAGGAAAAGCAAAAGAGAGAGGCGCCTCTGGGTGCAGACTAAAAACAAGGTTTATTTCATAAAAAGGTAATAATCATCAAACTCACATGTTGAAGGTCGTCAGTAAGCATAAAATAGTAATCAATACTGAGGAGGACATCATCCATCAAAGGTACAAGACAGTCAAGGACAACTCCTAGCAGGGGGCTCTGCCTGTGTGTGAGGAGAGGTACCGCTGAGATGTAAGGCCGGCCGCAGCGGTGACAAGTCACGGTACTAGGCAGAGAGCATGGAAGACTGTAAACATCCGGCGAGGAGTGATGACGTCATGTGTCGAGCGACGCGTTGCAGGGCGTACGGGCTGTGATAACGTGACAGCCGCGCCCCTTCATCAGGCTCCAGGCTCACTTCCAGGTAGTGTGAGGATTTGCCTCTAAGCCCTGTTATGCCGCAAACACACAGGTGGACTTTTCGACCGGACTGGTCCGACAGACTTTTCAGCGGAATTTCAACGGACTTTTGATGGACTTCCGTCAGACTTTCTAACGAACGGACTTGCCTGCATGCGATCACACCAAAGTCTGACGGATTCGTACGTGATGACGTACACCGGACTAAAATTAGGAAGTTGATAGCCAGTAGCCAATAGCTGCCCTAGTGTTGGTTTTTGTCCGTCGGACTAGCATACAGATAAGTGGATTTCTGGGTCCGGCGGAGTTACGACGTAAAGATTTGAAGCCTGTTCCAAATCTAAAGTCCGTCAGATTTGCAACTGGAAAAGTCCGCTGAAGGTCCGGTGAAGCCCACACATGATCAGATTGTCCGCCGGATTTGGTCCGTCGGCGTCCGTCAGACCAGTCCGGTCGAAAAGTCCGACCGTGTGTACGCCCCATAAGCCTTACTAGCCAAAAGGAATGTGCCGTGACCGGAGAGGACAAGCTGGCTTTGTCACTCCCAGGAAGTGCTGAAACATTGCCCATCATAACTGCTGAACATGCAAGACAGGCATGCGGAAGTCCGGCGACCAATCTTTTTTTTTTTTTTTTAGGTCATTGAGACACTTTGTTAATCCCAAAATAATACTCATAGTTTGGGTGTAATATTTCCGACTCTGTCTGTTTTCGTACTGAAGAATAACTTAAAAAATGTGATGCTGGCTGTTTCCATCTTGCTTGTGGGCATGTGAAGTTTACAAGCATTGATTTCTGGGATGCGGTGAATGCTGTTCAATCACAGCTTGTTAACGCACATGATCATTGTTTCCGCACTGATTCTTGGGAAGCCTGACACTAAGCTCCCAGGAGACAGTGCGGCGCCGGGGAAAGGCAATAAACACTCCCATGGAAGGAGAGACAGGAAGTGCCACAATAAAGTACAGTATAAAGGTAATTACAGCGATAAAAAAAAAATTTTGTGCGGCATTTGAACATCTATGCAATTAACTGAAGGGGGTAAGATTAAGTTAAAAATTTGAGAGTGGAACCCCGGTTTAAAAGTCTGCTGCAGTTATGAGCACCGCTCAGTGGTTGAGCTTCAGAATACTTGCAGCACCCCTTTCCCCAGCTCCCCAAATACAGAGTCTTTAGTTTTAGTTGATAACTAGAGGTTATTTTTAGTAAAGCTTTAATTAGTTGTGAACCTGGCTATTATCTTGTTTGATGTTTTCTATACACGGCATGCATGGCTAGCAGTGACACTGCCCTGATATTGCATACTATCATTATGAAAAGTATTACCCATATGTCCAATGGCAGTATAACAATATGGCAGCTGCAACTGCTGACTTTTTTTTTAAAGATTCCAGGCCTGTCATCCTGATCCTGGGTTCTCTACTTAGTCACTGATCTAGAAAAGGTATGTAGAATGGGACTTTAAACCTTTGCAATTTCAATACTAAGTAGATATTGAGTACATGTTAACCACTTCAAGCCTGGACTGTTTTACTCCCTTTCTGCCCAGGCCATATTTCAGCACTGTCACACTTTGAATGACAATTACCTAGCCATGCAACACTGTACCCAAATGAATTGTATATATTTTTTAAGACAAACAGAGCTTTCTTTTGGTAGTATTTAATCACCACTGTGTTTTGTTGTTTTGTTTTTTTTTGCTATATAAAGGTAATAATATGTTTTTTCACTGACAGCATGGGCATACTTAGAATCACAATCCAAAACACATTCTTCTACTCCTCCTAAGTATGAAAATGCCACATGTGTGGGACTTTTTAACCGGTTGGACTGATTATGTACCAGAAATTGTATCTTGTGCTTCACACAAATCAATCAATTGTATCAAAACCAATATATTGTTATGATTGCCTCTACTGTATATGAGTGGTCAGGGAATATAGTTTAGTGTAGCATCATCTATAGCAGTCCCTGTTCCTATAACCCAAGCAAGCCAAACCTACCAGTACGTGGCTGTCCCAGGAATGCCACATTCAGTGGCCAGGAAGTACAGGAGGCTTAAAAAAGGAAGAACGCAAACATTCTTGTGGTTCCAGGAGTGCAGTTGTCTGCAGGAGATGGCTGAGACTGGGGTCTATCACAAACATAGTCAGTCAGATGTGCAGATGGATCAGTTCAAGTAGCAGGCAGCAAAATGGCCAGCAAACAGGCAAAGGATTGGTCCATACAGCAGGCAAACATGTGGTCAATAAACAGGCCAGGCAGCAAGCAGAACCATCATTGCACTGGTGTGGTGGTGATCTGGAAGACTGTTACTGGCTGCATCGGTTTGGTGATACTGGGACATATGTAGTGGCAATCAGGAACACTGTTGCTGGCTTACAGTGGTCTGGTGACACTGGGACTGTTGTGGTGACAATCAGAGACATTCATTTGGTGATACTGCAATTGGTGTGGCAGTGTTAAAGAAGACTGTTATTGGCATGCACTGGTCTGGTCACACTGGGACTTGTTTGGCAGTGATCAGGAAAACCGTTGCTGGCTGCCTTGGTCTGGTGTGATGGCATTTAGGAACACAAATTCTAGCTACACTGGTTTGGCAACACTGTGACTGGTGTAGTGGTGATTAAGGATGAGCCAAACACACCCCCCCAGTTCGGTTTGCACCAGAACTTGCGAACAGGCAAAAAATTTGGACGAACATATGAACACCTTTAAAGTCTATGGGACACAAACATAAAAAAATCAAAAGTGCTCATTTTAAAGGCTTACATGCAAGTTATTGTCATAAAAAGTGTTTGGGGACCCGGGTCCTGCCCCAGGGGACATGTATCAATGCAAAAAAAAGTTTTAAAAACTGACATTTTTGGGAGCAGTGATTTAAAGAATGCTTAAAGTGAAACAATAAAAATGAAATATGAAAAAAGGGGTGAGGGCGGGTGCCACCTGATGACGTAAACGGGTGACCCCACCCTGAACTATATAACAGCTGTCACCGAGAAGACGCATCACTCAACGTTAGCCTCCCATGGAGGCAGAGCAGTTGCGGCTTTTTTTTTTTTTTTCTTCAGCTCGTCGGGCGGCGTGAGATGGATCTACATCGCGGGACATTTTTATTATTTTTTTTTTTATAAAGGACTTGTCCCAAAGTGTCTCCTGTCTTTTATATACCCACCCCACCCTACTAAAATACTCTCACCCCCAGACCATCCTAACCACACTATCTGCTGCAGCTCTTACAGTACTTACCAATACTTTACTACACACCCAAAATGACAACAGCCTCCCACGACGCTACCAACCCACTGGTTAAACTTGTTTTGCTCAATGCCAGGGGTCTCAATACCCCAGAAAATCACTCCAAACTCCTCCTCACTATGTCCCGAAGCAAGGCAGACATCGTTTTCGTGCAGGAAACACATTTTCGCTCCGAATGCCATACCGAAACTGCGCAACCTCCATTACCCCAAGGTATATCATGCAACTAATCCCTTGCACAAATCAAAAGGGGTCTCAATACTCATAGCAAAATGCTGCCCATTCCAAATCACTGACACACTTATGGATCAAAAGGGTAGATACCTCTTCCTGAAAGATTCACTTTTCGGTAAAGCAATCACCTTAGCAAATATATATGCTCCAAACATCCGTCAAGTACCATTCTTCCGCACCATAA
This sequence comes from Lithobates clamitans, assembly GCA_037952925.1. Lineage (NCBI taxonomy): Eukaryota > Metazoa > Chordata > Amphibia > Anura > Ranidae > Lithobates > Lithobates clamitans. The sequence continues at coordinate 1,593,767 of JBBGZY010000288.1, read as the reverse complement.
CCGATCTCTTAACAAACTTCCAAGAGGGCACCCTGGTGTTAGGGGGAGACTTCAACGCCCCGCTATCTCCGATCCAAGACACATCAACCGGCACATCATCTTTACCATACACAGCCCTGAAAACAATTAAATCCCAGCTCCGATGCTTATTGCTCCACGATACTTGGCGCACCAAAAACCCTGAAGGCAAAGACTAGGGATGAGCTTCGAGTTCGAGTCGAACTCATGTTCTACTCGAACATTGGCTGTTCGCAAGTTCGCCGAACAGCGAACAATTTGGGGTGTTCGCGGCAAATTCGAATGCCGCGGAACACCCTTTAAAAGTCTATGGGAGAAATCAAAAGTGCTAATTTTAAAGGCTAATATGCAAGTTATTGTCATAAAAAGTGTTTGGGGACCTGGGTCCTGCCCCAGGGGACATGGATCAATGCAAAAAAAAGTTTTAAAAACGGCCGTTTTTTCAGGAGCAGTGATTTTATTAATGCTTAAAGTCAAACAATAAAAGTGTAATATCCCTTTAAATTTCGTACCTGGGGGGTGTCTATAGTATGCCTGTAAAGGGGCGCATGTTTCCTGTGTTTAGAACAGTCTGACAGCAAAATGACATTTGGAAGGAAAAAACTCATTTAAAACTACCCGCGGCTATTGCATTGCCGACAATACACATAGAAGTTCATTGATAAAAACGGCATGGTAATTCCCCACAGGGGAACCCCGAACCAAAAAAAAAAAAAAAAAAATGATGTGGGGGTCCCCCTAAATTCCATACAAGGCCCTTCAGGTCTGGTATGGATATTAAGGGGAACCCCAGCCAAAATTTAAAAAAAAAATTGACGTGGGGTTCCCCCTAAATTCCATACCAGACCCTTCAGGTCTGGTATGGATTTTAAGGGGAACCCCGCGCCAAAAAAAAAAAAAAAAAAGGCGTGGGGTCCCCCTAAAAATCCATACCAGACCCTTATCCGAGCACGCAACCTGGCAGGCCGCAGGAAAAGAGGGGGGGACGAGAGTGCGGCCCCCCCCCCCTCCTGAACCGTACCAGGCCACATGCCCTCAACATTGGGAGGGTGCTTTGGGGTAGCCCCCCAAAACACCTTGTCCCCATGTTGATGAGGACAAGGGCCTCATCCTCACAACCGTGGCCGGTGGTTGTGAGGGTCTGCGGGCGGGGGGCTTATCGGAATCTGGAAGCCCCCTTTAACAAGGGGACCCCCAGATCCCGGCCCCCCCCCTGTGTGAAATGGTAAGGGGGTACTTACCCCTACCATTTCACTAAAAAACTGTCAAAAATGTTAAAAATGACAAGAGACAGTTTTTGACAATTCCTTTATTTAAATGCTTCTTCTTTCTTCTTTCTTCCTTCATCTTCTTCTTCTTCTGGTTCTTCTGGCTCTTCTGGTTCTTCCTCCGGCGTTCTCGTCCAGCATCTTCTCCGCGGCGTCTTCTATCTTCTTCTCCTCGGGCCGCTCCGCACCCATGGCATTTGGGGGGAGGCTCCCGCTCTTCTCTTCATCTTCTTCTCTTCTTCATCTTCTTCTTCATCTTCTTCTTCTTCTTCTTCTTCCTTCTTCTCTTCTTCCTGTCTTCTCCGGGCCGCTCCGCAATCCATGCTGTGGCATGGAGGGAGGCTCCCGCTGTGTGACGGCGTCTCTTCGTCTGACGGTTCTTAAATAACGGGGGGCGGGGCCATCCGGTGACCCCGCCCCCCTCTGACGCACGGTGACTTGAGGGACTTCCCTGTGACGTCACGGGGAATGCCACAGGAAAGTCCCGTCATGTCACCGTGCGTCAGAGGGGGGCGGGGTCACCGGGTGGCCCCGCCCCCCGTTATTTAAGAACCGTCAGACGAAGAGACGCCGTCACACAGCGGGAGCCTCCCTCCATGCCACAGCATGGATTGCGGAGCGGCCCGGAGAAGACAGGAAGAAGAGAAGAAGAGAAGAAGGAAGAAGAAGAAAAAGAAGAAGAAGAAGATGAAGAAGAGAAGAAGATGAAGAGAAGAGCGGGAGCCTCCCCCCAAATGCCATGGGTGCGGAGCGGCCCGAGGAGAAGAAGATAGAAGACGCCGCGGAGAAGATGCTGGACGAGAACGCCGGAGGAAGAACCAGAAGAGCCAGAAGAACCAGAAGAAGAAGAAGATGAAGGAAGAAAGAAGAAAGAAGAAGCATTTAAATAAAGGAATTGTCAAAAACTGTCTCTTGTCATTTTTAACATTTTTGACAGTTTTTTAGTGAAATGGTAGGGGTAAGTACCCCCTTACCATTTCACACAGGGGGGGGGCCGGGATCTGGGGGTCCCCTTGTTAAAGGGGGCTTCCAGATTCCGATAAGCCCCCCGCCCGCAGACCCTCACAACCACCGGCCACGGTTGTGAGGATGAGGCCCTTGTCCTCATCAACATGGGGACAAGGTGTTTTGGGGGGCTACCCCAAAGCACCCTCCCAATGTTGAGGGCATGTGGCCTGGTACGGTTCAGGAGGGGGGGGGGGCCGCACTCTCGTCCCCCCCTCTTTTCCTGCGGCCTGCCAGGTTGCGTGCTCGGATAAGGGTCTGGTATGGATTTTTAGGGGGACCCCACGCCTTTTTTTTTTTTTTTTTTGGCGCGGGGTTCCCCTTAAAATCCATACCAGACCTGAAGGGTCTGGTATGGAATTTAGGGGGAACCCCACGTCAATTTTTTTTTTAAATTTTGGCTGGGGTTCCCCTTAATATCCATACCAGACCTGAAGGGCCTTGTATGGAATTTAGGGGGACCCCCACATCATTTTTTTTTTTTTTTTTTTTGGTTCGGGGTTCCCCTGTGGGGAATTCCCATGCCGTTTTTATCAATGAACTTCTATGTGTATTGTCGGCAATGCAATAGCCGCGGTAGTTTTAAATGTTTTTTCCTTCCAAATGTCACTTTGCTGTCAGACTGTTCTAAACACGGGAAACATGCGCCCCTTTACAGGCATACTATAGACACCCCCCAGGTATGAAATTTAAAGGGATATTACACTTTTATTGTTTGACTTTAAGCATTATTAAAATCACTGCTCCTGAAAAAACGGCCGTTTTTAAAACTTTTTTTTGCATTGATTCATGTCCCCTGGGGGAGGACCCGGGTCCCCAAACACTTTTTATGACAATAACTTGCATATTAGCCTTTAAAATTAGCACTTTTGATTATTCATGTTCGTGTCCCATAGACTTTAACGGCGTTCGCGTGTTCGAACGAATTTTTTTCCTGTTCGCATGTTCTGGTGCGAACCGAACAGGGGGGTGTTCGGCTCATCCCTAGCAAAGACTATACATTCTACTCAAAACCTCATAACCGTTACTCAAGGATAGACTATCTATTCCTATCACAAACAGACCTTCCCTTGCTCCATCAAACCTCCATTGACCCAATGTTCATCTCAGATCATCATCCCATTTCCCTGACATTGAAATTCCCTGCTACCTCATCTCGATCAAACACATGGAGATTAGATCTATCCTTACTGACTGATCCCTCTATCGCTGCAGAAATTGAAAAGCGGCTACAACACTTCTTCCTCGAAAACGATCCCAATGACACTTCTCCGCTCACTAATTGGGAAGCACATAAAAGTGTAATCAGAGGCACTTTCATGGCGGCAGCTGCCAAATGTGATCGAGAACGACGGAAACAATATTCTGACCTTATTACCCGAATCCACAAACTCGAAAACACGCACAAACATTCTCAAGCCCTAACCACTCTGACAGACCTGGTACAAGCTAGAAAAGACCTCTTAAACATAATCGACCAGCAAATTCAACGCAAATACATACTTGCCAAAAAAAGTTCTATGAACATGGCAACAAGGTCAGTAAACTCTTGGCAAAAGCCATACAAACGGAAAAATCTGACATGACGATACATTCCGTTGTAGATCCGTCGGGAAAAAAATTGAATCAGACACCTGATATAGCTAAACAATTTGTTAAATTTTACAATAAATTATACAATCTCCCTCAATTGGACCCACCTACTGATGACACCAGTAGGAAACAAATGATTGTTCAATTCTTGGAACAATATGGTCCCACAAAAATTCCAGAATCCACTGCCCAAGACCTAGCCTCCCCATTAACAACTGATGAAGTCAACCGGGCATTGACACAATTGAAACCAGGTAAAAGCCCTGGCCCTGATGGTCTACCAGCAGGGTACTGCAAATCATACACGAAAATACTCATCCCGGCTTTTTTGACTGCTTACAATTCTTTTGCTACCCCCACAGAACCACCACGAGAGCTCCTAACCGCCCACATAGCGGTAATTCTGAAGCCAGATAAAGATCCCTCTTTAGTTAGTAACTACCGCCCCGTCTCGTTACTTAACGTTGACCTTAAATGGTATGCAAAAACTCTTGCAAATCGACTCCTCCCTTTCATACCACAACTTATAGATCTTGACCAAGTCAGCTTCATCCCGGGGAGAGAAGCGAGAGATAACACTCTCAAAGCTATTAATATTCATCACTGGCTTACGTCTACAAATACCAGGAGATTTATGCTCTCGCTCGACCGTGGAGAAGGCATTCGACAGACTAGCATGGGATTTTATGACAGAAACCCTAAAAGCTTTAGGCCTCCCATCGACAATGTTTAACTTCATATTTGCCCTATACTCAAATCCCACTGCAAGAGTTCGAGTGAACGGTCATCTGTCGGATGCCTTCTCCGTGTCGTATGGAACCCGGCAGGGATGCCCTCTCTCTCCCTTAATCTTTATTCTCTCCCTTGAACCGCTACTAAATCGCCTTAGAGCTAATCCGGACATAGAGGGCATAGATATAAAACACCAAACATTTAAACTAGCAGCCTTTGCAGACGACATCCTACTCTTTCTTACGGAACCGCTTACAACAATCCCAAACTTACTCAAAGACTTCCAAACCTTTCACACCCTAACTAATCTGAAAATAAACTTCTCCAAATCGACTGCACTTAACGTCTCCCTTGACCATGACATATGCCATCAATGCCAAAACAATTTCCCATTCAAATGGAATAACCACGCAATTACCTACCTAGGTATACAACTACCGACCTCTCTAAACGACCTATACTCCTTAAACCATGCTACAATACTACAAAAAATAATACTTGATTTGAAAAAATGGTCCACTGGACTTTTTTCATGGTTCGGAAGAATCGCAATTATCAAGATGAATATCCTTCCCAGAATCTTATACATCCTACAAACGATCCCAATTAAACTTCCACAAACTTTCTTCTCTACTTACAAAATGGTTTGCACAAATTTTATCTGGGGCACAAAAAGACCGAGACTAGACTTCGCGAGACTGACTACTCCTAAACTCCTAGGTGGCTTGGGACTCCCAGACATCTGTAAATACCAACAGGCTTGTCACTTAGCTAGGATTGTGGACTGGAATATACACATTAAAAACAAGGACTGGATACACTTAGAACAATCATTTTCGGACATACCTATAGCACAACTCCCGTGGACTGAACCCTGGTACATTCCCGCTCTATCTAAAAACCATCCATTAATTAACCCAACTTTAGCCACATTCCACACAGCATGCAAAAAATACAAACTTTCCTCATTACATGGCCCTATGACACCTCTTCGACTAAATCCGGATTTTACACCAGGAATGCACACCTCCTTTTTAGTAGACCATTGGCTCTACCCAACTGTTCGTGCAGAACACTTCTTTAACGATGCGCACCTTTTGACTCAATCCGCTTTGGCAACTAAATTGAATATAGACACTTTTCCCTTCTGGACATACGTCCAACTGAGGCACTTCTTCAATAAACCCAAACCCAGACCTGATTGGTCCAGAGGCACTACCAAGTTTGAGCACTTATGTTTAAGCGAGAAAGCTCAAAGCCACCTTATTTCTCAAATATACACCCTACTATTTATCACTCATACACCTGAGAAGCATTGGACCATTCAAAAATGGGAACGAGATCTCTCCGTGGAATCCACAGATCTTGATTGGGACACAATATACACTATAATTCACAAAGGTTCGCTAAATGTACAAATACAGGAAAATGCCTTCAAAATTCTTTCCAGATGGTATAGAACACCTAATGTTTTGCACCAAATTGATCCAACAATCTCCCAGAATTGTTGGAGATGCAAAAAAGAAAAAGGTACTCTCCTACACATCTGGTGGTCCTGCTCCGAAATTCAACCGTTCTGGAGAGAAGTCCATAAATTCATACATCAAATAACCACATACTCGTTGGAATTCACACCTGCCCAATTCCTACTCCACCACTCAACAAATCCGACACCAGCATATTTTCGCTCTCTTGCTATGCATTTGATCACTGCAGCTAACATGTGTGTCCCCCTCAAATGGCGTTACATAGATCCACCGTCTTCAATGTGCCTCTTCATTTCAATAAGGTGATGAGTCTGGGAGGTGGCCATTCTCTCTAGCCTGTGGATAACTTTATCCCTGTGTTTGCCTGCCACTTCTGCAGCCTCCATCTTCTCTGTCATGGCCATAAAGTTAGATTTCAAGTCTGTTATGGCCGCTGAGAAGGTGGATTTGAAGTCCGCTGTGAACACAGACATGTCTTCATAAGTGGGGGGATGATTGGAGCGAGATGCCCCCCTACCGTAATCTTCAGCCACAGATTGTGATTCCTTACTGAGATCCTCCTTGTGCTGCGGCAGCGCCATCTTAGAGCTCCTTGCAGTGCTACGGCCTCACACTTCGTTTTGAAGATGTCTGCAATGTTTCTGGCCGAATAGGTCACAGACCCTCGTCTCGGGTGGGTGTGCAGTGTGCTGCAGAGCTTTTTGTTCATCTGAGGGTGGAAGGTCAGGAGATAAGGCTGAGAAGGCTGAATGTGTGCTGGAGCTCCTTCAGTGTGTCACCATTCCTGTCGCCTGCCAAGCCACACCCCCCAAAGAACTACATTATAATAGTCTTTGATGTCCAGAAAGCCCCATGCCGCCAGCCTTTTTGTGTGTTTAATTAATATGTATGGAGTATTGACATCTAGCTCTTTTTCCCTGCCATATAAAAGAGGTCAGTATGTTTTTGAAAGCCACAAAAAATGAGTTCGGGAGTGCAGAGAATACATATAAAGTTAAATGATGCCAGTCTGCCTGACCAAGTAAAGTAGATTGTGCCTAATTCCTGCCTGGTGGACCTTAGCAATGGAGCATTATTGGCTTGATATAAGTTGGATACCGGAGTAGTGAGTTTACTACCAAGATAAGACATAGAGAAGGAAGACCATGTTAATGTAAATTGATTCCATAAAATATCAATATCAATATCAAATATCCAAACCTATGCTTAGTACTTAATACATTAGACTTGGACTTAACGTTATAATATGATATAGCATTAAACGCTTGCAAGGTAGAGCGCATTGCAGTGTCAAGATAACGTCATCTGCCAACAATGTTATCCTATGATCTTGGCCTAGGGCCAAAATGCCACAAACAGAATCTTGTGACCTAATTATTTGGTTCTATCAATAATGTAAACATTTGTGGTGAGAGAGGGCATCCATGGTGGGTGCCATTAGTGATTTGGAAACAACGCAATAATAACCCTTCTGTGAACACCTACGCTGATGGGGATGAATATAAGGCTAAAATAGCTGAAAGTATGGAACCATGACACCCAAATTTCATCAAAACAGCATGGTGGTAGCCCCAGCAGATTCTGTCAAAGGCCTTTTCGGCATCCAAGGCCAAGTACACAGAAAGAATAGATCTAGTTTCAGCTTTGTGCATTAGATTACTAAAGTGATGAGTAGCATCTGGCACTTGACGTCCAGTGATAAAACCCATTTGATCTGCCCAGATTAGCAAGAGCATAAACTTAAACAGCCTGATAGCTATGATTTTGGCAAACAATTTTAAATCTGTATCCAATAAAGATATAGGTCCAAAGTTCTGAGGGAGCACCAGCTCTTTCCCTGGCTTTGGAAAGGGTAATAGTAGCTTGTAGCATTTCTGGAGAAAAACTGCCAGAGGACACAGAGCTATTGGAAAGTTTCATCGGGTGTGGTACCAGAATTGAGGAAAACTGCTTGTAATATTCAATTGAAAAGCTATCCAGTCCTGGTGCTTTGTTATTAGGAAGGAACTGAATGGCTGTAGTTATTTCCTTTTCAGAGAAAGGACAATTAATGGACTGTAGCTGGGAATCATCTAGTTGAGGTTAATTAATGGATGTCAAAAATTGAGTTTTACCCTCAAGGGTAGGTTGGGTAGTATTTATCATCATCTGTAAAGGTGTATACTGTATGGCTTCATAGTATCTACTGGATAAATCTGCTATATCTGCTATATCCGCTCGGCTGTTATACCGGAGGAGCGGGAGGGGACGTCCCCCCTCCCGCCGCCTCCCGCAGCCTCCCGCCGCTCTTACCAATCGGCTGCCTCTGGCGGCTGGGGGCGGGCTGGAACAAAGCCGTGGGTGGCTTCGTTCCAGCCTCCTAATCGTAAACACGGAAGCGACGTCATGACGTAACTTCCCGTTTACTCGGCTGCCAATGGCGCCTCTTTTAAAAAAATACACAGTATTCAGAATTGCCATTTTCGTCGATCTGAATACTTTGAAGTTCAAAGAAGGGATTGGGGGTCTTTTAGACTCCGATCCCTCCATAAAGAGTACCTGTCACCACCTATTACTGTCACAAGGGATGTTTACATTCCTTGTGACAGCAATAGAAGTCATAAAAACTTTTTTTTTTTTTTTAAACACAATTTATAAATATAAAAATAAATAAAATAAATAAGGAAAAAATTTTTTTAAAGCGCCTCCGTCCCCGCGAGCTCGCGCAGCAAAGAAAACGCATACTGAAGTCACGCCCGCATATGTAAACGGTGTTCAAATCACACATGTGAGGTATCGCCACGATCGTCAGAGCGAGAGCAATAATTCTAGCACTAGACCTCCTCTGTAGCTCTAACCTGGTAACCTTGGTTTTTTAAAATTCATGAAAGTGTCACTTTTCCCAAAAATGTGCGTTTAAAACACCGCTGCACAAATACCGTGTGACATAAAATATTGCAACAATCACCATTTATTCTATAGATTCTCTGCTAAAAAAATATATATAATGTTTGGGGGTTCTAAGTAATTTTCTAGCAAAAAATACAGATTTTAACTTGTAAACATCAAATTTCAAAAATAGGCTTAGTCATGAAAGGGATAATATTTGCCCAATTGTCAGGAAAAATTATATAAGGGAATTTTGTTTAAAAGTGTAGCTCTTTACTTGTTTGGCTAATAAATTGCCTGCCCTGTTACCATTGGAATAGAATATGGCTTTCAGCGCTCTCATATTACATGCATTTTGGGCTGTAAGTAAGACCTGCAATTCATGACTAGTCTGAAATAGTTTGTTGCTAATGGTTTCTGAAGAGTTACGTTTATTTGCTTCCTCTAGGTCCCTTGATGACAATAATTTTTCCAACTGGTGTGTCCTTAGGCGTTAAACAGTAGTGCTCAATTTTATTAGTACACCACGTATAAAATCTTTGTGAGAATTCCACATCAAAGAGGGATCAGGAACAGAAGGCATATTGTATTAAAAAAAAAAACTGCTGTCACAAGTTAGCCTGCATTTTCCTGCTTGTGTACTCTTACCTCCTTGCTGCAGTGTTTCTCTAGCTGATTCCTTCACATGTGTGGCTTGGCTGTACTCACCTATGGGTGTTGTCTGCTATTCTGTAGACATTTATTTCCTTCCCCTCCATGACTTCCTGGCCCACCACCTAGTTTGCTTGTCTATATAAGACATGTTCAGTGTAACCAACATTGCCTGAGCAACTTCATAGTTCTCTGAGCTCCCGTTTGCATACCTCTTGTCCATACTGTGTCTGACTACCTGTGTACCAACCCCAGCTTCTGTGCTTGTTTTCTGCCCGCTCTGATCTCGGCTTGTGTTCTGGATTGCCTTTTGCCTGTTGCTTGTACTCTACACACGCGAGTGGTCTCTGTGTCCTCGGCTAGGCATACCTGGGGGCCGCAACCTGGTTCCAGCTTGCTGCAAGTCCATCCCCACCATCAGGGGCCCTGGTGAAGAAGCAGGCTGGGGCTTAGACTCCATGCCCTGGGGGACCCTGAGTTTGTGATCTACAAGAGCCCACTACCACAGACTCCTGACACCTACCAGTTCGTTGTGTAGTTGAGAGGTGTATGATGGGTTGGCCATCAAATCAATAGGGTTGATTGACTAGCAGATTTATTTTTTTCACTTTGCAAAGTGAATGTTCACTTAGTGTAGTGAATAAGTTAATAGCTACATTCACTTCAATAATCTAATCATGTGCTTGTATGCTCCTTTCCATACGATTAAATAATCAAACTGAACACAGCTTTAGTATGGTCATTTTCCTAAGTAAACATTTTCTTCTCTATGGTAAATAAACTCCAGGAATTCATTACATAGTGAAGCCGGGATCGGCATACCAGCCCTGTATCGTACTTAACAGGTATGGTGTCCCTCAAAGCCTCCTGCATACCATCCCAATGGCTCTCTCTGCTCCAGATGCTGGTCGCTCAAGGAATACTTTCCCTTGAGGGCCTTGGGCCACACTCTGTGTATATTAACCAAATCTCAAAGTGAAAGCATAAGCTTCAGCTACAGTTGACCTCATTGGCCATGTCCCCTGACCCATGATGTACTTAATTGTAGAGGCCCAGCATCATGCACAATAAAAAAACAAGTCAGTACTTGCAGCTCCCTTATTTCTGTCCTTCTTTCTGTCCCTTTGACACTACTTTAACACTTTGCAATCTATTCATGAATGTGGCTGTGTATTTCAATTAGAACAATGGCATATGACTCACTGACATTTCTGTTTTGCACAAGTGCTTTGAATAAATACATTATGAAACCATAACAGAAAACATTGCAGCTGATGCACATTTTCTATGTTTTCTATACCTTCAGAGAAAATTTTAATTACACTTGTTTAATTACCAATAATTTTTGTTTCTACTACAGAGAATTTCAACAAGTACATGCTTTGTTTTTTAAATGTACTGCAATAGACAATTGGATGACAGACCTATTCTGCATATCTGATGGATTTTTTACACAGAGATTAACAAATTAACTTTGTACTTACAGTGCACATTCTTTAATTTAAAATCAATCCAAGTGCTTACATACAGCATACCTTATATACCAGAAATAATGCAATTTGTAATGCAAATTAGGCAACCATTAGATTTTATATTAACACACATTTTAATATACAGAGATGAGATAATGTCATTGGTGGAGATAAATGAACTTCCTAAAATCTGTTCACTTTGTGAACTACCAGATTCTTCTTATGCCATTTTAATTCCAACATTGAAAGGCTGTTTCAGTATGTTTCACTGTGATTTTAGTTTCGTTTGGGGGAAATGTTCCATATTGAATTTCTACCTACGTCACCTATTTTTCAAAAGTGAGCACATTTAACCATTTAAGCCCCGGACAATTTGGCTGGCCAAAGACCAGAGCACTTTTTGCGATTCGGCACTGCATCAATTTAACTGACAATTGTGCGGTCGTGCGACGTGGCTCCCAAACAAATTTGACATCCTTTTTTTCCCACAAATAGAGATTTCTTTTGGTGGTATTTGATCACCTCTGCGGTTTTTATTTTTTGGGCTATAAAAAAAAAAGAGCGACAATTTTGAAAAAAAAAGCAATATTTTTTACTTTTTGCTATTATAAATATCCCCAAAAAATATATACATTTTTTTTCCCTCAGTTTAGGCTGATACATATTCCTCTACATATTTTTGGTAAAAAAATTGCAATAAGCGTTTATTGATTGGTTTGTGCAAAAGTTATAGCGTATACAAAATAGGGGATAGTTTAATTGTATTTTTATTAATTTTGGCATTATTGCAGACACATCGGACACTTTTGGCGCCATTTTGGGACCATTCGTGTTTATACAGCGATCAGTGCGATTAAAAATGCACTAATTACTGTGTAAATGTGACTGGCAGTGAAGAGGTTAACCAGTGGGGGGCAGGGAAGGGGTTAGGTGTGTCCTAGGGATGTGTTCTAACTGTAGGGGGGATGGGCTACGTGTGACACGACACTGATCTCCGCTCCCGATCACAAGGAGCTGTGATCAGTGTCCTGTCACTAGGAAGAATGGGGAAATGCTTGTTTACATTAGCATTTCCCCATTCTTCCTCTCCATGAGACGATTGTGTCAGACTCACGGAGTTCGCAGTGGGCGTGCACCCACAATGCCGCATCTTAAAGGGCAACGTACTCGTTGATATGCCCAGCCGTGCCATTCTGCCGACATATATCGGCGTAAGTCGGTCAGCAAGTGGTTAAAAAAGAAGCCAGCTGAAAATATTTTAAAGGAAATGTTTATCTAACATGTGTACATGCACATGCCACATTTAGTAGTGTTATGATGCATTGGTCAATCTAACAAAATCTCTATGTTTAATTTGTTCATTTAAATAATGTGTACATTGTTTTTAAAGAAATATAAAGCAAAATGAAAAAAAAAATGAACATTTTCACTGTTTTTATTTTTCCTACTGTACTATCAGCTGGTGCACGCAGGAAGAAAAGCAGTGAAAGATGTAGCTTGGAAAGTTTGTTTACTTACAAACCTCTTGTGAGCATTCGGACATAACTGTCATGGCTAACACAAGATTGAGTATCATTGTTACTGCAATATTGGTTCTTGATTATTAGTATAAACCTAAGCTATCAGAGACAGTCAAAGTGATTTTCTAAAGACATGTACAATGCTCACTTTTCAAGTAAAACTGCACACTGCAAGAGAATTTTCTCTAGAGCTTAGTGAACATAGTGAAGCTTCAGTTTGCAAAGAAAACTCAACCATGTGCAAGGAGAATAAAAAAAGATAATTTGGCGTACAAATGGTTGGATGATGGATGTCAGCATAAATTCACCTCATTCACTAAGCTTTGAGGGCAATTCCCTTCCAGAGTGTAACTGCACTGGCCAAGTGAAAAGTCTATTTTCCTTTACCTCAACCCCAATGTGCTCCCTGATAGCAGAGAGAATGCACATGTGTACTCTGTCAAATTTGGAAAGTATAATGGTGTGCCCATCCCACTTTGCTTGGAATGTTTATCTACATTTTTTTTTGAGAAGGGACTAGTAAGGAGGTTTTATTTTTCCATTGCCAAGATTTCAGTAAAAATCAATATATTCTTCACAGTTTCCTCTCCCCCGCATACCCAATATCCCTCACATCACTCTCTACTCCTGAACAATCTACTTTCATCCTGAATAGAATCTCATCACTCTCCTAGAGCACACCTTCCACACATAAGAGCATAAGGCACAAGTCCAACTACTGTTCTTTTTCTGCCACACATACACCTGCACCGCGGACTATCTTCAGTAAACACCACTCCAGTCTAACTCACAACACCTCCCAAATTACAGAATGACACCGGTCTCACACAATTCTACATCAATATCTCACCACAAAGCCACTACTAAACTAGTCTCGCTCAACTCACGGGGACTAAATGTCCCTGAGAAACGTACACAAGTTCTCCTTTCTATGCATAAACTCAAGGCAGACATTATATACATCCAAGAAACGCATTTCAAAACGGACTCTATCCCCAAATTCTCCGACTTACGTTATCCAACAGCTTTTCATGCTACCAACAAACAATCAAAAACAAAAGGAGTTTCTATCCTTATCTCAAAACAGTGTCCACTCATAATCAAAGACACTCTAGCGGATGAAGATGGAAGATTTCTTTTTGTCAAAGGTTCACTTTTCGGTAAACCTTTAACCTTAGCAAACATATACGCCCCCAACATTAAACAAGTCCCGTTCTTCCGACACACACTGCAATTGCTCGCATCGTTTCAAGAGGGTATACTATTAACTGGAGGAGATTTTAATGTTCCCTTAAACCCAATACAGGATACATCTTCGGGTGCATCCAAATTACCCTTCTCAGCGTTACGAGCAATTAAACAATGTTTTCAAGAATTGACATTACATGATGCATGGCGTACTTTAAACCCCTCAACTAAAGATTACACTTTTTTCTCCAACCCACATGGCAGCTACTCCAGACTTGACTATTTCTTTATTTCACAAAACGATCTCCCCATGCTCAAGCACACCTCCATCGAACCAATGTACATATCAGATCACCACCCGATAACCATGTCCTTGGAATTTCTATCCAAACATACTCACTCACTGTTGACAGACATTTCAATTGTGTCTACTATACACGACAATCTAAAACTTTATTTCCAGGATAACGACTCCTTGGACATATCCCCAATGATAAAATGGGAAGCCCACAAATGCACCATACGAGGAAAATTAATAGCTATCGCTTCCAAGAGAAGACGAGAAAGACAAGCGCATATTTCTATCCTTTCCAAACGCATACAGAATTTAGAAAAAATACATAAGAAAACTCGAGCGCTCTCCACGCTTGAGGAACTTACTCAGGTAAGGACAGAGTTGAAAGAAGTGTTACATAAACAAATAAAACGCAAATACATATTATCACAAAAAATATTCTACGAACATGGCAACAAATCGGGTAAAATTCTAGCCAGAGCCCTCCGTGCAAAACGATCATCTACAACACTTCATTCCATTAATGACCCTTCGGGTTCTAAAGTAACGTTCTAAAATGACTATAATGCCAAAATTACTATACCTGCTCCAAACAATCCCAGTGTCTCTACCACAAACTTTTTTTAATGCGTACCGCAAATCCTGTATGAAATTCATCTGGAACGATAAGCGACCTAGAATGAGTTTCAACAGAATGACCGTACCCAAAATGAAAGGTGGATTAGGCCTACCGGATCTTCGAAAATACTATTGGGCCTGTCAACTCTCTCGAATAGTGGACTGGAATGTTCACCCTAAAACTAAAGCGTGGATCGCAATTGAACAAGCCTTCTCACAAATCCCGATCCATAACCTACCCTGGATTCACCCTCGCCACATCTCTCCACATTGCAAACAACATCCCCTTATCGATACGACACTGAATTCCTTTAAAAAGACATGTAAAAATTTGCACATTTCCTCCTCTCCAGGCCCTCTCACGCCAATCAAACATAACCCAGACTTTCCACCAGGCAATGATGATTCGTTCCTTCATCACATAGGATCCCAGACAAGGATGACAGCGGGAGATTTCTTCGCTAAGGGGAATATTAAACCGCTGTCCTCATTGAACTCCCAAGAAACGAATCACCAGATCCCTTTCTGGTCTTATATGCAACTCAGACATTTTCTTCTTGATCCCCAAACTAGGGCTGCATACTCAAGAAACCAATCACACTTTGAATCCCTTTGCTCTGCCACTGAACCCCAAAGACACCTGATATCCACCATATACTTGAACCTCTTTCTCGAGCATACTCCTAAAACAAATATAGCTAGTGCAAAATGGGAAAAAGATCTTTCCATCCACCTCTCTGATAAGGAATGGGAAAAGATATACTCTAACATACACAAAGGCTCCATTAATGTAACAACTCAAGAAAACGGATACAAGCTTTTCTCCAGATGGTACAAAACGCCTCTCAAGTTACACACCATTAATCCAGAGATCCCATCTAATTGTTGGAGATGTAATGACAAAAACGGATCACTCCTTCACATATGGTGGGACTGCCCTGCGATTTCTGCCTTCTGGACTAAAGTTTTTCACCTCTCCTCTCAAATCACTACACTTCAGCTAGAATTCTCTCCAGCACAAGCCCTCTTACACCACTCCTCCCTACCGATGAAAACTTATCACAAATCCCTAGCACTACATCTAATCAATGCTGCCAAACTCTGTATCCCAGTTCTCTGGAGATCTCCCAACCCACCCACAATCGCAGACTGGTTCAAAAGAGTAAACAAAATAGCTGAAATGGAGGAACTTGTACATCAAGCACAGGATTCCTATACTAAATACAGGAACACTTGGGCCTGTTGGCTACATTTCCGCACAACATCTGAATATACCCAATTAATCAATTAGGAACCCTCCTCCAGCACACCATAAGACACATCATACATCCCATCCCAACTGTCTATAGTCCTCCCTATAGTCATGCATGAAACAAAATTCAGGAGATAACTATATCATTACGCATACAGAATTCACTTCAAAAGCTCTATTATACTTTTCTTCCTGGGACTTGGTCCTTCTGTAAAGATATTTCCCGTTAGACCCATGGCTGAGCCAGGGACGGGAAATAACTTTCCCCTACCTTCCCTTTGTATTTCTCACTATATTTTGACCACCATTTAATCGAAACTTTGCTATGTTAGATATCCATGGTTGTATGCTATGATTATATCTCTATCTACAGACATTACCCGACTTATGGACACCACGCACCAGGATCAATTTCACACTCTCACACAGACATAGTAATTAACGATTATTCCAAACACAATCCAACAAAAATCTCAGACTCATATACTAAGGCTATCATAGGCAATCTATTATAATACGGTTTTTACTCCTCTCTCCCTTTTTAATCTTTTTCGCCCTCAAAAATCAACATGTTTAAAAAATGTTTTACCTGCTTTACTATATGTTCTTTATATTTTCTGCCCACACTACTCTGTAATCCCATTTATCCACACACCAGATGTAATGTGTTTTTCAACAAATCCACAGTCGTAGATTTGAATACTTGTTAAAATACAACGTTGTACTCTCTGGACTGTTCCCTCTGTATAACACTATTGTCATTTTATCTCAAACCTTGCTTTTATGTACTACTTTTCTGTATGGATTTAACTTAATAAAGCTTTATTTGGAAAAAAAAAATCAATATATTATGTCACCAAAATGAATTTAAGTCAATAGGGTGGTAAAGAATGGTGCAGCCCTAAAATATATAATATTCCTTACCTATAACATAAACAAATGATAAATCTCAGTCACCTTAACTCAGAATTAAATAATCCAAAACCATATTGACAGCACTATGCATTCTTGGAGGTAGGTGAAACACAGACCAATATTAATATGGTGAGCTGCTGCTTAATTAAAATAATAAAATGACAACACATACCAAGTGGGCTTTGCCCCCACTAGACATGCGGGGAACAATACTAGGCGCACTATTGATCTCATTGATATGTTGAACAGAGTATGTAGACCTGCTTTGATCCCTAGCCTCGACGTCCAAAAGGCATTTGATATATTAAGTTGGCCCTACATGTTTGCTACCCTTACTAAATTTGTTTTTCATGGTCCCTTCATCTCTGCCCTAAAAACCCTCTACTCCAACCCCTCATCACAGGTCCAAATGGCTTCTTTCACGTATCCTTTCCAATGTCTAATGTCACTAGACAAAGTTGCCCTCTCTCCCCACTTCTTTTCATTCTATGCCTAGAACCCCTAGCAGAGGCTATAAAATCCCATCCTGACATCCGAGGGGTCCCCATGCGTCACAGGGAATATAAGCTATCTCTATTTGTGGATAATTTACTTCTGACTCTTACCAACCAAATATATCCTTCCCATCCCTGCATGCTCTCCTATCCCAGTTTAGCTCTCTATCTGGATACAAGATTAATGCATCTAAAACAGAAGCTCTACCACTACATATACCACCTGCAGACCTTTTATCGCTTCAAAATTCATACCCTTACTGCTGGTGCACCTCATATCTCAAGTACCTGAGTGTACAAATTACACCATCATACTCATCCCTATACTCCAATTATATCCCCCTGTTCAAGGACATCAAGGCCATGCTGACTCGCTGGAATCCTCTCCCAATATCCTGGATAGGTAGGATTAATGTGGTAAAAATGTCAGTTATGCCAAAACTACTGTATTTTTTTGAAACTCTGCCTATCCTTATCCCTTTGGCCCAACTAAAACTGCTTAAACAATGGTTTCTTAATTTTATTTGGAAGGATGGGGCTCATAGAGTGGCAAGCTCGGTGATCTTTTCCCCCAGAAGCCATGGAGGTTTGGGAGCCCCAGACATTTACAAATATTACCTGGCCTCCCATCTTCGTGCTGTGGTGTCCTGGTCCAGTTTAGGGCCGCAGAATAGTTGGTTATCTACAAATAACCCACTACCTGTCAACTCTCTCCTCGTCCCTTACCCTTCCCAAACCAATAACTTTTGAACTCATCTGTTCCCAGGGCCCCTACCAAATGCGACTAATATCTGCCTTATACCAATTGCTTCAGGAGACCCTTACACTCTCTGAAGACTCCCACTCTTATATGCATAAATGGACTCAAATTATACAACCAATTTCCCTCCAACTTTGGGCTAAAATATGGACCTCAACTTCCAAAATATCCAGATGTGTGGCGCAGAGAGAGACAGCATTTAAAGTGTTATTTTTTTGGTACAGGGCCTCCGAGGTATTACATCATTTTGACCTCTCCCTCTCCCCCTCTGCTGGAGATGTGGTAAAACTGGAGAAACTCACTACCATCTCTTTTGGTTTTGGCAGTGTGAATTGATAGTTCCTTTCTGGTTCATGGTGATGTCTCTGCAGCAGCATGTTTTTGAGTCCCCCATTTCATTGGATCCATTACATCTCCTCTTGGGTCTCCCATTTCCGAGTCTGGGAAAGTTGGATAGACTGGCTTCCTATATCTTACTTGCTGCAAAGAGTTATTCCATTGTGTTGGTTATCTCCCTCCCCCCGAACCAAGCCGTGTTTCTACAAGCTATTACTGATATATGTAGAATGGAGCATATGACAGCCATGGTAGAGGATGCTGTTGACAAGTTTGACAAGATCTGGGTTCTCTGGGATCATTCCGAGTATGGTTCTCCTCCCTGATTCCCTCCAGTACTCCACATACAGCTCCATGACACCCTATCACCACCCATCTTCCCTATTTCTTTGTTGACCTAGTTACACATAGCATTCCACTGCTTAACATCTTCTAGGACTATGTCCCCGGAGTTCACCTAGCTATCCCCCATATGTCATTGGCTAAAGCCTTTTCAGTAGTCTTGCCTGTATTATGATCAACTTGTTTTTCTTTTTTTTCCCTTTCCTTTCTTTTTCATTTCCTTTTATGTTTGATCTCTCTGATTTTAATATGTATAATGTGCTATATTTGTATTTCAACTAATATTCAATAAAAATATAATTAAAAAAATAAATTAAAATGACACCACATAGAGCAAATAACAGAAAGAAAACGACTGGAAAACCTCCACTTCCCTGTGACAGAAGTATACAGTAACTTAATACAGAACAATGAAGCCCTCATTCAATAATAATTAATAGTCCGTAAAATATTGCTTGTCGTCCACTCCAAATCACCATCGTGCATTAGGTGCGACAGACTCCCCTCACGCCATCTCACTCACTGCAAGTATTTGCCTCTCATTTCTGATCAGCAAGATGTGCGCAATACTCCAATCACAGTAATTCATACACCTCAGATCAGCCCTCCCGGTTGCGTTGGCCTCCAATTATGCTGAAAAGCAGCTCCAGTCTGATGGCCCTCGGCATCCAAGAGTGGCTGTGCTTATGCAATAAAACCAATACAGAGAAGCAGTGAGCTGACCTTCTATGATCAATCTCTGATCAGGGACTGAAATCCACCTCCACGTGAAATAGTGCAGATGTTCAGATAATTTTGCAAATTACAGTACATATCACATGTTCTCCCCAGTTTGAAAATGCACTCACCTTCTAGATTTGACCTGATTTAACATACAGTATATCAGACAGGTCAAAGTAGGCTTGTGAAGTTTCCCAGATTGCTATGGATCACAGATATCCCCTTGGGTAATTCAGCATTCTCCATGAGTAAGGTGAAAAAAAACCCTCAGACAGGTCACAGCTCCTTCAATAGGAAATCCAATGCTTCTCACAAGCAAGGAGAGAAAAAGAACAATATAGTGTGAAGTCATACAACTAGTTTTATTAAAAATATTAAAATCCACTTACATAGAATTCATGCATGTATTAAAAAACAAATGTTGTAGGTGGCCAGAGTAAAACTTCACAGAGTGCTCAGAGTTTCAGTGATATGATCTAGTGCAGGGATATGCAATTAGTGGACCTCCAGCTGTTGCAGAACTAAAAGTCCCATGAGGCATAACAAGACTCTGACAGCCACAAGCATGACACCCAGAGGCAGAGGCATGATGGGACTTGTATTTTTGCAACAGGTGGAGGCCTGCTAATTGCAAATCCCTGATATAGTGTCTAATCAGCTGATCATGATTTATTTCAATAGATGCTTATGACTGTCCCCTTCTGAAGAAGCATCTGTGAAACTAGTAAAGGACAATCGCCAAGATGCATGATATCTGATACCCCATCTCAACACTGGGGTCATTTCCATCCCTTCTACAATGTTCAGGCAGTATATATGGCTGTAACTATTGACTGTATTTAACAATCATTGTCAATGTGTTTTGTCCACAATGTTTTTATCCTCTATACTCTATTAAATCTTATTTTTAAAAAATATATATATATATATATATATATATAATATGGTTATGTCCTTGAGGTACCGAGTCCAAATCTTTCTCCTCCTTGCCAGGGGCAGGCTCCTCTTTCCATGCAGTAAATATATCAGGACTGATCAATTTTCAAATATATATACCATAGTTTGTATAACTTTCCCACAGACTAAATAATTAATACTTACAGTATTTTATAACTAAATTCTCTGCCTGTCATAACCAATTAAGAAACCCTTTATCTGATCATTGGCATATATTGACCGATCATCATATCCTCAAAAAGTACATCAGACCAAGCCCAAAGTTGGTTTTCGCAGGGCAACTTCACGGAGAGATAAATTAACAAGCAGCCACTATCAGGAGGGACCTTGTGGTCCAAGGAACCCTCGTGGAATTTTTTGCTGTGGAGGAGCACAAACTTTATACTTTCTAATGGAGAATTATTTACACATGCGTTTCATGCCAACTGCAGCACAAGAGGAGTTATCTATCTGATGGTCTGTGCCTGCAATGCTTTTTATGTGGGCAAGACTATTAGAGAGCTCTGACAAAGAATAGGAGATCACCTATACTGTTCTGCCAATGGAACATTCACTACAGTAAGCCGTCACATAGGCTTGCACCACAGATTTGAGCCTGAAGTAGCTAAATTTGTGGTACTTGAAGTGATCCCTGAAAATTTGTGGGGAGGCGACTGCGATTGCATAATCCTCCAACGAGAAACTATTTAGATTGAGCGACTAAATGCTAATATACCTCCTGGCTTAAATGAAACACACACATACAAAGCATTTTTAAAAACTATGGTTTGAATATCCTTATATTTTGACCATGTTGGACCTATGCCTGCCATTGCGATGCGAGGCCGATAATGCTACCCTAGTGAGATATACTGATTCAACTCTCTCTCCCTGATTCCAATATGGAATTAAAATCATCCAACATTACAATACTGACTCACTGATACGGCGTTAACATGTTAATATTTCTATATATGTAAATATATGTACGTATTCTGGTTAGTAAGCTGGCCATGGTTAATCTCTATAACCTGGTCATCTTCTATCCTAATGTTATTCAAAGCTATAAACTGTTATAAATAATATATCATGCGTTGCTTCCAGATTGGCTGCGGCGTGTGGCAGCTTGAGGTATAGCTCCCCCAGCGGCGGGAATGCACCTCTCCCTGAAGGTGAGACGCTCCCCAGTGAGCGACAGCCCATCCCTACCAGGATGATGGCCGCTGGCCGCATCCCATATTTGGACACAGCGCATGTGCAATTTTCATGCACGCGCAGTGAGGAGAGTCGGATCCAGCTACGTCATCCACCAGGGTCTGCCAGCTGATGAGAGTCAGCTGGATTGGAGGCATAAAGGGACGCCAGGAGTGGCCCCTAGCATGAGGGCCGCTCCCCGGTGTTAACTGAATGCAGGAACAACAAATGGTGAGTCTTAATATGCTGAACATCAGCTGTATACTTGTGCTGACCCTCTGCTAACTGTGTATGTGGTGCTTAGATTAGCACAAAGAACGGATGCAGAGTTATCAGCACTAACTGAGATGCTTTTTACACACATATATATATATATATATATATATATATATATATATATATATATATGCAATCCTACAGTGTATACCTTCTTTCCCTACTGATGAATATGCATATCTATCAGGGGCTTGTGAACCTGCCAAGATATATTTCATGAGAAGATCTCTATTTAAACACTCACCAGTTAACAACTGTCTGGCAACACCCTGCTAACAACAACCAGTTGAAATTGCACCAAGTTTCCTGCATCTCTCCCCGGGGGCTACATTGGATACCCTAACACAATAGGTCGGTTATTAAACATATTGAATATATCAATCTCTTAAACCTATTTTCCTTATATTTTTACAATCTTTATTACTTCTTTATTGTTCTTTCCTTTCCCTTTAATCATCATCTCCCCCTTTCCACCTAACCCTAATTCTCTTCCCCCTTTCCTTTTGTTTTCTCTTCCCCTCCCTTCTTCCCCCCTCCCCCTCTCTCCCCCACCCTCCCCTCTTCCCCCGCCCCTTCCTTTTCCTCTATAGTTTTAATCTATAGATTCAACTTATTCTGTCTTTTCTTTTCTTCGTTTTTCCACTTAATTCTCTTTGAACTATACACTCTCTAATAAAGAAATATTTGATAGATGATATACCACACTACCTATACATTTTGTAAATCTAGAATTCAGCTGTCCTAGAGCATCCCGTGTACGCCTTCGGGTGCCTCTGTTTGTGCTGCCCTACTGCCGTGGCCTCTTAGGGTAAGCAATGCATATCTTTTCTCAGAACCCATATCACTTTTGCCTATGGTAAAGAAAATAACTTTTCTGTCTTGAAATATGTATTAATCTTATAAACAATTGTTTAAATATGAAATTACAATCATGAGCGTCAGCTGGATTAGAGGCATATAGGGATACCAGGAGTGGCCCCTAGCATGGCGGCTGCTCCCCGGGGTTAACTGAATGCAGGAACAACAAATGGTGAGTGGTATTATGCTGAACATTAGCAATATAGTCGTGCTGACCCTCTGCTAACAGTGCATGCAGTGCTAAGATTAGCATCAAGCACGGATGCAGAGTTATCAGCACTAACTGAGACGCTATATATATATGCAATCATGCAGTGTGTACCTTCTTTCCCTACTGATGATGATGAATATGCATATCTATCAGGGGCTTATGAATCTGCCGAGATCTACTTCACGAGAAGATCTCTATTTAAACATTCACCAGTTAACAACTGTCTGGTAACACCCTGCTAACAACAACCAGTTGAAATTGCACCAAGCTTCCTGCATCTCTCCCTGGGGTGCTACATTGGATACCTTGACACAAAAGGTCGGTTATTAACCACTTGACAACTGGGCACTTAAACCCCCTTAATAACCAGACCAATTTTCAGCTTTTGGTGCTCTCACATTTTGAATGACAATTACTCAGCCATGCAACACTGTATCTATATGAAATTTTTGTCCTTTTTTTCACACAAATGGAGCTTTCTTTTGGTGGTATTTAATCACCGCTGGGTTCTTTATTTTTTGCGCCGTAAAAGAAAAAAAGACCGAAAAATCTGTAAAAAAATGCATTTTTCTTCATTTCTGTTATAATATTTTGCAAATTAGTAATTTTTCTTCATATATTTTGGCCAAAATTTATACCGCTACATATCTTTGGTAAAATTAACCCAAATCGGTGGATATTATTTGGTCTTTGTGAAAGTTATAGAGTCCAAAAGCTATGGTGCGAATATCTGAAAATTGATCACACCTGAAGTACTGACGGCCTATCTAATTTCTTGAGACCCTAACATGCCAGAAAAGTTCAAATACCCCCCAAATGATACCTTTTTGGAAAGAAGACATTCCAAGGTATTTAGAAAGATGCATGGTGAGATTTTTGAAGTTGTCATTTTTTCCCACAATTCTTTGCAAAATCAAGGTTTTTTTTTTACTTTTTTTTTTCCCACAAAATTGTCATATTAGCAGGTTATTTCTCACACACCACATATGCATACCACAAATTACACCCCAAAACACATTCTGCTATTACTCCCGAGTACGGCGATACCACATGTGTGAGACTTTTACACAGCGTGGCCACATACAGAGTCCCAACATGCAGGGAGCACCTTCAGGCATTCTGGAACACCCAGGCCAATTCTGACATTTCTCTCCTACATGTAAAAATCATCATTTATTAGCTAGAAAATTACATAGAACCCCAAAACATTATATATTTTTTTTTAGCAAAGACCCTAGAGAATACAATGGCGGTCGTTGCAACTTTTTATCTCGCACGGTATTTGCGCAGCAATTTTTTTAACGCTTTTTTTTGGGAAAAAAACTGTTTTGTGCTTTACAAAAACCAAAACAGTAAAGTTAGCCTAATGTTTTTGCATAATGTGAAAGATGAAGTTATACTGAGTAAATAGATACCCAACATGTCACCTTTCAAAATTGCACGCGCTTGTGGAATGGCGCCAAACTTTGCTACTCAAAAATCCCCATAGGCGACGCTTTAAAATTTTTTACTGGTTACATGTTTTGAGTTACAGAGGAGGTCTAGGGCCAAAATTATTACTCTCGCTCTACCGATCGCAGCGATACCTCACATGTGTGGTTTGAACACGGTTTTCATATGTGGGCGGGACTTACGTATGCGTTCGCTTCTGCATGTGAGCACGCAGGGACAGGGGCGCTTTAAAATTTTTTTTTTTTTTTTATTGTTCATTTTACTGTATTTATTTTAGTTTGATGCTTTTTTCCAAAAAAAAAAAATTTTGACCACTTTTATTCCTATTACAAGAAATATAAACATCCTTGTAATAGGAATATGGCATGACAGGTCCTCTTTACAGTGAGATATGGGGTCAATAAGACCCCACATCTCACCTCTAGGCTGGGAAGCCTGAAATAAAAAAAAAAAAAACGATCCTGGCTTCGATCGTAGCGGTGAGTCGGTAGAAGCGCGGGAGGGGGGGACATCCCCTCTCGCCTCCCGTAAGAATGATCAAGCAGTGGAACAGCTGCTATGATCATTCTCATGGTGTAGGGAATCGCCGGCTGAAAAAGCCGATATCTGAATGATGCCTGTAGCTGCAACCATCATTCAGATATCTCCGCACAAAGTCAAGGACGTTGTATGACGGCCGGTGGGCGGGAAGTGGTTAAAACGCATTTTTTTTTTTAACACAAAGTTGTCCATTTATACAATATTTCTACCACATAACATGTACATACCAAAAATGACCCCCCAAAATAGATTCCCCTGCTCCTCCTGAGTACGGCGATACCACATGTGTGAGACTTCCACAGCCTGGCCACATACAGAGGGCGAGTACAGCTGAGCATGGCTTGGTATGGCGGGGTATTGCGGAGTATGGCGGGGTATGGCGGGGTATGGCGGGGTATGGCGGAGTATGGCGGAGTATGGCGGGGTATGGCGGAGTATGGCAGAGTATGGCAGAGTATGGCAGAGTATGGCGGGGTATGGCGGGGTATTGCGGAGTATGGCGGGGTATTGCGGAGTATGGCGGAGTATGGCGGGGTATTGCGGAGTATGGCGGGGTATTGCGGAGTATGGCGGGGTATTGCGGAGTATGGCGGGGTATTGCGGAGTATGGCGGAGTATGGCGGGGTATTGCGGAGTATGGCGGGGTATGGCGGGGGCATGGCAGAGTATGGCGGGGGCATTGCAGAGTATGGCGGGGGCACTGCAGAGTATGGCGGGGGCATTGCAGAGTATTGCGGGGGCATTGCAGAGTATTGCGGGGGCATTGCAGAGTATTGCGGGGGCATTGCAGAGTATTGCGGGGGCATTGCAGAGTATTGCGGGGGCATTGCAGAGTATTGTGGGGGTATTGCAGAGTACTGCACAGCATTGCAGAGTATTGTGGGGGTATTGCAGAGTATTGCACAGCATTGCAGAGTATTGTGGGGGTATTGCAGAGTATTGTGGGGGTATTGCAGAGTATTGTGGGGGTGTTGCAGAGTATTGTGGGGGTATTGCAGAGTATTGCAGAGTATTGTGGGGGTGTTGCAGAGTATTGCAGAGTATTGTGGGGGTGTTGCAGAGTATTGCAGAGTATTGTGGGGGTGTTGCAGAGTATTGCACAGCATTGCAGAGCGTTAGGGATGGCTGAGCAGGGATGGATGGATGCCTGGATGTCTCTGTGCAGCGCTGTGGGCACTACACATACAGCCCACAGCGCTGCAGACATCCATCCATCCGCCTCTCCGGTCACTGTGTACCGATCGGTACACAGGCGGGGAGGAGAGGGGGAGGAGAGGAACCGGCGTCATCAGATGACGCCGGTCTGTTTACATGTGATCGCGCCGTCATTTGACGGCGCGATCACATGGTAAACGGCCGCGATCAGCGGCCATTTACCGGGATCCGTGATGCGGTCACGGATGTGTTCGGGTGCGCGCCCCAGGGGGCGCGCGAGAGGGGAATTCTGGGAGGACGTCATAGTACGCCCTCCCAGAGTTATCCAACCGCCCTGCAGCCGTCATTCGGCTATGGGCCGGTTGGTAAGTGGTTAAACATATTGAATATATCAATGTCTTCAACCTATTTTCCTTATATTTTTACAATTTTTAATACTTCTTTATTGTTCTTTACTTTCCCTTTAGGCTCGGTTCACACTGGAACCGGCTGAAGATCACACAGAAGCACTGTGCATCCCTGTTCCCCATTTCAGGGATGAATCAGGGCCGAATCTATGCCTGAATTCGGCCCTGAAATAGAGCCTAAGATGCACAGCGTTTCTGTGCAGTGTGCTCCGCAGCCGCAATAGCGATATGTGAACCGGCTCCATAGGGAGGCAGTCACATTCTCCTGCTATGCGAATTGGATGCAGGTAAACCGCATCCAATTCGCATAGGTGTGAACCCAGCCTGAATCATTATCTCCCCCTTTCTACCTAGCCCTAATTCTCTTCCCCCTTCCCTTTTGTTTTCTCTTCCCCCCTTCCTTCCCTCCTCCCACCTCTTTTCTTCCTTTTTCCATATAATTCTCTTTGAATTATACACTCTTTAATAAATAGATATTTGACAGATGATATACCATACTACCTACAACTTATAACTGTAAATCTAGAATTCAGCGGTCCTAGTGCCTCCCGTGTCTGCCGTGGGGGGGGGGGGAACACCTTCGGGTGCCTCTGTTTGTGCTGTCCTACTGCCGCAGCCTCTTAGGTTAAGCAGTGCATCTTTTCTCAGAACCCATATCAGTTTTGCCTGATGTTAAAGGAAATAACTTTTCTGTCTTGAAATATGTATTAATCTTATAAACATTTTTTTTAAATATGAAATTAAGATCATGATTTATTTCAATAGATGCTTATGACTGGCTCCTTCTGAAGAAGCAGCTTTTGCTGCGAAAATAGTAAAGGACAATCGCCAAGATGCATCATATCTAATACCCCATCTCAACACTGGGGGTCATTTTTATCCTTTCTACAATTTTTAAGCAGTATATATGGCTGTAACTATTGACTGTATTTAACAAACATTGTCAATGTGTTTTTTTTTCCCACAATGTCTTTATCCTTTATACTCTATTAAATCTTATTAAAAAAAAATAAAAATATATATACTCTTACTTATGTCATTGAAGTACCGAGATAGTCCAAATCTTTCTCCTCCTTGCCAGTGGCACTTCTGAGGTGACCCCAGGCTCCCCTTTCTATAATATATGGTTGATGGTACCCACCCCTATCTTAACAAACTCTCAATTGAGGCAATACCCTATTGACAAAATACTTACTGCATGATTTTTTGGCCTTTCATGAGGCCCTAAAATGCCAGGACAGTAAAAATACCACTCCAAATGACCCCCTTTTGGAAAAGAACACAGTCCAAGGTATTTAGTAAGAAGCATGGTGATTTTATAAAGTTGTCATTCTTTGTCACAATTTTTTTGGAAAATGAAGACATTAAATAAAATGTGTTTTTTAGTTTTTAAAATGTCAGTTTAACAAGTTATTTCTCGCACACAGCATAGGCATACTTAGAATTAAACCCAAAAACACATACTGCTATGTCTCCTGAGTATGGGGATACCACATATGTGAGACTTTGGGCCCAAAATTTAAAGAGCACTGTGACACTCACCCAGGACAGAGGCTTTTGGAGGGGACTGAATGCTAGCCTCTTGCCTACCGACTATGGGCCCTGGCACTTGAAGCTACAAGCATTTAGGAAGATATTATGTTATGTAGCGCAAAAGGACATTATTAAGGAGGCCATGATGGTCTCTGCATGCTTGGGACTCATATAGCACCTGTATGTGAAAGGAATGCTGATTAATGAGATCTGGAAAGCCCTGGGTCCCCTGTTGTCTACTAGTGTGGCTTCTAAGAGTATTTCACCCATTGATGTTTGTGCTAATTAACTTTGCTATTGTATGAAGAAGTTCTGTGTTGATATTTATGATAATGTGTATTGCAGCAGGATACAGGGGGAGAAGGGAGTTTGTTGTCCCTCCCCAACAGTTGGTCAGGGTGGAGGAAGTGGTCTTTCCTCCCCAGCAAAAATCCATGCACCTGGGAGACAGTACCACAGACATGTCGTCCCAGCAGCCAGATGAGGGAATGGAAAAGGAAGCAGCCGGCTCACCTCCCCAATGGCAGCTACACAGTTTGGAAGTGGAGGAAGCCAGCCTCCTGCCCCAACGGTTATCCGGAGCGGAGAATGTGGAGTGCCCAGCAGAAGTGCTGGCAACAGGGCAGAGTGCTACCAACCTCTGCCCAGCACCGGCAACAACTGTGGCGTTACAGGGAGTCAGGGCAGTCGGCCCATTTCTTCAGCAACAAGCTGATGTAGTAAAGCTGCTACTCCCAGCTGAATCACTGGCAACAGGGCAGAGCACCGCTGGCCTCTGCCTAGCACCTACAATGTCTCTGCAGCTTCAGGAAGCTGGATTGATCGTCCCCTCTGCCCAGCAGCAGACCGAGCCCCGGAATGTTAAAAACCACCCAGCTGAAGTGCTGGCAGCCAGACAGATCGTCAATGACCTCTGCCCCACACCTACTGAGGTCAACTATTCCGTGCAGCCAAGAATGGAGATCATGCGGACAGACAATTTGAGTTCACTCTGCCCGACTAATGCATGTCCAGACCAAGTGGAGGTCTGGGACCTTGTTAGTCAACTTTTGATGTGGGAGAAATGTGACAGACTTACCCGGGACAGAGGCTTTTGGAGGGGACTGAATGCTAGCCTCTTGCCTACCGACTATGGGCCCTGGCATTTGAGGGAACTACAAGCATTTAGGAAGATATTCTGTTATGTAATGCAAAAGGACATTATTAAGGAGGCCATGATGGTCTCTGCATGCTTAGGAAAGGAATGCTGATTAATGAGATTTGTAAAGCCCTGGGTCTCCTGTTGTCTACTAGTGTGTCTTCTAAGAGTATTTCACCCATTATTGTTTGTGCTAATTAACCTTGCTATTGTATGAAGGAGTTGTGTTGATATTTATGATAATGTGTATTGTACAGTCGGTGAGCTAGGAGATGTGAAGTCTACTCTGAGGGGTCATATCTCTGAGTCACCTGGTCTGGGTAAATGATTTAGTAAACCAGCTCATGTTAATTAGGTTTCTGGTTACAGGTGTATTGTTAGAGTAATATGAGTAGGAGGGAGGAACCTCCTCTTTTACTGTATATAAGGTTTGTATTTTGGTTCTAATAAAAGAGTCCATGTTCAGCAACTAAACAAGTATCATCTTGTTTTGTGCTTGTGAGCGGTTGGAATATCTGATATCTATATTCAGACTGGGAGGAAGTGGTATATGACGAAAGCACTCAAGCGGAGTGTGGGACGTTTCATTATAAGCACATTTGGGCTTTCAAAGAGCATAAACTGTACATTTAATTTCCTGACTACCTAACACATTTTTGGAGGCCTAGTAGCACCAGGACAGTAGAAACACCTACAAAATGACCCCATTTTGGAAAGAAAACACTTCAAGGTGTTTTCTGAAACACATTGTGCGTCTTTTGAAAATGTAATTTTTGGACAAAAGTTTTTGGAAAATTCAGGAATGAAAAATGAAAATATATTTTTTTTATACACAAAGTTGTCAATTAATAAGATATTTCTAACACACATAGACATACTTAGAATTACAGTACAAAACCCTGGTAACAGACTACCTGGGACGCAAAAGGGGTTACTTTTGTATCAAAAGGGTCATAATAGGGTTTACTAATAGAAAAATGTAAACTTTATTTGTGACTATGTAGTAACAGTATTACTGTACGTTTTTTTTTTTTAATTGATTTTCCACATCACAGGATCAGTCAGATCCATAATTGGCGCTATCACTTATGGTGCATACAGGACTCACAAACACAAAACACAAAACATGTAACAAAATATGTGAAAGTGGAAACTCCTGCGCTGTCGGGGGGGGGGGGGGCTATGCTAAAAGGACACTGCTGCAACACCTAAGTACTGATCCAAGGCAGGACAAATGGGACAAATGTGGGGGAAGATGGTAGTTGCGCTGTGATGAAGGGGGGGGAAGCTGCAAAGATGACTAAAGTGGCAAAGTGAACTAAAAAAGCAGAAACGGGCCAATGCATGAATAGATCCTACATGCTAAAAGAACATGGTGGGGATGCAGTACAGTGCAACGTAGCTGATCAACATGACATGTTGCGGGCAGACAAAGCCTAATATATAAAGGTAATCGTGAAACAGTGACTGCTTGAATATAGCAAAACAAAAATGCATATACTAACACAAATAGGGTGAATAATGACACAATGCAAAAAATATATATATATATATATAATGCAAGAAAAATATATGTGGGCTAGTGCCCCATTAGCAAAAACGTGCCAGATCCTGGTGAACTACAAGTGACAAATCCCTAGGACAAACATGAATATTAGTTCTATCATCCAGTCCAAAAAGCAAAAACACGTGATGAGAAACACAAAACAAGTCCAATCGTGAAGGGAGGGGGGATCTTCAGTGAGGACACCTCCGTGTTTGCAAGCCACTTACCTTACAGCTGTAAGGTGTACAGCCTGTGTTGCAAATGACCCGCAAGTGTAGACGTTCCGTGTATACAGGCAGTGACAATGATGAACATGCCAAGCGAAATAAAAAATAAAAAGTATACAGCATGTAAAATAACTCTGCAATGACCACAGTGGAGGGGGGCAAGACACACACAGGGGGAGGTTGCACTCACTTTCATGAAGTGAGTGTGGGCATCAATCCACGAGCGCCGAGCTCGTATGCCTCCAGGAGTGTCACCCATCTGGAATCTGTCCCCGTGCCTGGAAACTGGAATATGTCCCCGTGCCTCTCTCCTCAGTGTTCGTCAGGTAGAGTAGTGATGTACAGTGTGAGGGGGAGAGAGACGCACATAGCGTGATCCCATATAAAAGGTATATTTATTTAATAAAACAAGTCCAATCAACTTACATTTAAAACAATGCTGCAGTGTGTAGTAACTACGAGCGTCGAGCTCGTCTCCTGTTGTTTGTCTGTGGCAGCGTCCCGTGCTCCAATCCTAATGCATATTGTCACGTCACGTGACTTCTTCAGAGGATAGAAAGCCAATGCTTATATATAGTCCCCTTGTAATGGGCGCACGGCGGCCATTTTCCCGAAGCCCGCTCTAATGTTGATGGGTGCCCGGCGGCCATTTTTTCAAAGCCCATCAATACAAAGGATAGCACACAGTGCTGTTGCCTGTTGTCAGGATGGCTCTAACAGGTGAGGTTGAAAAGAATGTACTTAGCCACAGACCAGATCAGCTAGAACATAATCTCAAACTAGATTTTAGAAACCGAAAAATAAAAACCACAATGCAACGCCCTACCAAGACGCACTATCACATATATGGAATTGTACTGAAAATGCATAACATGTGAGGTATGCGGAAAACAAAAATGTAAATAAAAATTAAATAAAAAAATATATAAAATGAAAAAAAGTGTAAAAAAATGAAAAAAAATAAATGAATAAAAAAAAAAAAAAAAATATAGATGATGAAAAAAATAAAATTACATATACAAATAAAAATGAAATAAAATGAAAATGAAAATAATAAAATAAAGATTAAAAATAAAATTAAAGATAAAAATAAAAAATAAAGTAAGAATAAAGAATGCTATTTTCTAGTTCAATATTTTTATTGAATTTTTGCAAGGTAAATGTAACAATGACAATGTATAGATATCATACAACAAAATACTCCTCAATGACCATGGCAGCCATTGGGAGGAGAAAGATTGGATAAATAAAATAATTCTTACAAAGGTGATATAACAAAGCGGCCTTGGTAAATTTAAAAAACGAAACATTATAGTGCAAACTATGTACCTTCCTCTTATGTAATGGGGAGATCCCGTTAGGTAGAAGAGGAGGTAGGAGTACCAGGGGCCCTTGACAAGATATAGAAAATTATTCACATTGTGTAGAATCTTTAAACTCAGGATAAAATGTGATTCTCATAACATGCATTATAACGTATACTGTGTGTTAATCCTTCCTAAGAGGGTTCCTCCAGAGTAAAAAGTGAGTCGCCAGGCAGAGGAGGGCGAAACGTTCTGACCCCCCTAGCCTGTAGTTCAGTTTGGTTGGGAACCAAAGTGTTTTACCCCCTAGTATGGACAGCCTAGGAGGAATATCAACAGGGATGCTCCCCCCGTGCAGGCCCTCAAGATCATCACCCCACCCCAATGGGAACACACTGTGGGGCATGAGAGCTTCAGGAGCCCTCCGGGTGAGGCAGCCCCTTGTCACCTATCGGATCCCCCGGAGAGCTGCTCCCGCCAGGCAGAACCCTAGTTGGCACAACCCCCAGGGTGGAGTCGTCGGTCTCTTTGCCCGGGTTGGAGAGATAAAAGTGACTGGCTGTCCACAATGCTAGGTTAGCAAACTAGTAGTTGAGGATAATCTATGTGAGGCTTATGGAAAGATCCATGCCTTATAAAACTAAAAACTGATGTTAGAGAGAGTGAGGAAGAAAAAAGGGGAAAGGGAGAGAAAGAGGAGCAAGAAGGATGAAGAAGGAGGAGGGAAGAGGAGGGGAGTGGAGGAGAGGTTTGAGAGGAATGGTTGTAATCTCGCTGAACTTCCTCCCTACGTTAGGATGTGACCTGGGTAAAGCGGGACTCGGACATACTTGGCCCAAGGATCCCAAATCCTTTCAAATCGTTGGATCGTGTCACGCAGTTTCGCCGC
Source organism: Lithobates clamitans (assembly GCA_037952925.1). Classification (NCBI taxonomy): domain Eukaryota; kingdom Metazoa; phylum Chordata; class Amphibia; order Anura; family Ranidae; genus Lithobates; species Lithobates clamitans. Next base: position 1,560,567 of record JBBGZY010000288.1, on the reverse strand, counting down.
CATTTGTTCCTGTGACATTATCCAAGAGATCTTCCGCTTGGTAGCCGAAATGGACACCGGGGGGGTTTTCCAGGCTTTCGCTAGAGTAATTTTAGCTCCCAAACACATAAAGAAGATGAGTTGTTGTGTGGTTTTAGGTGTGTTGTGTACTTTGCGGTTTAGCAGGATGTATGTGGGGTCCTGTGGTACATCTATCCCAGAGACTCTCCGGAGGAGATGTAGAAATTTATTCCAGTAGCTCCGTATGCGGGGGCACGTCCACCAGATATGATGCATTGTGCCCATATGACCACAGCCTGTCACGAAGATCCTGCCAGTAACCGGCGTTCCAGGTGCACGGGAACCCGGCCACGGGTCCCATTGCGCATGCGCGCGCGTTCACGGGTGCGGTCACGCACGGGCACGCGCACTCCCGCTGGTGTCCGGCGGGCTATTTAAACCTGCCTGTCACACTCCATCCCTGCTGTCTGCTCTACAGCGTTCTGTGAGTGTTACCTGATCTGATCTGTGTTTCCTGTTATCTGACCCGGCTTCCTGTTTGACGATCCTGCTATCTGCCTGCACCAGACTCTCTTGGCTTGCCTGACCATCCCTCTGCATTACCCCTGGTACCTCTGCTGTCCGAACGTTACTGACCACCGGCTTGTTGACCCTCCGCTGTGTTTCATCAGCTTCCAGTCTGCTATTACCTGCTGTTGTTCCTGGTTCCAGTCCAGCTTCCAGTCTGCTATTACCTGCTGTTGTTCCTGGCTCCAGTCCAGTGTTCCAGGCTACCTTCTGCTGTGTTCCAGCCCGGCGTTCCAGGCTACCTTCTGCTGTGTTCCAGCCCAGCGTTCCAGGCTACCTTCTGCTGTGTTCCAGCCCAGCGTTCCAGGCTACCTTCTGCTGTGTTCCAGCCCAGCGTTCCAGGCTACCTTCTGCTGTGTTTCAGCCCGGCGTTCCAGGCTACCTTCTGCTGTGTTCCAGTCCAGTGTTCCAGGCTACCTTCTGCTGTGTTCCAGTCCAGTGTTCCAGGCTATCTTCTGCTGTTGTTCCAGTCCAGCTTCCAGTCTGCTATTATCTGCTGTTGTTCCTGGTTCCAGTCCTGCATTCCAGTCTCTGTCCTCAGTCTACTCCTCAGGCTACTGACTCCAGAGGGTGCCACCACTACTGGACTTTCAGCAACTGTTGATCCTGCCAGGCACCCATACCACTCTTCACTCCTGGCCCTCTGTCCCCATTCCAGGGGAACGGGAGTGGGAGCTGTAAGGGAGGTCTTTTCCTGCACTTCAGGCTCACAACCTACCAGGTACGTGACAGTAGCAGACAGCCATGTCTGAGCCTGAGCAGGGAACGTCTCCCATGGAGGAACTCTGTGCACACCTGGCAGGATTGACTGAAGCAGTCAAAAATCTGCAGCAAGGATACACCAGACTGGAGGAACGAGTGTTAACCCTGTCTAACCCCATTGGGGCCCAGGGAGCTTCCTCTGCTCCTGCTCCTTCAGTTGGGCCTTCCTCAACGGTGGTGATGCTCCCCCCGGAACCTAAGGTTCCCACACCTGAGCGTTTCTTTGGAGACCGCCATAAGTTCAGAGCCTTCCGCAATTCCTGCGAACTATTTTTTGCTCTTCAGCCACGTACCTTTTCCCTGGAGGCTACAAAGGTGGGCTACGTGATTTCTCTGCTCTCTGGTGACCCCCAAACCTGGGCCCATCGCCTCTTAGAGCAAAAGGACATATCTCTGACCAACCTCTCTACTTTCTTTGACGCACTAGGCCAGTTATATGATGACCCCCAGCTATCTGTAACTGCAGAAGCGGCTCTACACACCCTTCAACAAGGTCGCAGAGCAGCAGAGGATTATGTGACTGAATTCAGGAAGTGGAGTGCGGATACTAACTGGAACGATGCGGCTCTCCGTTATCAATTTCGGTTGGGACTTTCTGATCCTCTGAAGGATGAACTGGCCAGGGTGGGTACACCACAGACTTTAAATGCTTTAATCGATCTAGCTATCCAGATCGATCGACGCCTACGAGAGCGCAGGTCGGAGAGAGCTATGGGGTCTTCTCGTCCAACATGGGTTACCCCTAAGGTTCCACATCACCCATCATCAACACCACCTACCTCCACGCTTAACTTACCTGAGCCAATGCAACTGGGTGCCTTGCGACCTTCACTCACCCCAGAGGAACGACAACGTCGTCGTGCAAATAACTTGTGCCTGTATTGTGGGGAGCCCAGGCACTACGTCAGGAACTGTCCTCTCAAACTCCGTAAGTGTTTATCCCTATCTACTGACTATGTGACACCTCTGGTTAAAAATACCACTCACCTTGCTCTTCCTCTTCTGCTACAGCTTCCAGGGAAGGATCTACAAATCACCGCCATTATTGATTCAGGAGCTTGCAGCTGTTTCATGGACTCTCATTTTGCCATCCAACACCAAATACCCTTGTCACCTAAAGCCCATAGACTTTCTATCCACCTAGCTGATGGGACCGCTATCAAGTCTGGACCTGTCACCCAAGAGACTATGCCAATACCCATTTTCGTTTCCAACGGGCATCAGGAACAGCTGCGCCTGGACATTATCGCTTCACCCCTGTTCCCCATAATACTTGGCATGCCATGGTTACAGGCCCATAATCCGGACATAAATTGGATCACGGGTGAGGTGACCTTTCCCTCTCCTTACTGCCAACAGTTTTGCAGAACCCAGAACATCCAGGAGAACTCTACTCTGTTATGCCTAGATACAGATCCTAGCCTGCTTCAATCCATTCCTTCCGCCTATCATGATTTCCTGGACGTATTTAGTAAACAGAGGGCAGAGGTGTTACCCCCTCACCGGGCCTATGACTGTCCCATTGAGTTACTTCCTGGTGCTGAAATTCCTTTTGGAAGAATATTTCCCCTGACTGAGGTGGAGCAAGGGGCATTGAAGGAATACATTGATGAAAACCTCAAAAGAGGCTTCATTCGTCCATCCACGTCCCCCGCAGGTGCAGGCATCTTCTTTGTGCAGAAAAAAGATAAAACCCTCAGGCCGTGTGTGGATTACCGCGAACTAAACAAGATTACTGTGAAGAATCGGTACCCTCTCCCCTTAGTAACAGAGTTGTTTCAGAGACTGGGGACGGCTACCATATTCACCAAACTTGATCTCCGAGGGGCCTACAATTTAGTTCGTATCAGGGATGGAGACGAATGGAAGACCGCTTTTCGTACCCGTTATGGGCATTTTGAGTACCTCGTGATGCCTTTCGGCCTGTGTAATGCCCCTGCCACATTTCAATACTTTATTAATGATGTGTTACGTGACTTTCTAGACCTGTTTGTCATCATCTATTTAGACGACATATTGATTTTCTCTTGTTCCCTTGAATCCCATCGCAGGCACGTCAGAAGTGTATTGGGCCGACTTCGACAACACGGTCTATATGCAAAGGCTGAAAAATGTGAATTCGAACAGGAAAGTATTCCATTTTTAGGGTTGGTCATCTCCAGTAAGGGCATTAAAATGGACCCCCAGAAGGTCACGGCTGTTCTAGATTGGCCAGTCCCGACTGATAAGAAAGGAATCCAGCGATTCGTTGGATTCGCTAATTTTTACCTCAAATTTATTAAGGGGTTCTCAGCTATCATTGCACCCATCACACAGCTTACCAAACAGGGTACACGCTTCCATTGGTCGGCCGAGGCTCAAAAGGCTTTTGAGACTCTCAAGGGCCTTTTTACCTCCGCCTCTGTACTGAAGCATCCAGATTCCTCTCTGCCATTTATTCTAGAAGTGGATGCATCTGAAATTGCTGTAGGAGCAGTATTATCCCAAAGACAAGGAACCAAAGCCCTGCTGCATCCTGTGGCTTTCTTTTCTCGTAAATTATCCACGGCAGAGAGAAATTATGATGTAGGTGACAGAGAGTTGTTGGCAATCAAGTCAGCATTGGAGGAGTGGCGCTATCTGTTGGAGGGTGCCGCTCATCCAGTCCTAATCTTTACAGATCATAAGAACCTGGAGTATTTGAGGTCTGCAAAGAGGTTGAAACCACGCCAGGCCAGGTGGGCTCTCTTTTTCTCCAGGTTCTCCTTCCATGTCACTTACCGTCCTGGCTCCAAGAATACCAAACCTGACGCCCTGTCTAGGATGTTCCACAAACCTCAAGAGATTTCCCCTCCAGACACCATTTTGTCTCCAGGGAACTTTCTTCTACTTCAGGGAAACCTGCTTTCCCAGATTAAACAGGCCTCCGCAGAAATAGAATCTTCCATTAAGACAGAACTCCAGGTTAAGGATGGGTTATTGTGGCATGAGGATAGGATCTTTATACCTGAAACACTACGAGTTCCTGTACTAGAGCTCTGTCACGATCATGCGCTGGCTGGGCATTTTGGTGTGGCTAAGACCACTGATTTGGTTCAGCGCACCTTCTGGTGGCCTCAGCTGCGCAAAGATTGTAAGGAGTTTGTAGAGTCCTGTACCACCTGCCTTAGGAACAAAGGGCACAAAACAAAGGCATGGGGTCTACTAAAACCCTTGCCTGTCCCAGATAGACCCTGGAAAATGCTCTCAATAGATTTTATTGTAGAACTACCCCCGGCCGGGGGCTTCACTTCAATCTTTGTCATAGTGGACCGGTTGTCGAAGATGGCGCACTTTGTCCCAATGAAGGGTACCCCTTCAGCTACAGAAACAGCACAAGCATTCATTAAAGAGGTCGTCAGGCTTCATGGGGTACCAGTTAACATCGTTTCAGATCGGGGGGTACAATTTACCTCTCGATTCTGGAGGGCTTTGTCATTTTCCTCAGCTTATCACCCCCAGACTAATGGGCAAACAGAAAGAACAAACCAGACCCTTGAACAATATTTGCGCTGTTTTTCTTCCTTTGCCCAAGATAATTGGATTGCTGTTTTACCATTGGCCGAATTCGCTTATAACAATTCCATTCATTCTGCTATCAAGCAAACTCCGTTTTTTGCGAATTATGGTTTCCACCCCTCATTTTTACCAAACTCTCTTCCAGAATGCACAGTACCCGCAGTCCAGGAGAAATTGGATTTTTTTACCTCTAACAACCAAGTTTTACAGGACACCATGACCAGAACCCAGGAGTACAACAAAGCAACCTTCGATAAAAAGAGGCGAGGTGAGCTCTTACTTGCACCTGGGGATCAGGTATGGTTGTCCACCATAAACCTCAGGTTGGCCTGCCCTTCCAAGAAATTGGGTCCCAAATTTCTTGGACCATTTCCTGTTAAACGGAGAATTAATGAAGTTGCATATGAACTTGAACTCCCGGATTCACTAAAGGTACATCCAGTTTTTCACGTGTCCTTGCTTAAACCATCTATTACTAACCCATTTCCAGGTCGAAGTACGGATCCTCCTGATCCAATCCTGGTAGATGGGGAAGAGGAATTCGAGGTGGAGGCTATCATGGACCACAGGAAAAGAGGTAACCAAAACCAATTCTTAATAAAGTGGAAGGGGTTTGGCCCAGAGGAGAATTCTTGGGAACCAGAGGATAATATTCATGCTGAAGACCTGTTACAAGCCTTTAAAACAGCTCATCCAGAGAAATTTTTTCAAAGGGGCATCCGGAGGCTGCCCCTTGGGGGGGGGGCAATGTCACGAAGATCCTGCCAGTAACCGGCGTTCCAGGCGCACGGGAACCCGGCCACGGGTCCCATTGCGCATGCGCGCGCGTTCACGGGTGCGGTCACGCACGGGCACGCGCACTCCCGCTGGTGTCCGGCGGGCTATTTAAACCTGCCTGTCACACTCCATCCCTGCTGTCTGCTCTACAGCGTTCTGTGTGTGTTACCTGATCTGATCTGTGTTTCCTGTTATCTGACCCGGCTTCCTGTTTGACGATCCTGCTATCTGCCTGCACCAGACTCTCTTGGCTTGCCTGACCATCCCTCTGCATTACCCCTGGTACCTCTGCTGTCCGAACGTTACTGACCACCGGCTTGTTGACCCTCCGCTGTGTTTCATCAGCTTCCAGTCTGCTATTACCTGCTGTTGTTCCTGGTTCCAGTCCAGCTTCCAGTCTGCTATTACCTGCTGTTGTTCCTGGCTCCAGTCCAGCGTTCCAGGCTACCTTCTGCTGTGTTCCAGCCCGGCGTTCCAGGCTACCTTCTGCTGTGTTCCAGCCCAGCGTTCCAGGCTACCTTCTGCTGTGTTCCAGCCCAGCGTTCCAGGCTACCTTCTGCTGTGTTCCAGCCCAGCGTTCCAGGCTACCTTCTGCTGTGTTTCAGCCCGGCGTTCCAGGCTACCTTCTGCTGTGTTCCAGTCCAGTGTTCCAGGCTATCTTCTGCTGTTGTTCCAGTCCAGCTTCCAGTCTGCTATTATCTGCTGTTGTTCCTGGTTCCAGTCCTGCATTCCAGTCTCTGTCCTCAGTCTACTCCTCAGGCTACTGACTCCAGAGGGTGCCACCACTACTGGACTTTCAGCAACTGTTGATCCTGCCAGGCACCCATACCACTCTTCACTCCTGGCCCTCTGTCTCCATTCCAGGGGAACGGGAGTGGGAGCTGTAAGGGAGGTCTTTTCCTGCACTTCAGGCTCACAACCTACCAGGTACGTGACACAGCCTCTGTAACATAGAGGGGAAGAGTCTGGGAATATCCTAGAGAGCCTGGCCGGGACATAGTACCATTTAGTGAAAACTTTAATGTTAGCCTCTATCAAAGCAATATTTAAGATACCTTTAAATGAACTGCTGAAGGCTTGGAACCACATGTCAGGATCCCACTGGATGTCCAGGTCCAACTCCCAGGATCGAGCGTATGCCGGGGCACCTGTCCTATCCGCCAGGGAAGCGTAGATAATGGAGATCCCACCTTTTTGTGAGCCTATCGAGGAGCACCATTGTTCATACATCGTGACTTTAGGAGTATTCAATTTGTCAGTCCAAAGAGAGTTAAGGAAGTGCCGTATTTGTGACAGTCTGAACGTTTCTGAGGCTGGCATTTCCAGTGTACTCAGGCAGTGGCTCAATGAGATAGGGCCGTTAGGCGTAAAGAAATGGCCTATCCTGAAAAGGCCTTTGTTCAGCCACCAATGAAATGCATATATATTCATCCCGGGGGGAAAGTCAGGGTTGTGAAACAGGTGTGTGAGAGGCCTTAAGGGAGATATCAAGTTGGCATTTTTGTGTAATTGATCACAGAGGGCTAAGGAGTGAGATAAGGTAGGGGCTAAAAAAGCCGGTCTATGTTTAGGAGGTCTCCATGCTAAAAAGTCGAGTGTGAAATGGGGGATGGATTGCCTCTCAAGGGAGATCCAATCAGGTCTATGATGTCTGGAATATATAGCTGAAAACTGTGACAGCTGTGCTGCCTGATAGTAGATCCATAAATTCGGTAGGCCTAGGCCACCTTGAGTCTTAAGTCTGAACAGGATATCCTTAGCAAAGCGGTAACCCCGGTCTCCCCAGGCAAATCTAATCACCCTGGATTGAAATTTGGACAGGATAGGTTTTTTAATTGGAATAGGAAGTGAGCGGAACAGGTATAGAAGACGGGGAAAAAGATTCATTTTGACTGCGTTAAGTCTACCCAGCCACGACAGGCCCTCCTTCGACCACTTCTGTAGGTCCAGCGCTAGAGAGCGGAACATGGGAGGATAATTGACAGCATATAAGTCCCCGATGGTGTTAGTCAGCTTGATACCTAGATAGCGAATAGAGTTTCCTGGCCACCTGAAGGGAAAGTGTTGTTTGAGTTGGTCGAGTAGGGGCGCCTGGACCGAAACGTTAAGGGCCACAGATTTAGTTATGTTCACCTGAAGGCCTGAGATGACGCCAAAGTCTCTGAGAAGTCTGAAGACATTAGGTGTGGATATGAGAGGGGCAGTTAGGAATAACAACATGTCGTCAGCAAAGAGTGCACACTTGTGTGTTTCGGGTCCACAATTCACTCCTTTGATGTTCTCGTTCGATCTAATGGCTATGGCAAGTGTCTCGATCGCGATTGCGAAGATCAAGGGTGAAAGGAGGCAAACCCGTCTAGTTCCCCTACGAATATCAAAGGGTTCTGAGTAGTGTCCCAGTAATCTCACCTGAGCTGAGGGTGAAGAGTACAGTGCGTAAATAATAGTGAGGAAACCGTCGCCGAACCGCCAGCGCTTTAGAGTGTCAAAAAGGTAGGGCCATGATACGGAGTCAAATGCCTTCTGCAGATCCAGTGACAACAGGAAGCCCTCTTGAGCAGGGCCGCCGTCCCACCGGGTCTGCAGAAGGGAAATTAAATCAATGGCTCTGCGAACCTGGTCCGGCCCCTGCCTCCCCGGGATGAAGCCCACTTGGTCCCTGTGTATGTAACGTGCTATGAAGGTAGACATTCTGTTTGCTAGGATTTTTGTCATTATTTTGAGGTCGTTATTGATTAACGAGATAGGGCGGTAGCTGCCAACTTCACTTGGATCTTTACCCTGTTTAGGTATGACCGATATAAAAGCTGAGTTTAAGTCATTTGGAAGAGGGGCTCCATCCCGTAGGGAATTGAAGAACCGTGCCATGTAAGGGGCCAGACGTGGGCCAAACTTTTTATAATAACCGACCGAAAAGCCGTCCGGACCCGGGGCAGAGTTGGTTTTCAAAGATTTAATGACCTCCAAGATTTCTATACATGAGAAAGGTGCATCGAGAAGTTCTCGATGTGCTTGCTGCAGGTGAGGCAGGTTGATGTCTTGAAGGAATAGCTCTCTGGCCTTGTGGTGCGTGTGAGGAGATTTCTCATAAAAGTGTGAGTAGTAATTATGGAATGCTTCCAGAATGCTTGTCGGATTTTGTGTTAAATTACCAGAAGGGGTGCGAATTTTGGGAAATGCTAAGGTGCGGATTCTAGGGCTAAGCTTGGTTGCCAGCTTGGAGCCTATCTTGTCTGTTTGGTAATAGAAACGTGCCCCTGACCACCTCAGATGTTTCTCCGCTGAGGTAGTGAGGGAGAGATTGAGTTGAACTCGAGCTGAGTCAAGTTTGGCCAAGCCGTCCGGAGTAGGATTTTGTTTATGTCGTTTACTTAACAGACGGAAGTCTGCTGTGAGGCGTAGAACTTCTGCCCTGCTCTCCCTCTTAAGTTGAGAGGAGAGTTGTAGGATTCTGCCCCTCATCACTGCTTTGTGCGCTGCCCACAGACAACCTGGCTAAACCGACTCCGCGTCGTTCTCATCAAAATAATCAGATAAGGCTTTATCAAGTATTGTGCAATGGGTTGGATTGCTCAAGAGCATTTAATTGAGGCACCATTTAAAGGGACCCTTCTCTCCCGCCCCACCCTTTAGCGTAAGTGACATTATCGAGTGATCGGATAGTGGCGTGTCATAGATTTTGGAGGAAATCACTCTCGGGATTACGTGTTGTGGGACGAATATGTGGTCTATCCTGGAGAGAGTGTGGTGGGGAACAGAATAGTGCGTGTAGTCTCTAGTTTGGGGATTCATTTCCCTCCAGACATCAATCAGGCCAAAAGATTGGACTATCTGCGCTACACGAAGACTGCGTTTAGGGGGCTGTTTAGTTTTGGGCTGCAGGGGGTTAGATTTGTCTGAGGAGAAGTCAAATGGGGTGTTGGAGTCGCCCCCTACTATCACTGTGCCAACAAAGTGCGGCTTTAGATCTTTAGCGTAGTGTCAAAAAATAGGTCTTGGTGTGTGTTCGGTGTGTAGTAGGAGACAAACGTATAGATCTCGCCGTGAATTGTACCAGTCACTAGTATGTAACGTCCCTCGGGGTCCGAAATGGTCTTCGAGTGCGAGAAGTGGGTTCTGTTTGAGAAGCATACTGCCACTCCTCTAGTTTTGTTTGTAGCATTAGCCAGGTGGAAATGCATGAAGTTTTTGTGGAGAAATTTGGGCTGATAGGTAGCAGGGAAATGAGTCTCCTGGAGAAACACTACATCAGCCTTTAGTGTGTGAAGCTGATGCAGTATTTTGTGCCTCTTCATGGGAGAATTAAGACCCTGTACGTTGTGGGAGAGTATTGTTGTGGAGTCAGTCATGGTGAAACAGTGGGTGTGAAACTAAGTGTGTGTAAGTCTCACCTGGCTTCGTTGCTGTCCCTGTCGGATAGGTGGCGACCCCAGTGGCACGGTGGATTTGACCCGGGCTACGGCAAGAGGGAGATCCAGCGAGTTCCTGTGACTGGAGAGGAGGGGGGGAGAGGTTGGGGAGAGGAAAGGGGATAGAAAAGTGAAAAAGGGGAAGAGTGAAGAGAAAGAGAGAGGAGTGAAAAAATACATCATTAAACAGTGCATCTGATAATAGTAACCCCAATCCCCACGGACCAGAAAGGGACCCATCCCTGCCTGGGCCGGTACCTGAAAAAAGTGCCCTGCGACCCGAGGGTCGAGGGAGTCTGGGTCTGATAGAGGAAAGAACTGTAGTTCAACTATCAGAGCCAGAGGGAGGTGCACTACAACCACTCCGGTCAACGCCGCCTCTCAGTGAACTTGTGGCGGTAGCTAAATATTGCAGACTAAGCCCTGCAAAAAGGACAAGCTAAATGCTAATAATAAAAAACAAAAAAAGGAGAAAAGGAACCATTTTCAAAGTTAAACTGAACCCGTAGGAATCTTCGAGTGAGATCTTAAGGTAAGCTCAGATGAGGAAAGTCACCATGAGTATGTCAGCAGACTGGTCTCCGACACAGTCTAACGGTACGACCATAAATGGGGTCTAAACAAACTGCCGGCCTGTTCATGGGGGAAAGGAGTCCTTTGATCGTTTTGGAAGTTGTTTCTGCCATATTGGGGATACCGGGCTGGTGGGTGATGATCTCTTGATAGACGATGCTCCTCAAGAAGAAGGAATCTGTGGGATTTCCTGGGTAATCAATCCTAGATGTAAGAGAAGTCGTTCCCCATCTCGGAATGTTGAGAAACTGTACGGTTTGTTGCGAAAGGAGAAGTTCAGTCTCAGCGGGAAGGCCCATCTATATGTAATCTCTTTACCCGCCAGAACTTGTAGTAGCGGTTTCAGGGCCCTACGTTTCTGCACTGTGTATGGGGACAGATCCGCGAAGATCTGAATCTGGTGGCCCTGGATCATCAGCTTCTCCGCCGACCTGGAGAGTTTCATCACTTCTTCCTTAACCGCATAGAAATGCGGTTTCACGATAATGTCTCTTGGCAGACCGATGGCTCGAGGGGGCTGTAGTGCCCTGTGGGCTCTGTCAAGCTCCAAACGATGAGCCGGAATAGTTGGGATTAAACTTTTGATAAATTCTTGGACTGCCACGTGGGTGTCTTTGACGGTTTCAGGGAGCCCCCTGATACGGAAGTTGTACCGTCTCGACCTGTTCTCAAGGTCATCTATTTTAGAGGTAGCAGATTCCAGTTGATCCTGGAGATCTTGTATTCTAGCAGTATTTTGGTTGATTCTTAGGATCGCCTGATCGGATTTTTGCTCAATTACTTCAATTCTCGTACCAATCTGCTGTAAGTCGGCGTGTATGGAGGCAGTGATTTGCGCTGCTGTGTGGGAGAGGCCTTTGGAGAGCATCTGAGAGAATGCAGCCATCATAGATGGGAAATCAGAAGGGGAGAGAGGGGCGTCTATGGCCTGTGTATCCCATGGCTCTGGGCTGTGTAGCTGATCCTGCTGAGGAGTGAGAGCTGCCCCTCCTAAAGTTCTCCTTAACAGGGATTCTGTGGATGCTGGAGAAGGGATCCCCTGGAGAGTGCTCACCGTGGCATCGGAAGATTGTGAAGACGGGAGAGCCTCTTGGTCCTGGTCTGCTATGGAATCAGACAAGAAGGGCAGGCCTCGTGAGGTGACGGACGCCATCTTGGGAGGGCCGGTCCGTGCCGCAGATTCGTTCAGAGCGGCGGTGAGATTTCTGCGGGTGGGGTTAAGTGACATCTATAGGTAGCTGGTGATGTCTCCGGTCGGCTGGTATAGGTGCCGGGCCGGAACGAGGGCTTAGGCTGTTGCTGTGGCGGGCATTAGGCCGGAGCGGCGTGGAGCTCCCGGTCTAAGCGGCCATCTTGGACGCTGCCGCGCATGCGCCTCCAAGAATGCTATTTTCATTCTTTATTGTTACTTTATTTTTTATTTTTATTTTATTTTATTATTTTTTATTTTTATTTTCACTCACTTTTTTTTTTTTTCTATTTTTACTTTACTTTATTTTTATTTTTATCTTTCATTTTATTTTTAATCTTTATTTTATTATTTTCATTTTCATTTTATTTCATTTTTATTTGTATATGTAATTTTATTTTTTTCATCATCTATATTTTATTTATTTAGTTATTTTTTTTTATTTTATATATTTTTTTATTTAATTTTTATCCATTTTTATTTACGTTTTTGTTTTCCGCATACCTCACATGTTATGCATTTTCAGTACAATTCCATATATGTGATAGTGCGTCTTGGTAGGGCGTTGCATTGTGGTTTTTATTTTTCGGTTTCTAAAATCTAGTTTGAGATTATGTTCTAGCTGATCTGGTCTGTGGCTTTCTTTCTTTCCAACCTCACCTGTTAGAGCCATCCTGACAACAGGCAACAGCACTGTGTGCTATCCTTTGTATTGATGGGCTTTGAAAAAATGGCCGCCGGGCACCCATCAACATTAGAGCGGGCTTCGGGAAAATGGCCACCGTGCGCCCATTACAAGGGGACTATATATAAGCATTGGCTTTCTATCCCGTGTTATCCTGTGAAGAAGTCACGTGACGTGACAATATGCATTAGGATTGGAGCACGGGACGCTGCCACAGACAAACAACAGGAGACGAGCTCGGCGCTCGTAGTTACTACACACTGCAGCATTGTTTTAAATGTAAGTTGATTGGACTTGTTTTATTAAATAAATATACCTTTTATATGGGATCACGCTATGTGCGTCTCTTTCCCCCTCACACTGTACATCACTACTCTACCTGACGAACACTGAGGAGAGAGGCACGGGGACATATTCCAGTTTCCAGGCACGGGGACAGATTCCAGATTGGTGACACTCCTGGAGGCATACGAGCTTGGCGCTCGTGGATTGATGCCCACACTCACTTCATGAAAGTGAGTGCAACCTCCCCCTGTGTGTGTCTTGCCCCTCCTCCACTGTGGTCGTTGCAGAGTTATTTTACATGCTGTATACTTTTTATTTTTTATTTCGCTTGGCATGTTCATCATTATCACTGCCTGTATACATGGAACGTCTACACCTGCGTGTCATTTGCAACACAGGCTGTACACCTTACAGCTGTAAGGTAAGCGGCTTGCAAACACGGAGGTGTCCTCACTGAAGATCCCCCCCTCCCTTCACGATTGGACTTGTTTTGTGTTTCTCATCACGTGTTTTTGCTTATTGGACTGGATGATAGAACTAATATTCATGTTTGTCCTAGGGATTTGTCACTTGTAGTTCACCAGGATCTGGCACGTTTTTGCTAATGGGGCACTAGCCCACATATATTTTTCTTGAATTATATATATATTTTTTTTTGCATTGTGTCATTATTCACCCTATTTGTGTTAGTATATGCATTTTTGTTTTGCTATACTCAAGCAGCCACTGTTTCACGATTACCTTTATATATTAGGCTTTGTCTGCCCGCAACATGTCATGTTGATCAGCTACGTTGCACTGCACTGCATCCCCACCATGTTCTTTTAGCATGTAGGATCTATTCATGCATTGGCCCGTTTCTGCTTTTTTAGTTCACTTTGCCACTTTAGTCATCTTTGCAGCTTCCATCCCCCCCCCCCCTTCATCACAGCGCAACTACCATCTTCCCCCACTTATGTAACAAAATATATTCTGGTCGTCTGGATGCCAAGTATCAATACATGCATGGGCTGTCACGCAAATTGCCTTTGAATTAAATATGGTACACGACCAATGTGGTTCAAAGTGACAGCCGATGTGTGTAAAGCCCCTGGGGACTTAAGCTCAATGATAGCCCCACTGTTGACCAGGGACATCATCAGCAACACGTGACACTACTCATAGTGCTGAAGCCGACATAGCCACATGGCTGCAATATCAGAGTATCCAGCAACCACCCGAGTGGTGGATGAGCAGCGATGGTGACCGTGAAGCACCGGAGCAAACAGGATGGAACTTATGGATCTCATGAGTGACCTTTTGTGCGGTGGAGTACAACCTGTCATTTCATCTCCTCACCTGTCTCCAAGAAGTCTGCATATAGTATACTGTTGAGACGGATTTACTGTTGAATTGCAGGGGACTGGTGTTGAGGAAAATCCATTTGTCTGTGATAATCTGAATGATTACCATCTATTGCTCCATACCTCTGCATCTGGTTACTAACATTGTATTGCTGACTGCTGAGTCAATGCAGTTAACTGCATAACTGCACTGCTGCTATATACCTCTATTACTACCAACTGCTTGCATAGTTGATTTATGCTCATACATCATCTAGTTGTCTGGTTAAATTACATGGCCACCGCATTGTTAAACTTGCCACCTCATCAAGAGGGTACAACCAGCTGGCTGATTAACAGTTATATCACCACACAGTGGCTGCTGTATGTCCCCTTCTGTTGTTACTTTGCTTCAGATATACAACCACCACGGCTCTTCCCATGGTCCCACAGAGCAAAGGAGAACCTTCCCATTGTTTATTCAGGGGAACTACTTTTGATGTGTGATCATTTATTTTGACCATTAATGTCCAATTAAACACTACATGCAGCAGTGGGGCTATCATCGAGCTTGATTCCCCGGGGGCTTTACACACATCGGCTGTCACTTTGAACCACATTGGTCTTGTACCATATTTATTTTGAAGGCAATATTTATCTTGTGACAGCCTATTCGCATATTGATTCTTGCCATCCGGATGACCAGAATAATTTTGTTATATGTTTTTTGTTTTGTTTTTGTGAGACCTGTATGCACCATAACTGACAGTTCCTGTTATGGATCGGAGTTTTATTATGACCCTTTTGTTACAAATTCACCCTTTTGCCTCCCAGTTAGTCTGTTATTAGGGTTTTGTACTACATTAGTGTTTGGTTAAGGTGACCAAATCTGATTGGGTGAGTGGTCTACGAGAGTATATGAATTTGATGATATGCAAGGGCCCAGTTTTTCTTATTCTTATACATAGAGTTACACCCCAAAACACATTCTGATATTCCTCCCATGTATGGCAATACCACGTGTGAGATGTTTTCACAGCCTAGCCACATAGGAGGGCATAAATTATGCATATAATTTCCTGACTTTTTTCTGGAGGTCCTGGAGCATTAGGACAGTGGAAACACCCACAAAATTACTTGTTTTGTAAACTTGTGTTTACAGAGCGAGATGCTCTGTAATTGAAAACATCCATGATCTATAAACGTAAAAAAATAAAAATTAGAGCCGCAGCAAAATATATCCAAAAGAACACTAAGGAATGAAAAACCAATTAATTCTGCGCTGCTCCTAAAACAGCAGCTAACACACCACTTTTGGAAATAATGGTAATACAAAACAAATAAAACAAAAGTGTACCGCTAATATATAACGTGCCTAATGCAATGTGCACAGGTGAATTTAAACCACGCTAAAGCTGAAACAAATGAATGAATATACCAATATAAACAGTCATTTAGATATAACAAAATATGGCGGAAATTGTGTATATATTCTCAATCTGAATATATCTCATAAGTTTCATGCAAAAATTCAATATAATAGAAAAAACAGAAAAAAAGTGTCCATAGATAGACATTATCTTTAATTGGTAATTTTGGATTTAGTTATAGTTTTTAACAATAAGTTGGTTGTGGTTTTAATATATACTTACACGCAGCCTAACTGTTCTTACCAAGCCCATTACTAGGCTATTCTTGTTTATTTACACTAGCGGACAACAATTGTAGACTATCGGCTTATTTGAATTATAAGCAGATCTGGGTGAGCTTTATAGTAAACTTCAGTTCTGTTCATTTAAACTAGATTTAGTGGTATCTCAAGTTTGCCGCTACTAGCGAGACTTGTCCACAATTGCTTGCCCATAAGTTTAGCGAGATTGCTATTGGATGGCTAATATTCGTCCTGTCATCACGGCGGATAGAGAATGGGTGAGATTAGTTCTCACGTCAGCTAATAGGTGGAACGCACGTTAGTTACCTGCGTGACACGCACGCCCATGATTCATTTAGCTGATATTGCACGATTACGGAACCTTGTCTTGCAGCTATGACCTCGGGTTGCGTGACTTCTAGACGCATGACGTCAGGTCGCATACCTTGACTAATACATTTGGGCCCCTTACCATTTGTTATTATACATTTTGGCTTCAGGTCACTTGGAAATAGATTAAGTACGTGGAACGCAACTCCATATTACTTGATGATCGGCGTGGAACGCACGCCGGATCACCATCTTAGAAACACGGGAAGTACACTTTCCACGCACCACAATGGCTTGTGGGCTGGACTCTTACGATGGGGGTCATATTTTCTTTATACTGTGGAGGGCAACAGTGGTGGGACACCCCAGATAATGCCCTGTAGAGATGAAACGCGTTGGTACAATCCTCACTGTTGCTTCTATTGATTTTATATCAGCGCTGTCTTTTACCTTCAATCATGTGAGTGTTATTCACTTTTTAATAAATTTAACTCTTATACGGAATTACACTATGGTCCTCTTTTGCTTTCTTCCTTGAAATACCTCTTTATACCTGTGGACATCTGAGCTCCGGTTCGCCTGTTGTATTACATCTCCTGTGGTCTCAGCTTGGTGGTCCTGGGAGGGCACTGTTTATAAAAGCTTGTTTGACACGCAGTGCGTATGCCCTGACGTGTTCAAACTATCCGGTAAGCCTCCCTTTTAACAGGTGGTGGTTTTTCTCACATTTTTGATATATGCACCGGGTTCAAGATTCACCTTTATCCCTATTCAGATGAGAAATCTATCTATGGACACTTTTTTCAGTTTTTTCTATTGTATTACAATTTTTGCATGAGACTTATGAGATATATTCAGATTGAGAATATATACACAATTTCCACTATATTTTGTTATATCTAAATGACTGTTTATATTGGTATATTCATTCATTTGTTTCAGCTTTAGCGTGGTTTAAATTCACCTGTGCACATTGCATTCGGCACGTTATATATTAGCGCTACACTTTTTTTTTTTGTATTACCATTATTTCCAAAAGTGGTGTGTTGGCTGCTGTTTTAGGAGCAGTACAGAATTAATTGGTTTTTCATTCCCTAAGGTATAATTAGCACACAGATATTTGAGGCAGAGTTCCAAGCTGAAGACATGATTTTTTCCCTTTCTTCAAGCTGGAATACTTACCTTTTTTGGTAAAGTTTCCCACATGGAGACACCCCTAGTATCCACTGGAGCACCTCTGTGGGACACCCTAAAAAGGGTGTTCTGGTGTCCCAGCATCCAGATGTGTGAACAGCTACTGAGTATCCTCTCCTTGCACTGAATCAAGTTTGCATTTCATTCTAGTTACAAACCCATCTAGACAACAAACTTATTTTAATACAAATAGGCCTGAACAAATGTAGTTAACCTGCACCTGCCAAAAACATTGTATTAGTGAGCGAACAGATGTTTACTACGAACGATTACTGTGCCCACGAACATGAAACTTGCCATTTTAAACGCCATTTTAAACTGTACAACAGTAAAGAAAAGCACATGGAGCAGCACGAAAGTAATAATAATAATAGGAACACATGACAAAATACTTACTTTTTTGCAGCACTCTCTTGCTTCTTCTGTACTGATCCTACTCCCTCAATTTGAGGTCTGACCATTGTTTCCTCAGTTGATCCTTGGATCGCCGTACACCAAAATTCTTCTGCAGACTTTTCACAACTTTACTTATGATTTTGGTCTTTCTCACATATGGGTTGCTGTAAGGTCCATATTTCCCGTCATAGTCGGCTCTCTTAAAGATGTCCAACATCTCCACCATCTCAACAAAGGACATATTTGAGGCCTTTAAAAAAAGGAGATCACTTTAAAAAATTAGAAACATTATTCTGGAGATCTGGCGAAAAAAAAATAAAGATTATTCAGGAGATCACGAGAAATAATAAAGAAATAAGTTTGTCAGAACACTGTGTGAATATCAGCAACAAAACAACTTCATTATTCTAGCATTATAAAGAAGAAGAGAATGCGTTGCATTAAAAGATTTAAAAATTTGCAGCGTGACGAATGTGCTATCTCCATTACGAACACTAGTTTTACCAGACCGAGCACTTCCGTCTTGTACTTGGTTCAGAGCATGAGTGGAATTTTGTGTGTCGGAATTGTCTACACACGCTCGAAAGTTATGACAACGGATTTTGTTGTCGGAAAATTTGAGATCCAGCTCTCAAACATCTGTTGTAGGAAATTCCGATGGAGCCTACAAACAGTCAGAACTTCCAACAACAAGCTCACATCGAACATTTGTGGTTGGAAATTCTGATTGTTTGTACGCGGCCATATATATATATATATATATATATATATATATATATATATATATATATATATATATATATACACGAACATATATATATTCTAATCACATATATCCATTTATTTTATAGTAATACTCATGTATCGGTGCAATAAAACAAAAGCCTCCTTCTAAGCACAATACAGTTTTGCTACCATTCCTCAGCGCACACCTCCATGGTTGGGATCGATAAGCTCCCGATGCATACTTGCTAATGCGATTGGGAGCTTTCCGATCATGTCACATTACCCAAATGCCTGCCTCCCGGCTTTTAGAACTCTAATGCCCCGTACACACGATCGGACATTGATCGGACATTCCATGGATTTTTTTCGACTGATGTTGGCTCAAACTTGTTTTGTGTACACACAGTCGCACAAAGTTGTCAGAATTTCCACTCGCCAAGAACGCGGTGATGTACACCACATACGACGAGACTAGAAAAGGCCATTTTAGAACCAAGCGCGGCACCCTTTGGGCTCCTTTTGCTAATCTTGTGTTAGTAAAAGTTTGGTGAGAGACGATTCGCGCTTTTTCAGACTGGTTTTCAGATCGTTTTCTGCTGTTTAGTTTGTGCTTGTGGGTTTGTATCTGCTCTTCAGTGCGTGCAGTCAGTTCGTATTGGAGTTTTCTGTGCGATCTTGTCCGCTCGTTGCTGTTTTTAAGGTCGCTCTTCACAGGCCTTGCTGTTCTTCAGTGCGTTCTGTTACTTTGTTCTGAGCAGCCGACCGTTTTCTAGCCATGTTTCATATGCGTACTCCTCGTAGAGTTCGTGTTGTGCGGGGGCTTGGTGTTGTGTTCCTGACCTTGACACAAGTCCAGTCCATGAACAGGGTGGGGAGGAGTTCATGCACCAAGAATTGGTTGCTTCAGCGTGACCAGTTCTCTCATATGCCTTTGCTCCGTGAGATCCGTGAGAATAATCCTGATGATTTCAGAAACTTTCTCTGGATGACGGACCCCGTTTTTCACAGTTTGTTGACTTTGCTGACCCCCTATATCAGCAGGCAGGATACCTGCATGAGGCAAGCCATCACTCCGGATCAGAGGCTCTTCGCCACTCTGCGGTACTTGGTGACGGGGAGAAGCCTGCAGGACTTGAAGTTCTCGACAGGCATCTCCCCCCAGGCTCTGGGAATCATTATCCCAGAGACCTGTTCTGCCATCATACAGGTCCTGCAGAAGGAGTATATTAAGGTAAGATTTTTATCCTTTAACATCACATTTCATTGTATTTAATGTTTGATAATATATTGTATTTCTTTCCTCATTCCCTAATTACCATGATTGGAATATGCTGTGAATGTCCCCTTTGTCCTCATACGTGCTGGATTTTTATGTAATTATTTGTTTGCTCCTTCATACATATTTGCCTTCACTTACCTCCCCAGCATGGTCTACAGGCCCTATATTCACCTCATGTAGTCACTTAACAATGTATTTTATCAGCTCCATAGTAGTGCTTTACCCCAAACACCCCTAAAATGTTTTGAAATGTGATTGGTGCTTAAAATTCAGGCAGACTGACAGAGGCTTTTTATAGGGGTCCCCAAATCATTTGGAACCCTCCCTCCCCCCAACTGCTAAGTCAGCTGATACCAATCCTCAATCATCTATCTGCTGACTTTGCCAAACCCATACACACTTTACCCATCTCTTTTGTGGTCATATTTATGGATGAATTCCCCAAAGCATGTAGTGCAAGGGACTGCCTGAATACTTTCAAATGGTACTGTTTCAAGTTTTTGTATACTATTATTATCTTGACAGGTAATAGCAGAATGTCCAAATGTGCTCAAATGTGTACAGTGTGTATTTAAATCTTTGTATTATGACACTTCTTACCTGTCCAGTGGGCTGCCAATAGTGTAACTAAGGAGGGGCTGTTCAAAGTAATACCCACTATTTAGGCATTCATCTCTCAATGAAGTGGAGAGGGTTACCTGTCCCAGAGTTCTTCCCCCCTATAATGTTAGAAATGGCCCAGGAGAGGGGGGGTGAATCTGATAGTTGGACCTTATACTTTGGTTTTTAAAAATTTACTCTAATAAATGTTATCTTGATGTTGGCCAACAATGTTTGTGTCTAATCTGCTTTCCCTGTTTATGTGCATAAATACTAATTTTTTTGTGGTTTTGACTCCACAGTTTCCTTCCACGCCACAGGAATGGCAGACTGTGGCCTCCCACTTTGCCCAGCGGTGGGACTTTCCTAACTGCAGAGGGGCAATTGATGGGAAACACGTTCACATCGTCCCACCACCCAACTCGGGGACTATTATAATTATAAGGGGTTCAATAATATTGTGATGTTGGCGGTGGTGTCGGCTAAATATGAGTTCCTGTATGTGGACGTGGGGAAGAATGGCCGGATGTCCGATGGTGGAGTCATCGCCCAGACGGAGTTCTACAGGCATCTCCAGAATGGCAGCTTGGACTTGCCACCTCCAGAAGACAATGTGGAAGGACTCCCATTCGTCTTCATTGCGGATGAAGCTTTTGCGCTTGGGGGGCCATCTTATGCGGCCATTCCCAATGAGGACCCTCACACTGGACCAGAGGGTTTTTAATTACCGGCTTGCCAGAGCCAGAAGAGTGGTGGAGAACATGTTTGGAATCATGGCCAGCTGGTTTCACCTATTTCTTACACCCATGCATATGGCGGAGTGCAAACTGAATCACATTATACTGGCGTGCTGTGTTCTACACAACTTTTTACGGCAACATTCTGCCAACTATGCTGGCTCAGTTGGCCCTGAGGCAGGAATTCAACATGAATCAACCCTGACGGCGCTTGAAAGTGGGCGTCCTGGCTTGCCCCCCCTGAGTGCCCGTGATGTCCGGCTAAGATACCTTGAATTCTTTGCGGGTAGGGGGGCTATCAATATGCCAGACAATTTGTAAAACCTTTTTAAAATAAAAAAAAGAACTCAAATCTTTGGTGACATTTACTGCTTGTGTTTTTTTTAGCTGACCCTGACAGAAATGTGGTGATTCCTGAAAATTGCGTGATTGTGTAACATTACAAAGCACTGTTGGGTGTTATTTACTAAAGGCAAAGGCACTTTGCACTACAATTGCACTTGAAACTGCACAGAAACTGCACTTGTAGTGCAAAGTGGATTTTCCCTTAGGAAATAACCCCCATTGTCACAGAATACACCAATTAGAGCACCACAAAAGTGTTGTAGCGTTGAGACAATTATCCACACAATCTTGATTAACAATCTTTTTAACAGCACAATCACATGTGCATTTCCAAAAGGTTTTTAAAACAAACCAACATGTTTGATGTTTAACAATTTTTGGGGTCACATTAGAAAAAGTAGAAATGTCCATTTAAGATAAAACAGCCATGTGTAAAACCCACAAGAAATACACAAATTTAGAACTTACAAAGTTCACATTTGTTAGAACTTGAAGGAAATATCAGACATGAGTATTTGCAAACTGTGTTTGATATTGCGTTCAGATGGGGTGAAGTCACTCTAGGAAAAGCCAAATTTGGAAGATGCACACAAATTTCCAATTGTCAACATGTGCTAGCTGCCATCACGGGGGATCAAGGGACGTGTTTTGGGGGTGCAACCCTTTCCTCACAGCTAATTTATTATTGAGGAAGGGGTTGCACCCCCAAAACGCGTCCATTGATCTCCCGTGATGGCAGATAGCACATGTTGACACACTGTGTGTCTCTTCCAAATTTGGCTTTGCTACAAATTGACATAAAAAGTATGAAAAATGTTGGCACAACAAAAACCCAAGGGATTTTGCGGGGTTTTAAACTCTACCTAAAACATCAATGATGTTCTTCATTTTTTGTGGAACATCATTGATGGCTTTCACAATGTTTTCTAAGTCCCTATTACACCCCATGATCTCCTTGATCAGGATCTGGGCACTTTCCGAGGTGAAAGGATCTGGATCCACAACATCACGATCACCTAAAAAGACTGAAACAAAAAAACACCATTTATTATAACTACGGCGGCATCCATCTGTTACCTGAGCCTGTGGTCGCAGACACTCACCTGTTGTGGTGCAAATTTTCACCAAGTCTTCCTCCTCCTGCTTTGCTTGTCTTGGGTGGATTTCCCCTTCTTCCAGAGGTGGGGGGTCTGTGGTCTCCTCGGATGAGGGGTGTCCTCCGAGTCTTTTCTCCCCTATGTAAAAAAAAATAGGTCTACTTAGCACACAGATATTTGATGACAGAACTATAAATATGAAACATTGCTTGGAAGTGGGGTACAATTGTTTGTTTTGGCAGAGTTCCAAGATGTTGCATTTTTCTTGTCCTTTGTGAAGCTCCAATACTTACCTGTTTTGTACAAGCTTCACAGATGGAGACACCCCTATAGTATACACTGGAGCAGCTGTGTGGGCCCCCTAATAAAATGGGTGTTTTTGTGTCCCACACTAGTGCTCCAGCGTCCAGATGTGTAAACAGATGCTGAGTGTCCTCTCCTTACACAGAATCTAGTTTGCATTTCATTCTAGTAACAAACCCATCTACACAACCAAATTAGTTTCACACAAGTAGGCCCTAAAAAATGTGGGCAAATGCATATGGCCAAAACAATGGTGTTTTATAGGCCAAAAGAAAAATGTTTGATATGAACGAAAAATGTGCCCATGAATATGAAAGTTGACATTTTAGAAAAGCACATGGAGCAGCACGAATGTAATAAACATAAAAAGAATCGGAACACAGGACAACGACTTACTTTTTTTCAGCACTCTCCGGATCTTTCTGTACTGCTCATGCTCTCTTAATTTTAGGTCCGACCACCGCTTCCTGAGCTGATCTTTCGATCGTCGTACCCCGAAATTCCGGTGCAGACTTTTGACCACTTTCGCCATGATCTTGGCCTTTCGGACATTGGGGTTTGGGTAAGGTCCATACTTTCCATCATAGTCAGCCTTCTTCAGGATTGCGACCATCTCCAACATCTCCCCAAAGGACATATTTGATGCCTTAAATCGTCTCTTCTGGATTGGGACATTTCTGCCTCCGGGCTTTCCTCCTCCTCCTCCTCCTCCTCATTCCTGTAATTAGCACACACCTGCTCTGACTCCGCCATGTGCTCTTCCCCACTGCAACGAACGAGAAGGTGCGGAGAATAGACTAGAAAGAATGTCAGGGGCGGGCGGAGTTTCACGCATACGCAGTGTCTATAAAGCGTAACACGCGTGCGTAGTATGTACGATCTGTGAGAGGAGGCGCCAATCGTGATAACAAAGGTAAGAGCCAAACTTGGGCCTCCTAATCTCCTACAAGATTAGGAGAGTTTTGCCTGACATTAGGGTTTGTCTTGTGTTGTGTCTTGCAGTGAAAATGGATATCTTGAAAGATACCGACTTTATGGCAATCTTGTAGGAGATTAGGAGAGTTTTGCCTGACATTAGGGTTTGTCTTGTGTTGTGTCTTGCAGTGAAAATGGATATCTTGAAAGATACCGACTTTATGGCAATCTTCATAGATATGTTCAGGGAGCTGCCTTGTCTATGGGAGATAAATCACCCACATTATAAGAACCAAACAAAGAGGAAGGCAGCGCTGGATCAATTGCTGGAATTTGTGAAGCAGGTGATCCCCACGGCAGACATCACCTATTTGAAGATCCTAATTGGTGGCCTGAGGAGCACTTATCTAAGGGAGCACAAGAAGGTCCAGGATTCCCAGAGATCCGGAGCAGCAGATGACATCTATGTCCCCAGGATGTGGTACTATGATAGGCTGCATTTTCTGGCAGGTCAGACTGAACCCAGGTCATCACTCTCCAGTCTTCCTTCCACGCTTCCTTCCCCCCAGCTGAGGCTTCTGACGCCCAACCCGGGCCTTCCAGGCAGCAACATGTGGAGGAGCCCAGCTTGAGCCAGGTCTAGCATTTCTCTAAATATTTCTGCTTGTCCAATCAATGATGTTAACTAGATGTTAGTTTGGAGTACTAATTTATGATTGTGATTGATGATGCAAAATCTAAAACCATGTCCCTTTTTCATACACAGGGAAGTCTCAGCCAGGAGGTGGCTGGGCCGAGCAGGCTGCCTGATATCCAGGTCCCTACCCTACACCTGCAAAGAGAAAGTGGCAGGAAGAGGAGTACCCTGCAGGAGGCTGCCATAGGCCTCTTTTGGAGGCTACAGAGGCCCTGAGAGCCCCCCACACTGTGGAGGAGGACTTTGCTGGCATAATTGCCCGCAAAATGCAGCACATGGAGGAGGGCCAACGACTACTGTGTGAGTCATTAATTTTGGAAGCTCTCAATAAGGGATTGAGGGGCCAAATAACATCTGCTACCCACATTTCTGACCTCACACATGGTCCTCCTCCTCCTCCAAGTCCTACTCCTCCTCCTCCTCCTCCTCCTCCTCCTCCAGGTCCTACTAGTCCTCCTCCTCCTGCCACATCTCCAACAGCAGAGCCACAGCCAGGAAGGAAGCGTGGAAAGAAGACCAGAAAGTGATGACCCTGGGTCCAGTCTGGTCTGGCAAAATATGCAGCCTCTTGTGGTACCACAGACTGGGAACACAGATGTCATCTGCTGCTTTCCAGATCTCTGGGACTTCTGGACCAGACTGCACTCCCTTACATATGGACTCCTCAGGCCACCAATTTTGATGTTAAAGAATTGATGTCTGCCCTGGGGGTCCAAGGCTTCGCCAATTTCTGCTGTTTCTCCAGCGTTGCCTCCCTCTTTGTTTGGTTCTGAGCCCTTAATAAAGGAATTTTTGTTTCAATTATACTTGCCTGTGTGTTTTTTCCTTCAAAAAGGACAGTTTGTTTGTGAGGATTCAGGTACATTTCTAAAGTATAATGTGAAATTACCAAGGGACAC
Organism: Lithobates clamitans; assembly: GCA_037952925.1. Taxonomy (NCBI): domain Eukaryota; kingdom Metazoa; phylum Chordata; class Amphibia; order Anura; family Ranidae; genus Lithobates; species Lithobates clamitans. Next base: position 1,535,292 of record JBBGZY010000288.1, on the reverse strand, counting down.
TAACACCAAACAATCTCCTTGAGATTAAATAATACAAGATAATGGCGTTGTAGTAACTTGACACACAAAACACACACAAAAATATTCTGGAGTGAAACTAAAAATAAAATAAAACAAAGATCAGCCTTGAAAAAATTACAAACCTAAAAAAAAAAAATTCTGCCTTTTAAAAATAAATAAATAAATAAAACAACCCAAAAAATCATTTTGTCAGATGTGACAAATCAAAATATATTGAGGGAATCCCGATAAATAATAAAGAAAGAAGTTTGTGAAAAGTCTGTGTGAATATGAGCAGCAAAACTACTTCATTCTTCTCACATTATAAAGAAGAAGAGAGTGCGCTATATTAAACCATTTTTAACATTGCACCGTGACGAAAGTGTTGTATTCATTGCGAACACTAATTTTACTGGACCAAGCTGTTCTGTCTCGGAATTTCTTCTGAGCATGCGTGGCACTTCGTGCGTCGGAACTGGCCACACACGGTCGGAATTGACGCGATCGGATTTTGTTGTCGGAAAATTATATAGCCTGCTTTCAAACTCTGTGTCGGAAAATCCGATGGAAAATGCCCGTTGGAGCCCACACACGGTCGGAATTTCCGACAACACGCTTCGATCGGACATTTTCCATCGGAAATTCCGACCGTGTGTACGGGGCATAATAATTCCCTCACCCACAGAACCAGGGTTGTGAGGTATAATAGACCCTTGTCCTCATCAACAAGGTGTTTTGCCAGGGGTATCCCCTAGGCATGTGGCCTAGTATGGTTCAAGAGGAGGAGCACACGCTTGTCCTCTTAGTTTCCTCACCTGCCAATTTGCATGCTCATTTAAGGGTTTGGTATGAATTTTGGGGGGGACCCCATGCTTTCTTTTTCTTGTAGTATCCTTAAAATCAATACCAGGCATGTTATTTAAAGAGATTTTGCAGCTTCAGTGTTGCTCTTTAAGCCTTAAAACATTTTGCTTTTGTACATGTTCCCCAGAGTAATTCTCAGTCCCCCACCCCCCTTCCCCCTTCCCCCATGATCTTTGTTTAACAATTCCTTGCCTAGAAAATTGTTGTTACTGATTTCTAAGAGTCATCTCTGAATGACTTTATTGGGGTTTGGATCTGACATCTGAACTTAAAGTGCAGTTCAGGGAACCCATCTTGAACCAACCCAGGTATGTGCAGTTCATCTCTAGAGAAAACAGTGTACCTTGCCTGCATGAAGTTAGTCTCCACCAGGGGAACCTGTGACAGGATGACAATGCAGAAGTACAGTGGTCAAACAGTTGTCATTCCATAAGAGGAAGTGTCTGAGAAAGGATATTCATTGAAGGATCAAAAGTGAATCCATTAATGAAAGCTGCTTAATAGAGATGGTCCAAACACGCCTCTATTCGGTGAGCAGCAAAAATGTTTTAAACCGAGTGGCAGACTCCATTGAAGTCTATAGGAGCCAAACAGACAAAATCAAAAGTGCCCATTTTGAAGGCTTATATGCAAGCAATTGGCAATAAAATAGGTATGGGGTCTGGGTACTGCCCAGGGGGGACATGTATCAATGTAATTTTATTTTTTTTTAAAAGTTCTTTCAGGAGCGGTGATTTTGTTAATGCTTAAAGTGAAACGATAAAAATGAAAAATTCCTTTAAATATAGTGCACGGGGGGTCTCCTTAGTCTGCCTGTAAAGTGGCACATCTGTAGCATATATAGAATATGCTGCAGCAAAAATGACATTTCTAAAGAATCAAATCACATTTAAAATGACGCGCGGTTGCAATTGCCGGCACCCGGCAAATGAAAAAATACAGAAAAACTGCATGGGGTCCTCCTTACAGTCCATACCAGGCTTTTTGGGGCTGATATGTATATTAGGGGGAACCCCATGGAGCCCCCCAAAATCCAGACCCTTATCTGGGCATGCAGCCTGTCAGGTCAGGAAAGGGGGGGGCGAGCGAGCAATCCTCCCCCCCACTTGAACCATACCAGGCCACATGCCCTCAACATGGGGGGTGGGTGCTTTGCCCCCCACCCCAAAGCATCTTATCCCCATGTTGATGGGGACAAAGGCCTCATCCCCATAACCGTGGCTTGTGGTTGTGGGGGTCTGCGGGTGGGGATTTATAGGAATCTGGAAGCCCCCTTTAAAAAAGGGGCTCCCAGATCCTGGCCTCCCCTATGTGAGTAAGTATGGGGTACAGAGTCCCCCTACCCAATCACCAGAAAAGTTTCAAAAAGTAATAAAAACACACATTTTTCGACAAGTATCCCCTCAACGTAATCCATCTTTGGGTGCACGCCGCACCCAAAAAATAAAAGCTTGCATGTGAGAAGGATTAGTATATAATAGGGATATGCAATTAGTGGACCTCCAGCTGTTGCAAGACTGCAAGTCCAACCATGCCTCTGCCTCTGGGTGTCATGCTTGTGGCTGTCAGAGTCTTGCTATGCCTCATGGGACTTGTAGTTCTGCAACAGTTGGAGGTCCGCTAATTGCATATCCCTGGTATATAATATTTCATTTTAACCAAACTTACCATAATAAATGTGAGGTATCGATCACTCACTCTGTTCATTCAGACAAGGAAGGGGCCTGTAAATTACATATTTACCAGCCCTTCCCCCACTCTCCATCCTGAATATATCTCCCGTAGCAGCCGGTGGGGAAGATGAGGCAAGCTGGCCACGCTGTGAGGGAGGCCCAAGCAGCAGGGGAAATCTGACAGTTGAGGGTGATCAGTGCAGCAAAGGGGGGGAGGCAATTACAAAAACCAATCTCCCATCCATGGCTTGAACTGCTTGCAGCACTGCCAGCTTCCCTCCTCTTCTCTCCCGTCAGATGCTGCGGGGGGATCTATTCAGGATGAAGAGTGGGGGAACGGCCGGTATATATGTTATTTACAGGCCCCTTCCTTGTCTGAATGAACTTGTAAATAATAATAATAAAAATACAGTTGTAAGAAATAATAAAAAATAACAGAAAAAAATGCAACAAATAATTTTAAAAATGTAAAAAATAAATATAAATGTGAAAAAAGGGCTCATTCACACAAATTATTTTTTCACATACAGTGTGAATTAGCAGTTTGTATGGCTGGAGCTGCCTGTTACTCAATAGGGGTGCAGCTACTGTACAGGCCCTCAGACGCAGGTCCTAATTTGACAGGTGTGCAGGTGCGGCTGAGTGTCTCTGAATGCACACTGTCAGTGTGTTGGGAGCCATACAGGTGCATCCACATGCCTGACAAATTTGGACTTGCAGCTGTGTTCATACAGTATCTGTATCCCTATAGCGTAACATAGGCTTCCTGCTCTAGCCATATAAAACAGATCTGGTTCACACTGTACAGGCAACAATACCCATATGAATGGGCCCCAAGACCTTCTTCACATACAGAGCTTTATTTATTATCTCAATACAGTTTTATTTTTCAGATGTAGCAGGAATTTTGTAAGTTATATTGTGAAAAGGAAATTATGACACAATAGTCAGAAAACTCACAGAAAAAAAGCAGCTAAATGCAATATGAGTTTACAAAATGTGTATAAAAATTAAGGTAAAAGCATAAAACACAAATGCTTCTATGTAAGTTTCTACCTGCATTTTTTTGTTCGCACACGTATGAACCAGCAATAATGAGCCCACTGCCTCTAGTGGAACAGGTTAAAAGAGAAGTGCAGGAATCTAAAATAATAAACAATCATACTCACCTAGATGGCTGCAGCATCAATCCAAGCTGTAGCTATTCCCTGCCACCTCTACCCTGAGAACTGAATGACCAAAGACCACTGATTGTCATTCAGTTCTCAGGTCTGCTCTAAGCTCTGCCCCTCCAGTGCTCACTAGAGTGCCTGGACTGTGGACTGTGTGATAGCGGCTGGTTCAGGCTCTCAGAGGTGCACTAAGAGGCTGAGCCAGCTCTTGGTCAGGCATCTGGGTGGATCACAACATTATTGTTGGGATCCCTGCAGAGTCTTGATCGCTGATGGCTGAATGTGGATCACAAGAGTTCAGAACTAAGTGCACGTTTGTGATCCACAGGAGACATATGGCCAAAAGAGCTTTGGCCATACTTCTCCTTTAAGCATTTTCCTTCTGATACTGGTGATGAGCATATTGTAAGCATCTCCTTCCTACATGTTTACGGTATATGGTACGTGTTTAAATATTCCTTCAGTTTAGTCCATGCTCAATGTTACCCTTTTTAAAACACCCATAACATCTTGCATATCCATTGTAATCCAAAGGTCATTAGATCAGTCCATTAAAGTACAGATTGGCCCTGTTATGTGGGTAGGTGCACATACAGTATATCCCTCTCTCCTCAACTCTTGGAGTTAAAATAAACCTGATACCAGTCAGGCTCCTTATGAGGACTGAGGACAAATTTCCTTCTACTGTCTCTCTACATCAAAGTGCATCAAATTTTAGCTTAATGGCTGTATGCATGTTTTCTTAATTGCTCAGTTGTATTATCTGCTATTTTGCTTAGCAACAGTTAACTCACAATACCATGGGGTTATGATTTGGTTATCCATAACAATATTGGGGCATGCAAGCATATTTCAGCAGTCATCCTCTTATTTATCTCAGATCATATTACAATACTCATGCGAGAAATACTGGTAATTCTGTCATTTTTTTATTCTCCATCTGTGTATCTACAAAGGCATTGTTACATTACATGAACATAACATGCTCCAAAATGAATGCACACTCTTCTTTGTTCTTTCATTTTTAATTCTAATATACATATGCTGTATATTATGTGTTCAAATAATTTACCTAAAACATAGCATTTATTTTCATATTACATAAAGAGGCTATACATATTTATACATTCAATAAACTCAAACCAAAAATAAGAAGGTATAATATTACAAAAAATGAACCTGACATGCTAAACTGTAGGAATCTAAAATTGTGCTAGTAATAATGTTATATTTTATAGAACTGGAAGATAAAAAATATATGAACTTAAAAACTGCCCAGTGGTAATAGTGTCTGCTTCAAACAAATTGCATTAGTTTTGCTGTTGCCCGATTCTTCTTTATTTGTCAGTAGCATCTTGTGCTTTATTTCCCAGATGGTAACTCTTCTTTCTGTTCTACTGCCATCATATTTTCATCCTTATACCAATAGTAGGGTACTTATTACAAAAAAACTAAAAAACAAAACAAAAAAAAAAAAACGCTGGAAAGCATATGTGGATTTTTGTTGCAAACAATATATTATAACTATACAATTTTCATTATCAATATGTATTTATTTCAATGCTTTCTTAAAAGATTGTGTTATGAGAGGCATTTTTAAAGAATGTTTTCATGAGAGAAACATGGAGACTGACATTAATGACTTGTTATTCTGCAAAAACTAGCTGTTAGGTTGTCATGCTGACTCTTTTGCTTTAAAGAACCATGTTAAATACTTAAGCAAAGTCCAAATGCACCACATTCAAAGCCATTTTCCAAGCTTATAATAAAGCTTAACATAAAAGTTAGCTGTTTTGGGAGATCCAAGTAAAGCATATTAGCAAAATTTAAACATACTACATCCACAGTTACTCATTTGTAAGTTTTTGGTTGCTTCCTCGTAAAAATAAATATTTGTTTAACAACTTTGTTCTTAAATCCATGATTATTTTTTTCTGGCAAATAAGATGGTCTATTGGTAAACACTCTGATACCTTACCTACAATAGACTTTTAACTGATAGGTCTTTATTAAGTGGAAGAAGACCATTACCTCTTTTTAAATATAGGTACTACATTTGCCTTTTGCCGATCCATTGGTACTAAGTCATTTAATAATATTTTTGTATATAATCTATTAGTAAACCCTCTGCTACCTTACCTGCAATCCACATTCAACGTATAGGTCTTTATTTACTGGGAGAGGACCATGACCCCTTTTTGAATATAATGTTATTAACAACATTTGTCTTTTGTATCAATGCAAACATTGTTTTTTTCAGGAGCAGTGATTTAAATTATGCTTAAGGTGCAACAATAAAAATGAAAAATTTCAATATAGTGCCTGGAGGTCCCATTAGTCTGCCCGTAAAGTGGTGCATGTGTAGCATGCATAGAACATGCTGCAGCAAAAATGACATTTCTAAAGAAAAAAACAGTCAAATCGCATTTAAATTGATCATGGTTGCAATTGCTGGCACCCAGCTATTTAAAAAAAATAAAGAAAAAAACAGCATGGAGTCCCCTCCAAAATGCATACCCGACCCTTATCTGAGCACACAGCCTGACAGGTCAGGAAAGGTGGGAGGGAACAAGTGGGTGCCTCCCTTCCTGAACTACACCAGGCCACTTGCCCTCAACATGGGGGGGTGCTTTGTGGCAGCGGGGGGGCTCTGCCCGCCCACCCCAAGGCACCTTGTCCCCATGTTTATGGGGACAAGGGTCTCTTCCCCACGACCCTGGGCTGTGGTTGTGGGTGTCTGAGGGCAGGGGGCTTATCAGAATTTGGAAGCCCCCTTTAAGAAGGGGTCCCTCAGATCCCACACCTCCCCTATGTGAATGAGTATAGAATACATTGTACCCCTACCCATTCACCAAAAATGTGTCAAAAAGGAAAAAAACACAGACAGTTTTTGACAATTCTTTTATTAAAAAATAAAAAATAAAAAAGCAGTGTCCCCTGATGTAAATCCATTGTCAATCACGCTGCCTGTCACACCCAAAAAAGAAAAATAAATTTCTCTGCACTCCTTGACGGCCGACTGCTGAATGCCTCCTCTGCTGTTTGACAGTGACATCACAGACCCCCTCTTCTTTGGACTGCCCTCACAGCAATGATGGGAGGACATCTTATCAGTGTGGCCTCAGCCTACAAAAAAGCTAAAGTGAGAGAAGATTTACAGGGGAAAGATTCCCACTGAGAAGAGACACCGGTGGACCATGCTGCTTAATAAGGGATACATTTTATTAGAAAAAATATATTTATACAAAAAGGGCCAAGACCTGGTACCCACTACCAACACCAAGATCATGTTAAAAATAGACAACGTTGTCTGTTTAAGAGCAGCTGCACCACACTTCAACCATGCATGCACACACCTATAACAAGGCTTTTCTTAATTAGAGTGGGTAATATTTATGGATCAGACTATTGGTCTCAGTGACATGCACCATGCGTAACAAAGTCCATCCTGTCACTAGGTTTAATTAGAAACCCTTTTAACAAAAAGGACCCCTGTTAAAGGGTGCTTGATTGAGTCAAGTTGCTAGTCCCACAGAGACAGCTTTAATTAGGATTGTAGCAAAACATAGCTGTCAGTGTGGAGAGAAGATTATAATCCACAGTCAGTATCCAGTCCGGAGGCACAGAAATACAGTTTCCTAGAGTGGAATTGCATGTATTCACAGGGTTTAACTGTTGGAAAACAATAGCTCAATGATGCTGTTGTGAAACTGGCTAACACTGGCTGAGAGGTAACAAACAGCAGGAAGCAAAGTAGAAGGAGGCAATTAACCACTTAAGCCCCGGACAATTTTGCTGGCCAAAGACCAAAGCACTTTTTGCGATTCGGCACTGCGTCGCTTTAACTGACAATTGCGCGGTCATGCGACGTGGCTCCCAAACAAAATTGACATCCTTTTTTTCCCACAAATAGAGCTTTCTTTTGGTGGGATTTGATCACCTCTGTGGTTTTTTTACTGTTTGCTATAATAAATATCCCCCAAAAATATATAAAAAACATTTTTTTTTCCTCAGTTTAGGCTGATAAGTATTCTTCTACATATTTTTAGTAAAAAAAAAATAACAATAAACAATTGATTGGTTTGCACAAAATTTATAGCATCTACAAAATAGGGAATAGTTTTATGGCATTTTTATTAATATTTTTTTTCTAGTAATGGTGGCGATCAGCGATTTTTATCATGACTGGCGGACACATCGGACAATTTTGACACATTTTTGGGACCATTGGCATTAATACAGCGATCAATGCTAAAAAATTGCATTGATTACTGTAAAAATGTCACTGACAGTGAAGGGGTTAACCACTAGGTGGCACTGTAGGGATTAAGTGTGTCCTAGGGAGTGATTCTAACTGTGGGGGGGGAGGGGCTATGTGTGCCACATCACTGATCACTGATTACAGGGAGCTGTGATCAGTGACAGTGTCACTAGGCAGAACGGGAAGATGCTTGTTTACATTAGCATCTACCCGTTCTTCCTCACTGTGAGACAATCGCGGGTATCCCAACGGACATCGGGTCACGGAGCTCCCGGCTGGCGCCCACAAGCCCCTCTTAAAGGGCAACGTACAGGTATGTTAATCTGCCTGTATGTGCCCTTCTGCCGCAGTTTATCTGTGTAAGGCGGTCGGGAATCGGTTAAAGGACCTATAGTCCACTCACCGGACCATTCATGGAGTGATATAATCACAGTCCTGTACTATCTTTCTCTGGTCCGGGGGGGCTATATATGCTGTCCTGTATGCTTAGTTTGTTGAGCGGGGTCCATGGGGCTCCAGTGAGCAGTTTGCTGTCAGCACTATGTGAGTGTCAGGTCCTCTGGGCCACCGCCTGCTTGTGTCAGCCAAGATAGTCACTGCTGGCTTCAGGCGATCAACTGCGCATGCACAAGCATGATGAGATACGCCATCCACGATGCATAGTGTCTCTGTCGTGATGCCATATCCGACATGTTTCACCAGGAACTCTGTTTTTTTTTCAAGGATCCTTGAGTTCCTGGTGAAACATGTCGGATTTGGCATCACAAACAGAGTTGTGGTAACTAATAGTGAGTACTGATCTCCAACCAATTTTTTTTAAAAAGTTAAAGAGGCAGAGATAGTCTCTATTACAAACTCACTAGACCACCTTATTTATCAGCGTATAACACGCACAGGCGTATAACACGCACCTTAACTTTAAGAGGGAAGTTTCAGTAAAAAAATTTCCACACCCCCTGCATAGTACACAGACCCCCTGCATAACACACAGACCCTCTGCATAACACACAGACCCCTTGCACAGTACACAGAGCCCCCTGAATGGTACACAGACCCCCGCATGGTACACAGATTCCCGCATGGTAGACAGAGCCCTGCATAGTACACAGACCCCTTTCATTATAAAGCCCCCCTTTCACCTCTGCACTCCCAGGAGACCCCCAGTCTCCTGGAACGGCGTTGCCAGCATGCTCTGGAGTATAGAGGGCATCGCTGCTGGCTCCTTCTCAAGCGACGCTCCTCCTGTGTCACTCGTTGTGGATCAGAGCTATTGAATACCTCCATTGGCGCTATGGACCTGGTCAAATGACTGCTCTCCTCTCTTTCTATGATGGTCACATGACCGCTCTCCTCCTCCAATCAAAAGCTACACTCATTTCTGGTTCCAGCGCCACATGAGAAGGAGGTAGTCAGAACAAGCTCCCGCTGCACACCTCTCTAAACCCGCTTCTAAAGCCACCAAACACCTCGGGGACACCCCCGCCTCCGGTACTAGATGTGACCCACATGGATCGGTTTGTGGAGCGTTCCCACAACCGATCATTCTACACCAGTATGCAGCCCTCGGCAGACGCGGCCACGGCTAAGATAGTGCCTGCACCCAGCCCCATAGACGCTGTGCAGTCTCCCACAGGCACAACAGCCAGTGATCCTACCTCTCCTGCAGACATATCCCAGGTGGTAGTAGCCCTTCTGACACCTTTTCTGACAGACACAATAGATGCAGCAGTGCAGAGGGCAATGGAACCGTTTCATATTGAACTCCAGAACCAGGCCCAGTGTATTTCTTACACAGAGTGTATCTCCTCACTGGAGGATGACACTACAGCTCATGGTGCTGTACTTGCACGCCTTACACACTCAAATAAAGAATTATGGGATAAATTGGACAATTTAGACAATCATTCGAGAAGAATAATCTATGGATTATTAGACTGCCAGAATCATTCTCTAATGCACTCACAGATATATGTGCCAAAACTATTCCTGAGCAACTGGGCCTCTGCACACCATGCATCATTGAGCACGCTCACTGCATAGGCCAGCACGCTGAACACCATGCTAAACCCAGAGCAGTCAATGTCAGATACCTCAACTACGCTGACAAGAACGCCATCCTGCAGAAATTCCGTAGCAAGTGAACCAACATTTCCTGATATGTTCTGAACAGTGTAGCCAATACCTTAGTTGTTGTTAGATATGCACTGGTTTAGTTGCACTTAGTTTATTAATCACATTATACAGTGGGGACAGAAAATATTCAGACCCCCCTTAAATTTTTCACTCTTTGTTATATTGCAGCCATTTGCTAAAATCATTTAAGTTAATTTGTTTCCTCATTAATGTACACACAGCACCCCATATTGACAGAAAAACACAGAATTGTTGACATTTTTGCAGATTTATTAAAAAAGAAAAACTGAAATTTCACATGGTCCTAAGTATTCAGACCCTTTGCTCGGTATTTAGTAGGAGCAACCTTTTGATCTAATACAGCCATGAGCCTTTTTGGGAAAGATGCAAGTTTTTCACACCTGGATTTGGGGATCCTCTGCCATTCCTCCTTGCAGATCCTCTCCAGTTCTGTCAGGTTGGATGGTAAACGTTGGTGGACAGCCATTTTTAAGTCTCTCCAGAAAAGCTCAATTGGGTTTAAGTCAGAGCTCTGGCTGGGCCATTCAAGAACAGTCATGGAGTTGTTGTGAAGCCACTCCTTCATCATTTTAGCTGTGTGCTTAGGGTCATTGTCTTGTTGGAAGGTAAACCTTCAGCCCATAAATAATAAAAGAAAAGAACCGTGCTAAAGAGCAAAACAATAATAACAAAAAGAGCCGCAGCTTCAACAAAAACCACAAATATCAATGTAGTGAAAACTAGAAAGAATAAATAAGTGCGCTTGCAATAGAGTGACATGAATCAGTGATCTAACAATGAAGTGGCATAAATCAGTGATCATAAATCATGCGTGACAGAAAAATACTCAAAAAAGTGATTAAAGTTCATTAACTCCTAGGAAGTATATGATAGAGTCCATTCATAAACACAAAGAGCCATCAAGTCCAGTGGGGAAGGGTCACACATCCAGATTCGATCCACCTTAACCATATGAGGAGAGGGGAAGAGGGATATGTGAAGGGAACATCCAGGCTGAAGGTGAATCCAGATGATAGTAAGATTATGCCCTTACCGGAACCAGTGAACCTCCTTTAGAGCAAGGTCAAACGCACAGGCAGATACAACCCTCTGCGGGGACAGATGGACTCCCACATTCTTCCACGGGGACAGATGAACTCCCATGTCTGGATCCTCAGATGTCTGTGACATTCCAGGGGCAAGTGAATCCGAGATGTCAATCTCACATTCTGGCCCCTGTTTCACCAGAAGGTCAGAAAAAGCAGGTTCCCTCTCAGGGATACAAACGGATCAGATGGTCATGGAGCTCCTATTCCGTCCGTGCTGCCTCCGGCTCTCTCTATCTGTATATCTCTGTCTGTCTGTCTGTCTGTCTGTCTGTCTATCTATATGTCTGTCTATCTACTGTATCTATCTACATGTCTGTCTATCTATCTATCTACATGTCTGTCTATCTATCTATCTACATGTCTGTCTATCTATCTATCTATCTATCTATCTATCTATCTATCTATCTATCTATCTATCTATCTATCTATCTATCTATCTATCTATCTATCTATCTATCTATCTATCTATCTATCTATCTATCTATCTATCTATCTATCTATCTATCTATCCCATTCTATCCCTCTGTGTGTCTATAGGCCCATTACGGGCGAGTGACGTCAAGGGGGGGAGGGGGGTTGGTTAGGTTTTTGTTTGCGCCCCCCTAAAAAAATGGAGCACCAGCCGCCACTGCATTCCACCATTCTTTCTATGCCTTAACATAATATTGAGGGAGCATCTTGGGGGTTCGTGGTTCCAAACAAATTGAGTGAAGAGCTTTTGGGTGGCGGAAAGGAAGGTTTGTGCTAAGGGGATTATTAAGGTGCGAAAAAGATAAAGAAGTTTTGGTAAGAGCAGCATTTTTAAGGTCGCTATTCTTCCAGCCATTGAAAGCTCCTGAGTCCTCAGAAGGGATACTTGTCGAGGCAGTGATTCCAAGAAGGGCTTAAAGTTATGTTCATATAGCTGTGAGGTGTGTGCAGTTAGTTGAATTCCTAAGAATGTCAAAAAGTGGGGGGACCACTCAAAGGGGAACCTATTAGTTAGGTAAATTTGCATGGAGGGTGGAACATTAAATCCTAAAACTTGGGACTTTGTGACGTTTAATTTATAGTAGGATACGACACTAAATTCTTCCAGCAATTTCTGTGTCTCATGTAGTGATGTTTTGGGGTTAGAGAGCATGAGCAGGACATCATCCGCAAATAGGCTAATTTTATGTTCAGTATCACCAATAGCGATGCCTCTAATGTTGGGATGAGATCGGAAACTTTCCGCCAATGGTTCCATAAGGAGCGTAAAAATAATGGGCGAAAGGGGACATCCTTGTCTAGTTCCGTTAGTTATTCATATCGGTTTGGAGGTAAGTCCTGAGGTGAGTACAGTGGCCGATGGAGTGGAATAAAGGGATAGAATGGCTGTCTGTATCCATCCCGTAATCCCGAAATTATCAAGCACTGTCTTGAGATATCCCCAGTGGACCCTGTCAAACGCCTTTGTCAGGGATCTACCAGCACCAGACCGGGGCACTTGCATTTGCCTATGCGCCGGCGCGCTTCTGTTCAGACATGGCATCAAGCTGCTGTGCATCAGCGCGGCACTCGGGCGCGCGTGGGTGCGTGCGTGCGCGTGCGCGTTAGCGCCGGTTTGGCGCCATTTAGCACATAAAAGTTCCCCTGTTCCATGAGAACATTGCTGCTTCATCTCAGCTCTGTGAACCAGTTTGAACCTGTATCCTGATTGTCTGCTACCTGATTTGACCCGGCTTGTTTGACCATCCGACCTGCTCCAACGCCGATCCGGCCTGTCTGACTACTCTTCTGTCTGTATCTACTACCGTTGCCGACCCTTGCCTGTTCACCGACTCTGCCTTGCCTGCTGTTATTACCTGTGCCAGCTACCTGCCAAACCGGACTGTCTGACTCTGCTTGTGCCTGCCGTTCACTTGCTGTTGCACCTTCAGCTTCAGCTTCAGTGATCTCTCCCTCCAGTGTGTCAAGCCTGCTGCCGTTCCAGTCTCCTCTCACCTGCAACCCAGCCATCCAGTGTGTCAAGTCTGCTGCTGTTCCAGTCTCCACTCACCTGCAGCCCAGCCATCCCAGGAGGGATCTCTGCCTCCACATCAGAGACTATACAGGCACTCCTACCCCACTGCGCTCAGGAGACCACTGTCCCCACTCCAGTGGCTCCTGAACCAGCGTTGTATGAGAGGTCTTCTCCTACAGTCAGGCTCTCCTATCAGGTACCTTACAGTACGAAGCAGCCATGACTGAGCCTGCAGGAGATACCTCTCCTTTGAAAGAAATATGCACCCACCTTGCGGCCCTCACTCAAGCCGTACAATCCCTCCAGGATAACTACAACAGATTGGAGGGACAAGTCCAGAACCTAGCAGGGCCTAACCCCCTGGCCTCCTCTTCAGCCGCAACCCCGGCACAGACGGCTCCTGGTCCTTCTGTTGTAATGCTTCCACCTGAACCAAAGGTTCCCACTTCTGATAGATTCTCTGGAGACCGGTCCAAGTTCCGGGCCTTTCGCAACGCCTGCAAGCTCTTCTTCGCGTTACAGCCCCAAACTTTTTCACTGGAGGCCACCAAAGTGGGGTTCGTGATCTCCCTCTTACAAGGGGAACCTCAGACCTGGGCTCATCGTCTACTTGAGGGGGACTCAGCACTAACCCAGTCTTTATCATCTTTCTTTGAAGCCATGGCACAAATTTACGAGGACCCTCAACAGACTGCAACAGCTGAATCAGCACTGTTCACGCTCCAGCAAGGTCGCAGACCTGCGGAAGACTATATCATGGACTTTAGACGTTGGACACTCAGTGGAATGATGCGGCCCTGCGTCATCAGTTCCGCTTGGGTCTGTCTGAAGGTTTAAAGGACGAACTTGCCTGAGTGGGTGTACCAAATACTCTTGAAGCATTAATTAATCTGATTATTCAAATTGACCGGCGAATCCGGGAACGTCGTTCTGAACGATCCGCTTTACAATCCCGCCCGATGTGGATGACAGCCAGAGCACCACTCCCGGCAGCACGCTACTTACCCCCATCCAGTTCAAATCCAGCTAATACTATGCCTGACTCTGCAGAGCCTATGCAATTAGGACTGATGCGACCTGCCTTAGCGCCTGAAGAACGAGCCCGACGCCGGCAACTCAATCTGTGCCTCTACTGCGGTGGGACTGGGCACTATGTCCTGAACTGTCCAGTTAAGTTAAGTAAGTGCCCATCTTCTGTGTATACCAGTCTTTCTGCTCTGTCTGCGAACTCTACCCACATTGCCATTCCTCTGTCTTTACAGCTGCAAGAAGGGACTATAACGATCAACGCCATCATTGATTCCGGAGCATGCAGTTACTTTATTGACTCAAACTTTGCCAGCCAGCATAACATCCCATTATGAACCAAGACCCATGGACTCGCTGTATTTCTAGCTGATGGTTCCCGCATCAGATCGAGACAAGTAACCCAAGAAACCCTGCCTCTGCCTGCTTCTACTTCCTCCCAACACAAGGAACTGCTGGTTCTTGATGTCATCTCCTCCCCTATGTTTCCCATCATCCTGGGCATTCCTTGGCTGCAGGCCCACAACCCATACATTCATTGGACATCTGGAGAAGTGAAATTCTCATCTTCTTACTGTCTTGAACACTGTTTTAAGAAAGATTCGGATTCCTCATCCACCCTACTTTGTTTAGACACCGACCAGAAACTTTGCCAGGTCATACCTAAACAATATCATGAATTCATCAATGTTTTTAGTAAAAAGGGGGCAGACTCTCTTCCACCTCATCGCCCCTACGATTGCCCCATTGAATTGCTGCCAGGATCCGAAATACCATTCGGACGCATTTTTCCATTATCTGAGAAAGAACAGGAAGTACTAAAAACATATATAGATGAGAACTTGGCCAAAGGTTTTATACGCCACTCTACCTCTCCAGCTGGTGCCGGAATATTTTTTGTCACCAAAAAGGACAAGTCGCTCCGACTATCGTGAACTAAACAAGATCACGGTCAAAAATCGGTATCCTCTACCTTTGATACCTGAACTTTTTCAAAAATTAAGGACTGCCGTCATTTTCACCAAACTTGACCTGAGAGGGGCATATAATTTAATCCGTATCCGGGCTGGACATGAGTGGAAGACAGCATTCCGAACCCGATTCGGGCATTATGAATACCTGGTCATGCCCTTTGGACTCTGCAACGCCCCTGCAATCTTTCAACACCTGATTAACGATGTCCTCAGGGACTTTCTAGATGTATTTGTAATTGCATACTTGGACGATATCTTGATTTTTTCAGAATCCCGTGAATTGCATCAGGAACATGTCCGCAGGGTGTTGGGTCGTCTCCGCTTACACAGTCTGTACGCAAAAGTGGAGAAATGTGAGTTCGAACAACAGAGCATCCAATTCCTGGGGTTAATCATCTCCGCAACAGGCATCAAGATGGACCCACAAAAAGTGTCCGCTGTTCTGGACTGGCCGGTACCCTTGGACAAGAAGGGAGTTCAGCAGTTTGTGGGGTTTGCAAACTTCTACAGAAAGTTCATCAGGGGGTTCTCAGCCATAATTGCACCCATCACGCAGTTAACCAAACAGAATATCCGTTTCTCCTGGAACCAACTTGCCCAAGACGCCTTCGAAAATCTCAAAAGACTGTTTACTTCAGCACCTATCCTCAGCCACCCTGAACCATCCCTACCGTTTATTTTAGAGGTTGATGCCTCCGAGATTGCGGTAGGTGCGATTCTTTCACAGCACAAAGGTAGCAAAGAGATAATGCATCCTGTAGGGTTCTTCTCCCGTAAACTCTCCCCTGCGGAGAAGAATTATGACGTTGGTGACCGAGAGCTTCTCGCTATTAAAACTGCTCTAGAAGAATGGAGGTACCTGTTGGAGGGGGCTAAGCATCCAGTGCTAATTTATACTGACCATAAAAACCTAGAGTACTTACGATCTGCCAAACGACTGAAGCCTCGACAAGCCCGCTGGGCTCTGTTTTTCTCACGTTTCTCCTTCCATATCACGTACCGCCCAGGCTCTAAAAATATCAAACCGGATGCATTATCACGTATGCATGACAATCCTAAGGACTTATCTACTCCTGACACCATCTTACCCGCAAACAGTTTTTTACTGCTGCAAAAAGATTTATTTTCCCTGATTAAGGAAGCATCCTCTGAATCAGCCAGGCCTACTGGAATTTCTTTAGTAAGTAGAGATGGTCTGTTCTGGAAAGGAAACCAAATTTTTGTTCCTGAAGACATTCGGGTCAAGGTTTTAACACTTCTCCACGACCATCCATTGGCAGGCCACTTTGGAGTCCGCAAGACCCTGGAACTAGCGCAGCGTACATTCTGGTGGCCCAATCTGAAAGACTTTTGTGAAAAGTATGTTAGTTCCTGTCCCATCTGCATCCAGAATAAGTCATCCAGGAATCGAGCTTGGGGCCTATTGAAACCATTGCCTGTACCCGACAGACCATGGAAAATGATTTCTATGGACTTTATTGTGGAACTTCCATGTTCTGAAGGATGATCAGCTATCTTTGTAGTTGTGGACCGTCTAACCAAAATGGCTCATTTTCTACCCTACCTCGCATATTTATCAAGGAGATCATCAGACTTCATGGAGTACCTGTAAACATAGTTTCTGATAGAGGGGTTCAATTCACTTCACGTTTCTGGAGATCCCTGTGTGAAACCCTAAAGATTGAATTGGCCTTGTCCTCGGCCTATCATCCTCAAACGAACGGTCAGACAGAAAGGACTAATCAGACCCTGGAACAATACATCAGATGCTTCACATCATTCACACAAGATGATTGGGTATCTCTACTACCCTTAGCAGAATTTGCCTACAATAATGCCAAACATTCTGCCACCGGTCAATCTCCCTTTTTCGCCAATTATGGCTTTCACCTAACCTTTCTCCCTGATTTCCTTTCAGAGTCCTCGGTTCCAGCAGTACAAAGTACAGTGGAGTTCCTCAGTCACAACAGCCGGTTGTTACAGGAAACGGTGTCCAAGGCTCAGGCAGATGGTAAGAGAATCTTCGACCGGAAAAGAAGGGGGGAGCTGAACTTGCAAATTGGCGACCAGGTATGGCTTTCTACTGTTAATATCAAATTAGCATGTCCTTCTAAGAAGTTGGCACCTAGATTCATGGGACCCTTTCCAGTCAGAAGGAAAATCAATGAAGTATCTTATGAATTGACTTTACCTGATTCATTTAAAATTCATCCAGTATTCCATGTATCTCTGCTCAAACCTGCTGTACCTGATCCCTTTCCTACTAGGGACACAAGACCCCCTGAACCTGTTATAATTAATGGCAGCGAGGAATTTGATCCTTGATTGTAGAAGAAGGCAAGGGCAAAACCAATTCTTAATCAAGTGGAAAGGCTACGGCCCAGAAAGTAACTCGTGGGAACCGGACAGTAATGTGCATGCCAGGTGTTTAGTGCGCGCTTATTTTTCTACTCATCCTGAGAAGAAGAGGTTGTTGGGCATCCGGAGGCTGCCCCTTGGGGGGGGCAATGTCAGGGATCTACCAGCACCAGACCGGGGCACTTGCATTCGCCTATGCGCCGGCGCGCTTCTGTTCAGACACGGCATCAAGCTGCTGTGCATCAGCGCGGCGCTCGGGCGCGCGCGGGTGCGTGGCGCGGGTGCGTTCGCGCCGGTTTGGCGCCATTTAGCACATAAAAGTTCCCCTGTTCCATGAGAACATCGCTGCTTCGTCTCAGCTCTGTGAACCAGTATCCTGATTGTCTGCTACCTGATTTGACCCGGCTTGTTTGACCATCCGACCTGCTCCAACCCCGATCCGGCCTGTCTGACTACTCTTCTGTCTGTATCTACTACCGTTGCCGACCCTTGCCTGTTCACCGACTCTGCCTTGCCTGCTGTTATTACCTGTGCCAGCTACCTGCCGACCCGGACTGTCTGACTCTGCTTGTGCCTGCCGTTCACTTGCTGTTGCACCTTCAGCTTCAGCTTCAGTGATCTCTCCCTCCAGTGTGTCAAGCCTGCTGCCGTTCCAGTCTCCTCTCACCTGCAACCCAGCCATCCAGTGTGTCAAGTCTGCTTCTGTTCCAGTCTCCACTCACCTGCAGCCCAGCCATCCCAGGAGGGATCTCTGCTGAGACGTCTAGTCCCATCAGGGGCCTGGCGACCCGGAACGAAGCCCACCTGGTCAGGATGGATAAGAAATGGTAAGATTTTTTGTAATCTGATTGCTACAAGTTTGGCAAATATTTTAACATCAGCGTTTAGAAGAGATATAGGCCTGTAATTTGCAGGGGAGGTGGGGTCTTTGTTGGCTTTAGGGATAGTCACGATCACGGCTCTTAACATTTCAGGTGGGAAAGTACCAGAGGAGGAGGCAAGGTCGAATACGGATTGTACATAAGGAGCAGTTTCAGAGGAAAGATATTTATAGTATTCATTCGAAAAGCCATCGTCACCTGGGGATTTGTGATTGGGTAATTTTGTGATAAGTGAGCAAATCTCTTGGGTAGTAAAAGGTTGGGAGATGGACTGGAGTTGATCACCATCAAGGTTACGTAGTTTGATTTTGTTTAAAAAGTTACTAATGAGTACAGGAGAGGGTTGGGGAGTAGAGTCATCATTACGGAGGTCATATAGGGACTGGTAATAATCCGCAAAGGTGCTTGCTATATCCTTTGGGTTAGATAAACTATTCTTAGATTGAGGGTGAACGATAGAAGTAATTTTTTGTTTAGTCTGTTTTGCTTTTACTTTTTTGGCCAGCCAGGATCCTGCTTTGTTATGGAGGCCGTAGTAATTGGAATTAAGGTATTTGAGATGGGTTTCATATTTGTAAAGGAGCAGGGACCTTAATTTTTGCCTGTCTTGCAAGATATCTTGTGTGAGACGGGATTTGGGTTCAACTTATTCTCACGTTCTTTTAAGGTTATAGAATTCAGCATGTCTTCAATCTGCATCCTTCTCTTTTTTTGACAAATGAAGCCATTTTAATCAGTACCCCCCTCATATAGACCTTATAAGTATTCCACAGTGTAAATCTATTGATATCAGGAGTGTCATTATACCTAAAAAAGTCATGGTGTTCTTGTACGATCTGTTGGTACAGTTCCTTGTCCTCCAATAGGGAGGTGTTTAGTCTCCATATTGGAGGAGGGGAGTTGCAAAATGTGTCATCAAACTCTAGTGTGATCGGAGCATGATCTGACCAAGAGATCGTACCAATGTCTGCTCGCAGAACATATTGTAGAGACCTTTTATCAGTAAAGAAAAAGTCAATGTGGGAGTAGAAAGAGTGAGCTGCAGACAAAAAAGTAAAATCCTTCTCCGATTCATGGAAGCAACACCAGGTATCATACAGCTCGTATTTATGAAGTAAGGGGACAATTGAGTGGCCAGGTCTTCTAGCGAGGGTGATGGAGTCCATGGTGGGGTTCAGGATAGTATTAAAGTCTCTGCCAATAATAAGGATACCCTAAGTCACTTCCATAGCCTTGGTGAATAGAGGAGTGAGGAATTTTCTCTGTTGAACGCTCGGAGCGTATAGGTTAACTAGAGTAAACACTACTTGATTAAGCTTGCAAATGAGGATGATGTACCGACCTTGGGGATCCTGGATAGTGCGTATATGACGAAATGCCACAGAGTACTTGACAGCAATAAAGACTCCACAAGCCTTTTTTGGCACAAATGAGGGAAATGTTGAAAGGACACTCAAAGGCACTTGTGGGCAGCAAAATGGGTTTCCTGAGCAAAGATTATGTCAACTTTGAGAGAGTGTGCTTCTTTCATTAGCGCTGCACGTTTAAAGGGGCTGTTGAGGCCCTTAGAGTTCAGTGACATGAATTTTAGAGGCATAGTGAAGAATGTGTACTTACTAAGGTATCGTTTCAGAAAAAAACATTGTAGAGAGGAGAGTCAGGGAAAGAGTACCTGGTATGTGGAGATTTCGGCCACCGAGGATTGACAATTTGAGTAGAGTCAGTTGGTGGGTTGATTGGAGGGTCTTTTGTTGTGATGAGCAGCAGGGGAAACAAATGCGATAGTCCAGATTGAGTTCTGGTAGACATAGCGGTGTAGATGGTGACTGGCTGGATGGTAGAAAACTAGAGAAAGAGGGGTCAAACAAAGGAGAAACAAATACAACATACATAAGAAATGCCTGTCAAAACGCAGGCACAATGGGCAGCCGGAGCTGCTGTGGTGTCGTGGGGGGGAAATCATACTGCCAGTGCTATGCACTGAGCTAACGAACCACAAAAAGAAAGAAGAGTAAACCAGGTGATTTAGCTCCCAGCCTCACGCTAATACAAAGGTCATGCTGGCGGGGAGAGGTCTAGTTGTAAACAGAAGATTCAAATCAGGGCCATTTTTGTGGTTGTTCCAGGATAGGCAAGGCAGGGGGTTGCGCATCTGCAGGGAGTAGCTGCCACTGTTTGAAGAGCTGGATGCCTTTATCCACACTGTATATGGGGTAGGTTTTGCTGTTCCAGGTGACCAGAAGCTTTGTAGGGAAGCCCCATCGATAAATTATACTGTTATTGTGGAGGATTTTAGTGAGCGGGGCAAGCTTCTTTCTGTTCAACGCTGTCTGTTGCGATATGTCCACATATAGGGATATTCCATTGAATTCCTCTGGCACTGCAGGGCTCCATTTGGCTGCCATCGTGACACGTTCTTTGATGTGGTAGTAGTGGATACGTGCTAGGGTGTCTCTGGGTGCAGTGTCAGGTAGAAATTTAGGTTTAGGTATACGGTGGGCTCTGTCCATGCAGGGCTCAATATCGCTCATAGATGGCATGAGGGCCTTCATGAGGCATTGCACATAATTTGTTAAATCGTTTGGCGGAATGGATTCGGGTATTCCCCTAAATTTGATGTTGTTGCGCCGTGAGCGATCTTCGAGGTCCGCCATCTTATATTGGAGGCGTTCCATCTCAGATTCTTGATCCGCATAGGCATCAACGAGGTCATTATGTGCAGAGCACAGATCTGCCATTTTAGTTTCTAAGTTTCGCATTTTGACAGCATGTGTTTGGACAGTCTCATTTAAGGGTGCAAACATGTCTGAAAAATCATTAAACAGAGTGCTTCTGAGGGAGAGAAGCATGTTTTTCATGGTATTCTCAGAGATGGATTGTTCTGTGGCTGGGAACATTTCAATTGACATTCCTGGGTGCATGTTCTGCAGAGATACCTAAGGGGGAATGTTCTGCAGTACAGGGGAGAACGCATCTTTCTCCCTGCGCTGTTTAGTTTTCACTGGGCTGCGAGTGGAGGGAGTAGATGGGGGAGAGCGTTCTTCCAGCTCCTCAGGCTGAGTGGTAATATGCCTCCCTGCGGCTTGATGGCTGTGTTGGGATCAAGACATTCCTGTGGAGCTAGGGCTGGCGCCATTTTGCCCACCTCCCTGAGGTACTGCAGGATAGAAATCTGTGAGGCGCTATGGCTGTCTATTCATCTTCCGCCGCTTAGTCATCACTCCTGTGGGTGACAGGCGCTTTGGTGAGCGTGTGTGGAGCCGGAGGAGACCTCACCCCATTGTCACTGAATGTCGCTCAGAGCGTGAGGCTGCCGGAGCTCTGAGTTATGTGGCCATCTTCTCCACCAGCCGGACATGCCCCCTCAGTTTTTCTTTTTTAATAAATCTGCAAAAATGTCAACAATTCTGTGTTTTCTGTCAATATGGAGTACTGTGTGTACATTAATGAGGAAAAAAATGAACTTTAATGATTTTAGCAAATGGTTGCAATATAACAAAGAGTGAAAAATTTAAGGGGGTCTGAATACTTTCCGTCCCCACTGTATGTCCTTTTTAATCCCAGCTGTTCTCCTTTTCCCTTGTGGGTTAAAACTCCTCACTCTGACCAGTCGCTCATATTCGGGCTGCTCCTACCTGCTATTAGTGGGTCTCCCTCCTCCATCCCCCTCTCCCATCTCCTTTCCACACCATCTATGGGAGACATTTTTCAGGCTCCCACTCCCCCCCAGGCTTTATCTTCACCCCCGAGAGAGGAACAAGCACTAAGCGGGAGCTCTGCGTGGGTGATGATGCCCATGTGGAAAAAGGTGGAGTCAGTAATGTACACTAGGTTTTTTCCGCCTGGTTCTGGTATTTTTGATTTATTCTTTTTTTATATGTTTTCTTGAGTTATTTACCTGTTATACCTGTATGCCCTCAGAAGACTTCTGATGTATGTATACCCCTCACTTCACTAGTGAAATGACTGCCATAGGGTTGGATACCATGCTAACATTTGCTCAAACCCCTATACAACAGACATGGCTCATCATAGTGACAGGGATCACCTAAAGATTATTTCCTAGAATGTTAAGGGGCTTCGTTCTCCCAATAAGCGTATGCAAATCCTTAGACATCTAAAACGTCTTTGGGCTGATGTGGCACTCCTTCAAGAGAATCTATCCACTGATGATTTACCACGTCTCCATAAGTTATGGGTTGGAAATGTATATGACTCTCCAGCGGTAGGCCGCAAAGCCGGGGTGGCTATTATACTACATAAAAATCTGAGACACACTATTCGAGATATCCAAGCTGACTCGACTGGCTTCAAAATAAAGCTACGTCTTTCTTTAGCTTCCAAAGTCATCGCTATCACTAACATCTATGCCCCCAACTCCCCTGATGGTGTCTTCTTCCAGGACATGGTTTTTTGGATCTTGGACGCTCCTGAAGTTCTCCACCTGGTTGGAGGAGAATTCAACTCTGTCATGCGCCCATCAGAAGACCGTGCAGGTCGTCAATCCCAAACACCACAAAACCCTGACTCTCTGACTGCGGACAAGACACTACTTACCCGGGCCATCTCATCAATAATTTTATAGACTTTTGGTGCCTAATCCACCCGACTGACCAAGATTTTACTTTTTTTCACCCCCCCCCGCAATTCTTTTTCACAAATAGATTACTTTTTTGCATCCCAAGCTTTACTGTCAACAATCTGTGATCCAGAGATTGGTGACTCATTGATCTCAGATCACAGTCCAATCATTATACACCTAACCAATATCAAACCTTCATTGCTCTCACCCACCTGGAGATTTCCCTCATATTTAGCTGAAAATGAGGATTTTCGTCACATGATCCACGCCGCTTGGGAGGATTATACCTCCACCAATGGTGCACACCTCACCGACCCAAACCATTTTTGGGAGGGGGGTAAAGCCTTCCTTAGAGGTAAGATTATCTCATACACGGCACAATTTAAAAAACACTCCCGACAGCAATATCTGCAGGCTAGTGAGATGTTATGGTCAGCACATTCTACTCTAATGCATAATTGCATCTTGGATAACATTAAAGCCTGACAGCTCGCTAAACAAAACTTTGATCTATGGGCTGAGCAACAGGAAGCAACTAAAACATCCTACTTCACACTTCGTTTGCACAGATATGGCAACAAGGCGGGCAAACTTCAATCCCAACTGTGTACAGGTTTTAAACAACCTACCTATATTTCCGCTCCAAAGAACACTGCTGGCTCTATTGTTACTTCCCCTACAGAAATGAGTAAACTACTTACTGAATACTATACATCCCTCTACTCTGAGGACCTGATCGATCAAACAATGGCTGAGACTTTGCTATCCAGGGTGCGACTGCCCCAACTCACTACCGCGCACTTAGAGACCCTTAATGCTCCCATTACAGTAGAAGATATCCAATCGATGGTTAAATTCCTAGCCTCATCGAAGGCCCCAGGCCCTGATGGATACACTGCCGAGTTCTACAAATTGACTAATGACTTCATCCCTGATACTTTGAAACATGTGTTTTACGCCATGTGGGAGGGGGGCCTGTACCTTCCCACGGGCACTCAGGCACACAATAAACTAATATCCAAAAAAGGGAAAGACCCGTTACACCCGGGCTCGTATAGGACAATTCCACTGATAAACATAGACGTAAAGATTTTCTCTAAAACAGTCGCCTCACATCTAGCTACCCTACTCCCTTCCTTGCTTGACCCAGCTCAATCTGGCTTTGTTTCAGGGTGATCAGCGACTTTGAACATCGGCCATTGAGTCTTGATGGCGCTGGAATATGCCAAATTACACCCGGATCAGGACACTGCTATCGTATCTCTAGAAGCCAAAAAGGCTATCGATAATATTAGTTTTTCATGGCTATTTAGGGTGATGACCGCATTTGGTTTTTCGGGTCCAATTACACGTTTTTTACACCAAATGTATGCATTCCCAATGGCTCGCTTAGTTACTTCGGACTTTATCTCAGACACCTTACCTTTTACAAAGGGAACAAGACAGGGCTGTCCCCTCTCCTCTCTACTCTTCAATATAGCGATTGAACCACTGTCCAGAATCCTTAACTCACCTGCGGATGTTATCGGTATCACCATCGGTGACCAAATTGTCCATTCTGCTTTATATGCGGATGTGGCGCTTACTAAAAAATAAAGTAAATGTACAGAAACAAAATCTTTGGAGATTCAAAAGAGAAAGTCCAGACGAATGATGCGTCTTAACAATTAATCTTTCATCAGATTGTATCAAAACCAATGTTACAACAATTCATAAGTAAAGGAAAAAACCACTCCAGAAATAAATACTCGATGAGCCCTTGATAAGAGGGTAAATCATTCCTAAAAGATGAATAAAAACCCCAGACCTAATTGAAAAATATTCAAAAGTAAATCTTCCTATAACAAATGAATGAAAAAAACTATATCACACTAGAAGTGCAAATCACAATAATAAAAGTGCATGCAAATATTGTGCAAATATGCAATCTGTGCAAACAATGCAAAAAAATAAATACATAAAAAATAATGAATAAATCATTGAACTGTGATAAAACGCGCAAAATATCGCAAAAGGTGCAGGAAATGAATATAATAATACAATCCGCAATAGTCCAAAATAAAGTGCTAAATGCTAAAAGGTGGAAAAAACATCACAAATTGAAATAAAGTTGAAAAAGATTCCCATACATGGTGCAATCTGATTGTGACAATCCGAGTTTAATGTGCAACAAACAGTTCATCCAAGGAATTCCAGTTCAACCATTCAGCCAATCTCCAGTGTGTGGAAAAATGTGGTTCCCCCAGCCTCTCACCTCATAGCAGAACAGAATGGGCCCTGCTGATAGGAAAAAAACTATCCAGTCCACTATGCAGCCCCCTCAGTGGCACCTCTCCTAGAATCTTCAGCCTTTCCACCAGATCCGTTCCCAGGGCGCCCCAGCTTCTCAGCCAGATAATAAACCAACTATAACAGGAGAAGGGAAGGGAGGACTACATAGTGCAGTATTTAGAACAAATAAGTTTATTAAAAGTAACGCACTTGCAGTTGAGATAAATAGAACGAGCATAACAGAGATGTTGCTTCCCGATCCTGGCCGTGATCGGAAAGCCGAACGTCACCCGACTCTCTTCCCTGACACGTTGCGTCACTGATCACGTGACTTTCTCAAAGGGTATCTAGCATTAAATCCCCGATTATCTGCTAAATGGCGATTGTCCTCTCCATTCACTTTGGCCACCCACTACATCACATACTTGGGGATACATATAGGTCAAGAGCCGTCCTCCTTGTACACTCTCAATTACCCACCTTTATAAACGAAAATTGTAAAGAAGTTGGAAGCTTGGGCAACCCCCCTCTTGCTCTTTGGGAGATGTCACCTATTCAAAATGGTATCCTTTGCACAATCACAATATCAGATGCAGACCATTCTGCTTTTACTGAAGCACTCAGATGTGCAGAGGATACACAAGGCTTTAAATGCCTTCCTATGGACTAACAAAAAGCCACGTATAGCTCTCCAAAAACTTTGTCTCCCTAAGTCCGAGGGTGGTGCAGGATTGCCCAATTTACATTTTTATAATATCTCATGTTTATTTAGACAGGGTCTAGATTAATTGTTGGGTAAATCTCCGTATTCAAACCATATGCTTGAGGGCGCTTTGGTTTTCCCCCACCCTTTCAGCCATTCTCCACTCCACTCGATGATTGCCTTAGAGACATGGTGATTGCCCGGAGGGAGGTGCGGAGGTTGCTAGGGCTACTCTCAAATATATCCAGCCATCTAACCATTCAAGGAAACCCCATGTTTCTCCCTTCCACTATTTACACAGCTTTTAACTTTTGGAGCACTCACGGCCTCACTAATGTTACTCCTTTTATATAGTGATAAACTGGGAGAATTCAAGCCATACCAGGATCTCTCACGGCAATACTCTCTGCCACCATCTTATGCTTTCCATCATCACCAGCTACTCAGCTATTTGCGAACATGTCATGGAGCCCAAACAGATCCCCTTCAAAAATCTTACCTGGATGTAGTGCTCCAGAAAGACGATTACTCTATTTCCAGTCTCTAATCCCACCTTATTACACACCAATCGGATAAATATCATCTTACTCCATTCCAGAAGTGGTCCTCAATATTTAATGACAGTGAACTACCGGAAAAGATCCTACAAAGCTATTACCACATTTACAAACTCACTATATCAGAAGTGTGGCGGGAAACCCACTTTAAAATCATCCACAGGGCATACTACTCATTCCGTACCAATATCTCAGAACCTACCCAAGCTCAATGCCCTTGGTGCTCCTTATCCCACCCTACACTGCTACACCGCTTATGGGAATGCTCTGCAATTTCTACGTTTTGGGACTCAGTGCTCAAATATATTTTCAAGGTCAGCAAGACATGGCTAATCAAAGATCCACTCTTATGTCTATTTGGATGTGATCCACCAGTCTCCCCCTCTGCACCAACAGGACCACCCACTCTCACACAATGGTCTCATATATGTCTAATGGTGGCTCGCAGAACAATCATGTGCTACTGGATCAAATCATCTCCACCTTCCCTACAAGTCGTAAAGCAAGCAATACTGTTGATATTCCATATTGAGAGACTGGATATCAAAGTCTTGAATCTCCGCTCTACTACCCATTTCTTTGTCAGATGGAGAAAGTATATAGAACATACGTTCACTACTGAAGAATTATCATCTATCATCCATCCATTTTTATATACTGACTGGTACTTGAAACATGATCTCACCAACACCTTGGGCAAACACAAAATAAGTGACCTGCCCAATCCTTCTAACCCCCTGTAGCTCTGAGCCCCCCTCATGGTGCCATTGTTCTAGAACTATCCACTGACCACAGCCCCCTAGTCCAAGACGGACAACACTAGTTATTAATATTACTTGTTTTTTTATGTACTTACTGCTTTTGACAGTCTTCACTCTAATATACATAAGGATGCTTCCACTCCTGAGGGTTACACAATACACAATTTGATAAGCTGCCAATGTATCTTCCATGATCTGAACCAGTTCACTTTTGCTTTATTTACAGGTAATTATACCCTTATCTCCCTCTCTCCCACTCCCTCCCCTTCCCCTCCCAACCTTTCTTCCCCTATTACTTATCCTTTACATTGAACTGCTACTTTGTTTTAGAGTTACTAAGTTGTATACTTTTCATTGTTAGCTGGTTTATACTTTGTATCATAATAATCCAATAAAAATTTTACAAAAAAAAAGCTACACTCGAGGAGAGGGCGGAGCAGCGGGAGAAGGAGAGCGGCCAGAATGAGCGGCGTCAGTGGCTTGGATTTGTATTGATAGTGGCACAGGGGGAGAGGTGTGGGAGGGGGATGGCAGTGGTGTTTTCTGGAGTTTGGAGTGTGCTGGCAGTGCTGTCCTAGGGCCAGGAGAGGCAGGCGGCTGGCCTGACACCCCCCAATGGGTGGCCCCCGGGGAGGACTGCCTGATCCCCATGCCCCATTGGTTAAAAAAACAGATATCGGTATATAACACGCAGGCACGGTTTACCCTCTGTTTTCAGGGTAAAAAAGTGCATGTTATACTCTGATCCGATACTTATACAAATCCATTCTTCTAACTACTCCCCAGATACTCAGGGAATTACCCAAATATGTTCTTAATTACAGTAGATGCATTGTTATCTAAAGATAAAGGGAGAATGTTGATGAGGTCTAAGGCTAAATTCAGGCTCCACAGCAACTCTGCTTCATCTATACTTGCTAGAAAACTGAAACTGGGTGTAAACACTATCAACATATACAAATGAAAAACAGAAACAGTCAGTCTACACCCTACCCCAAGGATATTTTAGACATTTTCACTTCTTTTTACCATTCTCTACTCTCTTCCCCTCAGTCTCTTCCTAACCCTACCTTAAATGCTTAGCTGGATAATATTCCACTTCAACTGTCTCCTAAACAACTCTGTTCACTTAATGCCCCTTGTTCCTCTCAGAAAATGGAAGAAACAATGAAATCATTGCTAGTGTTTGGCGAACAATTTAACCCGTGCATGCGTTCAGGCCCAACATTGGCTGTTTACACCATTTGGGGAACACTCCAATTTGCAGGGCGTTTGGCGGGTGTTCAGCCTGCCGAATGCCCTGCAATGCACTGCGCACTGCTCAGTGCATTCTGTGCCCCAATTGGGCAAAGCTTTGTCAAATCGGGGTGCAGTAAAAGCTGATTGTTAAGGAGTGGGGCCGCAGCATCCTTAACAACCAATGAGTCATCAGCTGTCAATGGGCTGCCTCGCTGACAGCATAAAAAAACATTTGCCAGTAAAAATAGTAAAAGAAAAACGGCGTGGGGGTCCCTCAAATCCATACCAGACCCTTATTGCATATTTACTGTGGCAGGTCAGCTCTATTGTGCAAAATCATGTACCTGTATGTGATTTTAATGTAATATCCACTAGGGCACACTGCCGGAGGCACGATCACATTCTGATTAGACTCCGGGGATGCCAATCAGTGGGTGGGGTGGACCTGATGTTCGCTAGCCACCCGCGATCATTCCCCAGAGAGGCAGAATGGTGCTCTGCCTATGCAAACAGGGCAGATCGCGGTTCTAGCAGGTAAGAAGATGGAGATCTTGTGTTACTGCTAAGATCTCTGTCTTCATCCAGTCAGAGCAACCCCCACACATTTAGCAAGCACCTCCTAGGGACACACTTAGCCCTTTGATCACCCCTGATGTTAAGCCCTTCCCTGCCACTGTCAGTAGTACAGTAAGAGTGCATATTTTTAGCACTGATCATTGTATTAGTGTCACTGGTCCCCAAAAATGTGTCAAAGTGTCAGTTAGGTGTCTGATTTGTCCGCTGCAATGTCACAGTCAGATTAAAAATCACAGATCACCACCATTACTAGTAAAAAAAATAAAAAATATCCCATTGTTTGTAGACGCTATAACATTTGCACAAACCAAACATTATATGCTCATTGGTATTTCTTTTACTAAAAACATATAGCAGAATAAATATTGGCCTAAACTGATAAAGAAATTTGGATATGTTTTAGAGCAGAAAGTAAAAAATATATATTTTTTTCAAAATCGTTTAATGTTTATAGCGCAAAAAATCAAAACCGCAGAGGTGATCAAATGCCACCAAAAAAAAGCTCTATTTGTGGGAAAAAATTACATCAATTTTATTTGGGTACAGTGTCGCACGACCACACAATTGTCAGTTAAACTAATGCAGTGCCATATCGCAAAAAATGGCCTGGTCATTAAGGGGGAAAAATCCTTCTGGGGCTGAAGTAGTTAAGCATCATTAAAATCACTGCTCCTGAAAAAACATTTTTTTTTGCATTGATACATATCCCCCAGGGCAGTACCCCGAACCCCCATACCCCTTTTATGGCCAATTACTTGCATATAAGCCTTGAATATGGGCACTTTTGATTTCTCATATTCAGCTCCCATAGATTTTAATTGAGTTATAGGCTCAGAGCAGAACTTTTCCCCTGTTCGGGAGTTCTGCTGCGAACCGAACAGGGGGGTGTTAGGCCCATCTCTAATCATTGGCACCGTCCCTGGCCCCGATGGGTTCACAATGACTTATTATAAAAAATTTACTCCCTTTCTCACTCTAAATTGGCTACTCTTTTCAACCATATTTTAGAAGGTTATACAGTACGTTTCCTCCAGAGATGTTCATAGCAAATATGTGCCTTATCGCCACATCAGATGAAGATCATTTACTCCTTCAAAATTATGGCCTCATCTCCATTATTAACAATGACTTAAATATTTTTGAAGGCTACTTGCCAATAGAATGGCTTCCATTATCACTAGTTTAATTGTTCCCGATCAATTGGGTTTTATTCTGTCTCATAAATTGACAGACAATACTAGGTTGGAAGCTAATATTATCCGGAATACAAACTGTTTCTCCTGCCCTGTTATTGAGCTTTGACATAAGCCAGGGTTACCTGTTCTTATTTGACTACTATTTTGACCAAATTTGGTTTCCAGGGTCCTTTCATGAACAGAGTTTGGGCACTATACTCCTCCTCTCATACCAGAATTAAACTCCCTGGGTGTTACTTTGACTTTTTCTCTCTAGGCTGTGGCACCAGGCAGGGGTTTCCCCTATTGCTCTTGATTTTTGCTTTAACAATTGAACCTCTTGCCTGTGTCATACAAAATCACAACATCAAAGGGTACTCCAGAGGTTCGGAAGAATTTAAACTTGGTGCATATGCAGACAATGTTCTTTTATTTTAAGCTGACATCTATTACCTTCACTCCCAATCTGTTGGCCATACTCTAGGTTTTTGTGGGACCTCTCTGGCCTTGGGGTTAATATATCTAAGTGCAATGCCCAATATTCTTACTGACACTGTAATCTCTTCCCTTCATATATATTATCATTTCCAATGGTGTAATTAACATTTTCAATATTTAGGTGTGTTCCTTATTCCTTTCTTAGTTACATTTATGCCACAACTTATCCCCCCATCTTTCATAAAATTAGAAACTTTATCAAACTACTGTAGACTGTGTACAATTGAACAGATTTTTTTGGCTAGGGAAAAAAAACTCACTGTGGCAGATCCCCTCTTTTCAGATCTCAGGCCACAGGAGGCCTTGGAGTGCCTCATTTATGGCAGTATTATCTAGCAATTAAACTAACTCCATTAGCACAATTGCATGCAACTTCTAATAATATCCTCTGGCTATTTGAATTCTCCTCAATTTTGCCTTTCTTTTTCCGAGGACTGTTGTGGTCTAAGGTCCTTTGCTCTGCTCAGTTCAAACCTATTAATTTGATGGTTGCCCAATCGCTCCTTCTGTGGTACCCCCTATCAATCATCCTCTCCAAACTCCCCCTTGCTTCCTATATAGGTGACCCTCTCTTCTCACTGGCCTTTAAAAGAAGAAATGATGTATATATTTATGTATATAATTGGATTCATCTACATTACGCAGCTCTGCATAATTTTCAGCCCCAAGATTCACAACCTTTGAATCACTGTCTCAAAAATCACCCTTACTTTTGCTGGATCACTACAGATACTTTCAAATTAGATTTTTTTTTCCACAGCTACTATGCCTTATGCCCCATCCAAACCTGACACTCCATTTGAACAGTGTTGCTTGGGTTACCCTAGACATCAGGGAGTTATCTTTTTTTTTTACTCCAAAAGCATTTTATTAAAATAAATTTGATAAAAAATCAAAAAAATCTGATTTAAATAAAAAAAAACAGATTTTTTTAATACAAATCGTTGATTTTTTAAAAACTTTTTAACCTTAAAATGTTTTATTGAAGATTAAAGTATTGTACATGTTAATCATATACAAAGTTTACATTTGTCAATATAGTAACGTGTCTTAGTTGTGTAAGGTAGCGATTTTGAAAGTATGATAACGGAGACTGACTAATTAACTTATTGAGTAGAAGTCGGATCGAAAGCGCATTTTTATCCCTTATGCTATAGATTAAATGCTTAATTTGGTAGTCGATGTTGCAAGATAGTAATATGAAAAGCCATGAGGTGGTTTTAGAGTTGTCTAGATTGTATGAGGGGTGTAGGGAAAGGTACAGATGAGAAATAGAAGGGGACGGGGGTTAGGGTGGTGGAGGGGGGAATCACCCCCTTTGGTCTCTGTGATGTACACCTTGTAGGCATTAGGTGGCAACATATTGATATGATAGAGGTAAGGATATGTTAAAGATACATGAACTAGAATTTTTGCGTAAAAGTGTCAGTAGTAGGGATGAGCCCAATGTTCAAATCGAACGCAAGTTTGGGGCAAATTCGAAAGCCGCTTAACACCGTTAAAGTCTATGGCACATTAACATGAAAAACCAGAAGTGCTCATTCTAAAGGCTTATATGAAATTTATTGCCATAAAAAAGTGTTTGGGGACCTGGGTCCTGCCCCAGGGGACATGTATCAATGCAAACAAAAGTTTTAAAAATGGCTGTTTTTTCGGGAGCAGTGATTTTAATAATGCTTAAAGTGAAACAATGAAAATGAAATATCGTACCTGGGGGGTGTCTAGAGTATGCCTGTAAAGTGGCACAGTTTTCCCTTGTTTAGAACAGTACCACAGCAAAATTACATTTCTAAAGGAAAAAAAGTCATTTAAAACTGATTGCAGCTGTAATGAATTGTCGGGTCTCGGCAGTATAGATAAAACTCATTAAAAAAAGGCATGGGTCCCCCCCCAGTCCATTACTAGGTCCTTTGGGTCTGGTATGGATATTAAGGGGAACCCTGCACCAAATTAAAAAAATGGCATAGGGGTCCCCCAAAATCCATACCAGACCCTTATCTGAGCACACAACATGGCAGGCCCAAGGAAAATAGGGGGGACGAGAGAGTGCTCCCCTCCTGAACCATACCAGGCCACATGCCCTCAACATGAGGAGGTTGCTTTGGAGTAGCCCCCCAAAGCACCTTGTCCCCATGTTGATGCGGGTTGTGGGGGTCTGCAGCTTATCGGAATCTGGAAGCCCCTTTAACAAGCGGACCCCCAGATCCCGTCCCCCCCAAGTGAATTGGTAACGGGTACATTGTACCCCTACCATTTCACAAAAAAGTGTCAAAAGTAGTAAAAAAGACACTTTGGGACAAGTTCCATTATAAAAAATAAAAAATAAAATAAAATAAAAATGTCCCACAATCTGAATCCATCTCACGTGGATTTTGGGGGGACCCCCACGCTATTTTTAAAAAATTTTTGGTTTGGGGTTCCCATTAATATTCATACCAGACCCAAAGGGCCTGGTAATGGACTGGGGGGGGGAACCCATACCATTTTTTTAAATGAGTTTTATCTATATTGCCGAGACACGACAATTCATTACAGCCGCAATCAGTTTTAAATGACTTTTTTCCTTTAGAAATGTCATTTTGTTGTGGTACTGTTCTAAACACAAGAACACTGCGCCACTTTACAGGCATACTATAGACACCCCCCAGGCACGATATTTAAAGGAATATTTAATTTTATTATTTCACTTTAAGCATTATTAAAATCACTGCTGTCGAAAAAACTGCAGTTTTTAAAACTTCTTTTGCATTGATACATGTCCCCTGGGGCAGGACCAAGGTCCACAAACACTTTTTATAACAATAACTTACATATAAGCCTTTAAAATGAGCACTTTTGATTTTTCATGTTCATGTCCCATAGACTTTAACGTGTTTGCGCGTTCGTCTGAATTTTTTGCCTGTTCGCATGTTCTGGTGTCAGTAGTGGCATTGTTCATTCTTGACGTGAAGTCCTCCCAGACTCGTCCCTTGGGTAGGGGAGGGAGGCCCAGCATCTATAGTTATATGTCTTCTTGTGTGTTTGGGGAGTAAAATTTCTAGGTCTGTTTTCAATTCGGGAGGTTAGCGGGATCTAGATTCATTAGACTTTTGTATCTGTCTGTGGTTAAGAAATGGGGAGTTAATTTTTTACTCCTGGAAAATTTGATTGCAAAGTCCCAATGGGTATCAGATTTGGGGATTTCTTTCTCCTCGGAGGACTGGCTAAACATGCTAACAAATCTTAGGAACCATGCACAATCTGTATTGGTTTTAGAAACAGTGTTAAAACCCCACACAAGGTGGAATTCACAGGTTTAACCCTTTGGTCCCTCCAACCTGTTTTTGGCATTGTTCAGACTCAAGTGATTTAGTACATATATTTTGGAACTGCAAAAAATGACACCCCTTTTTGCAGCAAGTCATCTCTACAATGGCCTTGATAGCAGGATCATCCTTAGTGCCCAGTTGTGTCTGCTTTTCACTCTTATTCCTAATGTCCTCCCTCCCTCTGTAAGAAACTATTACACATTTTTTTTTACTGCAGCCCAAAGGGTTATTGCTTTCAATTGGTGGTTCTCAGAAACCACTTGGGCCCAGGTAATGGCCAGGATGGAATCCATTAAACTCATGGAGCAAATTCATCACACTGCCAATGATTCTTTGGTTATTTTCACTAATAAATGGAACTTTTGGAATGTCTACTAGCAAGACTATTATAATTATGCTTCTACATTTTTTATTTCTTTTACACTCCATTTATCAGTTGAATTAGTTGTTGTATCCTTTGGATGTCTACAATTTCAGTCTTGATACATGGTAGTATTGTGCTGTGTTCCTTAAGGCTGAGTTCACACCTGATAGTTTTCAGGCAGAAGGTCGCATGATTTTTACCGCGATTTGTGCCGCGATTTTACTGCAATTTTACTGTGATTTTTGCCATGATTTTGTACAGGTCAAAAGGTCACCAATAAAAAAGAATGAAATACACCTGTAATCTGCCAAAAAAGAAGCTCCTGTACTTTTTTTAGTGATGGGCATTTTGCTTTAAGTGACAGAACGCTCAGATGTGAACAGGGGCCATTGAAATGAATGGTATTTGTCTTGTTGGGCGCTGAGACTTAGAGCAGAAAAACTCCCAAAAATGCCTAGGTGTGAACAGAGCCTAAGCAAAATACATCCAGGATAATGTACAGTGTCAATACAGATTGTCATGCAGCTGCACCCTGATGCAGCATTCCATTTGCTGATTTTTTCAAAGGGCTAACAGTTATCCTGGAGGTGTTGTTGAAGATGTGTGGGACAGCCAATTACACTGCTAAGTAATAAGCTGGGATATATGATATACCTTTGACATCATTATGTTTGTGAGTAGTTATTGGATGTTTAATAAATGTTAATGTTTTTATGGTAATACACTAAGCAAGCTCTCATTTCTTTGCTTAATATCTGAGGAACGGTATGGTGTATGGGAAGACTCTTCAGAAGAAGTGGTGCATTCTGAGTGATTTATGCCAAGCATTTATAACCATTTGGTGAGTGAGACTCACATAGGGTGAGCACTTGAGGTGATTGCTTGTGGAGTGGGATAATCACATCATCTTTCCAGCACAATTGGAAAACAGCTATTTGCAGTTATATTAATGTATGTGTGGGATTTTTGCACAGACATTTTAATGAACTTTAATAAGCCATGCTTTGAATTTCTAGCATTGTTCTAGCTGTTCCTGGAATCTATTAACATTGATTTGATTTAATGGGAGATATATATTTCTTATAAAGGAGGCAGCAGGATTGTTTTCACTGTTATAGATTAATTGTTAAAACACTTATTTATCACAATTTATTATTGTTTGAGTTACATAATTTAAGTTGTTGTTTTACAGCGCAGTGTTATTAGAGGTTTATTATCCATATGTACTTGTTGAGTGACCTGGGGGGGGGGGGGGGGTAGTCGGCAGCTAAATCCAAACTCCTGTAAGGGGGTCCCTGGTGGAACACCATCTATCTCTTACATTTTTTTTGGCTAACTAGCAGGTGAGTGTGCTGGGAAAATATTTCTTTTGTTTGCTTTATACATTTTGCCAACGGGAATACATATTGCAACATTTATACATAAAATCAATTTATTCCTGTGTCTTTTGTTGACAATATTTTTCTCTTAATGTGCTTCCTCTATTTGTTTCTTTCCTTTTTGTGCTTGCTGTTTACACTGACAAATTAAATACAATCACACAATTATCACTGCTTCCATATTTTTATTTATATGCACATTTGTAATAATCTCTAGATTGTTTGAGATTAACAAGTTCAGTAAAGTGGGATTCCTTGTCCAGGCTTTCACAAACTGTCACATAAAAGTATTCTGGTATAAATCCATAGATTTCTGCCCTTTAGCTAATCCTGCAGTACCATTACCCTAGTCAATTTGAAGTCAGATAAATCTTCCCAGCCTGTGTAGCCTTGTCTGTCTGTGTCTTGTCTGTCTGTACCCAACTTCTATTGTTTCAGGACTATTTACAGCTTATAAAACATAATTAAATAGTGTTCTCTCTCTTTCTCTCCTTCTAGGTATGCGTTCTATGTTACTTAGGTCTAGGGTCTCACAAGACTTCCCACAAACACAGGCAGACTATTCTAAAAAAAGAAACCCTGAAACAA
This sequence comes from Lithobates clamitans, assembly GCA_037952925.1. Taxonomy (NCBI): domain Eukaryota; kingdom Metazoa; phylum Chordata; class Amphibia; order Anura; family Ranidae; genus Lithobates; species Lithobates clamitans. The sequence continues at coordinate 1,498,856 of JBBGZY010000288.1, read as the reverse complement.
AATCTAAATGAGTGGGGAAAAAAACAGTTCCTCTACGTTATTATCAAGCAACTGTCTGCTTACACAGGCTAACAGCTCTCAGCAGGTACTGCAAAATGAAAAGAAAACATTGAGTAGGGAAGGATCACAGGTGTCAACATCATGAGGAAAAACGGAACAGAACAGAGGGGTACAGAGCCCCCGTTGAATCAAGTTCCGAACCTCCCACAGGTTGCCACAGACCTGAATCAATGATGTCAGTCATACACCACCGATAGCAAAGCACCAATACATACACTCACCAGCCACTTTATTAGGTACACCTTGCTAGCATCGGGTTGGACCCCCTTTTCCTTCAGAATTGCCTTAATTCTTCATGGCATAGATTCAACAAGCTGTTGGAAACATTCTTCAGAGATTATGGCCCATATTGACATGATAGCATCACGCAGTTGCTTCAGATTTGTGGGCTGTACATCCATGATGCAAATCTCGCATTCCACCACATCCCAAAGGTGCTCTATTGGCTTGAGACCTGGTGACTGTGAAAACCATTAGAGTATAGTGAAATCATTGTCATGTTCAAGAAACCAGTGATGCAGCTGAATTATTCATCAGAACATTTTACCAATCTTCTCAATTTTGGTGAGCCTGTGCAAATTTTAGGCTCAGTTTCATGTTCTTGTTCTTTCTTGTTCTTCTGATAGGAGTGGTGCCTGGTGGCAACCAGTGTGATCTTCTGCTACTGTGGCCCATCTGTTTCAAGGTTTGATGTGTTGTGCATTCAGAGTGGTTATTTGAGTTACTATTGCCTTTCTATCATCCCAAACCAGTCTGTTCATTCTCCTCCGACCCCTGTGGTATTTTTGTCCGCACAACTGCCACTCACTGGATATTTTCTCTTTTTTGGACCATTCATAGACCATCCCATCTGGCACCAACAACCATGCCACATTTAAAGTCACTTAAATCCTCTTTCCTCCCCATTCTGATGCTCGATTTGAACTTCAGCAAGTCGTCTTCACCACATCTAGATGCCTAAATGCATTTAGCTGCTGCCATGTGATTGGCTGATTAGCAATTGTGTTACCAAGCAATTGAACAGGTGTACCTAATAAAGTGGCCGGTGAGAGTATGTAAACTAATTACAAAGCTCCCATTTACTGGGTAAGACATGAACCCTTAAGAAAACAATGTCCATATAACAAATAATATACATCATACATCAAAAAAGTTTTTGTATATAAGAAATTATTACATTGAAGAAAAGCAATATAAAAGGTATACAGAATTAAACATTTTCCATCTTCTATAAACAGCAAACATTGTCTTTATTTGCAAACAAACAGTTAAGTAGACCTGTTCACATAATTTTATTTTCCCTGCCACTAGCTTTCTCACTAAGCATTCAGACAAAACCTTGGAAATGATTTAAGTTAGATTTAAAGTATTCATCTGCTGAGCTAGTCCTGAAAAGTTGAAATCAAGGCTTTTAAACAGTAGGGAACATTGAGAATATAGTACGATTCAGTGTAATTTTGTTTAGTATTTTTTTCCTTTATTTCTGCAGTCATTAACATAACACTGGAGATAATAAGGTTTTTTTGTAATCTTTTTTTTCCTCAGTGGGCACAGATTTCAGACATTTACAGAATGCTGAGTATGTATTTGTCCAATTACTGTAAACTTCAGCATTTTTAATACACTTTTTATAGTTACTTAGCAAAACAATTAGAACGTTCAAGGCAGCAACTGTCTGTTACTTTATTATAGGATTTGACAAGAATTTATTCAGAGGAATAAGGCTTAATTTATTTATGAAATGTATTCATTTGAATATTAGCTGCACATTAAAAAAAATGTTTCCCACAGCAACTTTACTTTGAGACATGGCTTACAGATAACAGAGGTATGCTTAGAGTATATTATGCTCATTGTGTACTAGTATGACTACATTTTTTATATTGAATTCAAGTTGTTTTAATAGAGATCTAAAACAATGTTCTAAATATGTAAACATATGCAGGTTCTTAAAGATAGAATGGAGGTTAAAAAGATTTTTAAGATTCCAACTCAAGCTTATAAACTTGAACACATCCCTTGAGTTAGTGTTTATGTATGCAGAAACTCCTGTAGTAAGACTTTAAACATTTCTGTTCTTTAGTGCAGAATTAGAGCTGTGTTTTATTGTAGCATTTAAGGATTTACTGTATATATGTCCCCAAAGTGTACTCTTTTATATTTTATTTAAAGGTAATACTTTTCCTGTACTCCATAAAAGTGTGTCATGCATTAGGCCAACATTTGCTCCACTAAACTAAATAGAAACAAATAAAAAAATAAATATATAAAATATTATACATGTGTTAAAATATTACTCCTAATTGAATAGAAGGCACTTTCACTGCATTAAAGGAAAACGGCAACCATAATTAAACAGGGGCAGGATATTATGTGTTAAGTATAAAGAGCACTGGTAAAGAAGAAAAAAAATGTAACCACAATACCTTTATGTAGCAGTAATTGTTAAATCATAGTCAAAATCCCAATCCCAATCCCAATTCCCTGTCGAAAGCCACATTGACAAGATGGCACGAGAACAGAAAAACTCTGAACATTCCAAAAGAAGAGAATACTAGACAAGCACCATTTCTTACCAACATCCCTATACATGTCTACTAAATATACAAAACTTCCATGGGACTTTTTAGGCAACTGATATTGATTGATGTATTATAAAAATAATCATTTTATCGATACATCATAAAATATACGCGCACCTAAAATTATATCATGGCTGATAAAATGTTACATACTGGTAATATACAATCTTATATCACAGAAATACCCAAAATAACCTTGGTCAGGGACCAAATTACAATTGTGTTGATCCCAATCCCACATCCTAACTGTGGGGAGAAACAAATGGGAACAATCAGCTCGTGCAATAAACAATTAGTGACATATATCCATAGATAAAGAAAAATAAAGAACAGTACAGCGCTGGACAAATTTCAAAGTGAATGGATATGTGGTTAAGTGAATATGAAAATTAATAATAGAGTATATATAAAAAAAAAAAAAAAAATACATATGAAATAATGTTAAAGAATCATGAAAAATCAACACTAATTACACTTAAATGTTCCAAAAAGTGCCAAAAAAATGTGTTCAAATGAAAAAGGATTCAAACAAAAGTCCACAGATGTGATAATATAAAAGTGAAGCAGATCCAAATCTGATGTTCCAACTTATTAGTGCTGCCCGTCACCAAGTGGAAAAACAAGATGGAGGCTTACCAGAAAGCCTGCGACCGCCCTTACTCAGGGGGGTCAGTACAGGCTTAGTAGATTACCAAAAGAATCGCAACAGGATATCAGTTGATGGCCTTTAGGTCTCCTTTCTCCTTTCTGGATGTCTCCGTTGTGGCAATCAAGAATGCTCAAGAGAGTATGATGTCAAATTGACTCATAGCAGCAAACAGTCCAGCGGAGATAGACCATGCCAGAAAAAAGAAGGAAACTTCCATAGTGTAAAAATGCCAAGTTCCTTTATTAAAATAACAGGCACATTCCGCATAAAAAATACACAGGTATTGTATAAAAGAACAAAGAATCCAGCAAAGATAAAAAAAAGGCTTCACCGCCGTTTAAACAGAATTCGCGGCTGCGTGATGCGTATTCACGTTGTGACCCTACGGCCGTTTTGTCACAACTGACGTCATCAGGGGTACGCAATCACGCACGCGCATGCGCCTTATAAGCCCGAACGGTGCGCTATGCAGCGTGATCGTTGGCTAGTCTAAACAGGGCTAATGCTGATTGGATAAGCATAATTAATGCACACAGCCAAGCATGGATCGCCTCTAATTAAGGTGTAAAAGGTACTCTTCTAATGTGGAAAAACTCTACACAGGTAATGTGCAGCTCCCAAACATCACAATCAAGGGACATTGTAAAAATTATATATATAAACAAAATTAACACCACTGAAAACGAAAATATGACCAAAGGAATTTTTTTTTAAATTATAAAAATGAACGAAAAACATATTAATGAGGGGGACATCAACTGTTATTGATAAAACAGTTGATGTCCCACTCAATATTTAAACCATTGGGGGCATGAGAATCCAACATATAGATCCAGTTTGTTTTGGATCTGGAGATGGATCTCTTATCATTGCTGCCACGCCAATGGGGTACGTATTACTCTAAACCAATAAAAACAGTTCCCTTGGGGTCCCTGTTATGCACAAGGTCATAGTGTCTGGAGACACTGTGCTTGTCAAAGCCTTGCTTAATGTTAGTAATATGCTCTCCCAATCTAACATCAATTTCCTGATGGTTCGCCCCACATACTCCAACCCACATGGACACCTAAGTGGGTTGGAGTATTACATATTACTAACATTAAGCAAGGCTTTGACAAGCACAGTGTCTCCAGACACTATGACCTTGTGCATAACAGGGACCCCAAGGGACCTTCACTTCACTTACCATCCTCTGAAAAAGTCACGTGACGTGACGACACGCATTAGGATTGGAGCACGGGACGCAGCCATAGACAGACAACAGGAGACAAGCTCAGCGCTCGTAGTTACTACACGCTGCAGAATTGTTTTTTAATGTAAGTTAATTGGACTTTTTACTTAATAAATATACATTTTTTATACGGGATCACGCTATGTGCGTATCTTTCCCTTTACACTGTACTACTCTACCCGACAAACACTCAGGAGAGAGGTACGGGGATCAACTCCAGTTTCCAGGCACGGGGACAGATTCTAGTTTGGTGATAGCCCTGGAGGCATACGAGCTCGGCGCTCGTGGATATATGCCTACGCTCACTTCATGCAAGTGAGTGCCACCTTCTATCCCTGTGTGTTTTACCCCCCTCCACTGTGGTCGTCGCAGAGCCATTTTTCATGCTTTATATTCTCTTTTATATTTCGCTTGGCATGTTCATTATCATTACCTGTATACACGGAACATCTACACCTGCGGGTCATTTGCATACACAGGCTGTATACCTTACAGCTGTAAGGTAAGCGGCTTGTATACACAGAGGTATCCTCACTGAAGATCCCCCCTCCCTTCACAATTGGAACTGTTTTTTTTTATCACGAGTTTGTGTTTTGGACTGGATGTTAATACTGTTTTTTCATTGGGATTTGTCACTCATCAGGATTTGGCATGTTTTTTGTTTATGGGGCTATAGCCCACATGCAATTTTTTGATTCACTGTATATATTTTTTGCATTATATCAGTTTGCATTGTGCCATCATTATATTTTGGTTTGCACATGTATTCATTGTTTTATTTTATCTAAGCATTCACTGTTTCATATATACTTTTCATTCATCAGGCTTTGTCTGCCCATTACATATTCATTACGTTGAGTAGCCACTTTGCACTGCACTGCACCAGCCACTTTGCACTGCACTGTATCCGCACTATCTTTGTATTTTAGGATCCCTTTATGCACTTGCCCTCTCTCTTCTAGTTTACTTTGCCATTCTAGTTAGTTTTGTTAAGCCCCCCACCCCTTTTTATCACAGCGCAATTACCATTTTCTCCCACTTTTGTTTCATTTGTCCTGCTCTGGATCAGTACATAGGTGTTGCAGCAGTGTTTTTTAGCGTAGGCCTCGCCCCCCCCCCGACAGCGCAGGAGTTTCCATTTTTTATTGCTTTTGTTTTTGTACGTCTATTATTTAATGTACTACCTTTGGGAGTTACAGGGTATGCTGCCACCTCTGAGAATTTGATTTTATACTTTGTTTATGTCATTTACACAACTCGCGATTTTAGATTGCTATGGACCACAAAGGTGTTCTCCCATCAGGTCCGGTTAACTTAATTAAAGCTGACTCCATGAACTATTGAAATTTTCATGTGGTTATTATATTAGGTTTATGAGTTGCGCAAGAGTATCTAGTCATACTCCAGTAATATGGCCACCAGCATGTAAACAGCAGGACTCCGGTATTATGGGCGGTTAGTCTGTATCAAGTTGAGTGTACCGAGGAAGTGGTGCTGCCCTCTAGCATTTATGTAAGGATATATATCCCTGCAATCTATGAGCACTGCTATCCCCATCGATGAAACGTGCACTGGGCAGAAGTAGCAGTGATGTCAGTGAGTAGATTTATTTTAAATAAATAGTTTTAATATTAAAAGGACGTTGCTCAATGAGCGTTTTTCTTTTTTTCTTTCTTTCTTTTTATTGCTATGCTCCATAATACTTGAGCATCCACGGTGAAGAGTTTTGAAAAACTACCTCTAAACTATACCATCTGATGGTCGGCAAGATATACTACAGTATCTCACATAAGTGAGTACACCCCTCACATTTTTGTAAATATTTTATTATAACTTTTCATGTGACAACACTGAAGAAATGACACTTTGCTACAATGTAAAGTGATGAGTGTATAGCTTGTATAACAGTGTAAATTTGCTGTCCCCTCAAAATAACTCAACACACAGCCATTAATGTCTAAGCTGCTGGTAACAAAAGTGAGTACACCCCTAAGTAAAAATGTCCAAATTGGGACAAAAGTGTCAATATTTTGTGTGTCCACCATTATTTTCCAGCACTGCCTTAACCCTCTTGGGCATGAAGTTCACCAGAGCTTCACAGGTTGCTACTGGAGACCTCTTCCATTCCTCCATTATGACATCATGGAGCTGGTGGATATTAGAGACCTTGCGCTCCTCCACCTTCCATTTGAGGATGCCTCACAGATGCTCAATAGGGTTTAGGTCTTGAGACGTGCTTGGCCAGTTCATCACCTTTACCCTCAGCTTCTTTAGCAAGACAGTGGTCATCTTAGAGGTGTGTTTGGGGTCCTTATCATGTTGGAATATTGCCCTGCAGCCCAGTCTCCGAAGGGATGGGATCAAGCTCTGCTTCAGTATGTCACAGTACATGTTGGCATTTATAGTTCCCTCAAAGAACTGTAGCTCCCCAGGGCCAGCAGCACTCATACAGCCCCAGACCATGACACTCCCACCACCATGCTTGACTGTAGGCAAGACACACTGTCTTTGTACACCTCACCTGGTTGCCACCACACATGCTTAAAACCATCTGACAAGTTTATCTTGGTCTCATCAGACCTCAGAACATGGTTCCAGTAATCCATGTCCTTAGTCCACTTGTCTTGCACAAACTGTTTGTGGGCATCACCTTTAGAAGAGGTTTCCTTCTGGGACAACAGCCATGCAGACCAATTTGATCCAGTGTGCGACGTATGCTCTGAGCACTGACAGGCTGACCCCGCAACCTCTTCAACCTCTGGAGCAATGCTGGCAGCACTCACATGTCTATTTTCCAAAGACAGCCTCTGGATTTGGCGCTGAGCACATGCACTCAACTTCTTTGGTCAACCATGGCGAGGCGTGTTCAGAATGGAACCCATCCTGTTAAACTGCTGTATGGTCTTGGCCACCGTGCTGCAGCTCAGTTTCAGGGTCTTAGCAATCTTCTTATAGCCTAGGCCATCTTTATGTAGAGCATCAATTCTTTTTTTCACATTCTCAGAGAGTTCTTTGCCATGAGATGCCATGTTGAACTTCCAGTAAACAGTATGAGAGAGTGAGAGCGATAAGATCAAATTTAACACACAGGGAAAATGGTCCAATTTGGACATTTTCACTTAGGGGTGTACTCACTTTTGTTTCCAGCGGTTTAGACATTAATGGCTGTGTGTTGAGTTATTTTGAGGGGGCAGCCATACTCACACTGTTATACAAACTGTACACTCACTACTTTACTTTGTAGCAAAGTGTCATTTCTTTAGTGTCACATGAAGAGATATAATAAAATATTTACAAAAATGTGAGGGGTGTACTCACTTTTGTGAGATACTGTATATATCCAGAGTGAGGAGTGAACTCACTTAAGCAAATACAGACCTGGATAAAGTCTTGCTATCTGGTAAGAGGCTTATTATGCTCATTTCAGAGGAGAGCACTTGGTGATGACCACTTGCAGCACTAAGGAATTAGGAATGCATGCCCTGAATATCACCTCCATGAATTATACATTGGGACTGTCTTCTGTTTTTTGTTTTGACTTTGAACCTTACCATTTTTTCTTGAATGATGGCACTGATGATATGAATTAATTTAATATTTTTTAATACATTTTCTGAATGCACTCATTATGTATAATAGATGTATTTTACATTTTCACTATTTGCACTTTATGATGTTATGAATAATAACAGCGCAACATTTTTATTTTCTTTATTTTTGGAAAATATTAGTGTGCACAATATTGTGAGTGCAGCTGTCAACATACACTGAGTTTTTATAATTAATTTCACACTGAGCACAGATAGTTCCTTTTTAGGTATGATAAAGTAAAGTTACAGCAAACATATCAGAATAATGATATCAGATAGTTGTTCAAGGTATGAGTAAGTTGATGTAAGTCTGTTATTGAACAAGGATGATTTTTTTAAAAGAACGGTGTCCTGTTTTGACTAATTTGATGAATTAACATGAGAAGGAAAATGTACCTGTTCACCTTCCTATCACATAAAGAAGCTGTTGTTTGTGTGTGAACACAGGAAATGTGGTTAGAAAGTTATGAGAATTCCAAGACAGAATTATGAACTTGAAATGATGGTATGTACTGCACGTGTTATGAATATAAAGTTCATAAGAAAAAAAAAAGTAAGAAAATATGATGGAATTATATACAATGCTCTGATATATTCACACTCTGATACATATATTCAAGAATGTATTAAAACACTTTGTTTTTGTGTTTTCTTTTAGAAAGGATTATGTAAATGTGCTGGCTTAATGTAATCACAATTATTTTGAATATGTTTTCCACTTATGGTAAAATTAAGTGGTTATTCAGTTCCAATGTACATATCTTTGTCAAATTCTTTGGCAAATTATATTTGAATGCAAAGTGTGCTTCTCCACCTTCCATTTGGGGATGCCCCACAGATGCTCAATAGGGTTTAGGTCTGGAGACATGCTTGGCCAGTTCATCACCTTTACCCTCAGCTTCTTTAGCAAGGCAGTGGTCATCTTTGAGGTGTGTTTGGGTTTTTTATTGTGTTGGAATATTGCCCTGCGGCCCAGGATGCCCCACAGATGCTCAATAGTGTTTAGGTCTGGAGACATGCTTGGCCTCTTCTTTAGCATCACCTTTACCCTCAGCTTCTTTAGCAAGGCAGTGGCCATCTTGGAGGTGTGTTTAGGGTTTTTATCATGTTGGGAAACTGCCCTGTGACCCAGTCTCCGAAGGGAGGGGATCATGCTCTGCTTCAGTATGACACAATACATGTTGGCATTCATGGTTCCCTCATTGAACTGTAGCTCCCCAGTGCCAGTAACACTTATGCAGACCCAGACCATGACACTCCCACCACCATGCTTGACTGTAGGCAAGACACACTTGTCTTTGTACTCCTCACCTGGTTGCCTCCACACACGCTTGACACCATCTGAACTAAATAAGTTTATCTTGGTCTCATCAGACCACAGGACATGGTTCCAGTAATCCATGTCCTTAGTTTGCTTGTCTTCAGCAAACTGTTTGCGGTCTTTCTTGAGCAAAATCTTTAGAAGAGGCTACCTTCTGGAACAACAGACATGCAGACCAATTTGATGCAGTGTGCGGTGTATGGTATGAGCACTGACAGGCTGAGCCCCCACGCCTTCCACCTCTGCAGAAATGCTGGTAGCTCTCATACATCTATCTCCCAAAGACAACCTCTGGATGTGACGCTGAGCACATGCACTCAACTTCTTTGGTTGACCATGGCAAGGCCTGTTCTGAGTGGAACCTGTCCTGTTAAACCACTGTATGGTCTTGTCCACTGTGTTGCAGCTCAGTTTCAGGGTCTTGGCAATCTTCTTATAGCCTAAGCTATCTTTATTTAGAGCAAAAATTCTTTTTTTCAGATCCTCAGTTCTTTGCCATGAGGTGCCATGTTGAACTTCCAGTAACCAGTATGAGAGAGTGAGAGCAATAACACCAAATTTATCATGCCTGCTCCCCATTCACACCCGAGACCTTGTAAAACTAACGAGTCACATGACACTGGGGAGGGAAAATGGCTAATTTGGCCCAATTTGGACATTTTCACTTAGAGGTGTACTCACTTTTGTTGCCAGCGGTTTAGACATTAATGGCTGTGTGTTGAGTTATTTTGATGGGATAGCACATTTACACTGTTATACAAGCTCTACACTCATTACTTTACATTGTAGTAAAGTGTCATCTTCAGTGTTGTCAGATGAAAAGATACAATAAAATATTTACAAAAATGTGAGGGTGTACTCATTTTTGTGGGATAAATTATATTGTCAAAAGTATTGGGACACCTTTACATGCACATGAACTTTAATGGCATCCCAGTCTTCGTCCCTAGGGTTCAATATTGAGTTGGCCCACCCTTTACAGCTAAAACAGCCTCAACTCTTCTGGGAAGGCTGTCCACAAGGTTTAGAAATGTGTCTATGGGAATGTTTGACCGTTCTTCCAAAAGTGCATTTGTGAGGTCAGGCACAGATTTCGGACCAGAAAGCTTGGCTTGCAGTCTCCACTCTAATTCATCCCAAAGGTGTTCTATTGGGTTGAGGTCAGGACTCATGTCATGTTCCTCCACCCCAAACTCACTCATCCATATCTTTATGGACCTTGCTTTGTGCACCCATAGACACACTCTCAAACCTTGTGGACAGCCTTCCCAGATTAGTTGAAGCTGTTATGGTTGCAAAGGGTGGGCCAACTCAATATTGAACCTATGGACTAAGATGGAGATGCCATTAAAGTTCATGTGCATGTAAAGGCAGGCGTCCCGATACGTTTGACAGTATAGTGTGTGTGTGTGTGTATATATATATATATATATATATATATATATATATATATATATATATATATATATATATATATATACACACTATATAGTGATCTATATAACCCTTGTAACCTTTGGTTCTATAGGGGATCAAATACAGCTTTTGGAAAACTCCGTGAGTGATATGGGTTTTTTTTTAGATTAAGATAAGATGCAGTTACACTGTAACTGCAATAATACTTAATGTAGCCTAAATGGATGGGATAAAAAACCTTTTTCTATAAAAATAAAACCTAAGGTTCTGATAATAACTTATAATGTATGGTTCATGATGTGAGTGTAATAAACATAATTTTATTTGTTGACATACTCATTGTGCCACTTGTACACACTCTGCTAGAATAGATCCACCTGCAACCAGCTGTTTTATAATTTCTAAGCCAAATAGTATGCTTAGACTCTGAATAGATGTGTTTGTTCCCATTCTGGGTACAGTGGTAAGCTTATCCACTCAAGGACCAGGCCTTTTCTTTTCAGACTTGGTGTTTACAAGTTAAAATAATTTTCTTTTTGCTAGAAAATTACTTAGAACCCCCAAACATGATATATATTTTTTTTAAAACACCCTAGTGAATAAAATGGTGGTCGTTGCAATACTTTTTGTCACACCGTATTTGCGCAGTGGTCTTACAAGCGCACTTTTTTGGAAAAAATACACATTTTCGAATAAAAAAAAAAACAACAGTAAAGTTAGTCTAATATTTTTTATATCGTGAAAGATAATTTTACGCGTGAAGCCCACTAGTGGCAATTCTTACCTTCATTTTAGAAGTTGTCATCACCCCACATGGAAAAGCAATATTCCTAGTGGTCAATTTAATAGACTGAGGCAAAACTGTTCGAGGGTGGAGGATTATATAGAACAAGGGGCCCGGATGACGAAAACGTTTAAAGATAAAGAATATCCAAGTGAGTTAATTAATGAAGCTTTCCTGTCCAATATGAACCCTCTCCCCAGAAAGAAAGTCCCTAGAGATGAATCAAATAATAACCATACAATGAGGTTTGTTACCTTTAACTATAAATTTAAATCTGTTTCCAAAATAATAAAAAAACATTACAACATTTTGTTGTTGGATCAACGCTTAGCCCCGCAATTACCAGAGGTTCCTCAAGTTACCTTCCGGAGGTCTCGAACCTTAAAAAATGTCTTGGGACCCAGTAAAATATTTCATAAGCCAACTAGATCTTCTTTGGATATCAGATCCTATTTTACTGACAGGAAAGGCATTTTTTCAGTGCAAAAAAAGAGGATGCCTTGCCCATTGTGGGCACTGATTGTTATCCCTGGTGGCCATGGGTGGCATACCTGGTGGTGACTAGTGGTGGGCATCCCTGGTGGTCCTGGTGGCATCCCCTGTGCTCCAGTATGGGCATCGTCGGGGGGGCTGTGCTGATAATCAATCAGCACAGAACCCCCCTGTCAGAGGAGCAGCCGATCAGCTCTACTCTACTCGCTTCTGACAGACGCGAGTGAGGAAAAGCCGATCAAAGGCTCTTCCTATTTACATTGTGATCAGACTGACACACCGCAACAACGATCGCAGTGATGCGCCCCCCCCGTGGGGCGCGCAGTGGCTTATTATCCTGGCGACGTCATATGACGTCCGGTCAGGATATCGCAACCACTTTGCCGCTGTCATTTTGCTATATGGTGGGTGGGAAGTGGTTAAAATAGAACTATAGGCAACACTTTTTTTTTCATTTTGGATCGAATAAGGAGGGTTATAGCCCCTGTCAATTTATTTTTTACCATCCCTGTCCCATTGCAAAGATTTCCCTTCACTTCCTGCCCCATAGCCAAACATGAAGTGAGAGGAAATCTATGCAAATTAAGGGAATCCATTGCCTCCCCCCAGGCCCTCAGAACTAGTGCCCCCACTCGAAATTTTCAGGGCAGGTCTTAAACAGCAAGGAGTGTGACCTTGACAGGAAGGGGTGGGTCATATTTAAATTAGAGGGTGCCCAAGTTTGGTCAGGCCTAGGGCAGCACAAAACCTAAATACACTACTGCCCACGGGACGAAGACCATTACTACCAATCTAGGGAAAAACTATGAAATCAGGCAGTTCATAACATGTTCTACTGATTTTGTGATTTATGTCTTTCGGTGCCCGTGTGGCCTTTTCTATGTGGATCGTACTATTCGTGCATCATTGCCAAGGGTTGTGATGAGCACAGTGTTCTCCGACATTTTAAACGTTTTCACAATAAAGATTTCAAATGCCTGGTGGTTTTTGTGATAGAAACTATCCCCAAAGGAACACTCACTACAAACGAGAAAATATGTAGCGCTACCTCGGTCCTAACATGAAACAATATTAATTAATATGTCCAAAGCAAAAATAGTAAAAAAGCTCTGTACAATAGTAAGTACATGTAAAGTGCAAAGTAAAGTACAAAAAAGTAATTCAATCTCACACCCGATATGATGGAGAATCCAACCTCACGTGGCAAAGTGTACTAAAAAAATCATAAATAGTGTTTCCAAAAATGTCCAATCAATATTGAGCATGAAAAACAACCGAATACTAATAAATAATAATGATCAAAAAATAGCTAAAGGACCCCATGATCATAAAGCAGACACTTCACAACTGTAACTTTCAAACAAGATAGCAACATGTAGTATATATATATATAACTAAAAATGACTAATTCCACAAGTATGCGATTCACAGATGCAAAGCTCAATGCGACAAAAAAAATGAATTTTCTACCAAAGTGCAATGTGCATATAATAATGATAATGAAATTCATAAAAAATATAATGTGCAAAAAATTCCGCAAGCATGCAATACACATATGCAGTAATTAAATATAGCAGATGTATTATTAGTTTCTAATATAGTGCAAAAGATAATTCAAAACTTATAATTTCTAATAAAGTGTAATGTGTATAATGAATAAAAATTATTCAGTGAAGAAAAATATTCCAAATGATTGTGAGTTCATATCTTTAAATAAAGTGATATAAAAAATATAGAAATATTCAGGTGTAGTCCAAAGACCTATGAGTGTGGCTGATAACGTTCCCAAAAAAAAGAAAAATATGGGAAAAAAGGAATCTTCTAAAAAATACAAAAGTGCTGGTGCAGTGATGAAGAAAACAGACGTTTATGAATAATTCATCCAATCCTGTTCCCAAGTGCGATGTGCAGTGACCATGGTGATCGTTTTCCCCAGCCTCTCACCTGTAGTGGCGGCCCCCAGATGCGCTGAGTCACGCTTATGCCCACAAGTGGGTAGGGATATTATCTCTGCAACAGCTTCCCCAAAATGCAGCTCCCGATCCAGATGACAGCTCCCTTGGGAAATGGGATTGGAGCAGGATGGGATGATATTCGCCCTCACTTGGTTGATAATTTTAGATGGATGTAAAAAGAGAAATTTTAATAAACAATAGCGTCACTTACAAGAATAAAACAGCGATCAACAGCAGAGTAAAAAGCTTCCGGGTTCGGCCGTACCCGAGGAAGCGACGGCACCTGGCTCCTCCTACCCTGACGCGTTGCGTCACACCTCGTGACTTTATCAAAGGGATACGGAGCCAGATGCCATAAGACAGTATATGTAGCGGCCGCTGTTCCAACAGCAGCGAATCATCGGCTTAGCCGTAGCCTGGACACATCATAAACAACCAGGAACATCATTATTTCATTGTATAAATATCATACATAGTAAAAACGGATAAATTAAAAACGAAAAATGTATAACTTAAGATAAATTAATGCGAGTAGGAAAAAATTAAAAAAAGGGGGTATACAGTTTCTAGTGGTGAAACACTCTTACTACAAGAGACGAAAATATATATCGGAATAATCCAATACACAAGAATCAATGTAATAGGAAATGATTAGGAGAGAAATATAATTAAACAACCTAATGCCTATGCGCCCTCCAGTGTTGAGGAAATGTCACTACAAAGAAAAAAAGAATAAATCTAAATAGACCATATGCAGGGGATAAATTCCACACATAATCCAATAATAATAATACGACTATATCTCATCAAATAAGCAAAAAAGATACATACATATATATCTTCTAAGATTTATCCCAAAAAATTAAAATATTTTTTTAACTAAAATATGACAGCTTCATATTAACACAGAATTAAAAACCTGTTAAAAATCAGGCAGCCTTAGCTACCCTATTAATGCATACAAGGAGACTCTATTCATGTAAATACATAAACTCCTAATGCCATGTCAGTACCAAACCACGGGCTATGACTAATTACAATGTAACCTTCCGCCCCAACGAACACAACAAATAAAATGTAAAATGTTAGCGTCATTATTAAAAATTAGAAATAACATAGAATTCGATCTTAATTGTTTTAAGTCCTGATGGCAATAAAGTGCGTAATTCATAAATCCATCTTGACTCAGCCTGACTAATCTTGACAATTTTGTTGTCACCCCTCCAGTGGGGTTTGTATTTTTCTATCCCACAAATTTTCAGTGTCGAGGGATCACTATTGTGATATTTCGCATAGTGCTTTGATAAACTATGTTTATCAAAGCTTTTTTAAATGTTTAAAAATGCTCCCTCAACATTTTCAAGAGTGCTCTCTTTGTCCTACGCTCATATTGAATGCGGCAGGGGCACTCTAATAGGTAGACAATGCCCTCACTTCTATATGAGATGTAGTTCTGTGATGTTACTGTTGAGGTAAAACTGACTTTCTTTTTCTTATTTTCTTTCGTATGTCGGCATGCAAAACAGTTTTTACATGGATAATATCCCTTACCCTCAAAGAAGGAGAACTTTTTCTTGTCCGGAGGGTCCAGGACATTTTTCGCCAAACAATCCCTCAGGGTATATCAAATGGATTTTTGGGGGGCCACACGCCGGTTTTTTTTTATTTTGGCCGGGGTTCCCCTTAATATCCATACCAGACCTGAAGGTCCTGGTATGGAATTTAGGGGGACCCCCACGTCATTTTTTTTTTTAAATTTTGGTTCGGGGTTCCCCTGTGGGGAATTCCCATGCTGTTTTTATCAATGAACTTTTATGTGTATTGTCGGACTGGCAATTCATTAATAGCCGCAAGTAGTTTAAATTACTTTTTTCCTTTGAAATGTCATTTTGCTGTCACACTGTTCTAAACACGGGAAACATGCGCCCCTTTATAGGTATACAATAGAAACCCCCCAGGTACGAAATTTAACCACTTGCCGACCGCCTCACGCCTATATACGTGAACAGAGCGGCACGGGCAGGCAAAATCACGTACCTGGTACGTGATTGCCTTCCCGCGGGCGGGGAGTCCGATCGGACCAGCCCCCGGTGCCATCGGCGGTCGGCATTTGGTTGGGAGCGATGAGAGACGAGGGGGAGACCATCTGATCGTGGCCCCCCCCTCGCGATCGCTCCCAGCCAATGAGAAACATCCCCTGCCTCTGTATAGTACACAGAGGCAGAGGATGTGATGTCATCTCTCCTCGGCTGGGCAGTTTCCGTTCCAGCGCCGAGGAGAGAAGACATGTAAGTGCACCAACACTCACACACAACACAGTAGAACATGCCAGGCACACTAAACACCCCCGATCCCCCCCCGATCGCCCCCCGATCCCCCCCAATCACCCCCCCAGTCACAAACTGACACCAAGCAGGTTTTTTTTTTTTTTCCTGATTACTGCATGGTGTCAGTTTGTGACAGTTAGCAGTGGTAGGACAGTGAGTGTTAGCCCCCTGTAGGTCTAGGGTACCCCCCTAACCCCCCCTAATAAAGTTTTAACCCCTTGATCACCCCCTGTCGCCAGTGTCTCATTTTTCTGATCGCTGTATTAGTGTCACTGGTGACGCTAGTTAGGAACGTAAATATTTAGGTTCGCTGTCAGCGTTTTATAGCGACAGGGACCCCCATATACTATCTAATAAATGTTTTAACCCCTTGATTGCCCCCTAGTTAACCCTTTCACCACTGATCACCGTATAACTGTTACGGGTGACGCTGGTTAGTTCGTTTATTTTTTATAGTGTCAGGGCACCTGCCGTTTATTACCGAATAAAGGTTTAGCCCCCTGATCGCCCGGCGGTGATATGCGTCGCCCCAGGCAGCGTCAGATTAGCGCCAGTACTGCGAACACCCACGCACGCACCATACACCTCCCTTAGTGGTATAGTATCTGAACGCATCAATATCTGGTCCGATCAGATCTATACTAGCGTCCCCAGCAGTTTAGGGTTCCCAAAAACGCAGTGTTAGTGGGATCAGCTCAGATACCTGCTAGCACCTGCGTTTTTCCCCTCCACCCGGCCCAGCCCAGCCCACCCAAGTGCAGTATCGATCGATCACTGTCACTTACAAGACACTAAATGCATAACTGCAGCGTTCGCAGAGTCAGGCCTGATCCCTGCGATCGCTAACAGTTTTTTTGGTAGCATTTTGGTGAACTGGCAAGCACCAGCCCCAGGCAGCCTCAGATTAGCGCCAGTACTGCTAACACCCACACACGCAGCATACGCCTCCCTTAGTGGTATAGTATCTGATCGGATCAATATCTGATCCGATCAGATCTATACTAGCGTCCCCAGCAGTTTAGGGTTCCCAAAAACGCAGTGTTAGTGGGATCAGCCCAGATACCTGCTAGCACCTGCGTTTTGCCCCTCCGCCCGGCCCAGCCCAGCCCACCCAAGTGCAGTATCGATCGATCACTGTCACTTTTTTTGTAGTGTTTTGGTGAACTGGCAAGCACCAGCGGCCTAGTACACCCCGGTCGTAGTCATACCAGCACTGCAGTAACACTTGGTGACTTGGCGAGTCCCATAAGTGCAGTTCAAGCTGGTGAGGTGGCAAGCACAAGTAGTGTCCCGCTGCCACCAAAAAGACAAACATAGGCCTGTCATGCCCATAATGCCCTTCCTGCTGCATTCGCCAATCCTAATTGGGAACCCACCGCTTCTGCAGCGTCCGTACTTCCCCTATTCACATCCCCAACCAAATGCAGTCGGCTGCATGAGAGGCATTTATATGTCCTCCCGAGTACCCCTACCCAACGAACCCCCCCAAAAAAGATGTTGTGTCTGCAGCAAGCGCGGATATAGATGTGACACCCGCTATTATTGTCCCTCCTGTCCTGATAATCCTGGTCTTTGCATTGGTGAATGTTTTGAACGCTACCATTCACTAGTTGAGTATTAGCGTAGGGTACAGCATTCCACAGACTAGGCACACTTTCACAGGGTCTCCCAAGATGCCATCGCATTTTGAGAGACCCGAACCTGGAACCGGTTACAGTTATAAAAGTTACAGTTACAAAAAAAGTGTAAAAAAAAAAAAAAAAAACACAAACAAAAATAAAAAAAAATGCAAAACAGTTTTTACATGGATAATATCCCTTACCCTCAAAGAAGGAGAACTTTTTCTTGTCCGGAGGGTCCAGGACATTTTTCGCCAAACAATCCCTCAGGGTATATCAAATGGATTTTTGGGGGGCCACACGCCGTTTTTTTTTTATTTTGGCCGGGGTTCCCCTTAATATCCATACCAGACCTGAAGGTCCTGGTATGGAATTTAGGGGGACCCCCACGTCATTTTTTTTTTTAAATTTTGGTTCGGGGTTCCCCTGTGGGGAATTCCCATGCTGTTTTTATCAATGAACTTTTATGTGTATTGTCGGACTGGCAATTCATTAATAGCCGCAAGTAGTTTAAATTACTTTTTTCCTTTGAAATGTCATTTTGCTGTCACACTGTTCTAAACACGGGAAACATGCGCCCCTTTATAGGCATACAATAGAAACCCCCCAGGTACGAAATTTAACCACTTGCCGACCGCCTCACGCCTATATACGTGAACAGAGCGGCACGGGCAGGCAAAATCACGTACCTGGTACGTGATTGCCTTCCCGCGGGCGGGGAGTCCGATCGGACCAGCCCCCAGTGCCATCGGCGGTCGGCATTTGGTTGGGAGCGATGAGAGATGAGGGGGAGACCATCTGATCGTGGCCCCCCCCTCGCGATCACTCCCAGCCAATGAGAAACATCCCCTGCCTCTGTATAGTACACAGAGGCAGAGGATGTGATGTCATCTCTCCTCGGCTGGGCAGTTTCCGTTCCAGCGCCGAGGAGAGAAGACATGTAAGTGCACCAACACTCACACACAACACAGTAGAACATGCCAGGCACACTAAACACCCCCGATCCCCCCCCGATCGCCCCCCGATCCCCCCCAATCACCCCCCCAGTCACAAACTGACACCAAGCAGGTTTTTTTTTTTTTTCCTGATTACTGCATGGTGTCCGTTTGTGACAGTTAGCAGTGGTAGGACAGTGAGTGTTAGCCCCCTGTAGGTCTAGGGTACCCCCCTAACCCCCCCTAATAAAGTTTTAACCCCTTGATCACCCCCTGTCGCCAGTGTCTCATTTTTCTGATCGCTGTATTAGTGTCACTGGTGACGCTAGTTAGGAACGTAAATATTTAGGTTCGCTGTCAGCGTTTTATAGCGACAGGGACCCCCATATACTATCTAATAAATGTTTTAACCCCTTGATTGCCCCCTAGTTAACCCTTTCACCACTGATCACCGTATAACTGTTACGGGTGACGCTGGTTAGTTCGTTTATTTTTTATAGTGTCAGGGCACCTGCCGTTTATTACCGAATAAAGGTTTAGCCCCCTGATCGCCCGGCGGTGATATGCGTCGCCCCAGGCAGCGTCAGATTAGCGCCAGTACTGCGAACACCCACGCACGCACCGTACACCTCCCTTAGTGGTATAGTATCTGAACGCATCAATATCTGGTCCGATCAGATCTATACTAGCGTCCCCAGCAGTTTAGGGTTCCCAAAAACGCAGTGTTAGTGGGATCAGCTCAGATACCTGCTAGCACCTGCGTTTTTCCCCTCCACCCGGCCCAGCCCAGCCCACCCAAGTGCAGTATCGATCGATCACTGTCACTTACAAGACACTAAATGCATAACTGCAGCGTTCGCAGAGTCAGGCCTGATCCCTGCGATCGCTAACAGTTTTTTTGGTAGCATTTTGGTGAACTGGCAAGCACCAGCCCCAGGCAGCCTCAGATTAGCGCCAGTACTGCTAACACCCACACACGCAGCATACGCCTCCCTTAGTGGTATAGTATCTGATCGGATCAATATCTGATCCGATCAGATCTATACTAGCGTCCCCAGCAGTTTAGGGTTCCCAAAAACGCAGTGTTAGTGGGATCAGCCCAGATACCTGCTAGCACCTGCGTTTTGCCCCTCCGCCCGGCCCAGCCCAGCCCACCCAAGTGCAGTATCGATCGATCACTGTCACTTTTTTTTGTAGTGTTTTGGTGAACTGGCAAGCACCAGCGGCCTAGTACACCCCGGTCGTAGTCATACCAGCACTGCAGTAACACTTGGTGACTTGGCGAGTCCCATAAGTGCAGTTCAAGCTGGTGAGGTGGCAAGCACAAGTAGTGTCCCGCTGCCACCAAAAAGACAAACATAGGCCTGTCATGCCCATAATGCCCTTCCTGCTGCATTCGCCAATCCTAATTGGGAACCCACCGCTTCTGCAGCGTCCGTACTTCCCCTATTCACATCCCCAACCAAATGCAGTCGGCTGCATGAGAGGCATTTATATGTCCTCCCGAGTACCCCTACCCAACGAACCCCCCCAAAAAAGATGTTGTGTCTGCAGCAAGCGCGGATATAGATGTGACACCCGCTATTATTGTCCCTCCTGTCCTGATAATCCTGGTCTTTGCATTGGTGAATGTTTTGAACGCTACCATTCACTAGTTGAGTATTAGCGTAGGGTACAGCATTCCACAGACTAGGCACACTTTCACAGGGTCTCCCAAGATGCCATCGCATTTTGAGAGACCCGAACCTGGAACCGGTTACAGTTATAAAAGTTACAGTTACAAAAAAAGTGTAAAAAAAAAAAAAAAAAACACAAACAAAAATAAAAAAAAATAGTTGTCGTTTCATTGTTCTCTCTCTCTCTCTATTCTCTCTCTATTGTTCTGCTCTTTTTTACTGTATTATATTCTGCAATGTTTTATTGTTATTATGTTTTATCATGTTTGCTTTTCAGGTATGCAATTTTTTATACTTTACCGTTTACTGTGCTTTATTGTTAACCATTTTTTTGTCTTCAGGTACGCCATTCACGACTTTGAGTGGTTATACCAGAATGATGCCTGCAGGTTTAGGTATCATCTTGGTATCATTCTTTTTAGCCAGCGGTCGGCTTTCATGTAAAAGCAATCCTAGCGGCTAATTAGCCTCTAGACTGCTTTTACAAGCAGTGGGAGGGAATGCCCCCCCCCACCGTCTTCCGTGTTTTTCACTGGCTCTCCTGTCTCAACAGGGAACCTGAGAATGCAGCCGGTGATTCAGCCAGCTGACCATAGAGCTGATCAGAGACCAGAGTGGCTCCAAACATCTCTATGGCCTAAGAAACCGGAAGCTACGAGCATTTTATGACTTAGATTTTGCCGGATGTAAACAGCGCCATTGGGAAATTGGGGAAGCATTTTATCACACCGATCTTGGTGTGGTCAGATGCTTTGAGGGCAGAGGAGAGATCTAGGGTCTAATAGACCCCAATTTTTTCAAAAAAGAGTACCTGTCACTACCTATTGCTATCATAGGGGATATTTACATTCCCTGAGATAACAATAAAAATGATTAAAAAAAAAAAAAATTAAAGGAACAGTTTAAAAATAAGATAAAAAAGCAAAAAAATAATAAAGAAAAAAAAAAAGCACCCCTGTCCCCCCTGCTCTTGCGCTAAGGCGAACGCAAGCGTCGGTCTGGCGTCAAATGTAAACAGCAATTGCACCATGCATGTGAGGTATCACCGCGAAGGTCAGATCGAGCACAGTAATTTTAGCAGTAGACCTCCTCTGTAAATCTAAAGTGGTAACCTGTAAAGGCTTTTAAAGGCTTTTTAATATGTATTCATATTGTTGCCACTGCACGTTTGTGCGCAATTTTAAAGCATGTCATGTTTGGTATCCATGTACTCGGCCTAAGATCGTCTTTTTTATTTCATCAAACATTTGGGCAATATAGTGTGTTTTAGTGCATTAAAATTTAAAAAAGTGTGTTTTTTCCACAAAAAATGCGTTTGAAAAATCGCTGCACAATTACTGTGTGAAAAAAAAAATGAAACACCCACCATTTTAATCTGTAGGGCATTTGCTTTAAAATAATATATAATGTTTGGGGGTTCAAAGTAATTTTCTTGCAAAAAAAAAAAATGTTTTTTCATGTAATCAAAAAGTGTCAGAAAGGGCTTTGTCTTCAAGTGGTTAGAAGAGTGGGTGATGTGTGACATAAGCTTCTAAATGTTGTGCATAAAATGCCAGGACAGTTCAAACCCCCCCAAATGACCCCATTTTGGAAAGTAGACACCCCAAGCTATTTGCTGAGAGTCATGTCGAGTCCATGGAATATTTGATATTGTGACACAAGTTGCGGGAAAGAGACAAATTTTTTTTTTTTTTTTGCACAAAGTTGTCACTAAATGTTATATTGCTCAAACATGCCATGGGGATTTGTGAAATTACACCCCAAAATAAATTCTGTTGCTTCTCCTGAGTACAGGGATACCACATGTGTGGGACTTTTTGGGAGCCTAGCCGCGCACGGGACCCCGAAAACCAAGCACCGCCTTCAGGCTTTCTAAGGCCGTAAATTTTTGATTTCACTCTTCACTGCCTATCACAGTTTCGGAGGCCATGGAATGCCCAGGTGGCACAAACCCCCCCCAAATGACCCCATTTTGGAAAGTAGACACCCCAAGCTATTTGCTGAGAGGTATAGTGAGTATTTTGCAGACCTCACTTTTTGTCACAAAGTTTTGAAAAATTAAAAAGAAAAAGAAAAAAAAATTTTCTGGTCTTTCTTCATTTTCAAAAAACAAATGAGAGCTGCAAAATACTCACCATGCCTCTCAGCAAATAGTTTGAGGTGTCTACTTTCCAAAATGGGGTCATTTGGGGGGGGGTTGTGCCATCTTGGCATTTTATGGCCTTCAAAACTGTGATAGGTAGTGAGGAGTGAAATCAAAAATGTATGCCCTTACAAATCCTGAAGGTGGTGCTGGGTTTTCGGGGCCCCGTACGCGGCTAGGCTCCCAAAAAGTGCCACACATGTGGTATCCCCGTACTCAGGAGAAGCAGCTGAATGTATTTTGGGGTGCAATTCCACATATGCCCCTGGCCTGTGTGAGCAATATATCTTTTAGTGACAACTTTTTGTAATTTTTTTTTTTTTGTCATTATTCAATCACTTGGGACAAAAAAAATAAATATTCAATGGGCTCAACATGCCTCTCAGCAATTTCCTTGGGGTGTCTACTTTCCAAAATGGGGTCATTTGGGGGGGGTTGTACTGCCCTGCCATTTTAGCACCTCAAGAAATGACATAGGCAGTCATAAACTAAAAGCTGTGTAAATTCCAGAAAATGTACCCTAGTTTGTAGACGCTATGACTTTTGCGCAAACCAATAAATATACGCTTATTGACATTTTTTTTACCAAAGACATGTGGCCGAATACATTTTGGCCTAAATGTATGACTAAAATTTAGTTTATTGGATTTTTTTTATAACAAAAAGTAGAAAATATCATTTTTTTTCAAAATTTTCAGTCTTTTTCCATTTATAGCGCAAAAAATAAAAACGGCAGAGGTGATCAAATACCATCAAAAGAAAGCTCTATTTGTGGGAAGAAAAGGACGCAAATTTCGTTTGGGTACAGCATTGCATGACCGCGCAATTAACAGTTAAAGCGACGCAGTGCCGAATTGTAAAAAGTGCTCTGGTCAGGAAGGGGGTAAATCCTTCCGGGGCTGAAGTGGTTAAAGGGATATCACACTTTTATTGTTTGACTTTAAGCATTATTAAAATCACTGCTCCCTAAAAAACGTCAGTTTTTAAAACTTTTTTTTGCATTGATCCATGTCCCCTGGGGCAGGACCCAGGTCCCCAAACACTTTTTATGACAATACCATGAATATAAGCCTTTAAAATTAGCACTTTTGATTTCTCCATCAGACTTTTAAAGGGTGTTCCGTGGCATTCGAATTTGCCGCGAACACCCCAAATTGTTCGCTGTTCGGCGAACTTGCGAACAGCCGATGTTCAAGTCGAACATGAGTTCGACTCGAACTCGAAGCTTATCCCTACTCTGGAGAGACTTCAGTTTAGCTCCTTGTTGCTCTGTGGATCGGCCGGAGACTGTGTAAGCCCCCCTCCCCCTTTTAAGTTTTACTTTACTACAAGTGAACAGTACTGTGGCTCAATATCAGCTGCTTTTTTGAATAAACTCATTCATTGTTAATATAATTTTTTATTCATTGCAGGACTGCTTTCTTAACCCTCTGAGCGCTGGTTACTTATGTTTTTATTGCTTGATCCATTTCTATCAGTGATGTTTTTTTTCCAGCCGCACGGGCTACAGACCCTCATCCATTGACTTTTATTCCCTTCCATTGATTTACATTCCCTTATTTCTGACCGTTCCACAGGTTCCCACAACATAGCGCTGGGATTTTTGTTATTTTTTATATTGTAGAATATCAACAAGCCCTTGTGACATATTTTATGTGAGCTGGACCCATTAATTAAAAGTTAATCTAGCTACCTATATCACAGCAGTAGCTGTATGTAAGATGGTACTAAGCAAAGCTACTGACATTATTCTGGACCATAATTTAACTGTAATGGTCTCACACTCAGTTCATCAATCTTGGAAAGTGTAAGAACAAAATGTCTGTCTATGGCCAGACTGCACAAGTAAGAACTGACTTTGCTAGCCCCCCCCCCCCCCCCACATCACCATAAGCGGATGTACTGTATTTTGTTCCATGTTTTTTTATCTTCATGATTTTCAGGATCAGATTTGTCAGCTGGTAGAATATTATGTAAGTAATTGTAGAGAAATTATATCAGGCTGTATGGCTGTTTATTATACAATAAAAGATTCTCAATTAGAGGGAAAAGACATATATTGCAATGTTTGGGGAATGCAGCCAGATTGCAGGACACAAGCTTTCTTTTTTCATTGGTTTTGAAATATTACAAATCCAAGGATCTTAAAACACAGAAGTGACGTACAACCAACATATGACAATAGGGAAACAAAATAGACACTATGCATGCTACACAACACCACAGATAATCACATGAGAAAAGATTAAAGCAAAACTGTTGTAATACCAGTGAACATCAAGTAAAAGTTCATAAATCAGACTTTGTGACCTGAACTCCACTCTAACCAAGGCCGCTAGAATGTTAGGAATGTTGAGTAAGAATTATTACTTTTAGCAAAGGCTTTTTCCATAATAGAAATAGCAGCAGAGTTAGTGAGATAAGACAGAGGGAGAGCTAGCGGGGAATGCAAGGGGGGGGGGAATACTAATCACAGAGCGGTCGTAAAACTTTAGCATAATGTGTAAGGAAACCAATATCTTAATTCAGGCCATTATTCTTCGTGTCAAAAAGAAGTATCATTCTTAGTTCAAACGTTTTTCTTTCCTGGATAGTTCTGAAATTCCCTTTAAGAACTAAGACATTGAGGTCTTCTATGGTGTGGTCCGATTGTGAGAAATTATGTCCCACAGGTGTGCATAAACTGTCTTCTTTATGTTCTTTGATGGTATGTCTGTGCAAATTCATCCTCGCTTGCAACTTCTCTCCTGTTTCACCAACATAAGATCCTTTGCTGCACCTTTTGCATTGGATGAGGTACACAACATTACTTGAGGTACAGCTGTAAGATCCCATGATATTGAAGGTCCCATTTGTGTGTGTAATGCCGCGTACACACGAGCGGACTTTCTATCCTACTTGGTCCGGCACACTTTCCGACGGACTTTGTCCGCCAGGTGCGCCGGACTTTAAAACAAACGGACTTGCCCACACACGCCGGGATTTTCCGGCGGGCTAAGTCCGCCCGTCTTTCCGACGGACTTTCGCCGGAGTTCCGGCGGACTTTCAGAATGAACGGACTTGCCCACACACGGACAAGTCCGTTCATTTTGAACGTGACTCAGGTGCGACGGGACTAGAAAAGGATGTCAATCTTGCCGCTTTTATCGGCGAGATTGACACCTTGCGAGCCCCGTCGCGGGGCATACCAGGCCCTTAGGTCTGGTATGGATTATAAAGGGGAACCCCTACGCCGAAAAAACGGCGTGGGGCCCCCCCTAAAATCCACACCAGACCCCGATCCGAGCACGCAGCCTGGCCGGTCAGGAAAGGGGGTGGGGACGAGCGAGCGCCCCCCCCCCCTCCTGAACCGTACCAGGCCGCATGCCCTCAACATGGGGGGTGGGTGCTTTGGGGGAGGGGGGCGCCCTGCGCCCCCCCCCCAAAGCACCTTGTCCCCATGTTGATGAGGACAAGGGCCTCTTCCCGACAACCCTGGCCGTTGGTTGTCGGGGTCTGCGGGCGGGGGCTTATGAAGATAGCTGCATCGGTCAGTCGGTTTTCTGTATATTGACGTGTGTAGCTTGTCATCCCTGATGTATACTGTAGTGTCCAGGAAGTTGACATGTGTGTTCGAATAGTCCATTTTTAGTTTGATAGATGGGTGAAAAGTGTTGATCAATGAAAAGAATTGGTTTAGATTTTCTTCACCTTCAGTCCATATCATGAATATATCATCAATATAGCGATAATATCTGTATGGCTTTTGTTGTATGCTGTTCAGAAATTTGTCCTCCAGGTCATCAGGGATGACAAGCAACACACGTCAATATACAGAAAACCGACTGACCGATGCAGCTATCTTCATAGTTCCAGTTTTCACCCCCAACACACCAAACGGGCCATCATACACAGCCAGGCCATCAGATACCACCGAATTTGTTCAGACCCAGAAGACAGAGATAAACATCTCAGAACACTGGCAGACTCCTTCCATAAGAAAGGTTACAAAGACAAAACCATAAACAACAGCATAAACACAGCCTTGAAAACCCGAAGAGAAAATCTCCTCCAATACACAGAGAAAAAAACAAATAATCGAGTACCTCTAGTCACCACATACAACCCAGCACTTGAAGGGATCAAAAAGATAATTAAAGATTTACAACCCATTATAACAGAGGATGAAACTCTGAATGGAATATTCCAACAACCCCCATTATTGGCTTTCAGACAACCACCCAACCTCAGACACAAACTAATCAGCAGGAAACTTCACTCTGATTACGAAGTCAAAAATAATGGTAGCAAACCCTGCAATAAAAAACGCTGCAAACTATGCAACCAGATAAATCTATCCAAAAGTGTTACACACACAAATGGGACCTTCAATATCATGGGATCTTACAGCTGTACCTCAAGTAATGTTGTGTACCTCATCCAATGCAAAAGGTGCAGCAAAGGATCTTATGTTGGTGAAACAGGACAGAAGTTGCAAGCGAGGATGAATTTTCACAGACATACCATCAAAGAACATAAAGAAGACAGTTTATGCACACCTGTGGGACATCATTTCTCACAATCGGACCACACCATAGAAGACCTCAATGTCTTAGTTCTTAAAGGGAATTTCAGAACTATCCAGGAAAGAAAAACGTTTGAACTAAGAATGATACTTCTTTTTGACACGAAGAATAATGGCCTGAATTAAGATATTGGTTTCCTTACACATTATGCTAAAGTTTTACGACCGCTCTGTGATTAGTATTCCCCCCCCCCTTGCATTCCCCGCTAGCTCTCCCTCTGTCTTATCTCACTAACTCTGCTGCTATCTTTATTACCATTGATTTGTATGTGTTTTGTTTTCTCTTTTTTTTTTTTTTCCTTTTTTTCTTTAACATTCTGCTTAAAAATTTGTGAATCAGTACTGCTTGGACCTTGAAGAAGGGGACATACCCCGAAAGCTTGTCCTGAAAAATTGTATGTTAGTGCAAATAAAAAAAGTATCACGGACAGTACTCAATTTTCTCTGTCACAATTGCTACAACAAATCAAGTATCCATAATAGAGGTTAGTTTTAACCAACAAGAATACCTATGAAGGATTTGGGGACATCTGGGACCTCCATTTCTTTACTTTTATAGTTCTGGCCATTATGAGAACATGTGTAATGACTGTGCGGAATTATTTTTGCCATTAATCCACTCCAAGGTTGAGGAGCACGAGCGAAGGGGTAATGGGAGTTAAGATATCTGTAATATCTGATAAAACATGAGACATTTTCTGCCAGAAGCTAGTCAGACACTTACATGACCACAGTATATGGTACAAAGAATGCATTTGTCTGCATTCCCATCAGCACACAGGGGAGCCACTGAAAGTGAAAGCAGATAAACATACTGGGGCAAAATACGGAGATATTATCTTTTGAGCCAATTCCCCATGTTGGACATTGCGTGGGGCAGCGTATATAGAGCCAATGGCTTTAATTCATTGGGCATTTGAGAGCTGTTGGTCAAGGTCCAACTCCCAGTGTGTTATGGCAGCAGGCTTGATAAATAATAGTTTGTTTTGGAAAAGTGTGTAAAAGAGGACAATGCATCCTCATTGCAAAATAGGAGAATGAAAAAATGTCCACGCTTTGGAATGTATGCCTATTGTAAGGGGGAGGGGGCCTCTATTTAGGAATTGGGCGATATGTAATAGGGTAAAGTTGTAGTGACTTGAAAGCTGAAATTCCTCTATTAGTGCCCTGACGGCCTTGGGGATGCAGTTACATAGTAAATTGCCTATAGCAGTATTACCTCTTGTGCTCAGTGGAGATATAGATATATTTAGAATTAATGTTTCCATGAACAGGTAGCATGAGTGTCTGAGTAGTGGAGGGAGGTGTGGATAAGCTCAATAGGACTCTCCATGCTAGTACAGCTGACCGCATTGGGAGCAGTAGGGTTGACAGGATATGTAGTTTCCAATTATCTGCTATCAGCAGTGTGAGCAAGTCAGGAGCTGGCTCTAGGGTTTGTTCTATATCAATCCAGAGAACATCCTGAGAGGGTTTAAACCAGTGCTTCAGCTGTTCCAGTCCTGTAGCCAGGTAATAATCTCTGATATCTACTAGCCCCATCCCTTCAAATTTCTTGTGTTTAGTTAGCCAAGTGCGTTCAACTCTCCGGCGTTTCCCCTGCCACATGAACTGGTAAGTATAGAAGTTAAGGATTCTGAATATGTTAGTGGTAGTGGGATGGGGAGAGAGTGGAAAAAGTATAAAATTTGTGGGAGCACCATCATTTTGAATGAGGCCAGACCAGTTGTCGGGATGCACATGCCAGCAAACAGAATAATCCCTCTGGAAGTACTCTTGGGCACAAGCTAAAACTGATTCCCTTTCATGTTCATAAGAATTAGGCATTGTCTAATAGATATGCACATGCACGAATGCATGCACGAATGCATGCGCAAACACAAGGCGTCGTGCATCCCTGTGCTCGCAGATGCTTGTGTGCACCTGTGGCGGATGCTGGCGCCAAACAGACTATTTAAACCCAGCCAGTGCTCAGATTCAATGCTGCCTTGTCTTCAGCCTCCTGTTTATCTGGCATCCTGTGAACATGTATCCTGCTTCTATTTATCAACTCTGTTTGTCTTGATCATTCCCTGAACTTCACCTGCATTGACCTCGGCTTGTCCAGTGACCATTCTTCTGTCTGCTCCTTTGGCTCCAGTTCCACTGATCGGTTCCAGACCCAGCTTGCTTCCTGATAGGGATGAGCCGAACACCCCCCTGTTCGGTTCGCACCAGAACATGCGAACAGGAAAAAAGTTCGTTCGAACACGCGAACGCCATTAAAGTCTATGGGACACAAACATGAATAATCAAAAGTGCTAATTTTAAAGGCTTATATGCAAGTTTTTGTCATTAAAAGTGTTTGGGGACCCGGGTCCTGCCCCAGGGGACATTGATCAATGCAAAAAAAAGTTTTAAAAACGGACGGTTTTTCAGGAGCAGTGATTTTAATAATGCTTAAAGTCAAACAATAAAAGTGTAATATCCCTTTAAATTTCGTAGCTGGGGGGTGTCTATAGTATGCCTGTAAAGGGGCGCATGTTTCCCGTGTTTAGAACAGTCTGACAGCAAAATGACATTTCGAAGGAAAAAACCCATTTAAAACTACTCGCGGCTATTGCATTGCCGACAATACACATAGAAGTTCATTGATAAAAACGGCATGGGAATTCCCCACAGGGGAACCCCAAACCAAAATTTAAAAAAAAAATGACGTGGGAGTCACCCTAAATTCCATACCAGGCCCTTCAGGTGTGGTATGGATATTAAGGGGAACCTCGGCTAAAATTTTTTTAAAAAATGACGTGGGGTTCCCACTAAATTCTATACCAGACCCTTCAGGTCTGGTATGGATTTTAAGGGGAACCCCGCGCCAAAAAAAAAAAGGGTGTGGGCCCCCCCAAAAATCCATACCAGACCCTTATACGAGCACGCAACCTGGCAGGCCGCAGGAAAAGAGGGGGGATGAGAGTGCGCCCCCCCTCCTTGTCACGTCAATACTCACTGAGGCCGAGATGCCGAGAGTGGCTCACCCTTACGACCACGCGCACCCGAACCCCCGAGGGTGATACAGGGGATCGGAAGCACGCGGAGGCACGGGTTTCCGGTAGTTGCTGTGAGAAGGCTCAGGTTCACTTGGGTTGTGGAAAGCCTCCTGGCGGAGCCGTGCAGGACCGGTGTGCCTAGTAGTACAGAAAACAGAGGTCAAGGGGTATTCAACAGACAAATAGGAAAGTCGTTATGACTGCGGAGATCGGGGGGTGTCAGCCCAGCGGAGAGAGCGGTTGTATAAACAAGCAGAGGTCAGGGTATCCAGCAGACAAGAGAGTGGTCGTTCAACAGGCAGGGATCAGGGTATCCGGCAGACAAGAGAGTGGTCATTTAAACAGGCAGAGGTCGGGGTATCCAGCAGACAAGAGAGTGGTCGTTTTACACA
The DNA here is from genome assembly GCA_037952925.1 of Lithobates clamitans. Lineage (NCBI taxonomy): Eukaryota > Metazoa > Chordata > Amphibia > Anura > Ranidae > Lithobates > Lithobates clamitans. Next base: position 1,468,094 of record JBBGZY010000288.1, on the reverse strand, counting down.
GTCAGAGATCGGGGTATCCAGCAGACAAGAGAGTGGTCGTTTAAACAGGCAGAGGATCAGGGTATCCGGCAGACAAGAGAGTGGTCGTTTAACAGGCAGGAATCGAATAACAGAGAATCAGTAACCAGGAACAAAACACAGCGCAGGGTACAGCTGACGACAAACCAGCAACCCGACTGGGTGCTGGTGTCGTCTAAAGTAGCCTCCCGGTGAGCGCGTCAGCGTGACGCGCTACCGGGCACCCGCACGGGCGACGGCGCGCACAAGTGGACCGCCGTGCGCGCGCCGCACCATCAGGCCGCGAACGGGTGCACGTCTCAACAACAGAACACTGCGCATGCGCCCCGCAGCCCGGCGAACAGAGGCGACTTGTCCTTCGTGACAGTGCCCCCCTCCTAAGGGCGGACACTGGACGCCCAGGCTAGACATCAACTCCGGATGGTTTCGATGAAAGGTTTGAATTAAGCGAGGAGCATGTAGATTCCTTGCAGGCTCCCAAGAATTGTCCTCAGGTGGGTATCCTTTCCATTGGATCAGGTACTGTAGCTGCCTGCCCTTCTTTCTACAACCCAGGATAGCCTCCACCTCAAACTCGTTCTCCCCATCCACCCTGATTGGTGGGGGAGGAACCTCTCCTCTTTCTGGAAAAGGACTGGACACAACAGGCTTCAACAGAGATACGTGGAAGACAGGATGGATCTTGTACGTTTTAGGCAGAACTAGCTCCATGGCCACAGGATTGATGATCCTCTTGATAGGAAAAGGGCCAATGAATTTAGGTCCCAATTTTCGGGATGGCAACTGTAGCTTGAGGTTAGAGGTGGACAACCAAACTTCTTCCCCTATATTAAATGTTGGGTTTTCCTTCCTACCTCGGTCATACTGCTCCTTGTAGGCCTTTTGAGCCTTTTGTAACATGTTTTGGATTTCTTGGAAGTTAGTTTGCAAAGATGTTATTCTGTCCTGCACTGCAGGGACTGCTATTTCGGGAATGTCATTAGTCAGAAACGTGGGATGGAATCCGTAGTTGACTCAGAAGGGCATTTGGTTGGTAGCCGCGTGAACTGAGTTGTTATACGCGAACTCTGCATATGGAAGAAGTTTTGCCCAATCATCCTGGGATCCCGAACAGAAGCAACGGAGGTATTGCTCTAAGGTTTGATTTGTTCTCTCCGTTTGGCCTTTGCTCTGAGGGTGGTAGGCTGACGAGAGGCACACCTTAATATATAGGGCTTTACAGAGTTCCTTCCAGAATTTGGACGTGAATTGCACGCCTCTGTCAGACACTATACTCCTTGTTACACCGTGAAGTCTTATGACCTCTTTCAGGAAAATATTGGCTGTCTCTACTGCAGAAGGGGTACCTTCCATAGGCAGAAAATGGGCCATCTTGGATAGATGGTCGACCACAACAAAAATAGTAGTGTAGCCTTCTGAGGCCGGTAGGTCCACAATGAAATCTACAGATACGTCGGACCACGGTCGTTCTGGAATAGGTAGTGGTTTAAGTAAACCCCAGGATCTGGTGTTTTGGCCCTTGTTACGTTGACACAGGGGACAAGAGGCCACATACTCCCTGCAATCCCGTCTCCAACCCGGCCACCAGAAGGAGCGAGAGATCAGGTCGGCTGTTTTCTTAACCCCGAAGTGGCCGGCCAATTTATGGTCGTGGCACATCTTGTGGGTTGTTAACCGAGTTCGTTGAGGTACAAAAATTTTGCCCCGGATCCAAAAGAGACCTCCGTCTTTCCTCAGGGACTGTACCTCCAGGTCCGTACATGTATTGGACGACATCTTGATGGAGGACACTAAGTCTGTCTGTGTCAACCCGAGGAAATTTTGAGGTGCAAGAATCGTGCTTGGTTTTGAAGTCTGGAGGTCTGCTGAGAACATCCGGGAAAGGGCGTCTGCCTTCCCATTCTTTACACCAGGTCTGTAAGAGATGTGGAAATTGAAGCGCGAAAAGAATAAGGCCCAACGAGCTTGTCTGGGTTTGAGGCGTTTTGCTGTTCGGAGGTTTTGAAGGTTCTTGTGATCTGTGAAGATCATCACTGGATGGAGTGCCCCCTCAAGTAAATACCTCCATTCCTCCAGGGCAAAATTTATGGCCAGCAGCTCCCTGTCACCTACATCATAGTTTATTTCTGCCGCACTGAGTCTTTGGGAAGCGAATGCAACTGGATGTAGGATGGCTTTGGGTCCTTGTCTTTGAGAAAGGATTGCTCCTGTGGCTATTTCTGATGCATCCACTTCTAGTATGAACGGTTGAGAAGGATCAGGATGCCGGAGAATGGGAGCGGAACTGAACAGATCCTTTAGTTTCACGAAAGCTCCCTGTGCTGCTTGGGACCACTGGAATGAGCCATGCCTGCGGGTTAATTGAGTGATGGTTGCCACTATGGTGGAGAATCCAACGATGAATTTCCGGTAAAAGTTAGCGAATCCTATAAATCGTTGGACCCCCTTTTTGTCAGATGGAGCTGAGATGATGAACCCCAAGAATTGCACAACTGATTTTTCAAACTCACACTTCTCCATTTTTAGGTAGAGTTTGTGTTGTTTCAGAATGGCCAGAACTGTCCTGACGTGACCCCTGTGAAGTTCAAGTGTAGAAGAGAAAATTAGGATATCATTCAAGTAGACCACAAGAAAATCATCTAGGTATTTGCGGAAAATGTCGTTCACCAGGTGTTGAAAAGTGGCCGGAGCATTACAAAGCCCGAATGGCATCACCAAGTATTCGAAATGCCTGAACCTGGATCTGAAGGCCGTCTTCCATTCGTCTCCGGCCCTAATTCTGATAAGGTTGTATGCCCCCCGGAGATCTAATTTGGAAAAGACTCTGGCTGACCGGAAAAGTTGGAACAACTCTGGGATGAGCGGTAATGGGTACTGATTCTTGATGGTGATGTTATTTAACTGCCGGTAATCCACACAGGGCCTAAGGGAACTGTCCTTCTTCTCGACAAAGAATATACCCGCTCCGGCAGGTGAAGATGAGGGATGGATGAACCCCCTTTCCAGATTCTCGTCAATATATTGTTTGAGAGCCTCCAGCTCCGTTTCTGAAAGAGGAAATATGCGACCAAATGAAATCTCTGATCCTGGCAGTAGATCGATTGGGCAGTCGTACTGTCGATGTGGTGGGAGGCAGTCGGCCATTTGTTTGCTGAAGACCTCCTGGAATTCATGATACTCCTGAGGAACATGTTGGAGGTTAACTGAAGGAGCTGAGATTGTAGCACAGATCTTGGGTTTCAAAGGGCGGCAGTGTTGAGAACAGTAAGAAGAGGGAAATGAGACCACCTTAGAACTCCATTGAATCAAAGGATCATGAGCCTGTAGCCAGGGTAGGCCTAAAATGACTAGGAACATAGGAGAATGAATAAGGTCCAGGCGTAGGAGCTCTTGGTGTCCAGAATCAGTAGTCACTAGAATGGGTCGAGTCTCTTGGGTGATTGGACCTGAGCTGGGAAGAGACCCATCAGCAAAGTGAACCTGTAGATGTTGAGTTTTGGTTTGTAAGGGCACATGCAGGTTCCGGGCCAGGGCAGCGTCCATAAAGCAGCTACATGCACCCGAATCAATGATCACCGGCATGCGGGACTCCCCTTCCGGTAGCTGTAATGAGATAAACAACATGACGTAAGATTTGGGGGTATTGTTATCTTGGTAAGTCATTGGTTTGGGCTGAAAGAACTTACTAGGCCTTATCGGGCAGTTGCACAGGAAGTGACCGGCTCCCCCGCAATAGAGACACAAGTTGGATTGCTGTCTTCGTTGTCTCTCTTCTGAGGTTAGTGGTGGCCGTACCAAACCAAGCTGCATAGGTTCGGAGTCGGGAAGAGTAGTAGGCCCAGCTGTTATAGGTGATGATATTGGAATGGGTTGGAGTCTTGAGGCCGTCCATGCAGGGCGGAGGTTTTGGAATCGTTCTGACCGACGTTCCCGCAAGCATCTATCTAATTTGGTGGCTGCCTGAATTAACTCCTCCAAAGATGCTGGGGTCTCCATCCTGGCCAACTCATCCTTGAGGAGTTCCGACAGGCCTTGGCGGTACTGATAGCGTAAGGCTGGCTCATTCCAGTTAGTGTCGGCCACCCATTTACGGAATTCCACCGTGTAATCCTCAATTGGTATCCTTCCCTGAACTAGATGGTGCAGGATAGCTTCGGCCGTAGCCATGCGTTGTGGGTCATCATAAAGCTGTGACATACTTTCGAAGAACGTGTCGATAGTATTAAGCACCTGACTCCCTGATTCCATCAGACCGTGGGCCCAAGCCTGAGGTTCTTCTGACAACAAAGAAATCGCAAATCCCACCTTGACCACCTCTGATGCGAAGGTTCGGGGTTGCAGAGCAAAGTAGAGGGTGCATGCATTCTTAAAAGCTCTGAATTTTTTACGGTCCCTTGAGAACCGTTCCGGTGTGGGGACCCTAGGTTTCAGAAGTGCCATTACGACTGTAGGACTGGCAGCAGCCTGAGGAAGTGGGCCTTCATTGCTAGGTGCGGGAGCTGTGGCGGCAGAAGGGAGTGGCCCCTTCAGTTGCTGGAGATGGCTATCGATCTGTGTGTATCCCTCCTGTAGCCTCTGCACTGAGTCTGCCAGGGTGGAGACCTGTTGGCATAGGATCTCCAAAGGAGAGCGCGCTCTGTCGGCCTCGGACATCGGGCTGGTTTGTACTGTCACGTCAATACTCACCGAGGCCGAGATGCCGAGAGTGGCTCGCCCTTATGACCACGTGCACCCGAACCCCCGAGGGTGATACAGGGGATCGGAAGCACGCGGAGGCACGGGTTTCCGGTAGTTGCTGTGAGAAGGCTCAGGTTCACTTGGGTTGTGGAAAGCCTCCTGGCGGAGCCGTGCAGGACCGGTGTGCCTAGTAGTACAGAAAACAGAGGTCAAGGGGTATTCAACAGACAAATAGGAAAGTCCTTTTGACTGCGGAGATCAGGGGGTGTCAGCCCAGCGGAGAGAGCGGTCGTATAAACAGGCAGAGGTCAGGGTATGCAGCAGACAAGAGAGTGGTCGTTCAACAGGCAGGGATCAGGGTATCCGGCAGACAAGAGAGTGGTCGTTTTAAACAGGCAGAGGTCGGGGTATCCAGCAGACAAGAGAGTGGTAGTTTAAACAGGCAGAGGATCAGGGTATCCGGCAGACAAGAGAGTGGTCGTTTAACAGGCAGGGATCGAATAACAGAGAATCAGGAACCAGGAACAAAACACAGCGCAGGGTACAGCTAACGACAAACCAGCAACCCAACTGGGTGCTGGTGTCGTCTAAAGTAGCCTCCCGTTGAGCGTGTCAGCGTGACGTGCTACCGGGCACCCGCACGGGCGACGGCGCGCACACGTGGACCGCCGTGCACCCGCGCGCGCCGCACCATCAGGCCGCGAACAGGTGCACGTCTCAACAACAGCCCACTGCGCATGCACCCCGCAGCCCGGCGAACGGAGGCGACTTGTCCTTCGTGACACTCCTGAACCGTACCAGGCCACATGCCCTCAACATTGGGAGGGTGCTTTGGGGTAGCCCCCCAAAACACCTTGTCCCCATGTTGATGAGGACAAGGGCCTCATCCCCACAACCCTGGCAGGTGGTTGTGGGGGTCTGCGGGCAGGGGGCTTGTCGGAATCTGGAAGCCCCCAGATCCCAGCCCCCCCCTATGTGAAATGGTAAGGGGGTACTTACCCCTACCATTTCTCTAAAAAACTGTCAAAAATGTTAAAAATGACAAGAGACAGTTTTTGACAATTCCTTTATTTAAATGCTTCTTCTTTCTTCTATCTTCCTTCATCTTCTTCTTCTGGCTCTTCTGGTTCTTCCTCCGGCATTCTCGTCCAGCATCTCCTCCACGGCGTCTTCTATCTTCTTCTCCCCGGGCCGCTCCACACCCATGACATGGGGGAGGCTCCCGCTCTTCTCTTCATCTTCTTCATCTTCTTCTCTTCTTCTTTTCTTCTCTTCTTCTCTTCTTCTCTTCTTCATTTTCTTCTCTGGGCCGCTCTGCACCCATGCTGGCATGGAGGGAGGCTCCTGCTGTGTGATGGCGTCTCCTCGTCTGACGGTTCTTAAATTAAGGGGGCGGGGCCACCTGGTGACCCCGCCCCCCTCTGACGCACGGTGACTTGACGGGACTTCCCTGTGACGTCATGGGGAATGCCACAGGGAAGTTTTGTCATGCCCTGTGCGTCAGAGGGGGCGGGGTCACCGGGTGGCCCCACCCCCCGTTATTTAAGAACCGTCAGACGAGGAGACGCCATCACACAGTGGGAGCCTCCCTCCATGCCAGCATGGATGCGGAGCGGCCCGGAGAAGAAAATGAAGAAGAGAAGAAGGAAAAAGAGAAGAAGATGAAGAAGAAGATGAAGAGAAGAGCGGGAGCCTCCCCCCATGCCATGGGTGCGGAGCGGCCCGAGGAGAAGAAGATAGAAGATGCCGTGGAGGAGATGCTGGATGAGAATGCCGGAGGAAGAACCAGAAGAACCAGAAGAAGAAGAAGGAAGATAGAAGAAAGAAGAAGCATTTAAATAAAGGAATTGTCAAAAACTGTCTTGTCATTTTTTAAATTTTTGACAGTTTTTTAGTGAAATGGTAGGTTTAATTACCCCCTTACCATTTCACACAGGGGGGGCGGGATCTGGGGGTCCCCTTGTTAGGGGGCTTCCAGATTCCGATAAGCCCCCCGCCCACAGACCCCCACAACTACCGGCCAGGGTTGTGGGGATGAGGCCCTTGTCCTCATCAACATGGGGACAAGGTGTTTTGGGGGGCTACCCCAAAGCACTCTCCCAATGTTAAGGGCATGTGGCCTGGTATGGTTCAGGAGAGGGGGGGCGCACCCTTGTCCCCCCCTCTTTTCCTGCAGCCTGCCAGGTTGCGTGCTCGGATAAGGGTCTGGTATGGATTTTTGGGGGGGACCCCAAGCCCTTTTTTTTTTTTTTTTGGCGCGGGGTTCCCCTTAAAATCCATACCAGACCTGAAGGGTCTGGTATGGAATTTAGGGGGAACCCCACGTCATTTTTTTTTAAAATTTTGGCCAGGGTCCCCTTTAATATCCATACCAAACCTGAAGGGCCTGGTATGGAATTTAGGGGGACTCCCACGTCATTTTTTTTTTTTTAAATTTTGGTTCGGGGTTCCCCTGTGGAGAATTCCCATGCCGTTTTTATCAATGAACTTCTATGTGTATTGTCGGCAATGCAATAGCCGCGAGTAGTTTTAAATGGGTTTTTTCCTTCGAAATGTCATCTTGCTGTCAGACTGTTCTAAACACGGGAAACATGCGCCCCTTTACAGGCATATTATAGACACCCCCTAGCAACAACATTTAAAGGGATATTACATTTTTATTGTTTGACTTTAAGCATTATTAAAATCACTACTCCTGAAAAAACGGCCGTTTTTAAAACTTTTTTTTGCATTGATCCCCTGGGGCAGGACCCGGGTCCCCAAACACTTTTTATGACAATAACTTGCATATAAGTCTTTAAAATTAGCACTTTTGATTTCTCCCATAGACTTTTAAAGGGTGTTCCGCGGCATTCGAATTTGCCACGAACACCCCAAATTGTTCGCTGTTCGGCGAACTTGCGAACAGCCAATGTTCGAGTCAAACATGAGTTCGACTCGAACTCGAAGCTCATCCCTACTTCCTGACTACATTCCTGTCTGTGACCTGTACCCAATTATTCAAGTCTGTGTATGACCCAGCCTGCCTGCTGTCACCAGCACCAGCTGCCTGCCTACCTGTCTACCTGCTGAAGCCTTCTGACAACTTCACCTGCTCAGCAAGGACATCTGCCCTGCGGCTAGCAAGACTTTCTGGCACTCGTGCAACTCTGCACTCCTGCGCCTCCTGTCTACACTATCAGGGGCCCCAGTCAGAGGTGTAAGAGAAGCCCTATCAGGCTCTGCTATCAGGTATGTGATACCAGTAAAGGTGGACTTTGTAGAATTGTTGGCATCCCTTGAATATTTTAAGAAGGAGGAGTTTGTAGTTGGTGTGAGCAAGAGAGGACACTTTTGGTTTTAAAGTTATACCTAGGTAAAGGAATTCCCTCAGTGGCCCGGGAATATGGGAATTGGTTGTGCAGGATATGTTTAGTTTGCTGTGGCACATGGTATGATACCTTACTGAGTGAAAATGTTGTGGGTCCTAGGCAAGGAGGTTTGGGGTTGTGTTAGAAGTAGTATCACATCATCTGCAAAGAGATTAATTTTATATTGCCTGGCATTGAACTGGAAACCTTGAATGGATGGGTGGGATCAGATTTTCTCAGCCATGGGTTCAATCTTGAGATTGAAGATGCTGGGTGACAGTAGACAGTCTTGTCATGTTCAAGTGATGATAAAGAAGGGTTTGGATAACATATCAGAACTGTAGACCTCACCTGAAGGTTGAAAATATAATGTTAAAATAGTGGAAAGAATATGTCTGCAGAATCCAAACTTGAGGAGCACTTCTGTCATGTAATGACAATGTACCCTGTTGAATGCCTTCTCCACATCCATGGAAAGGAGCAGAGAGGGCACTCAACACAGCTTCCCAAAATGGATAATATTTAACGATTCTCCTGGTAGCATCCAAAGATTGTTTAAAAAAATGTGAACTTTAGCATATGATCTTATCAATTTAGAAGGGAGATGGGTCTAAAATTGGGGTCTTTGGGTCTTTTCCAGGTTTAGATATGGTTACAATGTAGCAAGGCAAACAGAATAAATAAGGAGGAAGAAATTGAACTGTAGAAGAACTTGCATAAAGGAACACCACAAAATAACTAAAAAGGTGTTCTAGAAGGACTAGGAGCAGTACTCACTGCTATACTGAGCCGGGGGTGAGATCAAGATGGAAGAGCGCTCATAAGCCAGGATTTTTTGTTTAATATCTGTTTATTTAAGAAAATAATGAACAGAATAGACAGAGATAATACACATTGTGTAGATACATGTGCAGGTACAAATTCAGGCAAATATTACCCATAGACCATCAGGGACAGAAAACTAAAAATAAAAAGAGGTGGGAGGTGTAAACATGTTTAGTAAACTGGGTCCAGGTAGGCATTTGAAAAATTATTTACAATCAAATGTTAAAGTAGGTAGAATAAGAGTTTAAAAGAAGAGAAAAAAGAAAGGGGAAGAAAAGAGGGAGAAAGAGGAAAGAGACAAGATGGGGGGAAGGGAGGGAAAAAGGTGGGGTGCTGGTAACTGATGGAGTGTTCCATACCGGCCCGTAGATCTGGTATGGATCTTAAGGGGAACCCCCTACGCCAAAAAAAAAACGGCGTGGGGTCCCCCCAAAATCCATAACAGACCCTTATCCGAGCATGCAGCCCGGCCGGTCAGGAAAGGGGGCGGGTATGAGCGAGCACCCCCTCTTCTGAACCGTACCAGGCCGCATGCCCTCAACATGGGGGGTGGGTGCTTTGGGGCAGGGCGGCACCCTGTGGCCCCCCCGCCACAAAGCACCTTGTCCCCATGTTGATGAGGACAAGGGCCTCTTCCCGACAACCCTGGCCATTGGTTGTCGGGGTCTGCGGGCGGAGGGCTTATCAGAATTCAGAGCCCCATTTAATAAGGCCCCGCCCTCCGTTATTTAAGAAGTGTCAGAAGAAGAGAAGCATCACACAGCGGGAGCCTCCCATGGATGCGGAGCGGCCCAAGAACAAAGCGGAGAAGAAGACACCGCGGAGGAAAATGCCAGACGAGAACACCAGAGCAAGAGGCAGAGGATCGGAGGACGAACCAGAGGAAGAAGAAGATGGAGGAAGAAACCAAAGGAAGCAAGAAGGAGAAGACCCAAAGGAGATGGAAAGAAGAAGACTTTAAATAAAGGAATTGTCAAAAACTGTCTCTTGTCATTTTTAAAATTTTTGACACTTTTTTTGTGAAATGGTAGGGGTACTTTTGTACCCCATTACCATTTCACACAGGGGGGTGGGATCTGGGGATCCCCTTGTTAAAGGGGGCTTCCATATTCCGATATGCCCCCCCGCCCGCCTGCAGACCCCCACAACCACCGACCAAGGGTTGTGGGGATGAGGCTCTTGTCCTCATCAACATGGGGACAAGGTGCTTTGGGGGGGCTACACTAAAGCACCCTCCCAATGTTGAGGGCATGTGGCCTGGTTTGGTTCAGGAGGGGGGGCGCTCTCTCATCCCCCCTCTTTTCCTGTGGCCTGCCAGGTTGCGTGCTCGGATAAGGGTCTGGTATGGATTTTTGGGGGGACCCCATGTCATTTTTTTTTTAAATTTTGGCGCGGGGTTCCCCTTAAAATCCATACCAGACCTGAAGGGTCTGATATGGATTTTGAGGGGGACCCCCATGCCATTTTTTTTTTTTAATTTTGGCGTGGGGTTCCCCTTAATATCCATACCAGACCTGAGGGGCCTTTTGAGGGGGACCCCCACGCCATTTTGTTTTTAAATTTTGGTTTGGGGTTCCCCTATGGGGAAATCGCATGCCGTTTTTATCAATGAACTTTTATGTGTATTGTTGGACCGACAATTCATTAATAGCCGCGAGTAGTTTTAAATGACTTTTTTTCCTTTGAAATGTCATTTTGCTGTCAGACTGTTCTAAACACGGGGAAACAAGCGCCCCTTTAGAGGCATACTATAGACACCCCCAGGTACAAAATTTAAAGGAATATTACACTTTTATTGTTTCACTTTAAGAATTATTAAAATCACTACTCCCGAAAAAAACGGCTGTTTTGAAAACTTTTTTTGCATTGAACCATGCAAAAAAAACCCCAGGTCCCCAAACACTTTTTATGACAATACCATGCATATAAGCCTTTAAAATTAGCACTTTTGATTTCTCCCATAGACTTTTAAAGGGTGTTCCACGGCTTTCGAATTTGCCGCAAACACCTCAAATTGTTCGCTGTTCGGCGTACTGGTGAACAGCCGATGTTCGAGTCAATCCCTACTGTATAAATGTTACTGGCAGGGAAGGGGTTAATACTAGGGTGCGAAAAAAGAGTTAAATGTGTGTTCCCTTAGTGTGTTCTAACTGTATGGGGATAGGGCTGACTAGGGAAGGAGACATAATGTTGTTCCTACTTAGTAGGAACAAACGACATGTCTCCTCTCCCCTGACAGAACAGGGAATTGTGTGTTTACATCGGGTCCCCCGGGTGCGCCCTCTATCGGCTCTTAAAGGGACCCCTTTCCATGTAAGGGGTTTCGTGCAGGGGTGCCATTCTGCCCCCGTAAAAGGACGTGAGCCGGTCAGGAACCGGTTAAGGAACGCCATCAGGAGTTGCTTCTTGACCTGATAGAACTGCACCAGGAGGATGCTATCTCTAAGAATATGGAATGGGATATAGCTGGATTTAGGGACCCTGTGAATTTGATCAATGGACAAATCTACCGATGTGAGGGTATCTATAATGTCCAGGAAGAGGTATTGTGCAAATTGCCATTGTTGGCAATACAGGATCATTTCTGGGACCCCAAATCTTTAAGTTATTGCGACGAGTCCTGTCCTCCAAATCCAGCACTTTAAACTTCAGCCATGTGATTTCATCCTCTTGTGCCAAGAGAGAATCGACTAGCGTGTTGAAAGATTCTGCAAAGTCACACAGTTTGTCTTCAATATGATCCACCCTATCTCCTAGGTCTTGTATGTCAGCCTGGACACAGTGGAAGTGGGATTTCATATCAATTTGGAGACTCCCTGAGGGAAGTTAGCATGTTTCTCAACACTGTCTCCAGCGCTGGGTGGTCTAAGGTGGTAAACGCAGCAAAGGGGTCTGTCTGTGGCTGCAAGGCTTGTGCACTCCCCTCTATACCAGGGATCTTGGGGCATCTTATTAGAAGGCCCTCCATGGCCTGTACTTCACGGGGCTTCTTGAGGAGGGTGTGGAGGACCCTGAAGGAAGGGAACTGACTTGTGACCCCTATGGATGAGCCCTTTGTGTAGAGCAGAGGCTTGTAGTGTCTTGAGGAGGTTCCATTCCACCTCTGAGAGCCACTGCCAGTACCATTTTGCCATGGACCGGCGGGGAGCTTTGAGAAGAAGCCATCCAGCTTAACAGACTGTGGCACTTCCCTCCTTCTTTGGGGCATAGCTGAGGGTTGCCTGAGGCAAAGGGAGCAAGAATTGTCATTCTAATGTTTGCAGAGGCCCAGGAATTGGCGCTTGTCTCTGGTGGCTTAGCTCCTGTGTCAGGTGGCCACTCCACAGCGCACCTGTCACGCCTCCCTCCAGGACACAGGCTTTGCAAAAAAAGTAATATTTATTAACTTAAACAACCTCATCGCAGCAAAGTAACAGATGATAACAGTCTCATAGACTTAAAGAGTTTATAACTGCCATTGTGGTTAACAGTCGCCGACTTTTAAAAAGGGGGAAACTTCCCCTGCCAGGAGGTTTCCAGCCAGGATACTGACATGGAGCCTCACAGCTTTGCACACATCCACAATCTCCATTCTCATCTATACTCCTCCACCTACACCTCCCTACACCTACAACTTCCTGTCTTTTTTCAATCTACTTCCTCCAGCCAGTTAACCCTGCTTTTCCATTAAAAGGACCACAGTCCAAACACAGGGCATATATAGCATGCAAACCAATATGGAGAGGTTGTTTAAAGCTTTCTATAAGCCCCTTATGGTGGCCAAACAGAGCGGTGGATGAGGCAGTGGAACAAGCTGCTCTCTTATGTCTTGAGCTCAAAGAGGCATTTGGAGCAGTACAGTCAGAAGTACAAGTCTCTGATGTTTTAGGATGAGAACACCTTAGTCTGTATGCGTATTCAACCATCTGATAAGGAAAAGGAACTGTGGAGTAAGACCTGTGTATTTGCGGGTCCTGAGTGTGTCTCCCAAGATCTCTGTCCCCAATTTTCAGCTTTTAGCGCTGTCACTCTTTGAATGACAATTGCGCGATCATACAACAATGTACCCAAATAAAAATGTTATCATTTTTTCCCACAAATAGAGCTTTCTTTTTGTGGTATTTGATCACCTCTGGGTTTTTTTTTGTTAAAAAAATGTAAAAAGACCGAAATTTAAAAACAAAAAACAAAACCATTTTATATTTTGTTAATAAATTTTGCAAACAGGTATTTTTTCTCCTTCATTTATGTACGCTGATGAGGCTGCACTTATGGTCACTGATAGGCTGAATTGATGGGCACTAATAAGGCAGCACTGATGGGCACTAATAGGTGGTACAGGTGGGCACTGATGTGGTGGCACTGGTGGGCACTGATAGGTGGCAGTGGTGGGCACTGATGGGTGGCACTGATGAGTGGCACTGATGGGTGGCACTGAAGGGCATTGATAGGTGGCACTGAAGGGCACTAATAGGTGGCACTGATAGGTGGGACTGATAGCTCGCACTGATGGGCACTGATAGGTGACAGTGATGGGTACTGATGGGTGGTAGTGATGCGCACTCATGGGTGGCAGAGATGGGCACTGATCAGCACTGCTAGGTGACACTGATAGGCAACACTGCTAGGTGGCACTGATGAGGCACTGATTGGCACCACTGGTGGGAATTGATAGGTGGAACTCATGGGCATTGATAGGTAGCACTGATTGCTGGCACTTATGCATTGATTCGTGGCACTGTGTAGGCACTGGCAGGTGACACTGGAAGGCGGTATTGGTGGGCACAGATGAGGCCACTTCATCTCTTCCTCTTTGGGACCAATGTCCCTTGCACTGAAGCCGGTGATCATTTTTTTTCTCCTCACACTGTCAGTTACCAATCTTCTGTTTACATCATGTGATCAGCTGTCATTGGCTGACAGCTGATCACGTGGCGACCTGTGATTATCCGTGTCTCATTGACTCGGTGATCACAGTGTGCGGGGAGCGTGCAAAGGGGAGGCCGTCCATTGACGGCCTCCCGGCATAGCAGATCCGCACTGTAGCTGCCATTCAGCTATAGCGCGGATCTGAAGGAGTTAAATGGTACCCCATCTGTCAGTTTGCAGAGTGTGACAGACAGTGCTGTGAACCAATAAGTCCCCCTTGCAGTAATAACCTAAGCCTATGAGCTTATTAAACATCATAGGAAAAAGGTATTTGGTCTCCTTCAAACCAGAGTTCGAAGTATTGCTGATGATGGGTGGAATCCTTTTAAAGATCTAGAAGGTCTTGAAGATTTCTTTGATAGCTTATTTTTATGGTTTAAATGAGTAAAGATGCTGGTTTAGTTTCCATAATATTTTATGAGGAGCATTCAGAAAGACAATAGCAGGTAAACAAAAATTACATGGGCCCATCAGCCTAAAGATATACCTGAGTTCCCTAAACATAACAGTGATTAAACGTTTTAACCCAATGTAAGGGTAATGCAGAACAAAACGGTGATGAGTTGTATATACTAGAATATTGCATAGATTAGAAAGTGAGCATGTGCTTTGCATCTCAGAGGCTGAAAACGCCTGAGTCTTTGTGTAAAATTTTTATTGGATTATTATGATACAGAGTATAAACCAGCTAACAATGAAAAGTATGAGTAATTCTTAAACAGAGTAGCAGTTCAATTTATAGGATAAGTAATAAGGGAATAGAAGGGTGGGAAGGTAAGGGGAGAGAGTGGGGGAGAGGGAGACAAGGGTATAATCACCTCTAAATACAATAAAAGTGAACTGGTTCAGATCATGGAGGTCTCCGCCATTGTTTGATCAATCGGTCCTCAGAATAGAGGGATGTATAGTATTCAGTAAGTAATTTACTAATTTCTGTAGGGGAAATAACAAGAGAGCCAGCAGTGTTCTTTAGAGTGGAAATATAGGTAGGTCGTTTAAAACTGTACACAGCTGGGATTGAAGTTTGCCCACCTTGTTGCCATATCTGTGCAAACGAAGTGTGAAGTAGGATGTTTTACCTCCTTCTTGTTGATCAGCCCATAGATCAAAGATTTGTTTAGTGAGCTGCCAGGCTTTAATGTTATACAAGGTGCGATTATGCGTTACAGCAGAATGTGCCGACCGTAACGTCTCACTAGCCTGCAGATATTGCTGTCAGGAGTGTTTTTTAAATTGTCCCGTGTATGAGATAATCTTACCCCTAAGGAAGGCTTTACCTGCCTCCCAAAAAAGGTTTGGGTCAGTGAGGTGTTGTCAGAGTCCTGGATGTGAGGCCGAATTGCAGAGGGGGCGCCCCTTGCGGCTAAGTGCAGCGTAACCCTGGGAGTGAGACAGGGAGTACGGTGCCCAAAGGTGCACGGGTTGCCAGATCGCTGTTGCTGAGTAGCAGATAGCAGGGAGCTGCTAGGGTGCGCTGGTAAGGTTGAAGGGCAACCGTGCAAGGAGGGATTCCAGGTATGGAGCCGTGGAGCAACCAGGAGCGGAGTCAGAGCCAGGCCAATGGTCATTCAGCACAGGAATCAGTCCAAGGTGAGGTACAGCAGGATAATCAGGAACAGAGAAGATAGCCGAGCCGGGGGTCAAACACAGGAGGACGATCAAGGTACAAATGCGGAGCCGAAGAATAGTCAGATACAAGCCGGGGTCAATGCAGGCGGAATACTGGAGCAGTCAGGCAAGCCGAGTAGTAACAGGAAGCAGATATCACAACAGGAACCAGGAACACAGGAACAAGGAAAACAGGAAGCTGATGATAATCCAGCAACCAGCATGAACCAGCAGCAGGCTTAAATAGGCAGAAGGGCGCCACCATGAGGAATACTGGCAGAATTACCCGTCCTACGGTTATCACCCTGACAGGTGTGCACCATTGTTGGAGGTATAATCCTCCCAAACGGCATGGAGCATGTGCCGAAAATCTTCATTTTCGGCTAAATATGAGGAGAATCGCCAGGGGGTCGAGGACGAAGATGGTTTGATATTGGTTAGGTGTATAGTGATAGGACTGTGGTCTGAGATCACTGTGTCACCAATCTCTGGATCACTGATTGTTGACAGTAAAGCTTGGGATGCAAAAAAAATCTATTCATGAAAAAGAATTGTGGGGGGGGTGAAAAAAAAGTAAAATATCGGTCAGTCGGGTGGGTTAGGCGCCAAAAGTCTATAAAATTTATTAATGTGATGGCCCGGGCAAGTAATGTCATGTCCACAGTCAGAGTCAGGGTTTCGTGTTGTTTGGGATTTACGGCCTGCACGATCTTCTAATGGGCACATAACAGAGTTAAGTCTCCTCCAACCAGGTGGAGAGCCTCAGGGGCGGCCAAGATACCATGTCCTGAAAGAAGACACTATCAGGAGAGTTGGGTGCATAAATGTTAGTGATAGCGATGTCTTTGGAAGCTAATGAAAGATGTAGCATTATTTTGCGGCCAGCTGTTTAGATGCAGCATTTGTTATTTCAGATCATTCAGAACTTTGGATAAATTTGTATTCATTACGTTCACTAACAGTCAAATTTTAAAGGAATTCCAAAAACTTAAATTTAATAGTTAGTTATTATTAGTTACCGGTAGTTAGTTAGTTATTATTTCAGAGTTTTTCAAATTTTCAAATTTTTTCGGATTTTCAAATTTTTGGATTTTTTAATTTTTGGATTTTCGAGTTTTCGAATTTTCGTTCTTTTGAATTTGTGCATTTTCATTCTTATTTTCAGATTTTTAGAATTTTTGGATTTTCTACTTTTCTAATTTTGTCATGGATTTTTGCTCTGGAAACCAGGCAGCCACCAGCAATAGACCTCGGGATTCAATTCCCAAGCCCAGTACTAGTGCTGCCGCCAGCGATAGACCCCAAGAACAAAGGCCCAGTACCAGTGCTGCTGCCAGAGAAAGATAACAAGAAAGGCCCAGTACCAGTGGTGCTGCCAGTGAAAGACCCCAAGAAATGCCCAGGCCCAGTACCAGCGCTGCCTGATCACACCCAAGTACCAGCACAGCAACTTCAAATCCCCCTTATACCAGCACTGGAGTGACACATCCCCCAAGAACCAGGGCTGCTACATATCCCCCAGATGGTCTTGCCAAAAACATGGGGCTTACAAAAAAGAAGGACATGCCTACTGGTCCACCAACCCCATCCACCACATGCCCATTTATTCTACCATAATGTCCAGGTCTCGATATGAGATGATTATGTGCTTCCTTCATTTCAGCGACAACACCCCATGTCTTCCCTGCAATCATCCAAATTACGATAAGTTATATACAATTTGCCCACTTATAAATTTATTTTTCCAACGATTTGCAGAACTCTATGTCCACAGTCAATGTATATATGTAGATGAGTACCTGGTACCCTTTTCAGGCCGGCTAGAAATAAAACAATACATTCCTAGCAAAAGGGCCAGATACTGAGTCAAATTTTACAAGCTTTGTGAGAGAGTCACGGGATATCTGCTCTCGACATATACAAAGGAAGAGATTCCCAGCTCCAGCCCCCTTGGTGCCTACATGGACACAACTGGAAAAATTGCATGGGGCCTGGCGTAACCACTGCTGAACAAAGGGTACCACATATACCCAGATAACTTCTACACCACTTTTCAAACACCTTTACCTTGCAGAAACCCTGGCCTGCGGAACCTCCAGAAAAAATAGGAAGGGCTTCCCACAATCCATAGTGAATAAGAAACTGCAAAGGGGGGAAAGAGCAACTTTGAGATGCAACAAAGTGCTGGCCTTGAGGTGGAAGTATAACAGGAATGTGTACATGATGTCCACCATCCATGATGACACTACAGTTGAGGTTCAAAGAAGACGAGGTCCCATTGAAAAGCCAACATGTGTCCAAGATTACAATCTCTACATGGGGGGATGGATTTCAATGACCAAATACTTCAGCCCTATTTGTCAATAAGGAGGTAACATTTATGGTACAAGAAAGTAGCAATCTATTTAATTAATTTGGCCATTTATAATACATACATAATCTACACCAAATCCAAGGAAGCCCCACCCCCTTCCTAAAATTCATCAAAGAAGTTGTCACGTCCCTCATCTACCAACAAAGCCCCCCCCCCCCGAAAACCTTCGCTCTGATGCTGTTAGCCAACTTCATGAGCGCCACTTCCCAGACAGCATTCCACTATCTTAAGCAGGTTGAAGACGCCAAAAAAGATGTTGTGTATGCAGCAAAAAAGGATTTCGAAGAGATACCACCTACCATTGTCCCCAGTGTCCCTCCAAACCCGGCCTTTGCATTGGTGAATGCTTCTGACTGTATCTCACACCCCTAAAATATTAGTCCATATTTCTAACCATTTCCCCATTTGTGCTGACCATTTCCTGTGCTTCCTCAAATAACCATGCCACTGCCTTCCACGTGAACGGACCCTGGCCTGTTTTTTGACTATGCCTCTGTCTACCGTTTGGACTGCTTCCACGTGAACTGACCCTGGCCTGTTTTATCAAATATGCTTTTGCCTACCGCTTGGATTAATCTGTTGCCCTGCTACTGTAGGGCTAGAGAGCGGTACAATAATGAGTGTCTGCAGGTAACAGTGTACCAGGACTAATATTATGGCTGTGTTGGCTGTCTCTGCCTGGACAATTTCTATGGACAAATGCTTTGGCTGTGCTGACAATATCCTTCCGCTGACTATAGACAATATTCCTACCTGCTGCCTGGATAATTGCTATTGTTGTCGCTAAGCACATCCCTGCCTGTTGCCTGCTGCCTGGACCAATTCTCTAATAGTAGGCAAGGCTGAAAAAAGACAAGCTTGCGTGATCTCCTCTGTGAACACAACTAAAACCACAGGTAATACTTTTTTTTACACTTTTACACTTTTTTTACACTTTTTTTTTACACTTTCTTTAAATAATTTATTTTGTAGTGAAATTTTTTGTATGTACATGCTATGTGTTCGAAATATGAAGGGCCTTCAAAAATAATAGGTTGTCAGGAAATTAGATGTGTAATTTATGCTCCTTGAATGCTTGAAGGTGCTATTTGAATGTTGGGCCTCTGTATCTGGCCAGGCTGTGTAAAAGTCTCACACATGTGGTATCGCCATACTCAGGAGGAGTAGGAGAATCTATTTCGGGGTGAAATTTTTGCTATGTACATGCTACGTGTTATAAATATCTTATAAATGGACAACTTTGTGTAAAAAAATGCGTTTTCATTTTATTTCCACATTTTCCAAAAACTTCTGGAAAAAAATGAACCGGTTAAAAAGACTCGTTATGCCACATAGATTATACATTGGGGTGTTTGTTTTCCAAAATGGAGTCATTTTGTGGGTGTTTCCATTGTGCTGGTGCTCCAGGGCCATCAAAAATGTTATAGGTCGTCATGAAATTATATGTGTAATTTATGTTCCTAGAACACCTGACGATGCTCCCTGCATGTTGGGCCTCGGTATGTGGCAAGGCTGTGAAAGTCTCACACATGTGGTATTGCCATACTCAAGAGGAGTAGCAGAATGTGTTTTCGGGTGTAGTTGCAAGTATGCATATGCTGTGTGAGAGGAATAACCTGTTAATTTGACAAAAATTTTGCAAAGAATTGTGGGAAAAAATGACAACTTCAAACAACTCACCATGTGACTTACTAAATACCTTGGCATGTCTACTTTCCAAAAAGGGGTCATTTGGGGGGTGTTTGTACTTTCCTGGCTTGTTAGTGTCTCAAGAAATGAGATAGGCCTTCAGTACATCAGGTGTGATCAATGATTGGCATCATAGCTTGTAGACTCTATAGCTTTCACAAAGAACAAATAATATACACTAATTAGGGTTATTTTCACCGAAGATATGTAGCTGTATAAATTTTGGCCAAAATGTATGAAGAAAAATTACTAATTTGCAAAATTGTATGACAGAAACAAAGAAAAGGGCATTTTTTCACAAAATTCTTTATTTATAACACAAAAAATAAAAAACCCACTAGTGATTAAATACCACCAAAAGAAGGCTCTATTTGTGTGAAAAAAAGGACACAAATTTCATTTGGGTACAGTGTTGCATGACTAATTAATAAAAAAAAGGAAATCGCCCCGGGACTTCAAATGAGGTGAGCCATCAATTGACAGAGTAAATGCAGTCTCAAAATGTATTACAATTGTCAGGCAAACAGAAACAACATCATAAACAGAATCATAGCTAAGCCACTGAAACGATACATACAGTAAAAAATGTAATTACATGTATCATGGTATAAAATGTAAATTGCAAAGTACACAGGCATGAAAAGTATCCCAACGTATTTTGCAAGACCATGCTTGCTTCATCAGGGGTAGATGCATGTGTAGTACATCTGTAGGGGGTATAATGAACCAAATAAGTATCAACACAGAGATGGTATCGTGACAATTAGTCAAGAGGGTCCTAAATGCATGGCCCTTATACTCACCATTTTAGGGTGTGCCCCCAAATATGTTTTCGAATATTGTAATAGACCCTGACCAGTTTTTTTGGGGCTGGAGCACCTCTCCCCCTCTTCATTACCTCTTACTTAGTGGCCACCAGTACATAGGAGGAATCCCCTTCAGTTCTCCCACATAGATGAGTTCAGCTCCCATGGTTGAGACGCAGGACCTTCCATTCTATTACTAGGGTAGGACCCACTAATTCAGGGTACTTAAGTGGGCTTAGCACTATATGACCATATAGTGTGACCAAACCCCCGTATTTGTTTTAATATATTCAGGTGTTTTTAATTAGCCTTGCAGGAAATGTCATTCTTGAATGTGTGCGCTGTAATATGGGAAAAAGGGGAAAACCTGCGCTACAAAGCAAGAAAATTATAGTGACTGCAGCTGCAACAAATACCACAAATATCAGTGAGATGTAAACAAATTATATAAAAAAATGTGCACTTGCATTAAATGATATATATCGTTATATTAATAGTTATGTATATAGGTTATAAAGGAAAATGACTCCAAGTGAAAATTATCGCTATACTGCACGATATGGACAATGTGAGAAATCCGTGCTAAAATTCATATATATTAAATACAATGAATTTACAAGAAAAAACATTCAATTCATAACAATAAACTTAAGAAAAAGTGCAAAGAGTAGTGTTCAGGTTTAGTCCAACCCAAGGAGAAAAATTGAAAATTTGAAATTGCATGAAAAAATTAAAATCACACAGGTAAAAAACGCATATCCACAGTTCATTCAATGCATCCCATGTGAGTGGGGGGAGAAATAGAAGAACGTGAGGAGACTTCCAGCCACCAGTGGATCCAGGGGGTGATAAAAGATGTACCCTTACCGGACAAGTTGGACCTCCTATATAGCAAGGTCATAAGGGCGGCATGCAGATATGGCCCTCTGCAGGGACAGATGGATAGCGGATCAGCCAGCATGCACCGCATACAGCAGGGAATACTTCAGCGTTGAAAGAGGCGCTCGCTCATCACAGGAACCATGTATGAAAAGGAAGGGGGGGGGGGGGGAAAGACTCCCAGATGAGTCAAAACTCATATGCGGATCTCCCCACAAGCTCTTTGCTCTCACTTCCTCTTCCCAATCGATGGTGGGTAATCCAGATGGCTCTTTTCTTAATGGTAACTCAGCTCATTGATATCCAAAGAAACGGATCATCTCCCAGCTTGGCTCAAGATTCCATCTGGTTAAGGCAGCAACATTTCCTAGTGTATAAAATACAGCAAAAAGGCCTCTTTCCGCCATACTGCAGACCCGGCACCATGGTGCGCATGAACGTGCTTGCCGATGCTCTTAAAAGCATCAACAATGCCGAGAAACGTGGTAAGCGCCAGGTTCTCATCAGGCCGTGCTCAAAAGTGATTGTGCGATTCCTTACAGTGATGATGAAGCATGGCTACATTGGTGAGTTTGAAATAATTGATGATCATAGGACCGGAAAAATTGTTGTCAATCTTACAGGGAGACTTAATAAGTGTGGCGTCATCAGCCCCAGATTTAATGTGCAGCTAAAGGATCTGGAAAAGTGGCAGAACAATCTCTTGCCTTCACGTCAGTTTGGGTATATTGTGCTTACAACTTCCGCTGGCATCATGGACCACGAGGAAGCAAGGCGAAAACACACAGGAGGCAAAATCCTGGGATTCTTTTTCTAAATGTTAAAGCAGGCAGAACAATAAACTGTTATCAAAAAAAAAAAAAAAAATACAGCAAAAAGTTTTATTCCAGTACCAGGAACCCAAAGTAGTGCACTCCCTAGAATTGAAAATGCAATTCCCAATGTAAAGAATACTGAAAAACACTTCACACGTTTGCCAAAACTTAGCGATGTTGAATCCAAAACCTGAGTTGTGAGCCCGCGCTCTTCAATCTGGATTACCCACCATTGATTGGGAAGAGGAAGTGAGAGCAAAGAGCTCATGGGGAGATCCGCATATGAGTTTTGACTCATCTGGGAGTCTTTTCTCCCCCCCCCTTCCTTTTTATCCATGGTTCCTGTGATGGGCGAGCGCCTCTTTCAATGCTGAATTACCGGAAGTATTCCCTGCTGTATGCGGTGCATGCCGGCTGATCCGCTATCCATCTGTCCCTGCAGAGGGCCATATCTGCATGCCCTTATGACCTTGCTATATAGGAGGTCCAACTCGTCTGGTAAGGGTACATCTTTTATTACTCCCTGGATCCACTGGTGGCTGGAAGTCTCCTCACGTTCTTCTATCACTCTTCTATCACTCACATGGGATGCATTGAATGAACTGTGGATATGCGTTTTTTACCTGTGCGATTTTAATTTTTTCATGCAATTTCAAATTTTCAATTTTTCTCCTTGGGTTGGACTGAACCTGAACACTACTCTTTGCACTTTTTCTTAAGTTTATTGTTATGAATTGAATGTTTTTTCTTGTAAATTCATTGTATTTAATATATATGAATTTTAGCACTGATTTCTCACATTGTCCATATTGTGTAGTATAGCGATAATTTTCACTTGGAGTCATTTTCCTTTATAACCTATATACATGACTATTAATATAATGATATATATCATTTAATGCAAGTGCACATTTTTTTATATAAAGTGCGCTGTAATATGTTTTATACTATTTGTTGGTCTTATAGCAGCACCATCTTGAATGTAAACGCATTTTGGGTGTGCCCCCCAAATATGTTTTTCTATACTCACTAAATGTTGGATCAGACTACCAAATGCTGAATATCCAGAGGTGGCAGTAATGAGCGTTCAGCTCGGGAGCTGAGGAGGAAGAGGAAAAACCAACCTAGCAGAGCACAAACAGGGTGCAGACATGGCTGGAATGGGGGTGTGTGCCACCAAAGATCTCCCAGTATCAATTAATGATGTCAACTGAAACATAAATGCATATGTATCAATAGATGCTGTCATAACAACATAGTAAAAGTGAAGTAGTATATGATATAAGTATGTATATGCATGAAGCTATCTGGTTCAATAATGGTATGGGCTTAGAATATAGGGGACAATAGAGCAAAATAAATAAATAAATAAATAAAATGTGTAAATAAAAAAAATGACAAAAACAGTGTGTGTCCTGCATGTATCCAAGTCCATTGTATATGTCAGCTAAAATAAGAATATATGTATATAAATAAGATAAGATAAAATATGACTGAGTAATTGTCATTCAGTGTGAGAGCACTGAAAGCTGAAAATTAGTCTGGGTAGGAAGGGGGTTAAAGTCCCCTGTAGGCAAGTGGTTACAGTTTTCTTTCTTCAGCTGCATTCTCACGAAAAATAGAAGATAACATTTTGTATTTCTAGGTATACAGTATAGCCAGTATTAAAAGTGTAAATTAGCAGCACATAATTATACTAATATATATGTGTAGATAGATTAGATAGATAGATAGATAGATAGATAGATAGATAGATAGATAGATAGATAGATAGATAGATAGATAGATAGATAGATAGATAGATAGATAGATAGATAGATAGATAGATAGATAGATAGATAGATAGATAGATAGATAGATAGATAGATATCAATATAATAATATAGGAAAACAATAAAATAAAAATAATCAAATCTCTGTGTCAATCAATGTGCTTAAAAGAACTGTGCATATAATTCCAATCAGGTCTCTATAGCAAACAATGTTCCTGGAAACCTTAATTTTGTGCCAAAAATAAAAGTGCTCTTAAAAAATTATGTGAGTCCTTTTCTTTTTTCTCTTTTTTTTCTTCTTTTTTTTTCCTGGGTCAGGGGTCTTGTTTGGATTTTGGGGGGACCCCATGCATGCCATTCTTTTTTAAATTTTGGCGTGGGGTTCCCCTTAAAAACCCCAAAGGGCCTGGTATGTATTGGGGGGACCCTACGCTGTTTTTTTTTTCCATTATTTTTAATTGGCGGCAACACGCTGACTGATAATGGGTCATCCTTCATTAAGGACGTGGCAGCCGGCTTCCCAGCCCGCTCCTTAGCAACCAGCTATTTGTCAAAAAACAGCGTGGGGGTCTCCCAATCCCCACACAGTTTTTTGACAAATACCACATGTGATACCGCCAGCAAAAACCCTGATGGAAAATATTGCATGTTTTTTTCTTGGTCTGTTTGTGAATTGAACTTAAGAGCTTTTTAAATAATATTTACTGTCACATTTTTTTTGCAGTAAATACTGCATAAAGGTACTCCTCACTTAATGACCAGGTTCCGTTCTAATGACCAGGTCAATAAACAAATTGGTCGTTAACCACTTGCTTACTGGGCACTTAAACCCCCCTCCTGCCCAGACCAATTTTCAGCTTTCAGCACTGACGCACTTTGAATGACAATTGCGCGGTCATACAACACTGTACCAAAATGAAATTTATATCATTTTTTTCACACAAATAGAGCTTTCTCTTGGTGGTATTCAATCACAGCTGGGATTTTTATTTTTTGCTAAACAAACAAAAAAGATGGAAAATTTTGAAAAAAAAAATCATGTTTAATAGTTTGTTATAACATTTTGCAAACAGGTAATTTTTCTCCTTCATTGATATGTGCTGATGAGGCGGCACTGGTGGGCACTGATAGGCTGAACTGGTGGGCACTGATAGGCTGCACTGATGGGCACTGATAGGCACAGTTAAGGTGGCACTGATAGGCACAAATAAGGTGGCACTGATGGGGACAGATAAGGCTGTACTGATGGACATAGATAAGGTGGCACTGATGGCCACTGATAAGATGGCACTGATGGGCCCATGTGTGGCATGGATGGGTGGCATGGATGGGTGGCACTGATGGGCACTGATAGGTACCACTGATAGATGGCACTGATGGGAACTGATAGGTGGCACTGATGGGTACTGATGGGAGGCACTAATGAGCACTGATGGGCACTGGTAGGTGACACTGATGGGCACTAATAGGTGGCACTGATGTGCAGCACTGTTGTTGAGGCACTGATTGTGGGCACTGATAGGTGGCACTGTGGGAACTGATGGGTGGCACTGTGGACACTGGTAGGCGGCACTGTCGCATATTGCTAGGTGGCACTGGCAGGTGGGCACTGATGATTTGGCGACAGCTCGCCGTAATCGGGGCTATCAGCGCGAGGAGAAAAAATAGCCGATTACCGGCTCTGTTGACATCACATGATCAGCTGTCACTGGCTGACAGCTGATAATGTGGTAAGGAGTCGGGATCGACCCCTTACTCCGATCTGTGATCCAGTGAGTCTCATAGACTCGCTGATCACAGAGCACGCCGCACGCGCCCTGCAGGGGGCACACAGGCCACTCGGGCACAGGACGACGTCAATAAACCTAGTCCCGGCAAAGCAGGTCTGCGTTGTAGCTGTCATTCAGCTATAGCACAGATCTCAAGTGGTTAAATGAGGAGCCGCAAGTAATCAATATTTTAAGCATTCTTAAATACTGTACTGTACTGTATTGTGAAAAAAAAGGTCTAAACACAAAACTCCAGCTCAATAATGTTGTTTTTATTTGCATAAGTACAGAACACAAATGAAAATACTGTACTGTACAATACAATGATGTATAGCACGTCGTTCGGGTGGGGAGAACTGGTCAAAAGTCTGGGCGGTTGTCAAACAGGTTAGTCGTTAAACGAGGAGTATCTGTAATCATTATTTTTTTTAATGAATCGGACTAATTTTACGGTAAACGTTAGTGAACTGACCCCATAGTGTTCCAGTGCTCACACCCCAGTAGTTTGTATAACTCACCAGACACAAATGACCTTCTAGAAAAGAAAGGTCTATCAGCGCTATTAGTATCAGTATAAGTCTATCAGTATCTTCAAGCCTGTAACCTTTCAACTATAGTGCAGTAAGGAAGTGGTTAAAATCCATACCAGCCAATGACCATATGGCCACCGATAACCTAGCAGCCAAAAATAGGCTACAAGTGGCTGCTTGCATTTTAGCAGCCAAGGGCAAACTCTGGAATAAGGGAAGGGTTTTCGCGCTCACGGACCTAGAGGCTTGCAGCCTCCCCTTGCACTTACCCCCGAAGGGGTGAGTTAAATGGTGAAAGGAATTAATTAGGGGTGGATGGCGCTACCTTATCAGGGTACCTTGATTTATAAATTAGTGAACCTCAAAAGGAACCAGGAACCATATAATAATAGATGCACCCCTTTATCCCTCATTAGGTAGTGTATCTAGATGTCCACCGTTACCTGAGTGGACTGTGCTAGCAGGTCAGTCTCATACCTACATGCAGGTGTACACCATGTGATTAATCAGCACAAGTTAATTAGGTGACAATTGATAAGAAAATCAATAGTGACAACCAAACAAAAATAAAGTTAAATAAAACCCCACGGTACGAACTTATATTGATCCCCAAATGTGTCCAAATGTGAGGATTTTCCTGGGTTTTTCAGTTTAGTGCTGGTGCAGGATACACTGAAGGATACCTCACAGCTGGAGCGGTGGACCCTGATGACCCATACACATCTTACTGCTGCCTACTATTACATGCCTACTACCCCTGCAGGGGTGCAGGGAGCTGGTGAGTGGGGATCTTTGACCGCAAGTCACTGGATTTGATCAGCTGTTTTCACGAAAGTCACCGATTACAGACGTTTTCACTTCCTGCTATTGGACTTTATTACACTTTTTACACTATATATATTTTTTTCGACCAAACCATACTAGGCATCTGACACACCTGGCTCTAGAGGAAATTTCAAATCTGCCTGGCCGATCAGACTGCGGCCGGCTCCTTTCCGCCAGAGACTCGCCGCCATCTTGCGGCCTACAGGCCCTCAACATCCCCAGGCTACAGTGCGGTGATCGGCCGAACCCCGGGAAGCAGAATACCCCACATCTACTGCTGCCGTTGCGGGGGAGGATCGGGCGGAGTACAGGCACTGTGAAAGCCTAGAACGCTGAGCAATCAGCTCCGAACGCCCGCGGCCCGCCGCTATCTTGCGGCCTGTAGAACCTCCAGGATCCCCGGGCTCGAGTACCGCAATCGGCGGTACGAGCGATCGCTAATCCGGCCCTTGCCACTACAGACACCTCCGGAAGGTAGGTGCTAGGTACACAGCCCCTGAGAGCAGGAAAATTCAGGAAAAGCCTGCCCCATACACAGATTACAACCCAGGAAAGAAGGAGGCTCTGGCCCACCTGTGGAT
This sequence comes from Lithobates clamitans, assembly GCA_037952925.1. Classification (NCBI taxonomy): domain Eukaryota; kingdom Metazoa; phylum Chordata; class Amphibia; order Anura; family Ranidae; genus Lithobates; species Lithobates clamitans. The sequence goes on along the minus strand of JBBGZY010000288.1, from coordinate 1,440,668 downwards.
GACGGTGGCCATCTTGCCAATCCAGGAACACCTCAGCTAACCTTTCTTTCACTCTCCCTTTTACCCAGTCGACCCACATACCACTGTACGTGGAAGATGGCCATGTAAAGGAACAGCTCCCACCGTTATCAGTCCTGCAACACACTACCAGAGGTCCTTTTTTTTTTTTTTTTAAAAAACCTGCTCTTTACCATGGAAACAGCCTCCAGACAATCCTCCACCTCAAGATCCCGCTCCCCGAGAGAGCTTCCAGGAGGAATCAGCCACAATATTCCGGAGATGTTCCGGTCACAAAGGGGCAATTTGGCATCCTCCCGCCACAGACCGCCGCAACCCGCGGAATCACAGCCACCGGATCCCCTTCTCCTTCCTGTATCTCAAACTCACGCCTCACCGCCTATCGATGCCGGAACAGCTCCCGCTCAGCCGTATCTGAACATCAATGATCTCAGGTCCATAGCTGCGGACATCAAAGATACCCTATCAGCTGCAATTGCTGAGCTGCGTATAGATATACACACGCTGACTGACAGGGTCCATGACATAGAACAGATGACAACTCAGCATGAACATGTCCTTCGCAAAGCTACCAGGCGAATCGACACCCACACCATCCAGTTAAGAGACATACAGCGCCAAGTTGAAGACCTCGACAATAGGGGCCGCCGCCACAATCTTAGGATCAGAGGTATACCAGAGACCGTTTCAGCAGAAGATATTTCATCGGCAGTGACTAGCCTATTCAATGATCTTCTCAACAGGCCGCCTCAAACTCAAATATCTATGGAAAGGATCCACAGAGCTCTACGCCCCAAGGGTAGGGATACAGACCCGCCAAGAGATATCATATGCTGCATTGTGGACTATAGGCTAAAAGAAGAAATTCTCAGACAAGCCAGACTCAGGAGGCAGCTGCAATATGCAGGAACTTCAGTCCAAATCTTTCAGGACTTATCCAGTATAACACTACAGCACAGCAGAGATCTCAAACCACTATTGGATGTGCTGCGCACAAAGGGAATCCAATATCGCTGGAAGTTCCCTTTCTGCTTATCAGCTACCCATCAGGGGCACACTGCCTTGCTAAAAGTCCTGGAGGATCTACGTTCATTTTGTGACACTCTGGATATCCCTCTAGTGGACGTTCCACAATGGTATGCGGAATTCCGCCACACGGCGATGAAGAAAACTACACCTCTGGCAGAACCGATGGAAACCCAGGAAGGACGAAACCACAGACGAAGATCTTCATCTGGATACAGGAGGCGAAATCCGCAACATGATCCTCCACTTGGTTCCTACCCCTCGGATTCCCCGAGGTCCCGGAGAACCAGGAGAGATTACTGATCAGCACCCTACTGACACCATTCCCGTCAGTGTTTAGCCTTGTTCAAGATCTATTGGTAAATAACTACCTTTTATTCTGGATTTACATCCATACATTCCCTCTCTCGCCGTAGCAACATGTCACTTGATGAAGGAGAATGCTCTCACTAAAATAACATTGGACACTGTACACGATGATACCTCTGCAGCACTCTCCCCCCCCCCCCCCTCTAGCCTCTCAACAGACAAAGGACATCAAGTCGCCCAATCCACTGATGACATCCGTGATCTACGCCCAACATTATAGATCTTCCACCGTTCACTACCATGTTTACCAGGTCCAACATCCTCACCGTCATAGATACTCTGCCTTTACAGACAGGATCGCTGTATACTCGTACTGCTTACCACCTTGCCTCCTATCCCTGAACACTGTCTCTGACACAATCCTAACTGAACTACAGTATTACTAACCATACTAACAATTCTCAATCTGGGTAACGTATGACTAGATGTGTTCTACAGATCTATTCCATATTGCACTGTTTAATATATTGTACACAATGATGGGAAGATGTGCCCCCACTATGGCCAAGCACTAGGTATCCCAGTACGTCCCACACAATTACATTGCGAGTATGCTAAATGCACTCCACTTATGCAGCAATAGGAGATCACTTCTGTTTAGTCTACGTCTGAACACAAGTCTTACGATTTTATTACAGAAGATAGATATCTATCCCCTCCCTCCACTAACCGCTCCAAATGCCCGAACCTGACATTTTACTTTATGTATAGACCACCCTAACACAACACCTCAAGGGAACCTGTTGATGTTGACACATTGATGAGGGACTTATATGCGGGCTATATATATTCCGCATGTATATGGAGGCGGTGTATCCATGAGGGTGAAACTACTTCACTTAATGCTTATATTCTCCGATCAACTGGAAATTTTTTTCCTCCCCCTCCCACCATTACCCATTACTGGGTTTAAAACTCCTTCCTTCAATAGCTGATAGGGAATCCTTAATCTCCTGTCCCCACACATAAAGTAATGGCTATAAACAATTGACTATTATCCACTCTTCTATACCACATATGTCACTTGGGCATATATCACATATCACATACATCACATAGGCTGGTGGGGGAGGGGGGTGATGGTGATGAAGGGAAGATAGATGTGCTGCATTGCTTACGCAATATACGGTGCTCAACTCCTTTTTGGAGTCTTTGAAAGATACAGATTCTTTGTGACAAACATCTACGACTACATCAACTTGAGGAATGTATGGTATAAGTTTTGAATTGTGTTATATACTGTTTCACTTTTGCATTTTTTTCGTTTTCCTGAACTATACTATTCCTTCACTCCAATACTCAAGAAGCCTGATTCACATTATACTATTCCCGTAAACATATTCACTTACTAGATGTAACTTACGCACACTACTACTGATACACACACACACTAAATACATGACCCCCTCCGCTCCCATGTGCAATAATTGACGCACTTGAATTCATCCTCGTCTTCACACTCCACTATCCTCTCTCATGTTCTGGTGAATTCCTTGCTTATCATATACTCTCCTGTTAATACTTCCCATGTCTAACTTCCCATTGCCCCATCTCCTCCTATACCTCATATTTGCCAACCTCCATTCATATGATACTACGACTGGTAACGGTGGGCTAGCTCACTTGAGACTCTATCCTCTCTGCTCAGTTCTACCCGACCCCCACACGGTGCAGTGGAGTAGTCTGGTTCTTAATCCCAGGCTGATTCCCCTGACGTCACACCGTACCCTATCTTCCTCTCCTAACAGGGGAAGATACTTAAATACACCCCACCCTTTCTTCCCCATCCTTTTACATCCCGAACAGATACCAACTTTACATATGATTTTTATCTCCTACTTTACTTTGCCAGTTACAACTAAGATCCTTTTCAACTCCAAGGATGGCGGACGCTCCTACACACGACACAAATACTGGTACTAGAACAACTCACGTTTCACAGGTAAAACTATGCTCCATAAACATGCGTGGGCTTAATGTGCCAGAAAAAAGATCGCAACTGCTACACACCTTAAGACAAAAAAAAACGCAGATTGCCTTCATACAAGAAACGCATTTCCGCTCAGACAACATAGAGAAACTACACAATATACACTACCCTACGGTATATCATGCCACTAATGATGACTCTAAATCAAAAGGGGTGGCTATATTAATAGCAAAAAACTGTCCTCTACAAATTTCAGAAGTTAAACGAGACGTTAAAGGTAGATTTATTTTTCTCAAAGGGACTCTTCACAACAAACCCATAACGTTAGCAAACCTATACGCTCCTAATACGAAGCAAGTTCTATTCTTTCGCGAAACCCTACAACTACTGACTGAATTTTATTCCGGCATTCTTGTTGTGGGTGGGGATTTTAACGTAGCACTCTCTCCATCACAAGATACATCCACAGGCGCATCCTCTATGCCTTACAGAGCTCTTCGGGCCATTAAAAAACACCTTAGAGATCTGACCCTTCACGACGCCTAGCGAACACTACACCCGACTGAGAGAGACTTCACGTTTTACTCCACACCTCACAATAAATACACAAGAATTGACCACTTTTTCATATCCCAATCAGACTTATCTCTCCTTTCAAAGGCCTCCATCAATCCTATGGTGTTATCGGACCATAACCCCATATCCATCACTCTAGATATACCAGCAACTAGATCCCACAAAATGATTTGGCGTCTAGATAATTCCATCCTGACAGACATAGACACCACTACCAAACTTAACACACGACTCAAACATTATTTTTCGGAAAACACCTCAAAGGACTCAAAACAATCCAGCATATGGGCAGCGCACAAATGCGTAATACGTGGAGAAATCATATCCCTGACTGCACACAGACGTAAACTCAAACGCGATCGCATTACCACACTATCTGAAAAAATCCTCTCACTAGAACAAGCTCACAAGCTCTCATTAGCCACAAAATCCCTTGTTGAACTGATCAAAGCTAGAGAAGAACTCCTAGAAGAACTTGGTAGATCCTTAAAACGCAAATATGTCTTAACACAAAAACTATTCTATGAATTTGGCAACAAATCCGGAAAATTGCTTGCCAGAGCATTACAATCCCGAAAAGCAATGAATACCATACACGCTATTAAAAACTCATCTGGCACTTCTCTTGTCTCTTCCGAAGCTATTGCCGACCAATTTGTTCAATATTTTTCTGCTCTTTACAACTTACCTTCCTCCACCGAACTGGGCAATGCTCCTGAAAGACAAGCGACAATCTCAGACTTTCTGAATAATTTTTGCCCATCTTCTATTTCGTCTGAGGATGCAGCAAATCTTTCTACTCCCATTACAACAGACGAAATTATATCAGTGTTGAAAGAAATTAAAACAGGTAAAAGCTCTGGCCCTGACGGCCTGACTGTGAGTTACTATAAAACTTTCCAGGATATACTTTCCCCTCAACTAGCTAAGATTTTCAATAACCTCTCCTCGTCCTCTTCAGTAAATACAGATCTATTAGAAGCTCACATTACGCTCATTCCCAAACCAGGTAAAGATGAAACTTTAGTGACTAATTATAGACCCATTTCCCTTATCAATGTTGACATGAAAATTTATGCCAAAATCCTTGCCAACCGAATGCTCCCTTTACTCCCCAAACTGATCTCATTAGATCAAGTTGGCTTTATCCCTGGGAGGGAAGCAAGGGATAATACCATAAAAGCAATCAACATTCACCATTGGCTCTCCACTTCACCCAAACAAGGTTTTTTTCTGTCTCTTGACGCGGAAAAGGCATTCGACAGGGTGGCATGGGATTACATGATAGCAGTTCTACAGGCAATGGGATTCCCAGCACACTTCACCCAATTAATTATGGCTCTATATACGTCCCCCACAGCCAGAATAAGGGTTAATGGCCACCTGTCGAACGCCTTCCCAGTGTCAAATGGAACCCGGCAAGGTTGTCCCTTATCCCCTCTTCTTTTTGTTCTTTCATTAGAACCTTTCCTACACAAACTTAAAGTCAACCCGGATATCATGGGCATCGATATTAGACAAAAACACTACAAACTAGCAGCATATGCTGACGACATACTTCTTTTTCTTTCCAACCCGTTAATCACCATTCCAAACCTATTACAAGATTTCACCTTCTTCCGCAAATGATCTAACTTGAAAATAAACTTTACGAAATCCAAAGCACTAAACATCTCCCTCCCGTCACAGATAGTTTCTCAATGCCAAACTAACTTTCCATTCAAATGGGAACCACACGCCCTTACATATCTTGGCATTCAAATACCATCTAAACTTACTGAACTATATGAAAGAAACTACTCTCCCATTCTTCGAACTATACAGAAGGACCTTACGAAATGGTCCTCAGCTCAATTTTCCTGGTTTGGAAGAATGTCCATCTTAAAAATGAACATCCTACCCCGAATACTTTATGTCTTACAAACAATACCGATCAAACTTCCCTCAAAATTTTTTACAATCTATAAAAGAATATGCAGGAACTTTATATGGGCCCATACACCTCCAAGACTCAGTTGAAGCAGGATGGTCCTCCCCAAGCTTAAAGGTGGACTAGGCTTACCTGATATTCATAAATACTATAATGCTTGTCATATCACCAGACTAATAGACTGGCACATACATTCCCACTCTAAAGATTGGATCAAAATTGAAGATTCTTGTGCCCAAACTCCCCTCTCCCACTCGCCATGGATTGACACCAAAGCGACCCCTAAAGAACACTTATCGCATCCACTAACGGGACCTACATTGAACTGCTTCAGGAACACTTGTTCTTCTCTTAAAATGACTCCATCTCCAGGGCCATTGACCCCCCTAACTGGCAACCCCGCCTTTCCTCCTGGCCTTCCAGAAAATAACCCGAGTTTGGTCTCCATGATATCTACATTGAGAGCACATCACCTTTTTCATAATGGGTCAATTATCCCGTACACCGATCTTCCCACTAAACTCCAGACTGGAAACATTCCCTTCTTCACGTACTTACAAATCAGACACTTTCTCAACAGTTCCAATCCCATCTCTCAATGGGGCAGAGACATGACTCCCCTTGAAGCACTATGCTCCGACACAAATCCTCAACACCACTTAATCTCAACTGTGTACTCCTTGCTTTTCAGTGAAACTAACCTCACATCTACCGCAGTTAACCAGAAATGGGAAAGAGAGCTCAACCTGGACTTATCTTTGGAAGACTGGGAAAATATCTATTCTCATATCCATAAAGGCTCTGTTAATGTCTCAGCACAAGAAACCAATTACAAATTATACTCTAGATGGTATCGCACCCCTGATCGCATTCATATGTTTCATGCTACTGTTTCTCCTTTGTGCTGGAGATGTAACTCTGGAGCGGGCTCTCTTCTCCATATATGGTGGGATTGTACACTCATAAAGCCATTCTGGGAAAAGATACACAACATGATCGCTCGAATCACTACTCATACTCTAGACTTTACACCAGCCCAATATTTACTACACCACACCTCACTTCATCAATCCACCTATAGGAAATCTTTAATGCTTCACCTCATAAATGCGGCCAAACAATGTATTCCGTTACGATGGAGGGACACTAACCCTCCCACCGTATCAGATTGGCTAAAACGTGTGGAAAAAATAGCAGTCATGGAAGACTTAATACATCAAGCAAAAGATAATCCCACGTAATACAGTCATACCTGGGCTTGTTGGACACATTTTCATAATTCGATTGAATTTCACACACTACTTACTGAACCACAAACCGGAACATCCTTGGCACCACGTGGATCCTCATAACAGGTGCTAGTCGGGGACCGAAGTAGGAGCGTCCGCCATCCATCTACACACATACTCCCACTCCCACCCTTGTGCTCACATACCCACCCGAGTTGGTCTCCACCCCATCATATTAAATCTATACAAAGTAGAGAATATTTACTTCAACATCTCTCCCTCTATCCTATATACGCCCCACATCTTCTGTTATCAAATACACCACATACACTATAAGACCTCTAGGAAACAATAATCCACGTAGAAGACTTTTTTCACTATTTTTTCACTACCACCATATATTTGGTCTCTCTGACCCTCCCCCCCAGTACAGTGTGCTCCCGTTGGGGTACTGGGATGGGGAGAGGTATGGTTGAAGGTCCTTATCCTATGCTCCTCTTTTGAATTCCACACCACCATCACGACATGGGATATTTTAGATTTCAATTGCTTACTTCAATGTTTCTAGAGCGGCTAACAACTGTCTAAGGTGACTGGACACCTCAAATATTTACTTATGAATGTTTTAAATGTCTTAATTGTTTGCATATTGATGCTTTCACACACCCAAATGTTATTTTACATTCAACGTTATTATATGTATCACTACATTTGCCTGTTAAATGTACGAAAACTGTAACTTGACGATGTATCTCTGTACACCTTGGAGAAATACCATTACCTGTTTTGTACATTTTATCTTTCATCAATAAAAATTTATGAAACAAAAAAAAAATATATATATATATATTTTTTTTTCATCATAAATTTTTTCCACTAAGTTGTTCATCAATTTTCATTACTTGTCCATCAGTTTTATATTATTTATGTGCAACCCTGCACTATATGTCTAATGTTGGGATTATTCAAATTTACCTTTTTGCTTATGAGCACATTTGGACACATTTGGGGATCAATATAAGTTCGTACCGTGGTGTTTTATTTAACTTTATTTTTGTTTGGTTGTCACTATTGATTTTCTTATCAATTGTCACCTAATTAACTTGTGCTGATTAATCACATGGTGTACACCTGCATGTAGGTATGAGACTGACCTGCTAGCACAGTCCACTCAGGTAACGGTGGACATCTAGATACACTACCTAATGAGGGATAAAGGGGTGCATCTATTATTATATGGTTCCTGGTTCCTTTTGAGGTTCACAAAGGCAAACTCTGCACAAGGGAAAGGTGGTCAAAACCCTTTTTTAAGTCGGGCAAATCTTGGGCAGTTGTTAAAGTAACTCTAAACTCAATAAAAAGAATTACCCTGTATATACACCTTCCTAATTACATATATTACCTAACAATACCATTAGTTTTTAATGTAAATGTTTCCTCTAATAAAGTGGAGTTCCACCCAAAAGTGGAACTTCCACTCATCAGATTCCTCCCCCCCTCCGGTGACACAGTTGGCACCTTTCAGGGGGGAGGGGGTACAGATACCTGTATATTACAGGTATCTGTACCCACTTCCGGCATAGATACCCGCAGAATCTGCGGGTATATACGCCACTTCCTGCTCCCTCCCCGCTGCCTGCTGGGAAACACACGGGTCCCAGAGGCAGCAGGGACCATCCGGATTGCGCTGCGCGACTCGCGCATGCGCAGTAGGGAACCGGGAAGTGAAGCCGCACGGCTTCACTTCCTGATTCCCTTACCGAAGATGGAGGCGGCAGCACCCGAGGACGGAGAGACGCTTCGGCCTCGGGTGCCGACATCGCGGGCGCCCTGGACAGGAAAGTGTCCATGTTTTAAAAGTCAGCAGCTGCAGTATTTGTAGCTGCTGACTTTTAAAAAAAAATTTTTCGGTGGCGCTCCGCTTTAAAAGTTCCTGGTAATCCTGGTCTTTCCCCTACCTGGTGGCAATAATCATTGCCACTACAGTGTGTATGCTCACTGTTTATTTGGTAAGTAAGCTGTATATTATTACATGGCTTACTTACTAGGTCACCTGATCCTTGTCCCTAGGCAGATTAGGTGCTTGACTGACAGAAGACACAGAAGACACAGCTTTGAATGGTATGAAAGGGGAGGTAATGTAATATCTAAAGAATTGTCCTGTCCTATCTAATTGATCTTTTGATCTTGCTACAATCCTAACTTTTACAATCTCTCTTTTTCCATACCATTAGAAGCCTAAGGGGCAGAGCATGTGCCTGACTGACAGTGCACTATGTTCTGAATGGCATGAAAGGGAGGGCATGGATTAGCTAAAGCAATGTCACAGAACATGTGACTCTCTGTTGTGTAGCTCCACCTTCTCCCAGGTCATACTGTGATGATAATAGGGACAGGGGATCATGTGATAGGCAAAACATGAACAAAATGGTACAAATAACATTATTTTTAAAGCCCTGTGAATGTACACATGCAGCTGTTTACATGCCCTACCTACCTATGTGGAGGAAGATAGCTGAATTAGGTTTCACTTTAACACAAACCACATCCCTAATAAGTAATATAGAGCTGAATTATTTTGTGTATTTTATATTAGCCTATAGTTGAGCTTTAAATGTGTCAGTAAGATGATAATGTGCTTGATGCTAGGGCACCTGCTCAACAAACCAGCTGGGGAAACCTATTTTAAGAATTCTCATTAATAGGTGCATGGCTGCACAGAAGTGAATAACTATAAATACAAAGTTTTACTTATTCTCATGTTAGTAAATTATTACTATACTTAGCCCTGTGTTAGCATGTGATTTAAATATGGTTAGTGACATCTTCTCTATGTGCGTGGATTTACAGATGGATTTATACTTATTTTCAATTTTAGATGTGAGTAAATCTGTTGTTGAACAGCTGTTAATCCATCAGTAATTACCTATTCACAAAATGAATTGGCAATTAACTTTTTTTGGAGCCAAAATGTTCCAGCTTTTCATACTTGCAATTATTATGATTTTAATTGTTTATGTGCTTGCTCATTCAACATTCCATAGTTTATTACAAAATTTTCCCAAACCAGTAAATTTCAACCACCAGTGAAATATATGGGAAGATAGATACCTGTAAGGGAGAGCAGGTAAGTATGACGGAGGTGAGGGCAAGATATGATACCAAAGAAAAAGAATAAGCTATTGCGCTGACTGGAACCCAACCGTCATTAAATGAGCACATAAGAGGGGAAGGAGAGTGGTAGGGAACACAGCTAAAGTAGATTCAGCTCCTCTCAGGTTAGGTCTTGAGATCCCAATGCACATATAAAAAACAAACGCAAGACACAAACACAAAAAAGTATAAACGACAATAAAAATGCACTCACTAGATTAAAGTGGATCAAGGCTTGTCATAGACCCATATAGACGTCCATAGGATCACCGTGAGGCTGCAGAGCTCAGCAGAAATGTGGCTGGTTGAAGCAGAGTTCTTGATGGAAGTGCAGCTTTCAGGCTTCAGGCTGGAACATAAGCATCAGCAGCTTACAGAAGTGGCAAGATAGCTGCTGCTCCAAACAGCACCTCTACATATAGCCAGATACCCTCCACCTCCTGTAATCACCCAGCCAAGAGAGGTGCTGTTTAGGCTTTTAGACTTTTAGAACCCATTTAAGTGGTGCAACGAGACAGTATGATTTTCATGGACGGCATAATACCACATCCTGACATGACATAATTTTCATATGTAATACATTTTTTTTTACTTTTGCATTATTGCATGGCTTTAAAATAGCAGCACTAGCAACCCAATATGATTCATTAGTATAACTATAGCCTTTTCAAGTAAAATATTTCAGGAATTTCAGGTTTCACTTTCTCAAAGAATCCTTTGAGAAAGTGCTGTGCCTAGCATGAAACATGTCAGAATATGACTTTTGTCTGCGTTGTGTGAGTGTGAAATTCCTGTTTCTGGCACAATTGATTTTTTTCAGGTAGTTGAATGTGTGACATCTTATTTATTTAACCAGCTGAATTTCAATAGTGTTGGGCGGGCAGTTCGGCCCAAGCATTAATTTTCGGGCCGTTCAATTGTTTGTCCTGCCTGCCGAATGACCACAATGCACTGTACCGCGGCACAATGCATTGGAAGCCCTGATTGGCTAAAGCAATAAAAGCTTTGCCAAATTAGGGCACATAGTACTGTTAGAGCAATGATTGGACACTGTCATGATGACTCTATCCAATCATGGCTCATTGGTCTTAGTCCCACCATACACTATAAATGTATTATTCCCATAGTGGCCATTTGCAGTGTGATATTGGCATTGAGAGAGATAGAACAGGGCTCTGTTTAGTGCTACTAGCGATTTAGTGTGCTATAGTGGGCTATTGTATAGGGGTATGTTGAGCGCTGTAGAGGATAAACTGGCAGTCGGTAGCACAACATTACAGCAGTAGCAACAATATAGTAGCAATAGTATAGATGCAGTACATTAAAAGGGATAAAATCAATTGAGTTAATTAAGGGAAAGCTGCAGGTAGGTAACACATATGTTAAAGGGGCCATTACATTGATATAAAAATTGCGAATGGTGTATGTACATAAATTGGTAAGTACTAGAATAAAAGTCATAGATGGTGCTGGTCTCGGTATGAAGTACTGTGGTAGATAGGCAGCCAGGTAAAGAAAAGAATAAGTCGCACACCACCAGGAGCTTGAATGAAGAAAAATCCTTCACTCACATATGCCAGAGGTAGACAGGATACACAGGATACAAGGTAGACGCGTTTCACACGATCTCAATGTACTTGTTCACTAACTAGATAGGCAGCCAGCCGTCAGAGTAAGAAGCAGCTCTATGGATATAGAGCGATAAAAACAAGCAGCACCAATCTAAGTGCAGCAAAGGATTGAAGGGATCACATTTAATAAAAGATACACTCATAGGATAAAAAAAGTATAAGGACATGCATAGATCAGCTACGCTGTGTCGAGTTCGTCCAGGAGGAAGGCTGCAGTCCGCGGCGTCTCACATTGCCGGCCAGGACAGTGGGCAGGAGGATGAGCCGAGTATCACCAGGGAGATGGACAGCAACAGTGGGCGTGACCAAGATGGCATGAATTTGGAGCATGCATGTTCCTTCTTCAGGCCTGATTCTATTGTGAGTGTAAAGTATTTTTTATAATTGTATTATTATTATTATTATTTTTCAGAAAAAACAATACAGAAAAGTATTTAAGAGCATTGAAAGGTTCAAGTGTATCACTTCATACAGTAGTACATTACAGTATTGCATTAGAACATGAGAGTAGAACATAACTGCATATAGTAAGTAGACGTCTTCCAGTAGAGCGAGCATAGAAACAATAGACTTAACAATACAAATAACCTAGTACAGCTCTATGGGTTATATTCTTGAGATCTACTTGATGGGGGGGGGGGGGGGTGAAGTTCCTAGAGCATAAAGTAACAGTAAATATGATATCTGCAACTTAAGAATAAAGTGGTATCAATCTGAAGCCGGATGTATCCTTTCAGGGTTAAATTCCGAACCATCCCACATATCCCAAATTTTTGAGAATTGAGGTTTGAAGTCATGTACAACTGCTGTAAGATGCTCCATTCTGTGTATATAGCCCATAGCTTGTACCAGTTGAGAAAAAGTAGGAGAAGAAGAGGACAGCCAGCGTAAGGGTATAACCCATTTAGCAGCTAATAAAACAAATGTATAAACAAAAAATAGTAATGTACCTCAATAGGTACCTCAATAGGTATCTATATATACCATAGCAGCGCTACTGTCATTAATTATTATGACCAGCTTTCATACGGTGTCCACATATGAGAAAAAATGCATGACAGAGGGTGATAGCCAGTCCAAAAGACACAGGCGGTGATACAAATGTGGAACTGTTGAAGTGTACCTCACACCAGAGATCCTCAAACCATGCGTCACACTCCCCCTAGGGGTTCGCACTCACCAGAGAGTTAAAAACATCAAGGTTTGGAATGTTTTTAAATGACAGTCATCCTCTTTCCTGGACAGTGTCAGCGCTGCAAATCGTCTCCACTGTGTACTCGGATAAATAACACAGCAAAAAGGCTGTATAGAGATGCAGGTCAACCAAGTAGTCCCAGATAGTCAGAAAAGTCTATAAACGATTAAGAAAAAAGTAGTGATAACATATCTAATGAAATATATGTACATATGTACATATATATGTACCCGACCAGAACTACATCAATATATGTAGATGCAGCATAGTCAGATATAGCAGAAAACCAGCCACATGTAAAGGGCACACATACATAAACTGGAGTTCGACAAGATAGACATTTAAAGAACATTAATTCATCCTAGAAGCGGGATAGGATAATTATCCCACTGGTGTAGGAGGAGATCAATATCCTTAAAAAGAGGGGGATAGTTAGCTTGATAAAGAGCAGGGAATGAGGAGGTTACATTAACCCCTAGATATTTGAGGAACATGGAACACAAACGATATGGAAAATTTTGTTGAAAGATGGCAAGAGTATCAGGTGGGATATGTATTGATAAGGCTTCTGTTTTGGTCATATTGACTTTGTAAACTGAGAATAGGTCAAAAGACATCAGTAAGTCATGTATAAGTGCACATTTAACGCAGTAAATTACAGTGCATCATTACACGTTTACCACAGTATATTGCAGTACGTTACTGCACATTTAACGCATTATTGCTTGTTTACCACAGTATATTGCAGTGTGTTAGCGCATGTTTAACGCAGTATATTTCAGTGCGTTATTGCATGTTTACCAAAGTATATTGCAGTGCGTTACTTCACATATAATGCAGCGTATTTCAGTGCGTTACTACACATTGGCATCGTTGGGCAAGACAGTCAGCTGCAAGGTGGCAACCAGGTGAGGAGTACAAAGACAAGTGTGTCTTGCCTACAGTTAAGCATGGTGGTGGGAGTGACATGGTCTGGGGCTGCATATTTTGTTCACAGCACACTGAGTAACTCTGCTTGCAACTTGGAAGGATGCAGGACAGGGCTCAGTGCTGCAGCTTGTTGTGCTGCCATGTCTCTATACAGCTAGTGGTAATGATGTGAGATTTTTCAGCTGCTCTCCCTCCTCCTCATTCTCCATGACCTCCTCTGTTGATATGTCCTGAGAACCACCAGTACCCCCTAAGCATTCAAGGGGCTATTCAATGAGTCAGGCCAAAAGGTGCCATGCAGTGCTTCAGCTGGTCTGTGTTAGGGACAGGAGCCACACCGGAGCAGAGATTCTTGCAGCTCTGAAGGGGCAGGCCCAGAGGTGGTGTCAGGAACATGCTGGCCATAGCACAGGGGAGGTTCAATGGCAGAGGCAATTAGGCATGTGTGGGCACAATCCCACAAATACTCTTCCTATCAGTCACAGACAATTAAATAGGCACATTTGACAACTATTCGCACAATAACGTCCCATTTACATTGGCGCCCAAATGGCATATATAAGGAGTGCAGCTGCACTAGGGCTTTGCTGTCAGATCTGCAGCTTTCCCCTGTATCTTGTTCCTGTGCCTGTCCTTTATCTTGTTTTGACCCGGCTTTCTGACCATCCTGATTCTCTCCAGTCCTGACCCCGGCTTGTTTTGACTTTGATTCATCTACAATACATCTACTTAATTCTCTGTCGCCAAACCTCGGCCTAAACTTTGACCATTCTTTGCTTGATGTCTCTGATGTATCTGATCTCCTTTCTATAACCTGGCTTGTCTGACTCTGCACCAGTCTCCTCAGCTTCCAACAGCCTTTACGTACCAGAGTCCGCACTACACGGGCACCTGCAACGTACCTTTATCAACAGAACACCTGCATCCACCACATGCCTGCATCCGGACCAAATCAGCACCTTCTATTACCACTGCCACCTGCTTCTCCTTCCTACCTGCTTATGGAGAAAATCGAAGGCACTCCTACCTCACCGTGCTCCCGTGATCGCTGTTGCAACCTTGGTGGTCCTTGAACCGGGGCTCTATGAGAGGCCTTCCTCTGCTCATCAGGCTCTGCTTGAAGGTACGTGACAGGTGGTTCACACCATGCCAGCTGGAGCCAGGAATGGTGGTGTGCTATAATGGCAGAAACCTCATGTCCGCCTTAGACAGGAAAAGTGGGCACATGTACCATGCCTGACACATGTCCTCAATTTGGTGGCGCAGCATTTCTTAAGCAGGTACCAAGTATTGGAAGATCTGCTAAAGCAGGCCAGAAGCGTGCTCAGTTGGGTGAAATTCAGCTGGAATTCCTCCTGCCCATAAACTGCCTGATTAGTGACATGTTCACCAGGGCCATCAACTAGGGATGAGCTTTGTGTTCGAAATTCGAGTGGCGCGTCACGACTCGTAATTTACTCCTGCATCGCAGTGCATTGCTGGCTGATGATTGGCCAAGCATGCACTATCACCCACATGCTTGGCCAATCACAGCACCATCTGTACAGAGAGCCATAATTGGCCAAAGCCATGGTGACTTTGGCCAATAATGGCTCAGGGGGTTTAGTACATGCCCCACACTATATAAGGCCACCTGCACGGCGGCCCTGTGTAGTGTGTTCCGGCGTTGAGAGAGAGATAGATAGAAAGCGAGACGGTGTCATTTGATTTAAGTTAGATAGAGTAGGCAGGCGAGTCAGTTAGCTGCACTTACAGTGTATTGTGTGTATATATATATATATATATATAATCCTATGTGTATATATATATATATATATATATATATATATATATATATATATACACTGTATTCAGTTTAGCTAGATCCGTTCCCGTTATTCTCTTCCTACTACTGACAAGCAGGCAGGTATTTTTACAGTATTTACAGCTACCTGAAGAAAATTGCTGGTGTTCTTCTGATCCTATTAGTCCTATTAGCTACAGTATTTACAGTTAGTGTAGTGCGTCCTCTGCACAGTGTGCACCTAAAGCTACCTGAAGAAAATTAGTGGTGTTCTTCTGATCCTATTAGTACAGTACCACAGGCAGCTGTAGTATTTACAAGTTAGTGTAGTGCGTCCTCTGCACAGTGTGCACCTAAAGCTACCTGAAGAAAATTAGCAGTGTTCTTATTAGTACAGTACCGCAGGCAGCTGCAGTATTTACAATTTAGTGTAGTGAGTCTTCTGCACAGTGTGCACCTAAAGCTACCTGAAGAAAATTAGTGGTGTTCTTCTGATCCTATTAATACCACAGGCAGGCAGCTAAAGTATTTACAGTTAGTGTAGTGCGTCCTCTGCACAGTGTGCACCTAAAGCTACCTGGAGACAATTGCTGTTGTTCTGTTCCTATTAACACCACAGGCAGGCAGTACAGTATTTACAGTTAGTGTACTGTGTCCTCTGCACAGTGTGCACCTAAAGCTACCTGAAGAAAATTAGTGGTGTTCTTCTGATCCTATTAATACCACAGGCAGGCAGCTACAGTATTTACAGTTAGTGTAGTGCGTCCTCTGCACAGTGTGCACCTAAAGCTACCTGGAGACAATTGCTGTTGTTCTGCTCCTATTAATACCACAGGCAGGCAGCTACAGTATTTACAGTTAGTGTACTGTATCCTCTGCACAGTGTGCACCTAAAGCTACCTGAATAAAATTGGTGGTGTTCTTCTGATCCTATATTAATACCACAGGCAGGCAGCTACAGTATTTATAGTTAGTGTGCTGCGTCCTCTGCACAGTGTGCACCTAAAGCTACCTGAAGAATATTTATTGCTGGTGTTCTTCTGATCCTATTAGTACCACAGGCAGGCAGCTGCAGGATTTACAGTTAGTGTACTGTGTCCTCTGCACAGTGTGCACCCAAAGCTACCTGAAGACAATTGCTGTTGTTATGATCCTATTAATACCACAAGTAAGCAGCTGCAGTATTTACAGTTAGTGTACTGTGTCCTCTGCACATTGTGCACCTAAAGCTACCTGAAGAAAATTGGTGCTGTTCTTCTGATACTATTAGTACCACAGGCAGGCAGCTACAGTATTTACAGTTAGTGTACTGTGTCCTCTGCACAGTGTGCACCTAAAGCTACCTGAAGAAAATTGGTGGTGTTCTTCTGATCCTATTAGTACCACAGGCAGGCAGCTATAGTATTTACAGTTAATGTACTGTGTCCTCTGCACAGTGTGCACCTAAAGCTACCTGAAGACAATTGCTGGTGTTCTCATACTAATAATACTACAGCCAGGCAGTTGATTCTGCTAGCTGCAGTATCAGTATTTATATATATATATATATATATATATATATATATATATACATCCCAGCTTTGTGCAGCTACATCTCACTGCAGGCCATTAGTATGTCTGGAAGGCCAACAAGGAGAGGCAGACAGTCACAAGCCAATAAAAGAGGGCAAGCAGGCTCTGTGTCTAGAGGCAACAGTGCTGGTCGTGGAGATGGTGCATCCTCATCAGCATGTGGCCGTGGGACACGCTTGGCCTTTTTTTTGGCAGCTGGCCGTGTTGAGCCGCAACATGCGAAAGACTTGGTAGAGCGGATGACCAAGCCGTCCTCATCCTCCTCTCTCACCCAGGCTCAGGGTACTTTCTCTGGCAAAGCAGCTGCCTTTGCTGCCTCTTCAGTCGACTCAATGGCATCAGTCACTTCTTCTCTAGCCCCACCATGTCCTTCTGAGGAGTCCCCCGAACTTTTGGGTACATGCTCCAGGAGGATGCCCAGCATTTTTAAGGCTCCGATGATGGTACCCAGCTAGAGGAAGGCAGTAACGTGATCCCAGAGAGAGGGGGTGCCCAAGAAGGACACCAATCTGGCAGTCATGTTCCCCCAGCTGCAGCATACTGCCAGCTTTGCTCCAGTGATGAGGAGGGAAGGGATGATGGGGTCACTGACTCCACGTGGGTGCCTGATAGGAGAGAGGAGGAGGAGGAGGCACATCACCAACGAGGCAGGATGCCCTCCAGGGGCCTGATTAAGGGCAGCACACCGACTGCATCACACCACAGAGCTCCGCATGTGCAGGGCGCCGCTGTCTCTGCGCGTTATTCCAAAAGTTCTTTGGTGTGGGCCTTTTTTGAGACGAGTGCATCAGATCCCACCGCTGCTATTTGCAACATATGTCTCAAGCATATCTCGCGTGGCCAAAATATCTCCCGCTTGGGCACCACATGCTTAACCAGACTTATGTTGACCTGCCATGCAGTTTGTTGGCAAGCATACCTAAAAGACCCACACCAAAGAATAAACAGGACCTCTCCTTGCTTCTCATCAGCTAGGATCTCCAATCCCACTATACCTTCAGTCCTCTCTGAGACCTGCATTGAGAGGAATGAAGGTGTAGAATTAGGTGTGTCACAGGCAAGTACTTGGGGGCAATCTGCTATCGGTACACCAATATCAGATTGTACCAGGCAAATTTCCCTGTCCCAGCTGCTCCACTGCCGAAAGAAGTTCACTCCCAGCCATACACATGCCCAGGGGTTGAATGCTAGCTTGGCTAAATTGCTAGCACTTCAACAGCTGCCTTTTCAGTTGGTAGACTCTGCCCCCTTCCATGAGTTTGTGGAATGTGCAGTTCCTCGGTGGCAGGTTCCCAAATGCCACTTTTTCTCACGGAAGATTCTGGCTCTCTATCGGCATGTGAAAGGCAATGTCTTGGCCTCGCTGGACAAGTCGGTCAGCGGTAAGGTGCATATTACCACTGACTTATGGTACAGCAGGCATGGACAGGGACGTTATCTATCTTTCACCGTGCACTAGGTGACTCTTCTGTCTTGGAAACCAGCGGTGCTCCGTAGGCGTTCAAGGGGCTACGCAAGCACGCAGGCCATAAGATGTCATGCGGTGCTTGAGCTGTTGTGCTTGGGGGACAGGAGCCACACTGGGGCAGAGATTCTGTCAGCTCTGCAGGTTCAGAGGTAATTGACGCCACGCCAGCTTAAGACAGGTATGGTGGTTTGCGACAATGGCACCAACCTCCTCTCCGCCCTCCGACAGGGACAACTGACCCATGTGCCCTATTTGGCTCATGTCCCTTGGTGGTGCAGCGGATCTTGGGCAGGTACCCTGGCTTACAGGATGTCCTGAGGCAGGCCAGGAAAGTCTGTGTGCATTTCCGCAGGTCATATAATGCTAGTGCTCGGCTGGCTGACCTCCAAAAGGAATTTAACCTGCCCAAGAGCCGCCTAATCTGTGACATGCCCACCAAGTGGAACTCAACATTGACTATGCAGCAGCTGCACACGCAGCAGAGGGCCATCAATGAGTACCTGTGCGACTATGGCACCAGGACAGGGTCAGGGGAGCTTGTTTTTTTTTCCCCATGCCAGTGGGCCATGATCAGGGATGCATGCACTGTCCTGTCACCATTTGAGGAGGCCACAGGGATGGTGAGCAGTGACAATGCATGCACCAGTGACACTGTCCCCCTTGTCCACCTGTTGGAGCACACGCTGCGTGGAATAATAGACAGGGCACTTGAGGCAGAACAGAGGCAGGAAGAGGAGGACTTCCTTAGCTCTCAAGGCCCCCTTTATTCAGACAGTGTTCCTGCGTGCCCGCTGATCACACAGGAAGAGGAGGAAGAGGAGGATTGTGTCAGCATGGAGGTGGAGCCTGGCACTCAGCATCAGCAGCAGTCTTTAAGGGATCATTTACAGTCCCAAGAAACCCATGGACTTTTACGTGGCTGGGAGGAGGTGGCAGCGGTTAATGTCATCCTTACTGACCAAGAGGACTCGAATTTGCCTCAGCAAACCTATGCTGCATAGCCTCCCTGATCCTGCAAAGCCTGTGGAAAGATCCTCATATTCGTGGTATCAAGGAGAGGGATCAATACTGGCTGGCAACCCTCCTTGATCCACGTTACAAGGGAAAGGTTGCGGACCTTATCTTGTCGTTGCAGAGGGAGCAGAGGATGAAACATCTTCGGAAGGCCTTGCAGAAAGGTCTGTGCAACACATTCCCAGAGACTGGGAGGTTACAAACTCCTGTTCCTGGACAAGGTGTTGCTGAGGCTTCGGTCAGTCAAAGAAGGAGCGGTGAAGAAGGTGGCCGTCTGACCGATGCGTTCAGACAATTTTTTAGTCCGCAGCCCCAAGGTATGATCGGTTCCAGCAACCATTGCCAGCGTCTGTTTTACACGGTGCAGGAATACCTAGGGGCAAGATTTGACTTGGACACCTTTCCCACCAAAAATCTTCTGGGTTACTGGGTCTTGAGGATGGATCACTGGCCAGAGCTTGCACAGTATGCAATTGAGCTACTGGCCTGTCCTGCATCCAGCGTTCTTTGCGAACGCACATTCAGTGCTGCTGGAGGTTTTGTAACTGATCACAAGGTGCGCCTGTCCACCGACTCGGTCGATCGACTGACCTTCATAAAAATGAATTAGCCTTGGATCACCACCAGATACCAAGCACCTGATGCTGATGTAACCGAATATTTTTTTTTTGGACTGTCAGATCCCTTCATGCTGATGCTGAGTGACTATCCTGTTATGCTGAGTGACTATCCTCTTCCTCCTCAATGATCATGCTGATAACTTGTAAGAATATTTTTGGTTCTGGGCGCCGCCACCAGTGGCTAAGGTCCAATTTTTCAGCCCCTGTTAAACAGGGGCGTGTAATTACAATTTTTGATGCAATATTTTGCAAGTAGGGTTTGTTGCTGTACTCAACTAGAGTATTTGTGAGGGGTTGCAGTGTTGTGTCACCAGCATCAGTGCCTAAGGCCTAATTTTTCAGCCCCTGTTTAACAGGGGCATGTAATTACAATTTTTGATGCAATACTTTGCAGCAGGGCTTGTTCCTGCGCTCCAACTAGAGTATCTGTGAGGGGTTGCAGTTTTGTGGCACCAGCACCACCAATGGCCCAATATTTCACAACAGGGCCAGTTTCTGCGCCCACCAAGAGTAACTGTGAGGACTTACAGTGTTGTGGCACCAGCACCACCACCACCAAAGGCCCAATTTTTCTGCCCCTGTTCAACAGGTGCATGTAATTACAATTCTTGATCTAATATTTCACAGCAGGGCCCGTTCCAGCTCCCACCAAGAGTAACTGTGAGGACTTGCAATGTTGTGGCACCAGCACCACCACCACCAAAGGCCCAATTTTTTTGACCCTGTTCAACAGGGGCATGTAATTACAATTCTTGATCTAATATTTCACAGCAGAGCCCATTCCTGCACCCACCAACAGTAACCGTGAGGGCTTACAGTGTTGTGGCAACACCAACACCTAAGGCCCCAATTTCTGCAGAGTATATAGGGCAGGCCCCTACTTTCAAACATCCAACTTACAAATGACTCCTACTTGCAAACGGAAGGAGACAACGGGAAGTGAGATGAAATCTACCCCTAGGAAGGGAAATTCTCTCCTGTAAGAGTTAATATGGAAAAAATGTGTCTCCTCTCCACTGATGCTTTATTACCAAACCTTGTTTCACTAAAAACCCCAAATTGTCAAAAAACATTTGTCATTGGGACAGCAAGTGAGGTAAAATCTTCTGAAGAGGTGCACAGACAGTAAAACAAATGTCACAGGGGTGTTAACCCTTCCCTATGTTTTCCAAAAAGCTTAACCACTTCAGCCCCGGAAGGTTTTACCCCCTTCCTGACCAGAGCACTTTTTACAATTCGGCACTGCGTCGCTTTAACTGCTAATTGCGCGGTCATGCAATGCTGTACCCAAACGAAATTTGCGTCCTTTTCTTCCCACAAATAGAGCTTTCTTTTGATGGTATTTGATCACCTCTGCCGTTTTTATTTTTTGCGCTATACGCGGAAAAAGACCGAAAATTTTGAAAAAAAATGATATTTTCTACTTTTTGTTCTAAAAAAAATCCAATAAACTCAATTTTAGTCATACATTTAGGCCAAAATGTATTCGGCCACATGTCTTTGGTAAAAAAAATGTCAATAAGTGTATATTTATTGGTTTGCGCAAAAGTTATAGCGTCTACAAACTAGGGTACATTTTCTGGAATTTACACAGCCTTTAATTTATGACTGCCTATGTCGTTTCTTGAGGTGCTAAAATGGCAGGGCAGTACAAAACCCCCACAAATGACCCCATTTTGGAAAGTAGACACCCCAAGGAATTTGCTGAGAGGCATGTTGAGCCCATTGAATATTCATTTTTTTTGTCCCAAGTGATTGAATAATGACAAAAAAAAAAAAAAAAAAAAAAAATTACAAAAAGTTGTCACTAAATGATATATTGCTCACACAGGCCATGGGCATATGTGGAATTGCACCCCAAAATACATTTAGCTGCTTCTCCTGAGTACGGGGATACCACATGTGTGGGACTTTTTGGGAGCCTAGCCGCGTACGGGGCCCCGAAAACCAAGCACCGCCTTCAGGATTTCTAAGGGCGTACATTTTTGATTTTATTCCTCACTACCTATCACAGTTTTGAAGGCCATAAAATGCCCAGATGACATAAAACCCCCCCAAATGACCCCATTTTGGAAAGTAGACACCCCAAGCTATTTGCTTTGAGGCATGTTGAGTCCATGGAATGTTTTATATTTTGACACAAGTTGCGGGAAAGTGACAAATTTTTTTTTTTTTTTTTTTTTTTTGCACAAAGTTGTCACTAAATGATATATTGCTCACACAGGCCATGGGCATATGTGGAATTGCACCCCAAAATACATTTAGCTGCTTCTCCTGAGTACGGGGATACCACATGTGTGGGACTTTTTAGGAGCCTAGCCGCGTACGGGACCCCGAAAACCAAGCACCGCCTTCAGGATTTCTAAGGGCGTACATTTTTGATTTTACTCCTCACTGCCTATCACAGTTTCGGAGGCCATGGAATGCCCAGGTGGCACAAACCCCCCCCAAATGACCCCATTTTGGAAAGTAGACACCCCAAGCTATTTGCTGAGAGGCATGGTGAGTATTTTGCAGCTCTCATTTGTTTTTGAAAATAAAGAAAGACGAGAAAAAAATTTTTTTTTTTTCTTTTTTCAATTTTCAAAACTTTGTGACAAAAAGTGAGGTCTGCAAAATACTCACTATACCTCTCATCAAAAAGCTTGGGGTGTCTACTTTCCAAAATGGGGTCATTTGGGGGGGTTTTGTGCCACCTGGGCATTCCATGGCCTCCGAAACTGTGATAGGCAGTGAAGAGTGAAATCAAAAATTTACGGCCTTAGAAAGCCTGAAGGCGGTGCTTGGTTTTCGGGGTCCCGTACGTGGCTAGGCTCCCAAAAAGTCCCACACATGTGGTATCCCCGTACTCAGGAGAAGCAACAGAATGTATTTTGGGGTGTAATTTCACATATTCCCATGGCATGTTTGAGCAATATATCATTTAGTGACAACTTTGCGCAAAAAAAAATAAAAAAAATAAAAAATTGTCTCTTTCCCGCAACTTGTGTCACAATATAAATTATTCCATGGACTCAACATGACTCTCAGCAAATAGCTTGGGGTGTCTACTTTCCAAAATGGGGTCATTTGGGGGGGGTTTGAACTGTCCTGGCATTTTATGCACAACATCTAGAAGCTTATGTCACACATCACCCACTCTTCTAACCACTTGAAGACAAAGCCCTTTCTGACACTTATTGTTTACATAAAAAAATAATTTTTTTTTGCAAGAAAATTACTTTGAACCCCCAAACATTATATATTTTTTTTAAAGCAAATGCCCTACAGATTAAAATGGTGGGTGTTTCATTTTTTTTTTTCACACAGTATTTGCGCAGCGATTTTTCAAACGCATTTTTTGGGGAAAAAACACACTTTTTTACATTTTAATGCACTAAAACACACTATATTGCCAAAATGTTTGATGAGATAAAAAAGATGATCTTAGGCCGAGTACATGGATACCAAACATGACATGCTTTAAAATTGCGCACAAACGTGCAGTGGCGACAAACTAAATACATTTTTAAAAGCCTTTAAAAGCCTTTACAGGTTACCACTTTAGATTTACAGAGGAGGTCTACTGCTAAACTTACTGCCCTCGATCTGACCTTCGCGGCGATACCTCACATGCATGGTGCAATTGCTGTTTACATTTGACGCCAGACCAACGCTTGCGTTCACCTTAGCGCGAGAGCAGGGGGGACAGGGGTGCTTTTTTTTTTTTTTTTTTTTTTTTCTTTATTATTATTATTTTTTTATCTTATTTTTAAACTGTTCCTTTCATTTTTTTTTTTTTAAATCATTTTTATTGTTATCTCAGGGAATATAAATATCCCCTATGATAGCAATAGGTAGTGACAGGTACTCTTTTTTGCAAAAATTGGGGTCTATTAGACCCTAGATTTCTCCTCTGCCCTCAAAGCATCTGATCACACCAAGATCGGTGTGATAAAATGCTTTCCCAATTTCCCAATGGCGCTGTTTACATCCGGCGAAATCTACGTCATAAAATGCTCGTAGCTTCCGGTTTCTTAGGTCATAGAGATGTTTGGAGCCACTCTGGTCTCTGATCAGCTCTATGGTCAGCTGGCTGAATCACCGGCTGCATTTTCAGGTTCCCTGTTGAGACAGGAGAGCCAGAGAAAAACACGGAAGATGTTGGGGGGGGGGGGGGCATTCCCTCCCACTGCTTGTAAAAACAGTCTAGAGGCTAATTAGCCACTAGGATTGCTTTTACATGAAAGCCGACCGCTGGCTGAAAAGAATGATACCAAGATGATACCTAAAGCTGCAGGCATCATTCTGGTATAACCACTCAAAGTCGTGAATGGCGTACCTGAAGACAAAAAAATGGTTAACAATGGTTAACAATAAAGCACAGTAAAGTGTAAATAATTACACACCTGAAAAACAAACATGATAAAACATAATAACAATAACAATAACAATCAATAACAATAACAATAACAATAACAATCAATAACAATAACAATAACAATAAAACATTGCAGAATAGAATACAGTAAAAAAGAGCAGAACAATAGAGAGAGAGAATAGAGAGAGAGAGAACAATAAAACAACAACTATTTTTTTTATTTCATATATTTTTTTTTTTTTTACACTTTTTTTGTAACTAACTTTTATAACGGTAACCGGTTCCAGGTTCGGGTCTCTCAAAATGCGATGGCATCTTGGGAGACCCTGTGAAAGTGCGCCTAGTCTGTGCAATGCTGTACCCTACGCTAATAGTCAACTAGTGCATGGTAGCGTTCAAAACATTCACCAATGCAAAGACCAGGATTGTCAGGACAGGAGGGACAATAATAGCGGGTGTCACGCCTATATCCGCGCTTGCTGCAGACACAACATCTTTTTTTGGGGGGTTCGCTGGGTAGGGGTACTCGGGAGGACATAAAAATGCCTCTCATGCAGCCGACTGCATTTGGTTGGGGATGTGAATGGGGAAGTACGGGCGCTGCAGAAGCGGTGGGTTCCCAATTAGGATTGGCGAATGCAGCAGGAAGGGCACTATGGGCACGACGGGCCTGTGTTTGTCTTTTTGGTGGCAGCGGGACACTACTTGTGCTTGCCACCTCACCAGCTTGAACTGCACTTATGGGACTCGCCACGTCACCACGTGTTACTGCAGTGCTGGTTTGACTACGACCGGGGTGTACTAGGCCGCTGGCGCTTGCCAGTTCACCAAAACGCTACCAAAAAAACTGTTAGCGATCGCAGGGATCAGGCCTGACTCTGCGAACGCTGCAGTTATGCGTTTAGTATTTTGTAAGTGACAGTGATCGATCGATACTGCACTTGGGTGGGCTGGGCCGGGCTGGGCGGAGGGGCAAAACGCAGGTGCTAGCAGGTATCTGGGCTGATCCCGCTAACACTGCGTTTTTGGGAACCCTAAACTGCTGGGGACACTAGTATAGATCTAATCGGATCAGATATTGATCCGATCAGATACTATACCACTAAGGGTGGTGTACAGTGCGTGCGTGGGTGTTAGCGGTACTGGCGCTAATCTGACGCTGCCTGGGGCTGGTGCTTGCCAGTTCACCAAAACGCTACCAAAAAAACTGTTAGCGATCGCAGGGATCAGGCCTGACTCTGCGAACGCTGCAGTTATGCGTTTAGTGTTTTGTAAGTGACAGTGATCGATCGATACTGCACTTGGGTGGGCTGGGCTGGGCCGGGCGGAGGGGCAAAACGCAGGTGCTAGCAGGTATCTGGGCTGATCCCGCTAACACTGCGTTTTTGGGAACCCTAAACTGCTGGGGACGCTAGTATAGATTTGATCGGATCAGATATTGATCCGATCAGATACTATACCACTAAGGGAGGTATACGGTGCGTGCGTGGGTGTTAGCGGTACTGGCGCTAACCTGACGCTGCCTGGGGCTGGTGCTTGCCAGTTCACCAAAACGCTACCAAAAAAACTGTTAGCGATCGCAGGGATCAGGCCTGACTCTGCGAACGCTGCAGTTATGCGTTTAGTGTTTTGTAAGTGACAGTGATCGATCGATACTGCACTTGGGTGGGCTGGGCTGGGCGGAGGGGCAAAACGCAGGTGCTAGCGGGTATCTGGGCTGATCCTGCTAACACTGCGTTTTCGGGAACCCTAAACTGCTGGGGACGCTAGTATAGATTTGATCGGATCAGATATTGATCCGATCAGATACTATACCACTAAGGGAGGCATATGCTGCGTGCGTGGGTGTTCGCGGTACTGGCGCTAATTTGACGCTGCCTGGGGCGACGCATATCACCGCCGGGCGATCGGGGGGCTAAACCTTTATTAGGTAATAAACGGCGGGTGTCCTGACACTATAAAAAATAAACGAACTAACCAGCGTCAACCGTAACGGTTATACAGTGATCAGTGGTGAAAGGGTTAACTAGGGGGCAATCAAGGGGTTAAAACATTTATTAGGTAGTATAGGGGGGTCCCTGACGCTATAAAACACTGACGGCGAACCTAAATATTTACGTTCCTAACTACCGTCACCAGCGACACTAATACAGCGATCAGAAAAATGATCGCTTAGCGACACTGGTGACAGGGGGTGATCAAGGGGTTAAAACTTTATTAGGGGGGGTTAGGGGGGTATCCTAGACCTAAAGGGGGGTAATACTCACTGCCCTAACACTAACTGTCACAAACTGACACTATGCAGTAATCAGAAAAAAAAAAAAAAAAAAATACTGCTAATGTCAGTTTGTGACAGGGGGGGGGGGGGTGATTGGGGGGGGATCGGGGGGCGATCGGGGGGGGATCGGGGGTGTAAAGTATGCCTGGCATGTTCTACTGTGTGTGTGTGTGTGTTGTGCACTCACTTGTCATCTCCCCTCGGCGCTGGAACGGAAACTGCCAGACCGAGGAGAGATGACATCACATCCTCTGCCTGTGTGAAACGACACACAGGCAGAGGAGCATTTCCATTGGCTGGGAGCGATCGCGAGGGGGGGGCCACGATCGGATGGTCTCCCCCTCGCCTCCCGACGCTCCCAGTCAGATGCCGACCGCCGATGGCACCGGGGGGGGGTCCGATCGGACCCCCCGCCCGCGGGAGGCAGATCACGTACAGGTACGTGATTTTGCCTGCCCGTGCCGCTCTGCCGCAGTATATCTGCGTTAGGCGGTCGGCAAGTGGTTAAAAATAGATTTTTTGGCTAGAGCTACACTTTAAAAATGTACCAGTTCAGAATAACAAACAGATTCTACTTAACAACAAACCTCCAGTCCCTGTCTTGTTTGCACCACCTGTATACTGCTGTTCAGAGGGCCTGGGGCCCCACGCCTTTCCTTTTTTTAATTTGGGTGCAGGGTTCCCCTTAATATCCATACAAGACCCAAAGGGCCTGGTAATGGACTGGGGGAGGGTACCCATACCGTTTGTCTCACTGATTTTCATCCATATTACCGGGACCGGACATTACATTAAAGCCGTAAGCAGTTTTAAATGACTTTTATTACTTTAAAAATGTAATTCTGTGCAGGGACTGTTCTAAGCACGGGAAACACATGCCACTTTACAGGCATACTATAGACACAGGGTACAATATTTAAAGGAACATTTCACTTTTTTTTTCACTTTAAGCATCATTAAAATCACTGCTACCGAAAAAACGGCCGTTTTTAAAACTTTTTTTTGCATTGATCCATGTCCCATGGGGCAGGACCCAGGTCCCCAAACCCTTTTTAGGACAATACCATGCAAATAAGCCTTTAAAATTAGCACTTTTGATTTAGAAAGCTCAAATCCCATAGACTTCAATGGGGTTCTAACATTCATGCAAATTTTCAGTCCGTTCGCAGGATCTGGTGTGAACCGAATCGGGGGGTGTTCGGCACCTCCCTACAATCAACGAGTATTTGTGTGAGTATGGCACAATGACAGGCTCAGGCCAGCTTAACTTTTTTTCCCCACGCCAATGGCTGCTGATAATGGATGCATGCACTGTACTGTCACCATTTGAGTAGGTAACAAGGATGGTGAGCTATGACAATACATGCATCAGTGACACAATCCCTGTTGTGTTCCTGCTGGAACAGACTGTGCATGGCATTGTGGACAGGGCTTTCAGGGCAGAGCAACAGGAGGAAGAGGAGGACTTGCTTTCCTTTCAAGGCCCACTTTATGCAGACACCATTTTTGCGACGCCACATTACACACAATAGGAGAGGG
Source organism: Lithobates clamitans (assembly GCA_037952925.1). NCBI lineage: Eukaryota > Metazoa > Chordata > Amphibia > Anura > Ranidae > Lithobates > Lithobates clamitans. Next base: position 1,412,047 of record JBBGZY010000288.1, on the reverse strand, counting down.
AGGTAGAGGAGGATCCTGGCAGTTTTGGAGGCATTGAAGAAGAGCAAGACATGTGAAACCTTAACAGATGGTTTTCTATCCCTAGAAACCTTGGGAGTAGTACATGGCTTAGAGGAGGCAGACACTTTACTCCTCAGTGACCCCGAGGAGTCTGCTTCTCATGCTGCCACAAACTTGCGGTGCATGGGCTTCCTCATTTTTCAAAGCTTGCAAAAGGACCCGAGAATATGTGGCATCAAGGAGAAGGATCACTATTGGTTGGCTCCCTCCTTGACCATCGTTACAAGGGGAAAGTCTCAGAACTCATCCCATCTCCACAGAGGGAGCAGAAGATGAAATCTCTTGAGGACACCTTAACTACTTAAGGACCGTAATGATTTGTCCCCCTAATGACCAGTCCATTTTTTGCGATGCAGCACTGTGTTGATTTAACTGACAATTGTGCGGTTGTGCAACATTGTACCCAAACAAAATTGGTGTCCTTTTTTTCCCACAAATAGAGTTTTCTTTTGGTGGTATTTGATAATCTCTGCGGTTTTTATTATTTGCGCTATAAACAAACAAAGAGCAACAATTTAAAAAAAAAAAACATTTTTTTTTTTTACTTTTTGCTATAATACATATCCCCAAAAAATATTTAAAAAAACACATTTATTCATCAGTTTAGGCCGATATATATCCTTTTACATATTTTTGGTTAAAAAAAAAATCCCAATAGGCGTATATTGATTGGTTTGTGCAAAAGTTATTTCATCTACAAACTATGGGATAGATTTAGGGACTTTTATTTATTTTTTATTGTTTTTACTAGTAGGCGGCGATCTGCAAATTTTAGTGGGACTGCGACATTGTGGCAGACAAATCTGACCACAAATGACACTTTTTGGGGACCAGTGACATTATTATATTGATCAGTTCTAACTGTGGGGGGGATGGGCTGCCAGGGACATGACAGACATCACTGTTCCCAATCACTGGGAACAGTAGATCTCTGTCATGTCTCCTGTCAGAATGGGGATTCGCTTGTTTACACTGACAGATCCCTGTTCTGCCTCTATACTAGGTGATCGCGGGTCGCCGGCGGACATCGATAGCATGCAGCGGGAGCGAAAGCGCACCAGCAGTGGCGTGCCCCCTCCTGAACTGTACCTGTGCGAGCCGCCGTACAGCTATGGCAATTCACGCAGGAGAGCCGACCTGCCACCGTATAACGATGACGGCTGGTCGGCAAGTGGTAAAGGTGAGTTTATGTAACACCTTTCCAGACTGGTTGGTTATAAAATCGTGGAAAATTTAGTTTTGAGGCTTCTGTTGGTCAAGAGAGGAGCGATGGACAAGGGGGTCGCCTCAGTTATGCTTTTTAACATTTTTTTAATCCTCAGCCCCCGGGGCTATCAGCCTCCACATCTCATAGGCAGTGTCTGCATCATATGGTGGGAGATTATCTAGGGATAAAACAGACATGGAGAGTTTTACAGTTGACGATCCAATGGGTTACTGGGTTATGAGAATAGACCACTGGCCAGAACTTGCAACCAGTATGCAATTGAGCTGTTGGGCTGCCCTGCATCCAGCATGCTTTCCAAATGGGCATTCAGTGCTGCTGGAGGTTTTGTGATAAATTAGAGACTCCATGGATTGGCTGACATTTATAAAAATGAATCAGTCCTGGATTAGCAGCAGCTATCAAACCTTTATGCTGATGTCACTGATTAAGTGCTTCCTGGATCTGGAATCTCTAAAAGACTGTCTAGGCTGCCCAGCTTTGCAGGTGTTGATTTTATCTGGAAGACATTTTTTGGTGTAGGTTTCATGGTCACAATTAAGACCCAAAGACCAATTTTTCCACACCTGTTTGATAGGTGCATATAAATACAATTTTTGACAGCAAGGCCAATTTTTGCTTTCATCAAGAGTATCTCTATAGGGTTATGGTGTGAAGGCACCACCAACAACCAAAGCCCATTTTACCACACCTGTTACTTCTATCCAAAGTCTGTGAAAGAGTCACCAGAATTTATACAAAAAATCTCTAATCTTGTTCTGAGTGCACTAAATTGTGGCCTCATCATACAAACTGGCTCCCCAAGTCGTTGTTTACAAAATAAAGAAAGCTTGCAGTGAAAATGTAATTTTTTTGGCTTTATAAATGTCATTATTGCTGCAGCAGGTTTTATACACGGTACAGATGTGCCACTTTATAGGCAGACTAAGGGGACCCCCAGGCACTATATTTAAAAGATTTTTTCATTTTTATTGTTATTTCTCATTTATAGTTTCACTTTAAGCATCAGTAAATCACAGCTCATTTAAAAATGATGTTTTTTACAAACTTTGTTTTTTTTGTTTTTTTTCAATTATTTTTTATTAGAGGTTTTTCAAAGTACAAAACATAGTACAAATTTTTACTTATAGTATAAAGCATGAGAACACACATTAAGATGGAAAATACTCAGAGCGTAAATTCCTGAGTATGGTTAGTTCTCACAATCCTATTACACTCTTATCCATAATATACTGGTATATTTGTTCTTCTAGGTAGAGTAGTGCATTTCCATGAAACAATAATATGAAATAATAGAGGAAGAGGGAAAAGGGAGGAGGAGGAAAGGAAAGGTAGGGAGCTGGGGGGGGGGGGGGATAGGGTGATGGAGTCATAATTACATTTTATCATTAACTATTCTGATTTAGGTGAAGCGTAGAAAGGACTAATGTTCCTATTATAACAATGTTTTAAAATACAAATAGCAATATATTTGGAGAATAATGATATACCCTTGGCACACCAGACTTTTTACTCTTTTCTAAACCAATCTGACCATATTTTCCATTGTTTATCAAAGGAAGGTCTCTGTTAAGTTCTAGCTGCTAATAATGATTTGTAAACATAATTAGTTTGTGTGATTGCAAGAACTTCTGATAAGCTGGGTACTATATTTGATTTCCAATTTTTGGTAATTAGTGATCTGGCGGCCAAGAGTATATGTGTGACCACTGTTCGGAAACAAGGAGGAAAGCTTTGGATACCTAAGTTTAATAATGCAAGTCCAGTATTCGGTGGTTTTAAAATTCCTGTGATACGTGATATACATTTAAATACACTTTTCCAAAAGCTAGTGAGATGCTTACACAACCAAAACACATGTAAAATGTTTCCCACCTTCCCTCATGTTCTCCAACATAGTGGTGAATTGGAGGGGGAGAATTTAGAGGTGTGAGGTACCATCTCTGAGCTATTTTTAGGGAGAGTTCCCAATGATTTACATATCAAGATGCCTTATAGGTAGTTCTGAATGCAATCTTGCATTGAGCATCTGTTAAAGATTCTCCTAGTTCTAGTTCCCATTTATTGAAAGGTGGGAGTTTGTTAAAGGAAGTCTTATTTTGGAGAATATTGTAAAAAAAAGATATTCCTTTGGAAGTGTTGGGGGTTTTTATGTAAAATTGCCACACCAAGTCTTGTATAGGTATGTGGGGTGATTTCAAAGATTTTAAGAAATGAGTAAGTTGGACATATTTATAGTGATTAATTATGGGTAATGCATACTCCTCAGCTAGTGCACTAAATGTTTTAAGTGTGTTATCTACATATAGGTCAGTTATCAGAGAGATGCCTTTAGTGGGCCAGTTTGAGAAATTGGAGTGTGGAATAGCATGGTTTAGAATAGTTATTGGAATTGGTATATCTGTATCATTGGGGGAGAATGAAGTTGATTTATGAAGTTCTCTCCATGCTGATAAGGAAGCTTGAACGGTTAGTGGTAGTAATCGTAGGGGGTACGGTTTCCATATATCGAGTAGTAAGAACAATCAGAGATCTCAGGTTGGGCTAAGGGTTTGTTCTATGTTGCTCCAGAGGATATCTGGAGATGGTGAGATTCAATATCTGAGTTGGGTAAGCAAGGATGCCCGGTGGCAGTCTTTGATATCAATTAGGCCCATCTCGCCAACCGATCTATGTTTACCTAGAAAGGCTCTGGAGCATCTGGGTCTTTTAGATCCCCAGATGTAGTGTTTGAGGAGGGAGTTTAGTGATTGGAGGTGGGTATTTTTGAGAGGAATGGGTAGTGTACGAAATACATATAGAATTTGGGGTAGGAGAAGCATTTTGAAAGATGCTAGGCGTCCCGACCAAGATAATTCTACTTTGGTTAAGCGTTTTGTTTCTTTAGTGAGTTTATCTATCAGTGAATTATAGTTGGCATCTGCTAATTTTAAGGGATCAGCCGTTATCTGTAATCCCAGATATGGAATACTAGATGAGTTCCATGTATATGGGAATTTTTGCTGTAGGTCAGACTTAAGAGAGAAGGGGAGATTTAAACCTAATATTAGGGATTTTGAGAAGTTTACTTTATAATAAGACACCTGGATGAAATTGTTAAGAATATCGTGGGCACATTTTAAAGATGTTTGTGGAGATTTCAGAAGAAGAATGATGTCGTCTGCGAATAGATTGATATTGTGAGATTTACCTAAGAGGGAGAATCCTGGTGTACCTGGGTGTGCTCTGATTTTTTCTGCTAGACGTTCTATAAGGAGATTGAATATTGAGGGGGATAAGGGGCATCCCTGCCTGGTACCGTTGGTAATAGGGAAAGGAAGAGGGAGGGTGTTAGAAGTATATACTTGCGCACATGGTGAGGAGTACAGGGCTAAGATGGCTGAGAGAATGGGGCCTGAGAATCCACATTTTTTGAGTGTCTGTGTCATATATCCCCAATGGACCCTGTCGAATGCCTTCTCCACATCCAAAGAGAGTAGCAGAGAAAGCATCCGACAGGACCCAGCATAATGGATGATATCAATAACCCTCCTTGTGGCGTCAGACGCCTGTCTTCCTTTGGTGAAACCCGTTTGATCTGGATTGATCAGGGTCGGTAGAATTGATAAAAGTCTGTGGGCTAGGATTTTGGCATACAGTTTTACATCTGTATTTAGTAGGGAGATAGGCCTAAAATTGGCCGGTGTTATAGGGTCTTTTCCCAGTTTTGGAATGGTGACTACATATGCTTTAAGCATTTCAACAGGGAACGAGGCAGAGGACATCGCTTCGAAATAGATTTCTTTCAGCGAGGGGGACAGGATTTCACAAAACACTTTGTAATAGCTGTTTGGTAACCCATCTGGTCCTGGAGATTTACCATTGGGTAGTGTTTTTACTGCTTTTCGGATCTCAGTCTCCGTTATAGGTGAATTGAGGAATTCTAGTTGTGGTGTTGAGAGGGAGGGTAGTGAAAGGTCTGCCAAAAATGATTGAATGGCATCATCTGAAGGTTGTGGTGTGCCGGGATCTTCCTTTTTAATTATAAAGAGAGGAGTAATACTCAGCAAAAGTATTTGCCATTTCTTTTGGGTTAAATATTTTGCTGTTGTCTGAGTTGCGGATCAGATAGGGGATTTTCATTTGTGTTTTACGGTCTTTTAGCCTCTGGGCCAGAAATTTGCTGGCCCTATTGCCAGAAGAATAATGATTCAATTTAAAAAATGTCATATTGTTCTAACAACAAGAGCCTGAGATCCGAGCGCAGTTGGGTTAGCTTGTTTGCTGTGATAGGATAAGGTAAGTTTTTGTTTTGAGCTTCTAGGAGTTTTATATCTTTTAAAAGAGTGTCTAATTTTTGTGTCCTCTGCCTCTTTATCCACAAGCTTATCTGGAGTAAGATGCCTCTAATATATGCCTTATGGGGCGTACACACGGTCGGACTTTTCGTCTACAAAAGTCCAACGGATGCCGACGGACTAAAGCTGGCTGGTAATCCGATCGTGTGTGGGCTTCCCCGGACTTTCAGCGGACTTTTTCAGCCTCAAATCCGACGGACTTTAGATTTGAAACATGCTTCAAATCTTTACGTCGTAACTACGACGGACCCCGAAATCCGCTCGTCTGTGTGCTAGTCCGACGGACAAAAACCCACGCTAGGGCAGCTATTGGCTACTGGCTATCAACTTCCTTGTTTTAGTCCGGTGTACGTCATCACGTACGAATCCATCGGACTTTTGTGTGGTTGTGTGTAGGCAAGTCCGTTCGTTAGAAAGTCTGCCACAAGTCCGCCGCAAGTCCGCCGGAAGTCTGTCGGACAGGCTGTCGGACTTTTGTAGACGAAAAGTCCGACCGTGTGTATGCCCCATTATGGGCACACCACATAACAAATGGATTAGTTACAGATTTAGCATTAAAAGCAAAATATTCCTTCAAGGGTTTGTTCACAAGGGCAATTTGTGAAGTCTGCTGAAAAATAAGAGGATTGGCTCGCCAAATATAAGCTGGAGCCGATGGATGCTTCTCCTCTACCATAATAGACACAGGAGCGTGGTCTGACCACGTAATGTCATGTATGGCAGAGGAGGAGATCTTTTGTAGTAGAGTTCTGTCCACTAAGATTAAGTCTATGCATGAGTACGAATTATGCCTGGGGGAGTGAAAGGTATAATCGTGCTCGTTGGAGTGCTGACACCTCCAGGCATCATACATCTCTTCGGCATGAAGCATATGTTGAATTGAAGGTAGAGGGCGTCTTGACTTGGAGGTAGTCTCCAACTTGTAATCTACCGTGACATTGTAGTCCCCACACATTATGATTGCTCCTTTTTTGATTAAGTTGATCTTATTGAATAGTTTTTTAAAGAAGCGGAGTTGGTGCGTGTTGGGCTCATAAAGTTTGACTATTGTGTATAGGTGGTTGTTGAATTCACCGATCAAGACTAGGTAGCGACCTTCTGGGTCCATGTGGGTCTCTTGTAGTGAGAAGGCCACAGAGTCTCTGATGGCAATGAAAACGCCCTTTTGTTTTTTAGAAGCTGATGCATGAAAAATGTGGGGGTGTTTGTTATGCGAAAATTTGGGAATTGATGAGGTTGCCCAATGTGTCTCTTGTAGACATAAGATGTCAGAGCTCAGTTTGAGAGCTTCCTTCCAAACCGAGGCTCTTTTAGCAGGATGATTCAAGCCATGGACGTTAAGGGAGGTCACTCTAACTACCATGTAAGGTGTATGGGGTGGTGAGATATTGGTACCTTAAGTAGTCCAGAGCAGGGTTCCAGAAGTCTTGAGTGGTGTCCTGTGAGCTTCGTAGAGGGATGTTTCCTTCACGTGTGTGATCTTACGTTCCATCACCAACAAGGAGGGGTAAGAGATAAGAAATAGAAAAAGTAAAAAAGGTAAAAACCAAAGAGTCAACAAACAAAAATGAAACTGGTGCATAAAAAGGTGAGATTCCTTCCGGAATCCGATGGCAGATGCACATTATTTAGGAGGGGAGCTTTGTGGGTTATTAGTTCCATATGGTGTCAGGAATCTCGTAGCATTGGGTAGCTTATGTCAGTCGAGGCGAGTGGGTGTTGCGTTTGCTTGGTTTCTTTTTGTGTGACACGACCTGCCATTCGTTTTGGTCCTCCAACCTCAATGCGGAGGTGGATCTATCAGGGGTTTGTTCTGGGAGTATATGCCATGTTCTCAGCATAGATAGACCTTCTTCTAGGTTGGTAACCACCGAGGTTTTGCTGTCATGGGTAATAATAAGCTTTGTTGGGTATCCCCATCTGTAAACAATATTGTGGTTACGTAACGCTTTAGTCACAGTTAGTAATGATTTGCGCTTTTGCATCGTAAACTGTGAAAGGTCTGCGAACATTTGAATATTAGAATATTGCTCAGGGGGTTGTGCATTTTTCCTGAAGGCAAGCATGAATTGCTCTTTAACGTGGAAAAAATGCACGCGCATCAGAACGTCTCTGGGAATATTGTCTGGCAGGTGTGCTGGTTTGGGTAGTTGGTGGATCCTATCGATGACTAGCTCCGAGGAGGGGACTGATGGCAAATAGGCCGACATAAATTCTTGAGCATATTGGCGCAGTTGTGAGGGCTGGACATTTTCTGGGATTCCACGCAGCTTCACGTTGTTTCTGCATGATCTGTCCTCGAGGTCCGCGACTTTCTCTTTAAGCCATGTCACCTCATCTGATTGTTCATTATGTGCATCTACTAGAGTGTTGTATGATGTTGCATAGTCACCCATCTTTTTTTCCACATGGTCTACTCTGCCTCCAAGTTCTCCCACTTCCACTTTAAAGTTCCGCATATATTCCATCATGTCTGCGTGTAAGGAGCTGCGTAGGGAGACCAGCATGTCTCTTAGGGTTGTGTCTGAGAGAGGCTGGTTTACATTGGGGAAGGAGTTAATTGAGTCAGCCATCTCCCTCATGTCTTCTAACGAGCCCTGGCCTGTACTAACCTTATGGCTGTGTGAGTCAGCAGACATGCGGGGTCTCGATTTGGCTGGACTGCCGGAGAGTGGAGGCGTCTGGAGAATGGCAGTGTAGTCCTGTTCCAGAGTCCGGGCTTGGCGTGGCTGAGTGTGATCCGATTGATGTCACCAGAGAGCAGCCGGCGGCGCCATCTTGGACAGCGTTATGGTTCTTAGGAGGGAAGAAATCTCTCAATTTCTTCAGCTGTGAGGAGCTTTGCCGCTTTCTAGTCATCTCCTGGTGTGATGCGGGTCGCTAGCTGGGTGCTGGTGCTGATATGAGCGGACTGTATTGCCTCAAACTGGTTGGATTCCTGCTGTTAGAGCGGAGCTAACAAGTCATGCGTCCGTACAGCAGTGTGGTAGCCACGCCCCCCTACAAACTTTGTTTTCATTGATATATGTCCTCCAGGGCAGTAACCGGACCCCCACACCCTTTGTATGCCCAATTACTTGCATATAAGCCTTCAAAATGGGCACATTTGATTTTTCCAGTTCGGGTCCCATAGCTCCAAACTTTTGCGATGTTCGAAAGTTCTGCCGCGAACTGACCTGGGGGTCGCACGGCCCATGTCTATCGCTCAACTGCATACAAATAGGCCAGTAGCACAATAGTTGAAGAGAATGGTTAGTGTATGTATTTTTTTTTAGCAGTACCATACTAAATTTTCCTACACGTTTAATAAAATGGCAGGAAAAAGTTTAACACACTTTAAACACCCCACATCCCCTCTCTTCCATCCTTGTATCCTTATTTTTCCCAAAATATCCAACATTTTAATTTAAGTATGTTTGGTAAAAATTGGCTAGCTTTAGACACAGTATCAAAACACTTGAATCAGCAGTAAATTGTAAGAATCCTGCAGCACAGGCTTTTTTTTAACACACAGTATTAGCTAAACAACAGCACTGTTGTGGTCTGCAGCCTCTGCCTTCGGCATATCAGTTGTGGCACTGCCTTTTGGGTACTGCATGCATGAGGAAAAACAGAATTATGCACTAAAAAGATGAGTTGAAGCTAATTTTAAATGGGCAACTAGACAGCAAAAGACTTGCACCCATTGTTGGGACCTTTAACACCCTAGGCGAAAAGGCCAAAGTGTGACCCCTTCATTAACTGTGAATTAGTTCTGTAGCATACGTCAGGTCATAACCTTTTTGCAGCCCCTCTCCCAGTTTATGGCCATTGCTACACCACAGAGGCAGGTACCAAGATGACATTTGATGACATAATGACTGCCTTCCACCAGCATGCACAGTGCTATACCATACAATTAGCATCACAGGCCCACATGACCAAAGACCTGGCAGTACACCAGGCAAATAAGTTGGTGACTGAAAAGGATGCAGAATGAAGCACAATGCTGGAGCTATGTGTTATTGACCCATGCCCTGCATCTTTGTGCCAGTGACAGCACAGTCACATTTCCCCTCTTCTCAGTCTCAGATGGGCCTCACTGGGCCATAGACTCTGGCAACTCTTCAGGAACCGGTGGTCTTAGAGTTAGCTTATCCCATGCCAGCTTGTGCAAAGCCAGGGTATATGTGACAACAGCATAAACTTGCTGACCGCCTTCTGCTATGAGAGTTCATACATGTATCTTGCCTGGCACATGACTTGAACATAGTGGTTTAGAGGTTCCTGGATAGATAGCCTAGCTTTCAGGATGTCCTGTGGAAGGCCAGAAGAGTATACAGATATTTTATATGGTAAAAGCCACCAAGTATTCTCCTGGTCAAAATTAAGTCTCAACATAAGATGCCTGCCAGCTGCCTGATATGCAATACAGCACTGATTGAAAATATGTAAGTTGATAACCCAACACATGTTTCCTGAAAAATGCCTTTTTGTATAACTCAGAAATTTACATTATTTTTTGTTTTTGATAACACAAACTGTTTACCACTTGAAGACCACCCTGTAGCAGATATACCTCTACCTCCTCTGCCTAGGAGGCACATGCACCACTTCTGCTGTGATTGCCCACAGCAGAAGCCAATCCATGGGTGCCGGGTGCTGGATGTCGACCGGCACCTGCTAATTGTCGGGCAAAGACACAGAACAGTGCTTTGCCTATGTAAACAATGCATAGCTCCTTTCTGACAGGGGGAAGTGATGGAATTTGTGTCCCTGCAAATCCATGACTTCCCTTAGTAAAAGCAGCACACAGTTTACACAAAAACACTGGCTAGTCACACAGTTAATGTTTTGCCAGTGTCATTAGTACAGTGGCAATGCATATTTTTAGCACTGAGCACTGTATTAGTGTCACTGGTTCTCACAAAGTGTCAAAAGTGTCAATTAGTGTCCAATTGTCTGCCGCACTATTGCAGTCCCTCTATAAGTCACTGATCTATAAGTCGCTGATCGCTAGTATAAAAAAAAAGTTAATAGAAGTTCCCGTATACATACTATAGTTTGTAAATGCTATAACTTTTGCACAAACCAATCAATATATGCTTATTGGGGTTTTTTGTTTACAAAAAATATGTAGAAGAATATATATTGCCCTAATTTTTTTTTAATAAATTAGATTTCTTTTATTTTTTTATTGGATATGTTTTATAGCAGAAAGTTTTTGTTTTTTTCAAAATTGTTGGTATTGTTTTGTATATAGTGCAAAAAATGCAGTGGTGATCAAATACCACCAAAAGAAAGCTTAAGGCTGGGTTCACACTATGCGCAGAGCGGCTTGCAGCAGGGGATCTGGTGCATCCCCATTCACCATTTCAGGTCCGAATTAGGGCCAAAATTTTGCCTGAATTCGGACCTGAAATTGAGCCAAAGGCACACAAAACACTTCACCTGTGCACTCCGCGACCACCCCGGAGATGTGTGAATTGAGAGACAGTCACACTCTCCTGTCATGAGAATTGGATGCAGGGAAACCCACATACAATTTGCATTAGTGTAAACCCACCCTTATTTGTGGGGAAAAAATTACAGTATATTACAGTATATTTTTTTTGAATAGAGCGCTGCACGACCGTGCAAGTCAGTTAAAGTAACGCAGTACCGTATCACAAATAAATGGCCTGTCATGAAGGGGGTAAATCTTCCAGAGGTCAAGTGGATAAACTTTTGTACCATTTCAGAACTTTGACAGTGGACCTGCACTAGATTATTACATCTAAAATAAGTGTGCAGGTGCAACTCCACAATGCTAACAAAGGAGAAATAAATATAAAAAAACAATGAAATTAAAAAAGTTGAAATACAAGGTTTAAGAATATGTCTATGGGAATGTTTGATCATTCTTCCAGAAGCACATTTGTGAAGCAGGCACTAATGTGGACGAGAAGGCCTGATAAACAGTCTCCACTATAATTCATCCCAAAGGTGTTCTATCGGGTTGAGGTAAGGACTCTGTGTAGGCCAGTCAATTTCTCCACTCCAGAATTACTCATCCACGTCTTTATGGGGCAGAGCCACCGGGCAATGTCACCTGGTGGCACCTGGGTGCATGCTGGGTGGTGACATCACAAGTGGGCGTTTCCACTAGGCAAGGTCCCCAGGTGGCCCCGCCCTTACCTATATAAGAACTGTCAAACGGCAAGCCAGACATTTAACGGTTTGCCTTAGTTGACAGTTTTTTTTCTTTTTCAGGTCTGGCAGTGCAGCAGGCATTGTGATTGACAATGGATTTAAATTGGGGGACACAGATTTTTTTATTTTTTAATAAAGGAATTGTCAAAAAGTGTCTGTGCTTTTGTACTTTTTGACACTTTTTTGGGTGAATAGGTAGGGGTAATACTGTATGTACCCCATATTCATTTAAATGGGGGATCTGGGGGCCCAGGGTTGTGGGGATAAGGCCCTTGTCCCCAATAACATGGGGACATGGTGCTTTGGGATGGGTAAGCAGAGCCCCCCGCCCCAAAGCACCCACCCCCCATGTTAAGGACATGTGACCTGTTATGGTTCAAGAGGGGGGAGCTCGCTCGCCCCCTCCCCTCTTTCCTAGCCTGCCAGGCTTCATGCTCAGATAAGTTCCCCGGTGAGGCTTTAGACAGCAATATCTTGAAATCCAGAATAATAAAAAAAAATGTATAACCAGTAAGTGCTTTTATTTAACCATGAACAATTGTATTGTTATAATTCAATTGGCTTTACAACATAGAGCGCTGGCCAAGTAGTACAATACATATTCCACAATATAAAGTCGACACATCTTTACACAAAATTATATACAGTCATACATTTCCGAGCTGTTGACGGTATAAATCCCCGACGCATTTCGACCTGTGTACGGTCATCATCAGGGGGATAGTTGGTTCTATAAAATACATTGAATATCTTCAAAATTTAAGAACATGTCATCATAAATCTCATTGTAAGGTTAAAAATGGTAGTATATTTACCGCTGAAAATTAGAGGGAATAATCCTTTGGCCAGTAAAAGCCGTAAATGGATCCGGGGGGCCCCCATATTCGCCCCTGTCTCCCCAGAGTGCATGAGTCCAGCCCAAGGGGCTTGCAAGGAGCCACATAGATGCCCTCCAGGGGAAGGAGAAGTCAGCACCTGTGACAATTACCCAATAAGTCAAAATTATTCTCAGTACATTGGCAAAAGTATGAAGTGTATGGGCTAACTGCAATCCTAGTGATCAATATATATTGATCTGGTGTCCTAAGGTTTCATGATTATAATTAATTATATAGAACGTGGCAAAACCATAGAAGAAATGGTTGTATAGTTATAGGGTTGTTTGAGTGGTGTGGTGTGTAAACACAGGTGAATGGGAAGTGATATGTGGTACTAGGAATATGAAAAACCCTTGGGGTGATAAAGTAAAATTAGATGGATGGCCAGCACAATGCTGACTACAGTGCCATGTCCAGGTGAATGAAATGAGTGTGTAGTGTCAGCCAACACATGGTGGAATAAAAGTGAAAAACAAGTCAAAAGGAGAGTGTGTGAATGAATAAAACCAAATGAAACAATCAAAAACATGTGTGAAAGATCTAAACTGATTATAGGAATAGGAGTATGAGTGTAGTGTTGTGATATTAGAGGAGTAGGAATATATGTATAGTATAATAATTTACCTTGTGCCACGATGTGGCTGATGTAGTATGGTAAAGTTCGACTTGTATGAACCAAATTGCAATGAAGCAAAAAAGGTAAAAAGCTGGAGCCAAAAAAGGATTTGTGCAGTGCCATCCATTACGGTCTGCATGGAGTCATAGTAAGACTCACAGGCAGCCGATCATGGATATATGCCTAAAGTAGGCAATTAATTGAGTAGGCACAGGTGCTGATCTCCTCCCCCCAGAGTGAGCAGCCCACATGTGGCTCCCCCGGCATCCCTGTAGGCAAAAAAAAAAAAAAAAGGGGTTTTCATATTCCTAGTACCACATATCACTTCCCATTCACCTGTGTTTACACACCACACCACTCAAACAACCCTATAACTATACAACCATTTCTTCTATGGTTTTGCCACGTTCTATATAATTAATTATAATCATGAAACCTTAGGACACCAGATCAATATATATTGATCACTAGGATTGCAGTTAGCCCATACACTTCATACTTTTGCCAATGTACTGAGAATAATTTTGACTTATTGGGTAATTGTCGCAGGTGCTGACTTCTCCTTCCCCTGGAGGGCATCTATGTGGCTCCTTGCAAGCCCCTTGAGCTGGACTCATGCGCTCTGGGGAGACAGGGGCGAATATGGGGGGCCCCCCGGATCCATTTACGGCTTTTACTGGCCAAAGGATTATTCCCTCTACTTTTCAGCGGTAAATATACTACCATTTTTAACCTTACAATGAGATTTATGATGACATGTTCTTAAATTTTGAAGATATTCAATGTATTTTATAGAACCAACTATCCCCCTGATGATGACCGTACACAGGTCGAAACGCGTCGGGGATTTATACCGTCAACAGCCCGGAAATGTATGACTGTATATAATTTTGTGTAAAGATGTGTCGACTTTATATTGTGGAATATGTATTGTACTACTTGGCCAGCGCTCTATGTTGTAATGCCAATGAAATTATAACAATACAATTGTTCATGGTTAAATAAAAGCACTTACTGGTTATACATTTTTTTTTATTATTCTGGATTTCAAGATATTGCTGTCTAAAGCCCCACTGGGGAAACTGTCCATTTTTTACCATTATTGTTTTGGGGTGTGCAGCGCATGCATCTCTCCCACATGTGTTTTTCTCTTTATTAGTATGCTCAGATAAGGGCCTGGTATAGATTCTGGGGGGGACCCCACACCGTTTTTTTTAAACATTTTTCTATTGCTGCCCATGGTATTTTTGGCAATTTAAATGTCATTTCATTCATTTTTTTTCTTTGCTGCAGCATGTTACATAGTTACATAGTAGGTGAGGTTGAAAAAAAGACACAAGTCCATCAAGTCCAACCTATGTGTGTGATTATATGTCAGTATTACATTGTATATCCCAGTATGTTGTGGTCGTTCAGGTGCTTATCTAATAGTTTTTTTAAACTATCACTGCCCCCCCCCGCTGATACCACCGCCTGTGGAAGAGAATGCCACATCTTTGCTGCTCTTACAGTGAATAACCCTCTACGTAGTTTGAGGTTAAACCTCTTTTCTTCTAATTTTAATGAGTGGCCACATGCCTTGTCCCTTCCACGAAAAAGTTTTATCCCTATTGTAGGGTCACCAGTATGGTATTTGTAAATTGAAATCATGTCCCCTCTTAAGCGTCTCTTCTCCAGAGAGAATACGTTCAGTGTTCGCAACCTTTCCTCATAACTAACATCCTCCAGACCCTTTATTAGATTTGTTGTCCTTCTTATGTACTCACTCCATTTCCAGTACATCCTTCCCAAGGACTGGTGCCCAGAACTGGACAGCATAGTCCAGGTGCGGCCGGACCAGAGTGTTGTAGAGCGGAAGATTTTTATTGTTTTATCTCTGAAATTGATCCCTTTTTAATGCATGCCAATATTCTGTTTGCTTTGTTAACAGCAGCTTGGCATTGCATGCCATTACTGAGCCTATCATCTTCTAGGACCCCCAGGTCCTTTTCCATCCTAGATTCCCCCAGAGGTTCTCCCCCCAGTGCATTCATATTTTTGCCACCCAAATGCATTATTTTACATTTTTCTACATTAAACCTCATTTGCCATGTAGTTGCCCACCCCATTAATTTGTTCAGATCTTTTTGCAAGGTTTCCACATCCTGCAGAGAAGTTATTTTCCTACTTAGCTTAGTATCATCCACAAATACAGAGATTGAACTGTTTACCCCATCCTCCAGGTCGTTTATGAACAAATTAAATAGGATTGGTCCCAGCACAGAACCCTGGGGGACCCCATTACCCACCCCTGACCATTCCAAGTACTCCCCATTTATCACCATCCTCTGAACTCACCCTTGTAGCCAGTTTTCAATCCATGTACTCACCCTATGGTCCATACCAATGAATGGTTCCATACATTCTACAGATGTGCCATTTTACAGGCAGACTAGGGGGACCCCTCAGACACTATATTAATAGATTTTTTTTATTTTTAGTGTTTCGCTTTTAGAGTCATTAAAATCTCCTGTAAAAACAATGTTTTTTTTTTTTAAATGTGTCCCCCAGGGCAGTATCCAGAACCCCAATTACTTGCATATAAGCCTTCAAAATGGCTTAAGAAATAAAATACATTTCCCACATAGAATCGTTCTTCAGTAAGTATCCCAATATGCAATGTTTTTTTATTTATTCGTTTCAATATATTTTTATTTTCAAAAAAAAAGGGAAAATTAGAGGGGGAAAAGGGGGGAGGGGAGAACAGTGCATGACATGACTACATCTCGAGTCAACGTAATACAGACGACCAACACGGTCGCTTGACAAATAACTTAATGAAGTTTAGGAGAACAGAACATCATAATACAGAGTAGGCTTAGTTAGACATCAACTTTGTATTTGGTAATCGTGAGAAGACATATGATCAGATATAGTAGATAATATATGCGATATTGGGAGGAAGTGGTCCGCCACCCCAATTGGGGACACACTGTGGCGGGACCTCACCGCCTCCGACCTCCCTCCAACTAGAGAAAGAAAAACATCGATTTTCTGAGAGGGATGGAGGGGATATTATCCGAGGCTACTAAATTTATGCTCACCGCAGTGGGTGTGTGAGTTGATCCGATGTCTTCTGATCCATAACGAGTTCTTATAGCAACTGTTCTACAATAATAACTAAATAGTTGATAATGAAAATGAATGCATTAGGAGACAGGGAGTATGAACTTCAATATGGCTGTTACAGTCTGGGCCAGGGCTGGGAGCCAACACAAGATGGCCCCCAGCCGAGGCCCAGGTCATGGCCGTTTGAAAACAGTCCAATGCCCGAGACCAACAGTAAGGAGGGAAGGTGGGAAGAGAAAAGGATGAAAGGCATATGGAGAGAAGAAAAAGAGAGAGAATAGAAAGAAAAAGGGGAGAGAAGGCAGAGGAGATAAAGGTTGAAAGAGATGCATAGGAGTCGACTGGGGGGGTGTAGACATATCCAAATGTGGCTGCTCTGTGTGAAAGTCAAAGCGTGACTCCAATGTAGTTTGCCCAGGGTTCCCAAATTAGTTTGAACTTGGTTGAGCTTTCCAGGATTACACTAGCCATTTTTTCTTGGTTCATAATCCAAGAGATCTTTCTCTTGGCTAGGATTGTTGAGACTGAGGGTTTTTTCCAGGCTTTGGCCAGAGTGATTTTAGCTCCTAGAATGATGAAGAAGATGAGGCGTTGCGTAACCCTGGGGACTTCTCTTACTGGGAAGTTGAGAAGTGCTACCAGCGGGGACACCTGCACAGGCCTTTCGGCTATCCTACTAATCCAACTGAAAATCCTGTGCCAGAATTGTCTAATCCTAGGACAGGTCCACCATGTGTGAAGCATGTCTCCCCTCAGGCCACATCCCCGAAAACAGAGGGGTGAAGCCGAAGGGTAGAAGCGAGCTAATTTGGAGGGTACCAGGTACCATCTTGTTAGCACTTTTAGGCTAGCCTCAACTAGACCAGTGTGTAAAATGCCTTTGTAAGACTGGGAGAAATTCCTGTGCCAAGTTTCCAGCTGCCAGCTTTGAAAAAGATCCCCTTCCCAGGCTAGCATGTAAGGTGCCTTGAGTTGTGCAGAGGATAGTGCCTTGTAAATCACCGAGATGCCCCCCCTCTGCTCGCAGGCCTGGCCACACCATATTTCATAAGGAGTCATTTGGGGTCCATTTGGTAGGGACCTACATTTATTGTGTAAATAGCTTGAAATTTGGGAAAATCGAAAGGATTCTGACTGTGGCATGTCGAGTTTGCTGACACAGAAAGCTTTAGAGAGAGGACCTAAAGGTCTAAGGAAGTGTCCTATTCTGTACATCCCTTTGTTAAGCCACCATTTAAAAGCGGAGATATTGAGACCTGGGGGGAAATCGGGATTGTGGAACAGGTGCTGTAATGGTGTCGTTGGGGATATTAAGCGGTTGTTGCTTTTCATTCTGTCCCATAATGTAAAGGAATGTGACAATGTTGGGGAGAGGATGGGGGGTCTACGTTTCTTTGGGCTCCAGAGGAGGAAGTCCTGGGTGTGGTGGGGGACTGCTTGCCTCTCTATGTGGATCCAATCAGGATGTTCCCATCGAGAGTAGACAGTAGAGATCTGGGCTAATTGAGCCGCTTGTAGGTACCAGAGTATGTTTGGTAGACCCAAGCCGCCCTCTGACCTAGGTCTAAACAGGGTCGTTTTAGAGAATCTGTGTCCCCCTTTACCCCAAATGTATTTTACAATGTTGGCCTGGAAGCGTTTTAGGCGGGTAGTGTCTACTGGTATCGGAAGAGCTCTAAAGTAGTATAGGATGCGGGGGAGCAGTGTCATCTTGATCGTGTTGATCCTGCCTAGCCAGGTCAGGGACAGCCTGGACCAACGAGATAGGTCCTCCTCCAGTTTTTTATAAAGAGGGGGAAAATTGGCTTGATAGAGGAGTTCAATCTTAGGAGTCAGCTGTATCCCTAGATATGAAATGGAAGAGTCGCTCCATGAGAACCGAAAGCTGTCCCTGAGCCTGGCCAGGAGAGGATCTGGGATATTGATATTAAGTGCCTGGGATTTGTCATAATTTACTCTAAGGCCTGAGATCTTCCCAAAATCATCCAAAAGACGGCAGATAATGGGGAGCGATGTCAGCGGAGAAGATACAAATAGTAAGATGTCATCAGCAAATAATGCACATTTATGACACTTGGGGCCGCTTTGAATGCCTTGAATGTTTGGGTTGTTTCTGATGGCAATTGCCAGGGATTCGATTGCTATGGCGAAGATCAACGGGGAGAGTGGGCACCCCTGTCTTGTACCTCTGGCTATGGGGAAGGAGTCTGAGTAGAACCCCTGGAGACGCACCTGCGCTGATGGAGTTGAGTATAATGCGTGAATGACATTGAGAAAAGAATCCCCGAATCCCCATTTTTGTAGTAGATGGAAAATGTAGGGCCATTGGACAGCGTCAAATGCTTTTTGTAAGTCCAGAGACAGAAGACACCCCTGCCTGGATGAGCCTCCTTCCCAGTTGGAATTTATAAGGGAAACTATGTCTATCGCTCTTCGTATTTGGTCGGGCCCCTGTCTCCCCGGTATGAAGCCCACTTGGTCTTTATTAATGTATATGCTGATGAAGGAAGCCAGGCGGTCCGCAAGGATCTTAGTCAAGATCTTTAAATCATTGTTGATGAGGGATATTGGTCTGTAGTTGCTGACCGAGCTGGAATCTTTATCTGGCTTGGGGAGGACCGTGATGTAGGCCGTGTTAAGTGATGAATCGAGGGGATCTCCCTTCCTAAGAGCATTGAAGAATCTAGCCATGTATGGGGCGAGTAGGGTAGAAAATGATTTGTAATATGGTATGGAGAAGCCATCTGGGCCAGGGGCTGAGTGTGATTTCAGGTTTTTGATGACCGCACAAATTTCTTCAGCAGAAATAGGAGAGTCCAGAATCTGGCGGTGCCTAGCTTCTAATTTGGGAATCTGAATGCTGTTTAGGAAGAGGTCCATGGCCTCAGGAGAAGGGCTGCTTCCACTACTGTATAGGGATTTATAGAAGGTTAGGAATTCTCCCATTATCCGTTGTGGGTTTTGGGACAGGGTACCACCCTGAATCCTGATCTTTGGTAGGGCCGGAGAACGAAATTTCGGGGATAATTTGCCTGCCAGCATAGGACCGATGCGGTCGCCATTGCAGTAGAACCTGTTTCTATTCCACCTAAGCCATTTTTCAGCCTTAGTGGTTAAGGCGAGGTTTAGGGCTGTGCGTGCTGCATCCAGCTGTGTGGTAGGGACTGCATTTCGGTCCGCTTTGTGTCGTTTAATTAAGGCTGTATATTCCCTATCCAGCTTTTCTATGTCTGTTTTGTTTTCTTTATTGATTTGAGAGGCTAATTGGATCAGGTGTCCTCTTATCACTGCTTTATGAGCTGCCCAGAGACAAGAGGGGCTAGTGTCTGCTGTATCATTATTGAAGAAGTAGTCGCGTATGTTGGTCTCAATAGCTTTTGATCTGATCGGATCACTCAGGATGGACTCGTTAAGCCTCCATCGTCGGGTAGGTTTATGGCCCCTCGGGCGCTGAAGTACAAGAATCACCATCGAGTGGTCCGACCAGACTACCTCTTTAATATATGCCCTGTGCATTAGTGGAATGGATGCTGAGGCTATAAGGATGTGATCGATTCTTGCGAAAGAACTGTGGGGGTTGGAGAAATGGGTGTAGTCTCGCAATGTAGGATTTACTTCCCTCCAAATGTCTATCAGACCCTGCTGGAAGATAAGTTTAGCTATGCGTAGGCTCTGTTTTGTCGGTCTAATGAGGCGCCTGCCCAGGGGGCGTGATTTGTCCATGCCCTGGTCAAAGGCCGAGTTAGAGTCGCCTCCATAAATCACTGTGCCTTCCAATAGTGGCGTTAGTGTTGAGAACATGTTTTGGAAGAAGGCAAACTGGCCCCTATTGGGAGCATAATACGAAATTAGAGAGTATAATTGATTGTCTAAATCCCCCACTAAGAGAAGGTAGCGTCCGTCCGGGTCCCTGAATTCAGATTTGGGGGTAAATTTGCATCGTTTGGAAATAAAGATACCCACCCCCTTTGTTTTGTTCTCAGCATTGGCAAGTTTAAAGAAGGGGAATTTGGAGTGGATAAATGTAGGGTTAAAACTTCTAGGAAAGTGAGTTTCCTGTAGAAGGATCACGTCTGCTTTTTGGGAATGTAGGTATTGAAAAACTTTGCGTCTTTTGGACTGGGAGTTCAGGCCTTGGGCATTATGGAATACTATTTTAATGGCCGTGTTTACAGGTGTGTCATTAGCCATTGAGCAGAGGTAATGGCAGAGCTGGGCAATCAACAGTACTCACCATCCTGTGTCCACGGGTTCTAAGGCTCCTCAAGCGGTGAGCGGAGAGCGGTGAGAGCAGCAGTATACGTCTATAGTAGTCCCCCCAGAGGACTCCTGTGGTGAGAAACACATTAGAATATAAGCAGAGAAGGAAAGCAGGAAGGTAAAGAAGAAAGACGGGGAGCAAGGGAGATCCCCGGAGAGTGGAGGGGACAGAGTCCTCCATCAGGAAGAGTGAGTCACAGAAGAATCTCTCCAGTAGGAAGAGATTGGTCCTGTCCAGTGGCCGTTGGAGTACCAAAAACCACTAGGCAGAAAGGGGGGCATGAACGCCGCCCCAGCAGAGGGACCTTTTAGTAGAGTATTGAAAATGAAGATCCTAGAAATAGGCACTGGGCCCGACACATATATCTCAACCTCCGGCAGGGATAAGCATTCACTTTAAGTAGAGCCCGGCGGAGAAGATGTACATGTCAACATAATATCAAACAAGCTAATAAACTAGTATTAGAACTGTGCAAAGGGACCTGGAATAGCAGGGGAGATTGGGGAGAGGCAACATGAGGGGACCTCCAGAGATAGTATGGGTTATTGAGAATAAATCCCAGGGTCAGTCTAGCAGGATGGGTACCCACCCTCCTCTCTACCCATCCGGACCAACCAAAAGCTGTGGAGGCGTAGATCACAGTCAGTGTATGATGAAAAGTATGGGTTAGCAACGTCCCCAAGGATCGTGCCCCCCGAGATCGCCTCAAAAGAGGCGTAAGGGTGTCCCGACTAGACACTCATCTCTGGGGTCACAAACGGGGAGGCCCCACCCCCTCAGCGAACATCTGAAGAGGGGCGGGCAAAAGGGTGTTACTAAATATAGGAATATGTCAAAGAAAAAAAAAAATTGAGTTCCGAAGAAAAAGTGAGGACTGGAGTTCACGGAGGATTAGTTTCCTTGGATTTCTTGGTCCTTGCTTTTTCCCAAACCGGATTCAGGGGACTCGTGGGCAAAGGTCTCTTTGCAGCGTTGGGTTGGTTTCCTGGGTGGCGTGCAGTCGGGTCCTGGTTGATGAGGCCCAGTTGAAGGAAAAGCTTTTCTCCTTCCTGCAGGGATCCGAATGTGTATGCCTTGCCTTTGTGGAGTAATTTGAGTTGAAACGGGAATAGCCACCAGTATTTGATTTCTCTGTCCATCAGGATTTGGAGAAGTGGCTTTAGGGTTCTCCGTTTTTGTATAGTCGAGGGGGATAGGTCAGCAAATATTTGCAGGCGGTGTCCCTGGAACAAAATTTCAGACATGGATCTCGATTTTCTCATGACCTCTTCTTTGATTGAGAAGAAATGTGGTTTCACCACGACATCACGGGGGAGGCCGTCAGCTCTAGGAGGTCGGAGTGCTCTGTGAGCCCGATCCAGCTCAAGCCTGTGCTGTGGGGTGTCTGGGAGCAAATCTTTAATGAACGATTTTATAGTTTCAGGGATGTCCTTGTAGGATTCAGGGAGCCCCCTGACCCTAAAATTGTATCTTCGGTTGCGGTTTTCAAGGTCATCAATCTTAGCGTTGGCGGTTTCTAGTTGTTCCTGCAAGGTCTGTATACATGCAGTATTTTGGTTTGTTCTGGAAATCGTGGAGTCAAGATTAGATTCAATGATTTCCATGCGGGTGCCAATGTTCTGGAGATCTGCTTTAATGTCACTGGTTATTTTGTGTGCAGTATTATGAAGGCCTCTGTCCAGTAGTTCTGCAAACTTGGTATAAAGGTCTGCTACTGATGCTGGCTGGAGTAGGCCTGAGTCCCCATGCTGTAGTAGCTGGTGAGACTGGAGAGGGCCTGCATCCATTGGGGAATACCCCAGGCTCGTCAGGTTATGCTCCAGGAGAGAAGCGGTGGACGCTGGGGATGCTGGGTTTGATGGGATGTTGCCTGTAGGGTGTTCTGGCTGAAGCAGGGAGGGGGAGGCCGTGTATGGGGGATTCGGCTGTGCAGCCTGAGGAGAGCTGAGGGGCGCGGTCGCCATCTTGGCAGTCTCGGCCTGCGGTAAAGCGGCTTCAAAGGCCGGTTTAAGGTTTCTTCTTACCGCTCCCGAGTACATCGGGAATGTCTCCAGGGATTCCGGTGGCCGTGTAGGGCGATTCCAGGTCCCGATCGCCGGTCCAAGTGCCGGATTTTCGATCCGGTCTGCTGAGGCGGGACGGAGCTCCCGGACTACGCGTCCATCTTAGGTGCCGCCGCGCATGCGCCTCCGTTTTTTTATTTATTTTACTTCTTTTCTATATATGTATTTTTTTTTTCTTTATTTATGTGTTTATATATATATATATATATATATATATATATATATATATATATATATATATATATATATATATATATATATATATAATATATACAATATCTCACAAAAGTGAGTACACTCCTCACATTTTTGTAAATATTTTATTTAACTATTTCCTTATATCTTTTCATGTGACAACACTGAAGAAGTGACACTTTGCTACAATGTAAAGTAGTGCGTGTACAGCTTGTATAACAGTGTAAATTTTCTGTCCCCTCAAAATAACTCAGAATACAGCCATTAATATCTAAACCACTGGCAACAAAAATGAATACACCCCTAAGTGAAAATGTCCAAATTGGGCCCAAAGTGTCAATATTTTGTGTGGCCACCATTATTTTCCAGCACTGCCTTAACCCTACTGGTCATGGAGTCCACCAGAGCTTCACAGGTTGCCACTGGAGTCCTCTTCCACTCCTGACGACATCAAAGAGCTAGTGAATGTTAGAGACCTTCGCTCCTCCACCTTCCATTTGAGGATGCCCCACAGATGCTCAATAGGGTTTAGGTCTGGAAACATGCTTGGCCAGTCTATTACCTTTAGGCTCCATGCACACTGGACATTAAAATAATGTTATAAAAATGTCAGTAGCTCTGCAGTGTATTCTTCAATGTTTATTAATGTTTTTGCAATAGCGTTTATTAGCGTTTTTCCGCTTTAGCGTTTTTTAGCTTTTTTTTTCAATGGGTTAAAAAATGTTAAAAAACGCTGGTGAGCCATATTTTTGAGCGTTTAATCAATGCTTATCAGTGTTTATGAGCATTTGGTGATTTTTGTGGTCAGAAAAATGACTCCTGAACGCGATTTTATGGCGTTCAGAAAAACAACCCATAAACTGCACTGCTGATAAACATGCAAAAACGTCCATGTGTGCATGGACACATAGGATAACATAGAGGGGAGTTTATGGGCTGTTAAAAAAAAAACGCCCAAACTCCCAGAAATAGCCGTTTATGAGCTTCAGTGTGCATGGAGCCTCACCCTCAGCTTCTTTAGCAAGGCAGTGGTCATCTTGGAGGGGTGTTTGGGGTCATCATCATGTTGGAATACTTACCTGTGGCCCAGTCTCTGAAGGGAAGTGATCATACTCTACTTAAGATGTTAAGATATACGCCACGCTTCTAGATACTAGTGCATAGGTTGACGAAGGTGCTGCCTAGGCTAATACAACCAGAGCAGATGGGATTTGTTCCTGGTTGACTTCAAACGCCACTAGACGAGTGGTTAACATTGTTTATTCTGCCATTGACGCTGAGAAGGCGTTCGACCAAGCGCACTGGAACTATATAAAATATTTTACAGCGCACAATTCTTGAATGTGTGTGCTGTAAAATATTTTGTACTGTTTGTAGGTCTTATATCAGCACCATCTTGAATTTAAACGCATTGTAGGGTGTGCCCCCAAATATGTTTTTGTACACTGGAACTGTATGTCGCATGTCCTTCACAAGTTTGGTTTTCAGGGCTCAATTCTTTCCGCAATCTTAGCATTGCATTCTTCCCCCTCGGCCCAGGTGTACACAGAGAATATGTTATCCAAACCTTTTTTCATATTAAATGGTACTGTACAAAGCAAGGTTGCCTGCTCCAACTTCGTAGAACAGTGGCAAACATTTTGCTCTAAGTCAAACTAATCCTCACTAGACATTGGAAGCAAAACTTGGCTTCTAATCTATAAGAGGTTGTGAATATTACCCAACAACACTATATGTATGAAAAATATTTGATTCCTCACCTTTCTGTGCCTTCAAACACATTTGGGGAACGTGAGCCTCCTGGTATTCACCTTAGGACCCAGGGCACCCTCGGTCTAAATTTCTATAATGTCTCTTTTGTAATGTCTCTTGCATTGCCTTCTTACCTCTTGGTCTAAGTTGCCATAATACTGCTGATGTTGTTGTTGTACCTTAATAAGTGCCTTGTAAGTTGAAGTACAATGCCAATCACAAGAGGGTTTGTGCCTCTGTAACCAAGGATTACCAATGGCCACTGGGTAATGAGGTGAGAAAATGATTTGAAATTGTATTATCTCATGGTGAAGAGCCCCTACGGCCATAGTCAACAGAGGAGTCTCATGAGTCACATGGGCAGGCTGTAAAGGTCTCCCATCAATAGCCTCAATGGCAAGTGGAGTGGCACAAAGCTGCAGCGGAATAGAGTGCTTACACACAAAGGCATTATCTATGAACAAGCCTGCAGCCCCAGAGTCAATTAAAGCCTGTGTATCAATGGATGACTCAGACAAAGAAAGGGTAATCAGAACTAGAGGCTTATCCATCAGGATAACTGGGGATGCAACAATGCCGAGAGACGTGTGAAGCCCAACTGCATGGGTTCTACTTCACTGGCCGACTCAATACCAGGAGGCATGGGAGGTGAGGGAGGCAAGGGTGGTATTGCAAAGCTCTGAGCCAAATGTACAGGAGGTTTCTGCAAGCACTCCTTAAACGAAGGTCTTTCTTGAGTCTGGAGTCAATGAGAATGGCAAACATGATTAACTTCTCCAAATCAGTAGGTATGTCTCGGGCTGCTATCTCATCTTTAATGTTATCCGAGAGACCATGAGAAAAAGCAGCCACGAGGGCCTCATTATTCCAAGCAATCTTTCCTGCCAGATTACTGAATTCAATGGCGTAATTGGCAAATGTTCTTGTACTCTGATGAACATGAGGCTCTTGGCAGCAGAAGTAGAGCAAGCGGGAACGTCAAATACCCTTTTAATACCCTTTTAAAGGAAGCCACAAACTCAGGGTAACTCAAGACAATGGGTTTTTGCACCTCCCATAGAGGGTTTGCCTAGGCCAAGGAAAGCAAAAAAATAATGCAGCCTACTTTGCTTCTGTCTGTGGGGAACTCGTGGGGCAGTATCTCAAAGTATATCTTAACCTGGTTGAGAAACCCTCTGCATTGAACTGGATCACCCCCAAATCACCGGGAAAGCGGAGTGGAACCAGACATACCTCTTACAGAGGTAATATTCAAGGTGGGTACCTGCACAAAGACTGGAGCAGCACCAGGGACAGCCTGCAACACTGGTTGTACCAGAACAGTCACAGTCGGAGGATCCAGGTGAGCAGTGCGGATCAGGAGCATCTGTAACGATATGGCAAACTTATCCATGCGGTGGTCCAATCTGGAAAAACTTTTACCACTCGGTGGATTGCCGGCATCTTCTGAAATCAGGCCTTTGCCTACTGTCAGGAACCATGAATCAAACTAAGACAGAAAAGCAGTAAAAAAACACACATTTTAATGTAATGGTAAAAATGGTACAGATCAGTAAATGTAGTCAAAACATAAGTCAGGGATCAGAAGCCAAGGCGGCTAGTCAGACAGGCCAAAGATCAGGAAACCAGAGATCAGCATAGTTGGAGCTAGAAGAACAGGATCAGGAACAAGAAGGGATATCAGCCAGGCAAAAACTTTCACAGGAACATAGCAGAGAAACTCCATACTGTATATGTTTAACTAGGTGAAGGAATGAACAAGGCAGTAGGCGGGACTGATGAGCAGATAATGATAACCAGGTGAGCCACTGAGGAATCTATGCGTGCTGACAATTATCCGACAGCTGAGCAGCCTAAGCACAGAGAAGAGAGCTGCTAACAGCCCAGCTCTGACAGAGGCGGATCAGAGCCCCCCGGGGACTGGTGGGAGGCACATGCAGCCAGGGAATGCTACCCACCCTCCTCTCCACTTCCAGCTCTGACAGCGGCCCAGAGGACAGGTGGATCAGGGCCCCACCGAGGACTGGCAGGAGGCTCAGACAGCCAGGGATTGCTAAACACCTGGGATAGTCCGCTGTCTATTGCATAAAAATGGATCCGCTGGAAAGAGCAGAGCACCTCACCCAGAAGGAGAATGAGCCCTGCCCGCTGCTGGCCAGCATGAACATCCTATGGAAGGTTCTTGGCATCACACACACCTACTCACAGACAGGGGGTGCACAGGAAGGACTGCACCCAGGGCTAGAGGTCTCTCTCTCCTCTCCCCTCTCTCTGACCCCTCTCTCTCTCTCTCACCCCCTCTCTGACCCCCTCTCTCTCTCACCCCCCTCTTTGACCCCCTCTCTCTTTCACCCCCTCTCTCCCCTCTCTGACCCCTCTCTCTCTCTCACCCCCCTCTCTGACCCCTCTCTCTCTCTCACCCCTAACCCCACTCTCTGACCCCTCTCTCTCTCTCTCTCTCTCACCCCCTCTCTGACCCCCTCTCTCTCTCACCCCCCTCTTTGACCCCCTCTCTCTCTCACCCCCTCTCTCCCCTCTCTGACCCCTCTCTCTCTCTCGCCCCCCTCTCTGACCCCTCTCTCTCTCTCACCCCTAACCCCACTCTCTGACCCCTCTCTCTCTCTCTCACCCCCACTCTCAGAAAACAAAAAGGGGACCCACTGGCGGGACTTTAAAGGGCAAATGACTCCCAAAAGTATGTATGCAAAAATATGTATGTAAAATATCTGAGTTTAATAATACAAAATCAAAAAATATAGACACAACATTTTTTGCTGTATCAACAGTTTACAAAATTGAATTAAGATTGATGTAACATATTGTTCATAATGATAATTGATCAAAAACCACTAATTTACATCTCTCTTGTACATTTGGACAGAGTGATACTCAACGCATTTCAAGGTCACGTATTATTCCTCTTCATCAGGGGCAAGTGGTGTGAATGTTTATGATATCATATAGAGACAGGTATCTTGGTATATCACATCAAGAATTTTTAAAAGCAAGGAGGTATGGCCGTGCTAGCCCCACAATGCCCAAGGAGATTGGAGATGAGCAAGGCCACCCCAAATGACTGCCACAAGGGGGGTAAAGGAGTGGAGAAACCTGACCCAAAACCATGCAATCCGCACCAGAATGGAGATGACAAAGATCTCACTCACTAGATGCACAACATAGAAGCTGGAGTAGTTCCAAATTAGGGTATCCAGAAACCAAAAGATAAGGATTTGCTATTAGTATGTCTAAGTTGATGTTTATAAGAAAGTGATATCCACTGCAAGAGGTGTCTGAAGGATCGCCTTTTTAGGTGTATGTCTATATGTTTAATTAGTGAGCTATACCACATTGGTGGCCTTTCATATGGATATCCCAGGTTTGGAAAGGGTTTCTTATTACCAGAAAGCCTGATGGCTCTCTGTCTAAATTGTCTTTGTCTAAATTTTTTGTGAAACAGTGTGATAACTTTTATATTTAGTGGTTAGAAGAATCTCTGGGTTTATTAAGGGTGGGGCATGGCTCAGGATAGGTAGTAAAGGCCATCTCTACTAATTTTCCAGGGTAACTCTTGTCCAAAAATGTAGTTTAAATGTCTGGCTTTGAATGACATAGTCCTCACTGAGTCTACAATTTTTGTTCAGAGCCTACAAAATATTGTTTTTCCATTTCCCATTGTGACAGTTCACAGAATATAAATTTGATTTTCTAAAGGTGAAAATAGAGAAAAAGCTCATCTGTATGCCATCAGCGTTCAACTTGGCTATTCACAGTAGTGATATCCATTCCAACAATTACTTTTTTATGCCACAGTCATATATTGTAACTGTTTGCCTAATTTGGGGTAAAGAGAAGATCTACTAAAAATTATGGAGCTTGTGCCAATGCCAAAATACAGTAACGTTGTTTGTAAACAATATATTAATACATCACCAGAAAATTGTTGCAATTGCTAAAAATAGAGTTTTTAGAATTCTGCTGCAATCACTTTACATACTGTATATAATTATTCAAAGTTAAACTTAAATGCTCTGTACACACGGTCAGACATTGATCGGACATTCCGACAACAAAATCCTAGGATTTTTTCCGACGGATGTTGACTCAAACTTGTCTTGCATACACATGGTCACACAAAGTTGTCAGGAAAATCCGATCATTCTGAACGCGGTGACGTAAAACACGTATGTCGGGACTATAAACAGGGCAGTAGCCAATAGCTTTCATCTCTTAATTTATTCTGAGCATGCGTGGCACTTTGTGCTTCGGATTTGTGTAAACACGATCGGAATTTCCAACAACGGATTTTGTTGTCGGAAAATTTTATAGCAAGCTCTCAAACTTTGTGTGTCGGAAATTCCTATGGAAAATGTGTGATGGAGCCTACACACGGTCGGAATTTCTGACAACAAGGTCCTATCACACATTTTCCATCGGAAAATCCTATCGTGTGTACAGGGCAATACAGTAGTTGTATTGCTAAAAGTTTAAGAGCAATCCCTTTTTATATAAAGAATACACATTTGTTATTGTAATTTATTGCCGCTGACGAGGTATATAATTTTCAAAGCACAATAATTTATCTGTAATGTCTTTTGGATGCTTTTATGTTATCGCTTTAACAGCTGCCTCTCCTCAATATGGTGAGAGATCCCAAATTATTGTTTTCATATTCTGAAAATTTGACAGTTTTTCCATTTTTGTCTGATAGTGTAGGGAATGGATAAAATCATTTTTGGTCTTTTGACTCCAGTTGGGGGCATTTTCCTTAACTTTACTGTTGAAAACCAATTTGAAAGAAACTGTAGTTATCTCTAGTTATAGAGAGATTAAAAGCAAGCAGCATATTTTTTTTTTATTAAAAAAAAAAAAGGAAACAAAGTCAAATTCAATTTTCTCTTAATTTTCAGTGGTTTGAAAAAGAAATATCAATGAAAAAAAAAAAACTTTACTTTAGCATTTATACTATAAAATTAAGTGACTACCGTCCATAACACTTTTTAATTTGCATTCACAGTTACATTTCAGGATCAGCTGAAAATGGAACTGTTAGTGTAAATGAAACAGTATCATGGTCAGTGCTCAACGGTGTTGTTACAATAGTGCTCTTATGCAGCTAAAAGCGCCTTAAGCCTTTTGTAAAAGGAAAGAATTGATCAAGGATCCGAATAATTTTGCAAATGTTGCAGATAAAAGCTTTTTCAGTGCCACATATTATTTGCTAAAATGGACCATTATTTTAATCTAGTTATATAAACTATTTGAAGAAAGTGATGCTCATGACATTGCATAATGTGCTTAATACCTACAGTACATGACCACATGGAGATACTCTGCTTGGAGCTATTGTTCTGTATCTGTGGAATATTCATTAGATTATATCCTTTCCATTTATTTCATACATTAGTCATCTGTATGTGACTTTGAGTATTTTTTTTAAAAAAAAACCCTTGTAAATGTGCATTTGATACTGTATGTATTTGAGTAAAAGCTTTTTAAATCTAAACCATAATAATTTACATTATATTGTATTTTAGACTACATTGAACACTATATAAATTGTTTCACTTGATTTACATGAAAGTTATACTGAAAAAAAGGTTGTGTAGCTATTTATCAATGAACTAAAAAAAGGTTTAAATGATGAGGGTCTGTTCACACCAAAACACAGTGCTGGAAAGGCGAGTTCCATATGTATTTCCCACACTGCACTTACATGCATTGCCCTTGCAAGACAATGCACATATTCGCCAGCACACCAAGGTTCGTCAAATTCTGTCCAAAGCTTTTATTGTAGAAAGGTCACATCACAAAGGACCAAGAGCAACGTTTTGGATTTGGGCAGGACTGTGATGACCACGTGCCTGACAAAGGTGTCCTGTTCGGCTATGAAATGCTGCACTTGGTCCTTTGTGATGTTATCTTTCTATAATAAAAGCTTTGAACGGCATTTAATGATCCTTGATGTGCTAGCAAATATGTGCATTGATCTGTGATGAGTCCAGTGTCCAGCTGGTAGTTGCTGCAGTACCCGCTACTGATGAGCCTATGATTTTGGAACGTGTGCTATGGTGACATTGACAAGCCCTTGCAAGACACGCGTGGATGCCATTACTTAGTTAATGGCACCCCAACTACATCTTCCAAACACAGCACACTTGCGGCCACCAAACTGCATGGTGTCGCAGTACAATCTAAAAAAAGTAGTGAAAAAAGGGAAAGAAAGGCGCCTCTAAGTGCAGTATGTAAAATTTAATAGAGTGCACAAAGGGTTAAAAGCACTTACAAGATTGTTGAGTGTTAAAAGACATGATAAAATCAGGAGTCCTCATCTGTGGCATGTGTCCATCCTCAGCACGGTGGTAGAGAGCAGTGTAGAGCCGTCCAGCAGCTGTAAAGCGTTCTCATGCGTGTTGAAAAGAGGAGGCAGCAGGGAAGCCTGTATTCACTGCGGGACACACAAGGCTGATGGTGTCAGTGGAGAGAAGGGGGTGGTAACGCGTTTCGAAGCATGTGCAGCTCCTTCGTCAGACCTACGCCCACACTCCTCAAGCTGGCTTATAAATGGTGAGGGGGAGGAGCAAGGGGAGGAGTGTGGGCAGATACTAAATACACAATGATAAGGGTAGTGACAGATGTATTATGAGGACGGCCAAGACGACCGTGCACTCGCAAAATGGATTATTAACGTCAGTGCTATATACAATGAAGTCCTGAAGGAATTTGAAACAGGGGTACAGGGCACAGATGTCAGTGATTAAATTAACAATAATAAATAAATAAATATACAAACATAAGGTTGACAGTGAATTAATATACAGGTGTGTTACATGGTCGGCCGGGTGTCTATATGAATGTGTTATAAAGGCGGCCGGGCATTTGTACACATGCGAATAGGGTCGTAAGTCTAATGTTGAGTTGACAATGAATAAATCTACAGCCGTGTTACAAGGGCGGCCAGGCGTATATACACATGTGTTACCGGGGCAGCCAGGCATCTATGTGCACGTGTTACAAAGGCAGCCGGGCGTTTGTACACATGCAAATAAGGTCGTAGGTCTAATGTTGAATTAACAATGAATAAATAATAAATAAATTTGTAGCCATGTTACAAGGGCAGCTGGGGAGCTATACACCTGTGTTACAGGGGCGGCCAGGCATCTGTTGTAAGGGGATAAAAAAAAAACTACAGAAGGATAATAGGATGTGGTGGATACTTATACAAATAGTGCAGATTATGCCTGTAGCAATACTCTGACGATAATAGATAATAATAGATAATAATAGACTGTAAATAAGTATGCGAGTGTGTTACAGGGGCGGCCGGGCATTTACACACCCGCAAATAAGGTCACAAATCTACTATAAGGAATTAACTTATAGGAATAGGTAATAAGATGTAATGGATGCTCTACAAATAGTATTTGATTGTGACAGATGGCAGATATGTACATGTATAACAGGCAAACACCATGACGTATGGATATGATAATAAGCAGGGATGAATGATAAATGAACCATAATATTACAGTCTGTTAAATGTGGTATCATCTAGAGTAAGGTTCTAATTTCCAATTCTTCATTGATACCTCCAGGCGAAAGTACGTCAAGAGCGTATATCCAATAAGTCTCCTGTTGGCAGAGACGTTTGAATCTTTCTGTCGCAGGGAGAGTGGCTGGTATGGATTCGATGATCCATACTTTTAGGCCTACGGTAGATTTAGGGTGAAATGTCGTGGGACGCTATGATGGTCTTTACCGGCCTCGATGAATCGGCGGTGCTCTCCAAAACGCTGGCGTAGGGGGCATATAGTTCGACCTACATAGTGGAGGCCGCAGGGGCAGGTCAGGCAGTATACTACATGGTCTGTAGAACAGGTGTAGAATTCTGAAATTTTGTATGTTTTATTTTTAATCGTGAATGTTTTTTTCTTCCCCACCAGGCCGTCAAAAAGAAAATACACCGAAGAGGTTGTAGGGGACGAGGAGGGAAACATAAACCCAAGCCCACACAGCAGAAAACAACGCCTACGGTGAAGATTTTCAACTTATCTTCACACACACTCACAACCCAGGAAACTATCTTACTCACACGAGGACTTACTTTCGCACCAACTAATTTGCCTAACGCCTTCCAGTTGTTCAAAGATTTGAACAAGTTTATCCGAGACCTTTCCCTCAAAAGATTTTATAATATAAAAGCAGCTAAAGATGCATCTATCATTTCAATCGACACAACCTCCCCCTCTTCAGCCTATAGCAACATCCTAGACAAAAAAATAGCCTTGGATATATTAGAAGAACTATATCACGAAGGAACTGGACCGTTCCTTAACCCTGATAATCCTGAATCAGATGCCCTTTTATATACCCAACATCTAAATTGTTCTCCTGCAGTTAAACACACCAATTTTCGTCCCCTGTCTAATTTTTATCCCACACAATCTAAAGGCCCATGCCTTGAAACATTTTACCGCATGGTATACTCTGAATTATTGATGATGTGCCAACAGCAACATAACCCCTATAAAAATCACAATTTAACATACCCAGAAAGATTAGCCCTCAATTTATTGAAAACCAATGAGAATGTTATCATTAAATCAGCAGATAAGGGCGGTAGCATTGTGTTGCAAAACCGGGTAGACTACATCAAAGAGGCCATTAGACTACTCGGAGACTCACAAACCTATACAAAATT
This sequence comes from Lithobates clamitans, assembly GCA_037952925.1. NCBI lineage: Eukaryota > Metazoa > Chordata > Amphibia > Anura > Ranidae > Lithobates > Lithobates clamitans. The sequence continues at coordinate 1,378,683 of JBBGZY010000288.1, read as the reverse complement.
GCAAGAGGATCCCCTACCTAGTTTCACTATTGATGCTACAATTTTAGTTAACCAAGCCACCAAAGATAATGTAATTACCAAAAACGAAGCTTCATTCTTGGTTAAAAAATATCACCAAACTCCGTATTTCTATCATTTACCAAAAGTACATAAAAGCACTACCAACCCCCCTGGCAGACCCATAGTTGCCTCTATGAACAGTATTACTAGTGGTTTTTCCCAGTATGTAGAGCTTTTTCTACAACCTTTTGTTTCCAATTTACAATCCCATATCAAAGATGGAATACACCTGCTTGAATTATTAGGTCCATACCAATGGGAGCCCAACTACATCTGGCTCTCACTGGATGTCCAATCATTATACACATCCATCCCCCATAATGTCGGCATGCAGGCCATACAACACTTTCTGTCAGAAGACCCATCTATTCATCCAAACCAAGCTAAATTCATTCTAGATGCCACATTCTTCTGCCTGACTCACAATTATTTCATATTTGAAGACTATTACTACCTGCAAACCCATGGCACTGCCATGGGCACCAATTTTGCACCTTCATATGCTAACTTAACTATGGGTCTTTGGGAAACGCGATACATATGGGCGAATAACCCTTTCATTGCCAAAATTATATTTTACGGTCGTTATATTGATGACATCATTATCTGGGACGGTAATACCGATGATATTGAATCTTTTGTTTCCCATTGTAATGATAACAACATGGGCCTATCCTTTACATCTGTTCACGATAAAACACATCTAGCATTCTTAGACCTTGATCTATTTCATGATACTGGTCGCATCCATGCAAAAAATTATTGCAAACCCACTGCTGGGAATTCCTATCTGCACTACAATAGTTGCCATCACCCTCGTTGGTTAAAAAATATTCCAAAAAGTCAATTCTGCCGTCTCAGACATAATTGCACCATGCAGTCAGACTATCAGACACAAAGCATAAATCTCAAACAAAAATTTCTTGAAAAAGGCTACCCTCCTTCACTCATCGAACAAGCCTACACCACATACGTCAATCCTGATACTCATACCCATAAAATGAATTCATCAAAGGACATTCGGTTCACGACTCAATTTCATAACAAATACAAAAATATGGAACACATAGTTCATAAACATTGGCCAATACTACTGCAGGATCCCCATCTCAAAGACAGTATACCAAATAAACCTAAATTTTCATATAGGAAAGCACCTAACATTAAGGGAAAGATTGCCCCAAGCAAACTCAAAAAGAAAACAAATACGTCATCTTCACTCCAACTCTTTTTTATGATTGGGATGTATCAATGCCGCAAACCCCTTTGCCTTACATGCAGTTTTGTACAACATGGTCAAAAAACATTCACGATTAAAAATAAAACATACAAAATTTCAGAATTCTACACCTGTTCTACAGACCATGTAGTATACTGCCTGACCTGCCCCTGCGGCCTCCACTATGTAGGTCGAACTATACGCCCCCTACGCCAGCGTTTTGGAGAGCACCGCCGATTCATCGAGGCCGGTAAAGACCATCATAGCGTCCCACGACATTTCACCCTAAATCTACCGTAGGCCTAAAAGTATGGATCATCGAATCCATACCAGCCACTCTCCCTGCGACAGAAAGATTCAAACGTCTCTGCCAACAGGAGACTTATTGGATATACGCTCTTGACGTACTTTCGCCTGGAGGTATCAATGAAGAATTGGAAATTAGCACCTTACTCTAGATGATACCACATTTAACAGACTGTAATATTATGGTTCATTTATCATTCATCCCTGCTTATTATCATATCCATACGTCATGGTGTTTGCCTGTTATACATGTACATATCTGCCATCTGTCACAATCAAATACTATTTGTAGAGCATCCATTACATCTTATTACCTATTCCTATAAGTTAATTCCTTATAGTAGATTTGTGACCTTATTTGCGGGTGTGTAAATGCCCGGCCGCCCCTGTAACACACTCGCATACTTATTTACAGTCTATTATTATCTATTATTATCTATTATCGTCAGAGTATTGCTACAGGCATAATCTGCACTATTTGTATAAGTATCCACCACCTCCTATTATCCTTCTGTAGTTTTTTTTTTGTTTTTTTTTTTATCCCCTTACAACAGATGCCTGGCCGCCCCTGTAACACAGGTGTATAGCTCCCCAGCTGCCCTTGTAACATGGCTACTAGGGATGAGCCGAACACCCCCCGGTTCGGTTCGCACCAGAACCTGCGAACGGACCGAAAGTTCGCACGAACGTTAGAACCCCATTGACGTCTATGGGACTCGAACGTTCAAAATCAAAAGTGCGGAGGCGCATGCGCGGACTCCTCCAAGATGGCGGCGTAAGCCCGGAGCTCCGCACTGCCCTGACCACCCGGCGCACGTAGCGGGGGAACCGGGACCCCGGGAGCCATTATTTCCACCTACAGACGGAGGGGAAGTGCAGGGGAACGATTCTATGCCAGGCGGTTCATCCAGGAGGGATCTGGAACCGCTATTCAGAGCATCGGCGGAGTGGGCCGAATCCAAGATGGCGGGCGCCATGCTGCAGGATACACAGATAGCAGCAGAGAGCTCAGGAAACAAACTCTCCTACGCAGCTGTGACCCGCTCTCTACCCCCTGGAACCCCAGTGAGTACCCCTCCACTGATGGCACAGCTCACGGCCCTCTCAGAGCACCTCACAGAACAGCCATTGACGCCCCCACAGCAGCATCCCTCCCCTCACATTACCACAGGGCCTGAGATGGCGCTCACCACAACCCACACAATCCTTACAGCACCTGATCTTTTCGCCCAGATATCAGCCCTGCTGGATAAAGGTTTAGCCCAAACAGCAGCCAAAATAACTGGCGATATTAGGGAGGACTTCCAGGCCCTGGGCTTCAGAATGGAAGCTATTGAAGATAAACTTGACCAGACCATATCTAAGACAAGACAGAACTCTAACCACATACAGATTCTACAAGATCAACTGGACACTGCTCTCTCACGCATCGATGACCTTGAAAACAGGTCCAGAAGGGAAAACTTTAGACTGAGAGGACTTCCAGAATCTATAACCGACTCCACGACGGTGGTTCAAGACTTCATTAAACAACTTATCCCAGACATTCCTCCACATAAGTTGGAAATTGACCGCGCTCACAGGACACTAGGACCCCCGAGGAAAGATGGCCTTCCCAGAGATATCGTGGTCAAACCACATTACTTCTCGGTTAAAGAGGAGGTGATGAGAAAGTGCAGATACCAACAGCCCCTCACGTGCAGAGGTCACACCATACAGGTCTTCGCAGATATCTCACCCAACACAATACAAAAAAGGAGGGCCTTGAAGCCCCTATTAACCGTGTTGACGCAACATGAAATCAAATACAAATGGGCCTTTCCGTTTGCGCTCAAGTTTGACCACAAAGGTAAAACCCACTCTTTCCGAAGCCTCCCAGAAGGAGAACGGATTCTGCTAGACCTCCGTCTCATCTCTCAAGAGTCAGCTATGGACTTCAACAATTCATCGGTGGGGTCCTACAAACGCCCATCTCCAGCAAGTCCTTTGCAGCCCCTATGGGAAAAACCTAAATATAAACGCTCCAAGGAAGCCAGGCCTCCATGAGTCCGCGAGTCAAGAAGACGGTTGGATGACTGTCCCTTTTCTCCTTTTTTTTTTTTTTTTTTTTGGTTTTTCTCCTCTGTACACCTTCACGAACTCTGAGGACCTCCCCTAGATTACAAAATTTTTTTTTTTTTTTTTTTTTCTCCCCTTTTTGCTTTTTGAATTTTATCTGAGATCTTTTTTGCCCGAACTGCATGTAGTGCTCTAAATGAGGGCTGGGGTGACAGTCCCTGTGGTTACACTCCCCTAATATACGGAGGAAGGGAGCAGGGTCATTAAGTTTCCTTACACTAAATGTTTGGCTTTATTAATGCTATTTGGGGGGTGGGGGGTGGGGAGGGGAGGGGCTTCAGGCCTTCCCCTCCCGTCCTCTCCCCTTGCCTATCTTGCCCTACGTTTAGAGGATACAACATACGCACTACTCCCAGATACAGTGCAGTCCCACGAGGATAACCTTTTAGGGCCTGGTTTAGGTCTTTGCATCCTAATATGAACCGACAAGATTCTCAGGTAGATCTCTTATACTACCCTACTATGCAGATCTTTTACACTATACACTACTTTCTGATCCAGACTTACAAGGCATAGTGTACCAAAGTTCTCTCCCATAACACTTCCCATTTACAGTAACCTAGTTGGGGGAAAGAGTTTTATTTTGCCTGGGATGTAACCTAGGCAGTCTTCCTATCCCACCCGGAACCGTTTCCTGGGTGGGAGGGGAAGAAGGTGGGACAGGGGGTTTGCGGGGTCCCTATCGGTTCCCCAGTTCGGATCTGATCCGATCAGTTATGTTTTTCTTTTTTGAGCTTAATCTTTTCAAAGTGCGCCGAGGTCGCGGCAGCTGAGCTGCACCTCCACTAATCCCAAGGACCAGGCAATGCCGGTCTCCTGGGTTATGTGTCCTCCCTGCTCGCAGGGCTCAGACACATCCACTACTGTGAGGGATGATGTGCTCCATTGCCATCACTGCTCACCCAAGTTTCACGATGACTTGATTTTCTCCTCTTCTACCCCTTCTCTTCTCTCTTCTCTACTCTCCTCACTAACAATTTTTACTGTTGTAGATGGCTGTCTGCTGGGACATACCCACTCTTCCAATAAGACGTGCAGGGACGTTTTAAAGACTCTTCCTTCGGTGCCCTTTCTCCAACTGGACCAGGTAAGCGTTGAGGGTTGGGGGGCTAAACCTCTTCTTCTGCTCCATGGCTGTGAATGACAATTCAACCTCCCTTTTGAGGGTGGCCACACATAATGCCCAAGGGCTGAATTCACCCTCTAAACGCAGGAAAGTTTTGGATTTTATGAAAGCCCGCAAGATTGACCTATTATTTCTCCAAGAAACCCACTTCCCGATCCGGTACAAACCTAATTTTATACACGCTCAGTTCCCATTATTCTATTTAGCTAACGCGGAAGATAAGACCAGAGGGGTTGCTATCCTTATCTCTAAAAATTGCAGATTCACACTACAGAAAATACTACGTGACCCAGTAGGTAGGTTTATCCTAGTCAAGGGATTCGTAGAGGGCAGACTATACTCCCTGGTTTCTTACTATGCCCCTAATTCAGGACAGCAAAAATTTTTTAGCTCTATGTTTAAGACGCTTGGACCCATGCTTGAAGGATCCATAATTTTTGGGGGAGACTCCAATGTAGCTTTTGACCTGGGCTTAGACAGATCTAAACCCCCCAATGCCCAAAACATTCGTCCAACTAAAACCAGTTTGAGAATTGCTAAGATGTTATATACACAGGGACGCACGGACATTTGGAGGGAGCTGAATCCCACCAAAAAGGATTACACTCATTTCTCCCATGCCCACCAATCCTACGCCCGTATCGACCATCTGCTAGTCTCGAATAACTTGATCCCGGCAGCCCAAAGATCACAAATTAGAGACACGGTCTGGTCAGACCACTCCCTGTTAAGTGTCCTGCTCAATAACCAAACCCCTAACCACAAAAATAACCTTTGGAGATTAAAAGAAAATATCCTGTCTGACCCCGCCTGGAAAATAGAAATTGAAAAAGCCATTACCGAATACTTTAATCAAAATGATACAGCAGATGTATCCGCGGAAACCTTGTGGGCAGCTCATAAAGCCACAATAAGAGGGAAACTCATACAAATAGCAGCCAAAATTAAAAAAGAACATGGGATAGACATAGTCAACCTAGAAAAGACCTTCCGAAAATTGTGTGCGGAGCACAAGAGAGACCCAGCTGCAATACCCGCCTCCCGACTGGATGCGGCGCGCCTCGAACTAAACTTAGCGCTCACAGCAAAGGCTGAAAAAAGTCTATCATGGCTAGGTGCGAAATATTATTATCAGAAGGACAGGACCGGGTCTCTCTTGGCGTCCCGTCTCACACCACGCCCTCACTCCTATAACTTCCCTAAAATTAAAATAGCGGGCCAACCCCACACCACAAACCCTTTGAAAGTTATGAAAGCTTTCCATGGCTTTTACGCAGATCTGTATAGCGAACATAAGGCAAACAATCCCCAATCTCTGTCTAACTTTCTAGACAAACTCCCGATTCCTACCCTATCTGCGGAACACAGAGACAGACTCGAAGCCCCAGTTACCACCGCTGAAGTTCTAGCAGTAATCAAAAACCTAAAGAGATGTTCGGCTCCGGGTCCAGATGGTTTCTCCGTACCATACTATAAGACTTATGCAAATACCTTAGCGCCCTATCTTGCTAAATTTATTAACTTCAAAACCAAGGGGGATCCTCTGGACCCGCAGATGAACGCTGCCTTCATAACCGTGATTCCAAAGCCTGACAAAGACCAGGGTGAGGTTTCCAACTATAGACCCATATCCCTGATCAATAACGATCTGAAAATAATGACTAAAATTATGGCAGACCGTCTGGCCTCCTTCATAGGATCCTACATTCACAAGGACCAAGTGGGGTTTATCCCTGGAAGGCAAGGTCCTGACCAAATCAGAAGAACGGTGGATGTGGTATCCATCCTGCAATCGGGCTGGGACGGTGGCGGAGCCCAACAGGGAATGTTACTGTCTCTAGATCTACAAAAAGCGTTCGACTCGGTCTCTTGGTCCTACCTATTTTCGATACTACAAAAATGGGGCTTCGGCCCTCGGTTTTCTGGGTTACTTCACTCCCTATACTCCTGCCCTGAAGCGAGAATCAAACTGCAAGGACAACTCTCTGAACCTATTAAAATAGCAAGGGGGACCCGCCAGGGCTGCCCGCTATCGCCTTTGATTTTTGCGATAGCGATTGAATCACTAGCAATAGCTATACGCACTAATCCGGACATAGCGGGGGTGCGATGTGGTTCTGCTATACATAAATGTGGCCTGTTCGCGGACGACCTCATTCTTTACCTTACGTCACCATTACTCTCCCTACCGGTACTTTGTAAGCTCCTAGAAGACTTTGCTCAGGTATCGGGGTTATGTGTTAACTACTCCAAGTCCCAAGCTCTAAATGTTTCCCTTCCGTCGGCTCTAGTGTCGCGACTGCAAGATGCGTTCCGCTTTTCATGGAGTGAGTCTAGCATAAGATACCTAGGAGTCAACCTCACTCCTAAATTTGAACAGCTATACCAGGCAAATTACCCTCCCATATATAAAAAACTAGAAGGCGACCTCAAACAATGGACTCCACACCACATCTCCTGGTTAGGTAAAATAAACTCTGTAAAAATGACCCTTCTACCACGACTACTATATATTTTCAGAGCTCTTCCGATTGCCATACGGAAGGATCACCTTTCAGCACTCCAAAACAAGGTAGTAAAATTTATTTGGGGACCGAAGGGGTACCGTATCCCGAGACGCTCCCTATTCGATCTAAGAAATAGAGGTGGTTTGGGACTCCCGAATCTTTTTTGGTATTACCAAGCGGCCAGACTAGCACAGCTTTCGATGGTTTATACCAAGACAGCCAAGCCTGACTGGGTGGAAATGGAGAGACAGGCGGTACCAACATATACACTTGACTTCCTCCTATGGTGTTCACCAAAGGATAGACCTTCAGTCTTGTCTCCCGCCTTATCGCACTCTCTATCGTTATGGGACACTCTTAGAAAGAATCCCTCCCTAGTATCGCAAAGCAAACCCCTATCACACCTATTCCGTAATCCTGCCTTCCCACCGGGTTTGGACATAAAAGCTTTCCAGTGGTGGCTGGACAGGGGAATGTACCGGATCGGGAACTATTTTACCGCAGCTGGGCCAATATCCCTTAACCATTGTGTAAAACACCTGGATCTCCCCATCTCAGAGCGGTTCCGATTCTTTCAAATTTCGCATTTTCTCCAATCAGCCTGGGCCGAGAAACCGGAACCTCCCAAATTCACCCAATACGAATTATGGTGTGGGGGTCTCATGGAGCAGAGGGGGGGTATCTCCTTAATCTACTCTTCGCTTGCTACCACAGATGGGAAAGCAACGTTTATGCTGGCTTGGGAGAGGGATTTACAGGACACATGGGACCTAGACCACTGGCACACAACCTTCTTCCGATCCTTCAAGGGCATTTATAATATCTCATTGATTGAAGCTAGCCTTAAGGTAATCACCAGATGGTACTTGACCCCATCCCGACTGTCTTTGATGCATCCCTCGGTCTCCCCCCTATGCTTTCGCGGATGTCACATGAAAGGCTCCATGATTCATATATGGTGGGAATGCCCGAAAATCAGGAACTATTGGAAAAAAATATTTTACACCATTTCCAAAGTGACAGGTAAGACCGTTCCCAAGTCTCCTCTATTTGCTCTTCTAAATCACCCCATACCGGGGATCTCAAAATCTTCACAAAAATTAGTATTTTTTATTCTGCTGGGAGCCAAAATTACCCTAGCTAAAGCATGGAAGAAGACATCGATTTCTATATTAGCAGCTAAACGGAAAGTGTCATGGATAATGACACAGGAAAAATTAGTAAGCTCTATCCTAGACACCTCAGCTCAATATGAGAAGACTTGGGAACCATGGTCCAAATATATTGGTTTGGGGGAACACCCAAATTCTTAGACATAGCACTCCAATAGAGGTGGGCAGACGGCCACACTCCTACATTATCTAGACAGAACAGTACGACTTCATCTCTCTCCTCCTCTTCACTCCTCTCTCTTCTCCTTTTCCTCTATCCACCCTTTCATCACCTCTGGCTGGTTATAATGGGGATTTACTCCCTAAGTTGATTCACATGGGAAGGTTCTATAGTAGAATACTTTACTAAGTAGAAAGTCCCTACGTTCAAAATACATTCTTGACAAAACAACGCCTCCGCCAGAGGGATAGTCAATATTAGGTTGAAATGTTTTTGGAATAGCATGCTATTGTTTCTACCAAGGTTTAATTGGTTCATATATTCACTATGTTTTTACATTGCTAAGTCACTAAATCTATGGAGGATGGATCCCATTCCTCTCGCCGGCACAGTGTGAACCCATGTAGGGGTGCGGGCAGAGGAATGGGATACGGACTCTAAGCAAAATTACAAAGGAAGGTTTAGACACGGACGAGTTTAGATCTGACCCGAAGTATCACCAATTACACCTAAAATTTGATGTATTTCAAGTTTACAAAATATCACCAATCTACAACATACCATGGTTATGTTTATTTTTGGTATGTTAACATATATGTTATGTAACTACAGCTTGCAAATGTATTTTATTTTTTTTCTCAAAAACCAATAAAATATTTCAATAGAAAAAAAAAAAAAAAAAAAAAAATCAAAAGTGCTCATTTTAAAGGCTAATTTGCATGGTATTGTCCTAAAAAGGGTTTGGGGACCCGGATCCTACCCCAGGGGACATGTATCAATGCAAAAAAAACTTTTAAAAACGGACGTTTTTTCGGGAGCAGTGATTTTAATGATGCTTAAAGTAAAAAAAAAAAGTGAAATATTCCTTTAAATATTGTACCTTGGGGGTGTCTATAGTATGCCTATAAAGTGACGCGTGTTTCCCGTGTTTAGAACAGTCCCTGCACCAAATGTCATTTTTAAAGGAAAAAATCTCATTTAAAACTGCTTGCGGGTTTAATGTAATGTCGGGTCCTGGCAATATGGATGAAAATCAGTGAGACAAACGGCATGGGTACCCCCCAGTCCATTACCAGGCCCTTTGGGTCTTGTATGGATATTAAGGGGAACCCCGCACCCAAATTAAAATAAGGAAAGGTGTGGGGCCACCAGGCCCTATATACTCTGAACAGCAGTATACAGGTGGTGCAAACAAGACAGGGACTGTAGGTTTGTTGTTAAGTAGAATCTCTTTGTAATTTTGAACGGGTACATTTTTAACGTGTTTAGCTCCAGCCAAAAAATCTTTTTTAAGCTTTTTGGAAAACATAGGGAAGGGTTATCACCCCTGTGACATTTGTTTTGCTGTCTTTCCTCCTCTTCAGAAGATTTCACCTCACTTTTTGTCCCAATGAAAAATGTTTTTTGAAAATTTGGGTTTTTTTGTGGAACAAGGATTGGAAAGCATCAGTGGAAAGGAGAAATGTTTTTCCCAAATTAACTCTTACAGGAGAGAATTTCCCTTCCTAGGGGTAGATTTCATCTCACTTCCTGTTGTCTCCTTCCGTTTGCAAGTAGGAGTCGTTTGTAAGTTAGATGTTTGAAAGTAGGGTCCTGCCCTATATACTCAGCAGAAATTTGGGCCTTAGGTGTTGCTGTGACCACAACACTGTAAGCCCTCACAGGGCCCTGCTGTGAAATATTAGATCAAGAATTGTAATTACATGCCCCTGTTGAACAGGAGCTGAAAAATTAGGCCTTAGGCACTGGTGCTGGTGCCACAACACTGCAACCCCTCACAGACACTCTAGTTGGAATGCAGGAATGAGTTCTGCTGCAAAATATTGCATCAAAAATTGTAATTACACGCCCCTGTTAAACAAGGGCTGAAAAATTGGGCCTTAGGCACTGGTGCTGGTGCCACAACACTGCAACCCCTCACAGACACTCTATTTGGAACGCAGGAACGAGCCCTCCTGCAAAATATTGCATCAAAAATTGTAATTACACGCCCCTGTTAGACAGGGGCTGAAAAATTGGGCCTTAGGCACTGGTGCTGGTGCCACAACACTGCAACCCCTCACAGACACTCTAGTTGGAATGCAGGAATGAGCCCTGCTGCAAAGTATTGCATCAAAAATTGTAATTACACGCCCCTGTTAAACAGGGGCAGAAAAAATGGGCCTTAGGAACTGGTGCTGGTGCCACAACACTGCAACCCCTCACAGACACTCTAGTTGGAATGCAGGAACGAGCCCTGCTGCAAAGTATTGCATCAAAAATTGTAATTACATGCCCCTGTTAAACAGGGGCTGAAAAATTGTGATGATTGAGGAGGAAGAGGATAATTACTCAGGGATAGTCACTCAGCATCAGCATAGGCAGTCTTTGAAGGGATCTGAGATTTCAAAAAAAATTATTCGGTTACATCAGCATCAGGTGCTTGGTAGCTGGTGGTGATCCAAGACTGATTCATTTTTATGAAGGTCAGTCGATCGACCGAGTCGGCGCACAGACGCACCCTGTGATCGGTTACCACGCCTCCAGCAGCACTGAATGTGCGTTCCGAAAGAACGCTGGATGCAGGACAGGCCAGTAGCTCAATTGCATACTGTGCAAGCTCTGGCCAGTGATCCATCCTCAAGACCCAGTAACCCAGAGGATTTTCAGTGGGAAAGGTGTCCAAGTCTGATCTTGCCCCTTACATTCCTGCACCATGTAAAACAGACGCTGGCGATGATTGCTGGAACCGATCATACCTTGGGGCTGCGGACCAAAAAATTGTCTGAATGCATTGCATCGGTCAGACGGCCACCTTCTCCACCGCTCCTTCTTTGACTGACCGAAGCCTCAGCAACACGTTGTCCAGAAACAGGAGTTTGTAACCTCCCAGTCTCTGGGAACGCGCTGCACAGACCTTTCTGCAAGGCCTCCTGAAGATGTTTCATCCTCTGCTCCCTCTGCGATGGCAAGATAAGGTCCGCAACCTTACCCTTGTAACATGGATCAAGGAGGGTTGCCAGCCAGTATTGGCCCTTCTCCTTGATACCACGAATATGAGGATCCTTACGCAGGCTTTGTAAGATCAGGGAGGCCATGCAGCGTAGGTTTGCTGAGGCATTCGGTCCGGAGTCCTCTGGGTCACTAAGGACAACATGGTCCGCAGCCACCTCCTCCCAGCCACGTACAAGTCCATGTGTTTCTTGGGACTGATCCCTTAAAGACTGCTGCTGATGCTGAGTGCCAGGCTCCACCTCCATACTGACACAATCTTCCTCCTCCTCCTCCTCCTCCTCTTCCTGTGTGATCGGCGGGCACGCAGGAACACTGTCTGGATAAAGGGGGCCTTGAGAGCTAAGGAAGTCCTCCTCTTCCTGCCTCTGTTCTGCCTCAAGTGCCCTGTCCATTATTCCACGCAGCGTGTGCTCCAACAGGTGGACAAGGGGGACAGTGTCACTGATGCATGCACTGTCACTGCTCACCATCCTCGTGGCCTCCTCAAATGGTGACAGGACAGTGCATGCATCCCTGATCATGGCCCACTGGCATGGGGAAAAAAAACCAAGCTCCCCTAGACCCTGTCCTGGTGCCATAGTCGCACAGGTACTCATTGATGGCCCTCTGCTGCGTGTGCAGCTGCTGCAGCATGGCCAACGTTGAGTTCCACCTGGTGGGCATGTCACATATTAGGCGGTTCTTGGGCAGGTTAAACTCCTTTTGGAGGTCCGTCAGCCGAGCACTGGCATTATATGACCGGCAGAAATGCGCACAGACTTTCCTGGCCTGCCTCAGGACATCCTGTAAGCCCGGGTACCTGCCCAAGAACCGGTGCACCACCAAGTTAGGGACGTGAGCCAAACAGGGCACATGGGTCATTTGTCCCTGTCAGAGGGCAGAGAGGAGGTTGGTGCCATTGTCGCAAACCACCATTCCTGCCTTAAGTTGGCGTGGCGTCAACCACCTCTAAACCTGCCCCTGCAGAGCTGACAGAACCTCTGCCCCAGTGTGGCTCCTGTCCCCCAAGCACACCAGCTCAAGCACCGCATGGCATCTTTTGGCCTGCGTACTTGCGTAGCCCCTTGAATGACTACGGAGCACCGCTGGTTCCGAGGAAGAGGCCATGAAGGAAGAAGAAGAAGAGGGGGTGGAGGAGAGAGGTGTGTCACAATCATTAGCATTTTGGAGGTGTGGTGGCGGAACAACCTCCAACACTACTACACCTTGTCCTGCATCCTTCCCAGCTGCCAGCAGAGTCGCCCAATGCGCCGTGAAATTTAGGTAATGTCCCTGTCCATGCCTGCTGGACCATGAGTCAGCGGTAATATGCACCTTACCGCTGACCGCCCTGTCCAGCGAGGCATGGACATTGCTTTCCACATGCCGGTAGAGAGCCGGAATTGCCTTCCGTGAGAAAAAGTGGTGTTTGGGTACCTGCCACTGAGGAACCGCACATTCCACAAACTCACGGAAGGGGGCAGAGTCTACCAACTGAAAAGGCAGCAGTTGAAGTGCTAGCAATTTTGCCAAGTTAGCATTCAACCGCTGGGCATGTGGATGGCTGGGAGCAAACTTCTTTCTGCGGTGCAGCAGCTGGGGCAGGGAAATTTCCTGGTACAATCTGACATCGGTGTACCAATAGCAGATTGCCCGCAAGTACTTGGCTGTGACACACCTACAGTACCTGACCGCGAGATTGTGTTTCCAGCGCGATAGCATCGCGCTGGTTCTCGGCGACAGGGTACTGTGAATGTCGCGCTGGCTCGCTCATCGGGAAAGGAAAACTTTGTCTTCCTCCCGCGATGAGTGACAGGCAGCGCTGACAGCTGTCTGGTATGAATCCTGAGGCGGGAACACCGCGCCAAACACCGGGAGAAGAGGCCGGACAGCGGCGGCGAGACAGCGGCAGCACACCGGGCCCCTCGCTGGCAATAGAGCTGGAAGAAGATAGCGGCGGGGCCCGGGAGAAGAGGCCGGACAGCGGGAGAAGTCGGAAGGAGACCCCCGAAGTCAGAAGAAGACCCCCGGAGCTGACTAATAAATGACTCTTAAAACCTGTGTAGTGTGTTTTTTTTTCTATTGACACTTTTGCCTAGGTGAATGGGTAGGGGTACCATGTACCCCAAACTCATTCACACAGGGTGGGGGGCCGGCATCTGGGGGCCCCCTTATTAAGGGGGGCTCCCGGATTCCGATAAGCCCCCCGCCCGCAGACCCCGACAACCAACGGCCAGGGTTGTCGGGAAGAGGCCCTTGTCCTCATCAACATGGGGACAAGGTGCTTTGGGGTGGGGGGGCCGCAGGGCGCCCCCCTCCCCCAAGGCACCCACCCCCCCATGTTGAGGGCATGCGGCCTGGTACGGCTCAGGAGGGGGGGGGGCGCTCGCTCGTCCCCACCCCCTTTCCTGGCCGGCCGGGCTGCGTGCTCGGATAAGGGTCTGGTATGGATTTGGGGGGGACCCCCACGCCGATTTTTTTCAGCATAGGGGGTTCCCCTTACAATCCATGCCAGACCCAAGGGCCTGGTATGCCTCCGAGGGGGGAACCCACGCCGGTTTTTTCATTTAAAATTTGGCGCGGTGTTCCCGCCTCAGGATTCATACCAGACAGCTGTCAGCGCTGCCTGTCACTCATCGCGGGAGGAAGACAAAGTTTTCCTTTCCCGATGAGTGAGCCATCTCGGCGCTGGCTCCTGCGACGGGGCTCGTAGGTGTCAAATCTCGCCGAGAAGTGCGGCGAGATTGACACAATATCGCGGTCACCTACTGTAATTCTACACCTTCATTCCTCTCAGTGCAGGTCTCAGAGAGGACTGAAGGTCTAGTGGGGTGGGAGATCTCAGCTGATGAGGAGCAAGGAGAGGTCCTCTTTGTTCTTTGGTGTGGGTCTTTTAGATACGCTTGCCAACGAACTGCATGGCAGGTCAACATATGTCTGGTCAAGCATGTGGTACCCAAGCGGGAGATGTTTTGGCCACGTGAGATATGCTTGAGACATATGTTGCAAATAGCAGCGGTGCGATCTGATGCACTCGTCTCAAAAAAGGCCCACACCAAAGAACTTTTTGAATAACGCGCAGAGACTGCAGCGCCCTGCACATGTGGAGCTTTGGGGTGTGATGCAGTCAACGTGCTGCCCTTAGGCTGGCCCCTGGAGGGCATCCTGCCTCGTTGGTGATGTGCCGCCTCCTTCTCCTCCTCCTCCTCTCTCCTATCAGGCACCCACGTTGAGTCAGTGACCTCATCATCCCCTCCCTCCTCATCACTGGAGCAAACCTGGCAGTATGCTGCAGCAGGGGGAGCATAACTGCCAGATTGCTTTCCTTCTTGGGCACCCCCTCTGTCCGTGCTCATGTTACTGCCTTCATCGAGCTCAGTATCATCATCAGAGCCTTCCAAACGCTGGGCATCCTCCTGGAGCATGTACCCAACACTGTGGTCAAACAGTTCGAGGGACTCCTCAGGAGGACATGGTGGGGCTAGGGAAGGAGTCACTGATCACATTGAGCCGAGGGAAGAGGCCGCTGCTTTGCCAGACAAAGTACCCTGGGCATGGGTGAGAGAGGATGAGGAGGATGAGGACGGCTTGGTCATCCACTCGACCAAGTCTTCCACATGTTGCGGCTCAACATGGCCAGCTGCCGAAAAAAAGTCCAAGCGTGTCCCATGGCCATGTGCTGATGAGGATGTACCGTCTCCACGACCAGCACTAGACACAGAGCCTGCTTGCCCCCTCTTATTGGCTTGTGACTGTCTGCCTCTCCTTCTCGGCCTTCCAGACATACTAATGGCCTGTAGCTGCACTAAGCTGGGATATATATATATATATATATATATATATATATATATATATATATATATATATATATATGTACTATATGTACTGTATATATATATATATGTATATATATATATGTACGGATGTAGCTGAACACTCTGAGCAGGACGCGACCCACTAACTTGTAGGTTTAGCAGAACACTGTGAGCAGGACGCACTGTACTAACTATAAATAGTCTAGCTTCCTGACTTTGGTACTAATAGGATCAAAAGAACACCAGTAATTTTCTTCAGGTAGCTGTAAATACTGTAACAAGACAAGCCTGCCTGTCAGTAAGAAGATAACAGCAACGGATCTAGCTGAACACTGTGAGCAGGACGCACTGCACTAAATGTAAATAGTCTAGCTGCCTGACTGTGGTACTAATAGGATCAAAAGAACGCCAGTAATTTTCTTCAGGTAGCTTTATATACTGTAACAAGACAAGCCTGCCTGTCAGTAGGAAGATAACAGGAACGGATCTAGCTGAACACTGTGAGCAGGACGCACTGCACTAAATGTAAATAGTCTAGCTGCCTGACTGTGGTACTAATAGGATAAAAAGAACACCAGTAATTTTCTTCAAAATACTGTAACAAGACAAGCCTGCCTGTCAGTAGGAAGATAACAGGAACAGATCTAGCTGAACACTGTGAGCAGGACGCACTGCACTAAATTTAAATAGTCTAGAAGATAACAGGAACGGATCTAGCTAAACTGAACACACCAACACCTGGGATGCATATATATACACAATACACTTTAAGTGCAGCTAACTGACTGACTGTCCTGCCTAATCTAGCTAACTCAAATGAAATGACACTGTCTCTCTCTCTCTCTATTTCTCAGCACACCGAAACACACTGCACAGGGCCGCCGTGCAGGCGGCCTTATATAGTGTGGGGCGTGTACTAAATCCCCAGAGCCATAATTGGCCAAAGCCTCCTTGGCTTTGGCCAATTATGGCTCTCTGTTAAGGCGGGTCATAGTGCATGCTTGGCCAATCATCAGCAAGCAATGCACTGCGATGCCACACGAATTTGGCGCGAACGGCCCATATCGTTCGCAATTCGGCGAACGACCGAACAGCCGATGTTCGAGTCGAACATGGGTTCGACTCAAACACGAAGCTCATCCCTAATGGCTACATATTTATTTATTATTTATTCGTTGTTAATTCAACATTAGACCTACGACCTTATTTGCATGTGTACAAACGCCCGGCTGCCTTTGTAACACGTGCACATAGATGCCTGACTGCCCCGGTAACACATGTGTATATACGCCTGGCCGCCCTTGTAACACGGCTGTAGATTTATTCATTGTCAACTCAACATTAGACTTACGACCCTATTCGCATGTGTACAAATGCCCGGCCGCCTTTATAACACATTCATATAGACACCCGGCCGACCATGTAACACACCTGTATATTAATTCAATGTCAACCTTATGTTTGTATATTTATTTATTTATTATTGTTAATTTAATCACTGACATCTGTGCCCTGTACCCCTGTTTCAAATTCCTTCAGGACTTCATTGTATATATATAATCCATTTTGCGAGTGCACGGTCGTCTTGGCCGTCCTCATAATACATCTGTCACTTCCCTTATCATTGTGTATTTAGTATCTGCCCACACTCCTCCCCTTGCTCCTCCCCCTCACCATTTATAAGCCAGCTTGAGGAGTGTGGGCGTAGGTCTGACGAAGGAGCCGCACATGCTCCGAAACGCGCTACCACCCCCTTCTCTCCACTGACACCATCAGCCTTGTGTGTCCCGCAGTGAATACAGGCTTCCCTGCTGCCTCCTCTTTTCAACACGCATGAGAATGCTTTACAGCTGCTGGACGGCTCTACACTGCTCTCTACCACCGTGCTGAGGATGGACACATGCCACAGATGAGGACTCCTGATTTTATCATGTCTTTTAACACTCAACAATCTTGTAAGTGCTTTTAACCCTTTGTGCACTCTATTAAATTTTACATACTGCACTTAGAGGCGCCTTTCTTTCCCTTTTTTAAATCTTCAGAGTTGCTTCTCCTCTAACCAAAGTGCTGCCAGAAGTGCCATCTCATCACTATCATCCCTCTGACCAGCTACCCTCCTCCACCAGAGCGCCCTTATCACCTCTCTGTTTTAAAAAAAGTAGTGATTGTACTACTTTTTGCGCATTCCCCTGCATTTTTCTTTTTTTTCTTGTTTACAAATGGTTTTTATTATGGATAAGGTCATAGTACAAGATTTTAACAGTGGTAGAAAATGTACAAGTGAAAGAGTAATTTAGATTATACATTATATCTGAGTAAAGACATATCATATGGGAAAATACATATATTAGATTATAAATCTATATAACATTTGTGGGAAAGGATCTGTAGATGTGCTTAAGTAGAATAACAGTAGTGAATAATATACCAGTAGTAAGGTTTCCCATAAAGTCCAATTTTTTTGGTATATATGCATGATGTCATATAATGTGTGGTGTATTCTTCCCCTGCATTTTTCAACCCATTCAAATGAATGGGATGTCAAAACTGAACCACATGAGAATGCACAGGAATGCATGGAAACATACATGTTCAAACGCATACATTCCAGTGGAAATCTGCCCTAAAGCAGCTAAAGTATTCTTCATAAAGCCCAAATTAAATTTAACTTCAAAACCAAGGGAAAAAAAGGTTACATTTTCTGATCATTTGTAGAAAAAAGCTGATCTCAAAGTAAAATGTGTATGGAAAAAAAAAACAGTTAATAAGGCAAATTGGTAATATAATGTAATATGACAAAAATGTAAAGTAAACATACCAGGAAGTGACTACATCAGTATAAGTATAGGACATGCACATGGATGGTAGGACTCATACAGCTTAAAAAACTGGTGGTTCTTTTTTGAGTGCCTGAGAGACACAGGTGCATTGTATACGTTACTCCCAGCAGCCTGTCAAAATAAATGACAGGCTTTCTATTCACGTATGTGTTAAACCTTGCAAAATTCAATAAAAATATTGAATATGTAATCCTCAAAAAAATAAAAGTAAATAAATAAATAAATGACAGGCTGAAATACAGTACATGACAGCTGTATCTGGCTTGAAGCCATTCCAAGTGGAACTCTTATACAAGGCCATATGCATACAGGGTCGTATGCCCCAAATGTGGACTTTCTGCATTTGGAGAATATGTGCCTGTACCCGTGTTCCACTCACAACATGTATAGCCTCTCGTATTACAGCCTATAATTAATTTTAACTCTCTGTATGTTGTACCTGTGCCTCTTGGGTACCCAAAACACCCATTTTTTTTTGCTATAAGAGCCTATTTGCTTGTTTGCGTGAGCCCTAAACCAGTCATACTGTTCTCAAAATATGCTATATATTTTTTTATCCATAAAGAGTTTATTTAGTGTTAAAAAAGCAAGTTACAGTTCACAATTCAAATCAAATGACACAGAAATGTAATTAACAAACAGGGTATGGAAGCCTAAGAAATGCTGGGTACTTCCAATATAGGTTAAGATAATACAGTACTGGTAACGCAACCAGATATGCAGCTATGGGGTGGAGGATCGTTATTCATATTTCCCCTCCCCCCCTCTCCCCCCTGAGCAGTTAAGACCAACCCAGGCCAGGAGATAGGTGATACGGTTGGCCCCAGTTCATGTCTCTGAGTGAAGTACCCTTGCAAGCATCTGTGTAGGATTATGTAAAGACACGGTTAGGAAGACCTGCTTCCATGTAGGAAGCCGAAGTTGGGAAGAAAGAAAATGGGGTATAGGGGAAGAAGGAGAAGGGAGGGCGGAAAGGGGTAGAAACAGGAGGATAAGGCAAGAAGGGAGAGAGGGACAACAAGGGAAGAGGAACAACAAACAAGTACACAAATAAAATAATGAGGAAGAAGGGATCAAAAATGAAGGGGATAGATTGAGAAGGCGCCCCAGAGCACTCCCCCTGGAAGGCCCACTTCCCCCCACATCCCCCCCCACCGACGGGAGTCCACCGTTAGGTTTAAAGTTCACATATCTCTTTTTATAGTACATGTTGGCGATAGCGTTCAGTAGTCACATAGTGATTCCAGCACGCCCAGGTGAAAGAAAATTTATGTGTTCTTTCCTGTGAAATATGAATCAATTCTTCCATCTCTTTTATTTTAGAAATTCTCCTGTACCATTCTCCAATGGACGGGGTGTGCTTGGAACGCCAATGCACCGGGATACATAATCTGGCGGCATTCACCAAATGCATAGCCAGAGACTTATAGTATGTTTTTTCGGGTAAAGAGGTGTGATGTAGAAGAAATTGTGCGGGGGTGTAGTCCAGGGTATCTGTAGTGATGTGTGAAATGATTTCACTGACCTCCCTCCAGAAGGGCTGAATGCGTTCGCAGTCCCACCATATGTGGAGCATTGTCCCTTCCTGCTTGCCGCATCTCCAGCATGTGTTAGGGATAGAGGGGGAGAATTTGTGCAGTCGGGATGGGGTCCTATACCACCTCGTAGCAATTTTGTAGCCATTTTCTTGGACTGCAACATTTAGTGAGCATTTGTGTGCGTATTCATAGACAGTGTCCCACCCTTCTGTAGGGAGGGGTGTTTGAAAGTCTTTGTCCCAGGCCAGCTGTGAAGATGCCGGGTGAGAGGTTAATGCAGGTGAAGATGAAAGGAGGGCGTATATTGAGGAGATTAAGTGCCTTTGTTGTGTTTTGTAGTAGCAAAGGGATTCAAAGGGAGTGAGTTGTTTGGTCCAACAAGATTGGTGTGGTTGGGACGAGAGAAAGTGGCGGATTTGTCGATACGACCAAAAGGGAAAAGAAGCAATCTTGGACGTGTTAACTAGTCTTTCATATGGGAGAGGGGATCCCTCTGAGAAAAAGTGGAGAGTTAAGACGTCATCATGTGGCCATTCGCGTATCAAATAGGAGCAGGAGTCACCAGGGGGAAAGTCTGGATTTTCTCTCAAGGAAGTTAGGGGACCAGGTACCGAGGCAGCTAACCCCAATTTCATTGCTCCTCTAAAGGCCAGCAGGGAGGGGTAAATCAGGGGGTGTGATATTATCTTCTGTGACCAGGGTTTGTAAGACAGCCAGGGAAGTAAGTGTAGAGGCCCTGGTATCAGTGAATTTTCCAGGACTACCCAGATCTTTTTGATATTGTGGATGTTACTGTGGATGTTCCAGTCTACTATCCTAGTGAGGTGACACGCCAGGTAATATCTATATAAGTCTGGTAGGCCAATACCCCCGTTCTTTTTCTGCGTCGTTAGGCGGGAATATTTTATGCGGGGTGGAGAGTTTTTCCATATAAAGGTGGAACATGCTTTGCGATAAGCTGCGAAGAAGGCCGGGGGAAGGTGGATAGGGATGGTTTGCATAAGATAAAGTAATCTTGGCAAAATGATCATTTTAATTAATGCCGAACGGCCAAACCAGGAGACGTTCAAGCCCATCCACTACTTAAAATGATTTTGAATTTTGCTGAGGGCTATGTGGAAATTAGACATATAGAGGTCTGACAGCCGCGCGGTAATTTTGATTCCCAAGTAAGTGATCGCCCCCTCTTCCCATCGAAAAGGAAAGGCATCTCGACAGTGGATTACCTCCTGGGCGGGAAGAGTCACATTCAAAGCATTAGATTTTGAGTGATTGATCTTGAGATTTGATAAAGTGCCAAAAAGTTCAAGATCTTTTAGTAGGTTGGGTAGTGAGATGCGGGGCGAGCTCAGGGACAGAAGAATATCGTCTGCGAAGGCTGCGACCTTAAATTCCCTTCTACCGACAGTCAGACCTCCAATGTCAGGGTTGGATCTTATTTTATTGAGGAGGGGCTCCAGCGTCAAAATATAAATTAGGGGGGATAAGGGGCAACCCTGGCGTGTCCCATTGCTGATGGGGAAGGCGTTTGACAGGTGGCCATTAACCTTTACTTTGGCAGAAGGATTAGAATACAGGGCTAGTACATGTGAGAGCATGCGGGGCGCCAGGCCAACCGCAACCAGCACCTCCCGCATATAATCCCAGGCCACCCTGTCAAACGCCTTCTCGGCATCGAGGGAGAGGAAGAACCCTTGTGACTTAGAAGATGTGAGCCAATGGTGGAGATTCAGGGTACGGATAGTGTTGTCCCTGGCTTCCCTTCCAGGGACAAATCCTACCTGATCTGGAGAAATGAGTTCAGGGATCAAAGGGAGCAATCTATTGGCCAAGATTTTTGCGTATATTTTGATATCTACATTTAGTAGCGATATGGGCCTGTAGTTTGAGACTTGGGTGGGATCCTTACCTTCTTTAGGGATTACCGCTACGTGAGCCATAAGCATTCCTTCTGGTACAATCTGGGGGTCTGAAAAAGCATTAAAGGTGGAGAGAAATTTCGGGGCAAGGGAGTCTAGGAATGTCTTGTAGTACTGGAGAGAGAAGCCGTCTGGGCCTGGGCTCTTGCCAGTTTTCATCTGTTTAATTGCCAGCTCTAGTTCCCCTTTCGTAAGAGGTAATTCCATGTCCTGAGATTGTTGGGCGGAAATTTGTTTTGGAGAATGCTGCGAGAGAAACTCTCTAATGCGGTCGACTCGTGCGGCTGACGCGGGTGTTCCGGGGTGATTCTGGTGTAAGTTATAAAGTCTGGCATAAAAATTCTCAAATTCTTTCGCTATATCGTCGTTCCTGGGTAAGAGTAGTCCCTGAGCATTTCGCACGTGATGAACCGTTGATGAGGTTCTAGAGGCTTGAATCGTGCGGGCCAAAAGACGCCCGCATTTGTTTCCATGCTCATAGAAAACTCTTTGGCCAAGAACGTAGCGTTTCCTATTTTGTTTACCTAATTCTTCCAAAAGAAGTGATCGGGCATGTAGTAATTCTTGTAAGGTGGATTGAGCGTGCGACTGTTTGTGGGCCATTTCTAACTTTTTGATCTTCATGATCAAAGAAGTTATGTTTTCTTGGTGTAACCGTTTGGCTTTCCCTGTGAGTGTAATAAGCTCGCCACGTAATACACACTTATGTGCTTCCCAGAGGGACACAGTAGAGACATCTGGGGTAGTGTTTTCCTTGAAATAAAGGTCTATACAGGTTTTCAAGTGTTCTACCGTCATTGGGTCATTGAGTAAAGAGGGGTTCAGTCTCCATGTTTTTGTTCTTGCGCTAGATTCAGGGTAGGAAAGGGTGATTGTGATAGGATGATGATCGGATAGGAACATTGGTTCTATGGTTGTTTGTTGGAGTAGGGCTAGGTCCTTTTGAGAGAGAAAGAAATAATCAATTCTCGAATATTTGCTGTGGGGCGCCGAGTAAAAAGTGTAGTCCCTCACAGAAGGGTACATGGTACAAAATATGCTATATTAACCAATCAGCCATAACATTACACTGACAGGTATGGGATTATCTTGTTACAATGACATCTGAAAATTGGTGGGATATATTAGGCAGCAAGTGAACATATTTTCCATGAAGTTGATGTGGTAAAAGCAGAAAAAACAAATGGGCAGCACAGTTTGTTGTGTATGGGGCTGTGAAGCCCATGTTGACCCATGTCCACAGCCAAAAGGTTTACATTGGTCACATGAACATCAAAAAAGGACTACAGAGCAATGGAAGAAGGTGGCCTAGTCTGATGAATCACATTTTTTTTACATCATGTGGGTGGCCGGGTGGGTGTCGTCACTTACCTGGGGAAAATATGCCACCAGGATGTGGTATAAGAAGGCAAGTGTGATGTTTTGGGCAATGTTCTGCTGGGAAACCATGGGTCCTGCCATTGTCCATGTCTCAATGAGTCAGGGCTGTTTTAGCAAAAGTGGGCCATACGCAATATTAGGTGGGTGGTCACAATATTATGGCTGATTGGTGTATACACACACATTTAAACATGGGTTGATATCTTTTAAACTCTCATACCTCCTAATTCTTATGACATGCATATGATATTCATTTTCTTGAATATGGGTGGCGTATACTAAGTATATTTTTATATCCTTGTCAGTTTGATATAAATTTAGAATCTCTATAAACATCTATGAATCAGATTGAGAGATATAGATAAGTGAACTGATAAATCAAGCAAACCAATTCCAAGGTTCCAATCTAGGATGACTGATACATGGGAACTGATTATTTGCATTCTTCTTTTGATTTGGTCTATTTTAATGTTTTTGTAACATTTAGGGGGTTCCTCACTTCTGTTTACAATCCCCTCAATTTCCCTTGTGCCCTCTGTTAACTTTAGTGAGATTTCAGTGAGATTTCTCTGTTTTTAGGCATATATCTCTTATAACCCATTTACTACCACAGCTGCAATACATACGGCATTTCAATTAGAGGCTATAAACAAGCAGTCCTGAGCTTTTTTGAGAGCTGCTCTTTTATACCTAAGTGGTGTGGTTGGCTGCTATTATAGTGCTTTCGACTCCATGGTCCCCAGGCTCACCAGCAGTGCTGTCACTATGGGGGTGCATGATGCACCCGGGTGATGCCCACCAGGGGGGTGAAATCATCAAGTAGGGCACAGCCACGGCCCCTGGTTTATTTCTGTGTCTTGTACTTGTTTGCCCACATTAAAGATGGAAGGAGCACAGTGTGACTCCAGTAACTAGCGCTGAATAGGCTTCATTTTGTCATTGTTTGAGTGGTGTGAGGTCATCCAATAAAACAAAGGCTCACCTGGTGGTGGTTCAATCCTTTACTGGGCTGGACAGGAAGATTTGGATATGCAAATGCGCGTTGTGTTGCTGGGGCAACGGGGAGTCATGTCAGTGCTCAATGTGCGGGCTGTGTGTGTCAGTGTGCCAGTGGCTACCAAGGAGAACATAAGGAAGCAGAAGGACATCCAGGGATATAGTAATGTGGACATGGTGCAGCTGCTGAAGCAGTGGGAGGTCGGTGAATGTAGATGAGGAGAAATGACACACAGAGACGAGGCCATCATTATTATCTGTATATTTGTTTATATCTGATGGGAACTGACATAGAAGTACCAGCAGTCATCGGGGTCAGTCTGTGGGGGAATCAGTAAATATGGGGGTCAGTCTGTAAATTAGGGAAAATCAGTGTATATGGGGGTCGGTCTATAGATTTGGAAGGAGGATCACTGTATATGGGGCCAGTCTGTAGCCAAGGCCCTTGCTGGTGCAATTAGTAGATTGGGGGGTTGCAAGCAGCTGGTCTTGCCTAGGGCACAAAATAGTTTATCACCATCCCTGGTTACCCCTATCCGTGACAGCTCATGGATCGGTGCACCAGCACCGACTGCTTCATTTACAGGGGTCGGTCCAAAACTAGCCTATATTTATATATTCAGTGTTATATGGGAGGAAAATTATTTGGGGGGGGACACCAACCCTAGTGATGCCACTACTCACCGGTCTCTTCTATTAGCCCAGGGCCATTGTGGAATCAGAAGAAGATCCTTTTTTTAATGCTTAATAACTCTCGGTGGAGCTGCTGGTTTAAAGCGGGCTGTTACCGTCACGGTCGTTACCTCGTTATTTCACCAGAACCCGGGTCTAGGGTCCCGTTGAGTTTAATAACAGACAATGTAGGCAGCGAACACTTGAGTATCTTTTCCAATACTTTAATAAACGTAAATTGAAGGAAGTAGCAGGAAAGAGGTAGAAGGAAAGTTGCAGGGAAGTTCAAATACCTTTTCTTAATGTAGTATTAGGAATTTAAAGCTTGTAGATGAATGTACTCTCTCTTTAGAGTTGAATCTTTGCCCGCCTGGATAGGTTTCTCTCACTAACCTAGCAGCCAGTACGCAGCACAAACAAAATTTTCTGCCACAGACCTGATTGGAACAAAACCCGTACGATCCTCTGCCACAGGATGTAATGGTTTACGATGAACAGCAAACACAGCACTAGAACCTTTAAGCCGACCTTGCAGTACAGTAGGATTACTTTAGGATGCATCCTCCAACTGAGTCACCAGGCTCCTCTCCAGACCAGCACTCTGCATGATCCTTCCATGATGGGTCCTCCCCTGGGATCTTCCCAGTTGTCCAGCTTCTTCCCTCTAGGACAGACAGCCCAGGACCATTCCTCTGCTGCTGTGGTAGGCCCTAGACAGGCTTCTGGGCCCACCCACATGCTGCAGCGATGTGGGCCTCCTGGTCGGAGGACCACGAGGTAGTACTCCTAGCAAATACCTGTCGGCCAGGAGGGCCAGCAGGTGGAACGAAACGAACCTAAAACATGGCGTCTGTCCCATAAATACCCTCTCCCAGAATGAAACTCAGAGGACCACCTCCACCGAGTTCTCTCCGGGACAGAGGAGCACTCATACGCTTCAACGTGTTGCCTTTCCAACACCGACCCATGGTGACAACGACACCCACAGGCACAGTGCAAAACTACATGCAACTCAGCCAAGCTGGAACAGAGGCAAATCTGACTATGTATAAACAGATAACCCACTAAATTTACCTATAAGCAGTAGATTGAAAATCTACCAGCGCTACACTTATAAACTCTGAAGCTCTGGGGGGAGGCATGTCCGGCCGGCAGAGTTAATGGCTGCATAGTTCAGGGCTCCTCTCTCTCCTCCCTGGCTCAGCAGCTTCCCAGGGATGGCAGAGGCACTCTCCAATCTTTCTGACACAGAGCCTCACTCTGCCCATCTCCCCACCATGTCCAAGTACCGCAAAGAGGGAAACAGTTGGAAAGCTGACCAAGTTCTTCCCAGCACACAGCATACAGAGCATACAAGATAGCGCTGGTTCATCTCAGCATCCCCTCCAGCAGCCACTCACATCCCTGCCAAACTCTGAACATTTGCTCACACAGTCTAGGGAACACATTTGCTTGGGTGAGTCCTCTCCTATCTCTACTCCTTGTCAGGGCTAGGCTCAGCCCTTCCTTCTCAAAGCTGGCTGCTCAGCTGTCAGCTAATTGCCAGCTCTCATCTCTCCACAGCAACTCACCTGTTGATGATATCCTGCTTGTCAGTCCTGCCTACTTAAGCCGTCCAGTCTAGATGATCTCTGCTTTCACCTTGGTCACATCTCTAGAGACGCTCTCCTGTGTTCCTGTTAAAGACTTGCTTGGCTGAAATTCCTTCTGGCTCCAGATCCTGCTTGCTGTTCTACTACGCTCAACTCTGGCTACCTGGCATTTTGGCTAGTCTGACTATCCGTTCCGCTTCCTAAACTCTGGCTATGTTTTGACTACGTTTACTCTGTTTACCTTTTTTTTATTATTATTAAACAAGTTTGATTAAACTGTACTTCTGTCTTAGTCTGATTCCTAGTTTCTGAAAGTAGGTGAAGTACATGAATTCAGAAGATGCAGTCAATCCACTTGTTGGTAATATTTTTGAGCAGGATCACCGCATAGATCAGTTTGCAACGGCATTATAAACACTCCTGAGTAGGGATGAGCTTCGAGTTCGAGTCGAACTCATGTTCGACTCGAACATTGGCTGTTCGCAAGTTCGCCGAACAGCGAACAATTTAGGGTGTTCGCGGCAAATTCGAATGCCGCGGAACACCCTTTAAAAGTCTATGGGAGAAATCAAAAGTGCTAATTTTAAAGGCTAATATGCAAGTTATTGTCATAAAAAGTGTTTGGGGACCTGGGTCCTGCCCCAGGGGACATGGATCAATGCAAAAATTTTTTTTAAAAACGGCCGTTTTTTCAGGAGCAGTGATTTTAATAATGCTTAAAGTCAAACAATAAAAGTGTAATATCCCTTTAAATTTCGTACCTGGGGGTGTCTATAGTATGCCTGTAAAGGGGCGCATGTTTCCTGTGTTTAGAACAGTCTGACAGCAAAATGACATTTTGAAGGAAAAAACTCATTTAAAACTACCGCGGCTATTGCATTGCCGACAATACACATAGAAGTTCATTGATAAAAACGGCATGGGAATTCCCCAAAGGTGAACCCCGAACCAAAATTAAAAAAAAAAAATGACGTAGGAGTCCCCCTAAATTCCATACCAGGCCCTTCAGGTCTGATATGGATATTAAGGGGAACCCCGGCCAAAATGTAAAAAAAAAATGAAATGGGGTTCCCCCTAAATTCCATACCAGACCCTTCAGGTCTGGTATGGATTTTAAGGGGAACCCCGCGCCAAAAAAAAAAAAAACGGCGTGGGGTCCCCCCAAAAATCCATACCAGACCCTTATCCGAGCACGCAACCTGGCAGGCCGCAGGAAAAGAGGGGGGGACGAGAGTGCAGCCCCCCCCTCCTGAACCGTACCAGGCCACATGCCCTCAACTTTGGGAGGGTGCTTTGGGGTAGCCCCCCAAAACACCTTGTCCCCATGTTGATGAGGACAAGGGCCTCATCCCCACAACCCTGGCCGGTGGTTGTGGGTGTCTGCGGGCCGGGGGCTTATCGGAATCTGGAAGCCCCCTTTAACAAGGGGACCCTCAGATCCCGGTCCCCCCCTGTGTGAAATGGTAAGGGGGTACAAAAGTACCCCTACAATTTAACTAAAAAACTGTCAAAAATGTTAAAAATGACAAGAGACAGTTTTTGACAATTCCTTTATTTAAATACTTCTTCTTTCTTCTATCTTCCTTCATCTTCTGGTTCTTCTGGTTCTTCTGGTTCTTCCTCCGGCGTTCTCGTCCAGCATCTCCTCCGCGGCGTCTTCTATCTTCTTCTCCTCGGGCTGCTCCGCACCCATGGCACCCATGGCACCCATGGCACGCTCTTCTCTTCATCTTCTTCATCTTCTTCATCTTCTTCTCTTCTTCTCTTCTTCTTTTCTTCTCTTCTTCTCTTCTTCTCTTCTTCATTTTCTTCTCCGGGCCGCTCCGCACCCATGCTGGCATAGAGGGAGGCTCCCGCTGTGTGACGGCGCTCCTCGTCTGACAGTTCTTAAATAACGGGGGGCAGGGCCACCCGGTGACCCCGCCCCCCTCTGACGCACGGTGACTTGACGGGACTTCCCTATGACATCACGGGGAATGCCACAGGGAAGTCCCCTCATGTCCCGTGCGTCAGAGGGGGGCGGGGTCACCGAGTGGCCCCGCCCCCCGTTATTTAAGAACTGTCAGACAAGGAGCGCCGTCACACAGCGGGAGCCTCCCTCCATGCCAGCATGGGTGCGGAGCGGCCCGGAGAAGAAAATGAAGAAGAGAAGAAGAGAAGAAGAGAAGAAAAGAAGAAGAGAAGAAGATGAAGAGAAGAGCGGGAGCCTCCCCCCATGCCATGGGTGCGGAGCGGCCCGAGGAGAAGAAGATAGAAGACGCCGCGGAGGAGATGCTGGACGAGAACGCTGGAGGAAGAACCAGAAGAGCCAGAAGAACCAGAAGAACCAGAAGATGAAGGAAGATAGAAGAAAGAAGAAGTATTTAAATAAAGGAATTGTCAAAAACTGTCTCTTGTCATTTTTAACATTTTTGACAGTTTTTTAGTGAAATGGTAGGGGTACTTTTGTACCCCCTTACCATTTCACACAGGGGGGGCCGGGATCTGGGGGTCCCCTTGTTAAAGGGGGCTTCCAGATTCCGATAAGCCCCCCGCCCACAGACCCCCACAACCACCAGCCTGGGTTGTGGGGATGAGGCCCTTGTCCTCATCAACATGGGGACAAGGTGTTTTGGGGGGCTACCCCAAAGCACCCTCCCAATGTTGAGGGCATGTGGCCTTGTACGGTTCAGGAGGGGGGGGCCGCACTCTCGTCCCCCCCCTCTTTTCCTGCGGTCTGCCAGGTTGCGTGCTCGGATAAGGGTCTGGTATGGATTTTTGGGGGGACCCCACGCCGTTTTTTTTTTTGGCGCGGGGTTCCCCTTAAAATCCATACCAGACCTGAAGGGTCTGGTATGGAATTTAGGGGGAACCCCACGTCATTTTTTTTTTTTTTTAATTTTGGCCGGGGTTCCCCTTAATATCCATACCAGACCTGAAGGGCCTGGTATGGAATTTAGGGGGACTCCCACGTCATTTTTTTTTAAAATTTTGGTTCGGGGTTCCCCTTTGGGGAATTCTCATGCCGTTTTTATCAATTAACGTCTATGTGTATTGTCGGCAATGCAATAGCCGCAAGTAGTTTTAAATGGCTTTTTTCCTTCAAAATGTCATTTTGCTGTCAGACTGTTCTAAACACAGGAAACATGCGCCCCTTTACAGGCATACTATAGACACCCCCCAGGTACGAAATTTAAAGGGATATTACACTTTTATTGTTTGACTTTAAGCATTATTAAAATCACTGCTCCTGAAAAAATGGCAGTTTTTAAAAAAATTTTTTGCATTGATCCATGTCCCCTGGGGCAGGACCCAGGTCCCCAAACACTTTTTATGACAATAACTTGCATATAAGCCTTTAAAATTAGCACTTTTGATTATTCATGTTCGTGTCCCATAGACTTTAACGGTGTTCGCGTGTTCGAACAAACTTTTTTCCTGTTCGCATGTTCTGGTGCGAACCGAACAGGGGGGTGTTCAGCTCATCCCTACTCCTGAGTCACATGGCTCACCTGGAATTTCCCACTGTGGCTGCTACGGTACAACCTGTGTTGCAGGCCATCCCTGCTGCTGCTGTGCAGGCACTCACCTCGATTATTACCTCCATAAGAGGTATATCTGGTTCCGCTCCGCTTCCCCAGCAATTTGGTGGTGATTAAGTCCAATGCAGAAGGTTTCTCAACCAGGTTGAGATATACTTTGAGATACTGCCCCATGCATTTCCTCTGGACAGGAGCAAAGTAGGTTTCATGATATCTTTGCTTTCTGCGCGAGCCTTGGCCTGGGCAAACCCTCTATGGGAGATGCAAAAACTTGAGTTACCCTGAGTTTGTGACTTCTTTTAAAAGGACATTTGACATTCCATCATGCTCCGCTTCTGCTGCCATGTGTCTCATGTGCATCAAACAGAGCACGAGAACTGGTGCCGATTACGCCATTGAATTCTGTACTCTGGCAGCAGAGGTTGCTTGGAACAATGAGGCCCTTGTGGCTGCTTTTTCTCATGGTCTCTCCGATACCATCAAGGATGAGATAGCAGCCCAAGATATACCCACTAAGCTAGAGAGGTTGATCATGTTTGCCATCCTCATTCACTCCAGACTCAGAGAAAGGCTCCCTTTTAAGGAGCGCTTGCAGAAGCCTCCTGTACATTTGTCTCCAAACTTTGCAATCCCACCCTTGCCTCCCTCACCTCCCATGCCTCCTGGTACAGAGTCAGTCTGTGAAGATGAACCCATGCATGTGGGCTTCATGCGTCTCTTTGCAGATGAGAGAACCCTTAGGTGGAGGGAGCGATTGTGCCTTTATTGTGGCCAGGCAGGTCACTATTTGAAGTCTTGTCCTACCCGTCCAGGGAACGCCCGCACCTTGAGGTCCTGTCACGGACTGACCTTAGGTGGCGTTCTTTTGTCCCCAGTTATCCAGAAGTATAAACCCCTGGTTTTGGTTACCCTTTCTTGGGCTGATTCGTCCATCGAGTCACAGGCTCACATAGACTCTGGGATTGCAGGCCTGTTCATTGATGCTGCCTTTGTATCGAAGAACTTGATTCCACTGCAGCTGAGTGACACTCCACTTGCCATTGAGGTTCTACAGCTACAGGCTTTACTAAGACCTCTACAGCCTACCCATGTGACTCATGAGACTGTTCCGTTGTCCGTGGTCGTAGGGGCTCTTCACCATGAGATAATCAAATTCCAAGTTATTTCCTTACCCAAGTTTCCTCTGGTTATTGGTTATCCTTGGTTACAGAGGCACAACCCCTCTTTCTATTGGCTCCGTGCTGAGGTTCTCTCCTGGTCGCCACAATGCAGTAAGACATGCTTCCAGAAGGTAGCCAAGGTCCTGTGCAGCTCTTCACTCTCCTCCCTGCCGGAGGAGTACAGCAATTTTAGTCAGGTCAAGTCAGGTGACGGAAGTGCAAAACACCCTCCCTGCTTACACATTCACTCGGAAAGAGTGATTCACTGTGGAGGATCACTCTTCGGGTGACGGGCAGCGTCACCAACCCTATACCTGTAAAAATTTCTAAGTGCCAATGGGGAATTCCTATGTACCAATCTCCTATGAACCATTCTCTGGCAGTAGCACACTGCATTGTTACTGATTGCAGATTACAAAATGACCACAAGATGGCAGCGCTCTGCAGTTTTGTTGGCGCAGGACTTATTCAGTCAGATAAGCTGGAAGAGAACTACACATCTCATGTAAGTGAGCAAAAAGGGGTGGGAGCCTCTAAAAAGGAGATCCCAGGAACCTGGGGGGGTGAAGGAGAGGAGAAGACTGGGAAGGAAACAGGACATGTGAGAGACTGGAGCCTAATGTAGAAGACCACAGGCCAGAACGAATTGAGAGACCGGAGAAGGGGATTTCCAGATCACTGATCATACTGAAAGGCAGAACATTGGATTCTGCAAGCACATAGATTGGGTCATCGCCATCCGCACCTCTACATCCATAGGAGGACAGTGAGAAAGGGACCCCCCTCCAGCAAGGCAACCACTTTGCACTGCTGCTGTGAAGGACAGGATGAGAGGGTACCGATACCACACCAACACATGTTACAAGTTAATTTGTTTTTGTTGCCAGTTACTCAAATTCCAGATTCTTTCCACACAGATTGCCACATAGAGACACAAACTCTGTTACCCAATCAGTGCTGCAGCCTACACTAGCTGCCAATTAATGTACTGGACACAGGATACTAGCCTTCATAATTTCTGCTTGCCTGATAGGCAGGAACTGTAACTGCATATTACCTCAGGCCTACTCATCACAAAGAAGCAACGGTTCTCACAAGCCATGTTTGCACACAAAAGGACACCCTTCTGATAAATTCTGCCTCCCCCTTAATCATCTTTAACAACCCTTTGCAATTTCCCAGCTTGTCACCTTTATTAAAGGGTAACTCTGTCTGTTGTGTTATCATCTCTAGCCACTTCAATACTGGACATTTTCTCCCGTTCCTGCCCAGGACAATTTTCAGCTTTCATCGCTGTCACACTTTGAATGACAATTACACAGTCATGCAACACTGTACCCAAACTAAATTTTTTGCATTTTCTTTCCACAAATAGAGCTCTCTTTTGGTGGTATTTGATCACCACTGTGGTTTTTATTTTTTGCCAAACAAACTAAAAAATACAGACATTTTTGAAAAAAAATACTTTTTTCTTAGTTTCTGTTATACCATTTTGTTTTCTCCTTCACTGATGAGGTAGCATTGATGGGCACTGATGAGGCAGCACTGATAAGATGGCACTGATGGGCACTGATGAGCAGGCACTAATATGTAGAACTGATGGGCACTGATATGCAGCACTGATGGTCACCGATAGGCAGCACTGATGGGCACTGACATGTGGCACCAGGGCCAGACTGGCCTACTGGAATACCGGGAAATTTCCCAGTAGGCCTCCTGCTCTGGGGCCACTCTGAGCGGCGACTGCAGCACTCTCCTCCCTCTGTCCTCCGAAACTCGTATATCACGGAGCTGTGTCTGTGTGCAAAGTCACACCCCGTAGACCGCTTGTGTGATAGTAGATTGAATCAGTGTTCTGCCTATCACATGAGTTGGTCTAGGGGGCGGGTCCTTGTACACAGACCCAGCTCCATGATATACAAGCACCGGAGGACAGAGGGAGGAGAGCGCTGTGTTATCAAGAAGAAGGTGAGGCTGAAATTAGTGGGCACAGAGGCTGCAATTGGTGGGCAGAGGGGTTGCAATTGGTGGGCAGAGAGGCTGAAGTTGGTGGGCAGAGAGGCTGCGAATGGTGGACACAGAGGCTGCAATTGGTGGGCAGAGAGCCTGCAATTAGTGGGCACAGAGGCTACAATTTGTGGGCAGAGGGGCTGAAATTGGTGGGCACAGAGGCTGCAGTTGGTGGGCAGAGAGGCTGCAGTTGGTGGGCAGAGAGGCTGCAGTTGGTGGACACAGTGGCTGCAATTGGTGGGCAGAGGGGCTGCAATGGGTGGGCACAGAGGCTGCAGTTGGTGGGCAGAGAGGCTGAAATTGGTGGACACAGAGGCTGCAATTGGTGGGCAGAGAGGCTGTAATTAGTGGGCATAGAGGCTGCAATTGGTGGGCAGAGGGGCTGCAATTGGTGGGCACAGAGGCTGCAGTTGGTGGGCAGAGAGGCTGAAATTGGTGGACACAGAGGTTGCAATTGGTGGGCAGAGAGGCTGCAATTAGTAGGCACAGAGGCTGCAGTTGGTGGGCACAGGGGCTGCAATTGGTGGACACAGAGGCTGCATTGGTGGGCAGAGAGGCTGAAATTGGTGGAAACAGAGGCTGAAATTGGTGGGCAGAGAGGCTGCAATTGGTGGACACAGAAGCTGCAATTAGTGGGCAGAGAGGCTGCAATTGGTGGGCAGAGGCACTGCAATTGGTGGGTACAGAGGCTGCAGTTGGTGGGCACAGAGGCTGCAATTGGTGAACACAGAGGCTGCGATTGTTGGACAGAGAGGCTGCAATTAGTGGGCACAGAAGCTGAAATTGGTGGGCAGAGGGGCTGCAATTGGTGGGCATAGAGGCTGCAATTGGTGGAAACAGAGGCTGCAATTGGTGGGCAGAGGGGCTGCAATTGGTGGGCACAGAGGCTGCAGTTGGTGGGCACAGAGGCTGCAGTTGGTGGGCAGAGAGGCTGCAATTAGTGGACACAGAGGCTGAAATTGGTGGGCAGAGATGGGGCATGGCCAAGCGATGGCAGAGTGAGGACGCACACC
Source organism: Lithobates clamitans (assembly GCA_037952925.1). Taxonomy (NCBI): domain Eukaryota; kingdom Metazoa; phylum Chordata; class Amphibia; order Anura; family Ranidae; genus Lithobates; species Lithobates clamitans. The sequence continues at coordinate 1,344,586 of JBBGZY010000288.1, read as the reverse complement.
TCGGAGCTCTGTGCAGGGAAGCCCTGAGAACGGACAGTAATCTTGCCTAGAGAGAGCCGAAATTCATGCCAGGGGACCACAAACACCCGCTGGACTCGGGGGTACAGAAGGGTTCGGAAATAACCCATTATTTCCTTTGGCAACACGCCGCCGCTTCCCCCGCCACCTCGGCCAAGATGGCGCCGCCTCGAGTGCCTCCGACGAACGCTGCCGCTTCAGCTAAGAAAAGCACTCAGCCGGGAACGAATGCAGGAGGAGACCGTCCAGCTTCAGATGACAGGTCAGCATCTCCTATTCTATCCCCTGTGATCCCCACCACTGACACTCAATTTAGCTGCAGTCATACAAGGGAGACAGGCGGTAACATGGAGGAATCCCTAAGGGACATTGTGTCTGGTCTGCCTACAAGACAAGATCTACAGGAAATGGCAGCATCCATTGTCAATGCACTCTCCAGGGAACTACATGACCTGCGCCAGCAGGTAAACACGGTAGATGAAAGGGTCACTGTATTAGAGTCCTCAGCATCCACATCGGACGCCCGGATTGCCGCCATAGAACAGGAACAGCGTGGCTTTCGCCGCCATCTTGTGGACATACAACTTAAGCTGGATGACGGCGAAAACCGGAGCAGACGTAATAACTTGCGCCTCCGCGGCATTCCTGAAGCTACCATGGGATCAGATCTCCGTGCAACGGTGGCGGCCATCCTGAACCAGGTCCTTGGAAAACCACCGGCAGCGGAACTGGAGCTGGACAGGGTCCACCGCATCCCAGGTCCCAGGACTCCCCCCGCAGCATCTCAAGATCCTGATGCCACAGACCTCCCACGGGATGTTCTGTGTAGGGTACATTTCTTCACCATAAAGGAGGAAATCATGCGGTTGGCCTGGGAGCGCGGGCCCCATTGACTTTGATGGCGCATTGATCCGGATCTACCCGCATATTTCCAGGCAAACAAGGGCAATGCGAAGCCTTATGAGACCACTGCTGGAGGTCATCCGGGCGGCAGAGGCGACGTACCGCTGGGGCCACCCTTTCCACCTAATTGTGCGAAGGCAGGGAGTAGAATTCTACCTACGCTCTCCAGACCAACTTCCAGACCTATTCAGCTTCCTAGCCAAACCCCCTGTGAGTGTTCCCAATTGGTTTGACTACTTGTTGTCACTGAAGGCCTTGGGCCCACCTCTGCCCAGGCCGCAGTGTTCCCGTAGACCACGCTCACGAGCAACCAGCCGAGAGACTGCTAGACCTCACCCGAGGTCCGCCGAAGCGTAACTTCCTATCTTCCCTCAAGACTCGGTAAGACCAGATGAACGCCCATGTTACATCACCCCACTGAACTTCCAAGATCATTAAAACACACTTCCCAAGTGGCCTGTAAATCTGGGTTTCTGGGTGTCTTTCTTGGGCCTGTCTAGATTACCCTACCTTGTGCAACCTCAGGAATAATGACCCTCGGATATACCCACAACTCCCACCCTGGAATTACGGGATGTCGGCCATTACCCACCAGCTTAATCATTAAGGGGCCGGACTGTCGCGGACTCGTGCCAAGCCTTGTCCAGTACTACGCCTCCATCGCACAGGCTCACTATCAGTGATGGATGGGGGAGACGAATGCAACAGGGAGACCAGTGACTTGGACCCCAGCCATGGCACCTCAAGATGGTTATGCAGAACTTTGTCACCGTCTGGAAAAATTGGCCCTCCATTCCCAGATAAGTGTCCTGAGGGCCCGGTTTGTTTATTTGTCTACCCTCCATTTGGCCTCATGTTTGGTTATGTACCCCCCTATTTGCTAAACAACCTAGAAGTCATGCGGGGCACCCCTGGGACCCCTCACTCTCCCTAACTTCGTTTTGAAGTATGTGCAGGGTGTCATGCATTAGGAGGGGGAGGGAGGCTCAGGGCCGTAGTGGGTAACAATCCCAGGGACGTGACAATAGTTGATGACGTACTTTTTATGATATGTTATGTTTTGTTGTTTAATTTCTTACCACTCTACTACATTATTTTATCACTACACTGTATTATATTTACGCTATTGGTATTAACCTCGCCTTTCATGATTCACCCTGGTGGGAGGGTGAAAGACTCTTGATGCTGGTGCTACGGGCCTGGCCGTGAGGCGTTGGGGCGGACCCCACTGGTAATGTCTATTGCCTGTATTGGCAGGGGGGATCGGTCTGACGTCCATGAGCCTCCTGGGAGCACCTTCATCTAATGGTCGTGGCAGAGGATGTTTTGTCAGCCATGATGCAGGTACCAATCACTGAAGGGTTCTTTCAGCTGTTATGGTTCTTATGTTAGACATTCTATAATTCTCAGAGGCGCTACCCCCTCACATCTCCACATATTTTGTCTATTTAAATCACTGCCTAAACTCTAACTACTTTAGAGTAGATTACAACGCTCTTTTCACCCCCACATTAGGGCGGACCCCTGTGTAGACACCTTAGTGTACATCAGGGGCCCATAGTTAGTCTAAGACAGAAACCGTTTACTCCCCTTACCCCATCCTTCCTCCCCTCCCCTTTCCCTCTTCCTCCACTCTCTCCCCTCTGGTCTATTTTTTCAAATTCTTACCCTCTGCCTGTGGGGGTGTCTGCTTTTGGGCCTTTCCCACACACATATCGACTTCCATTTCCCTGCCAGAAGGCATGATGGGTCACCTAAAGATTACCTCGCTAAACGTGCGTGGCCTTAATGTACCAGAGAAGCGCTCGCAGCTCTTGGCTGACCTGCGCAGGGGCAAAACACGTCGCTTTTCTACAGGAAACGCACTTCCGTGCAGACTCCATACCCAGGCTGACTAACGGAGCCTTCCCGGTGGCATATCATAGTGTCTCTCCGATCTCCAAATCGAAGGGGGTTAGTATTATCTTGGCCAGGTCGGTTCCTTGGGTGTTTGAGGCACAGCGAGCGGACGAGCAGGGTCGTTTTCTTCTCCTTAAGGGAAGAGTGTCCGATCTGCGGGTTACCTTCGCAAACATTTACTTTCCCAATGTTAACCACCCCCAATTTCTACGTAAGCTTCTTACGGAGCTCCTGGAGTTCTCGGAGGGGATGCTTATTTTCGGCGGAGACCTTAACTTTGCCATGGACCCAGCCATGGACGTCTCGCGGGGAGCCTCCCATCTGTCCTACTCCTGCCTGAGGCGTCTCAAGGCAGACTTAACCAAGATAGAGATTATACATTTTACTCTCAGGTGCACCACACCTACTCGCGGTTAGATTACATATTGCTGTCACATAAAGATCTTGCCAAGGTAGTCTCTACATCCATTGATGTCATATCCTTCTCAGACCATGCCCCCATTCACTTGATCCTCCAGTTGGGGCCAGTGATTCGGTCTCCTCCCTCATGGCGACTAAACGAAGCATTGCTTCAATCGGAGGAAACACGTGCGGAGCTACTGAGAGCGCTGCGGGAGTATTTCTCCGTCAACGAGGGATCAGTCCCCAACCCCCTTGTGATATGGGAGGCCCACAAGATGGTAGTGAGAGGGATATTAATCAAAATAGGGGCCCGACTTAAACGGGACAGATTGAAACGCATGGAGGAACTAGTTGCACTGATTCGTAAGCTGGAAAGTGTACATAAGGCTAGCCTTGCTCGTACAACCTTTCGGGATCTACAGAAGGCTCGGGAGGAGCTTTGCACTCTCCTCTTCCAGAAGACCAAACAGAAACTAGCATGGGCACGTCGTACTATGTTTGAGTATTCAAACAAACCAGGATCACTCCTGGCCAGAGCCCTGCAGGGCCCTCGCACTAAAACATACATCCCACACATACAGTCATCTACAGGACAGAAGCTAAATACCTCCTCAGAAATGGCGGAGGAGTTCCGCTCCTTCTATACAGGCCTCTACAACCTAGACAGATTGCAACCCACGGGCTCCCCTGGGGAGGGCAGGCATACCCCTCACTCTTATGTAGCTGCCTCAGGCATGCCATCACTACCTGACGAGGCAAGGGAAGAACTGGACGAACCCTTGACTGTAGAAGAACTGGGAGTTGCTTTGGCCTCTTCGAAACCAAAAAAGGCCCCTGGCCCCGATGGACTAACCCCAGTGTACTACAAAACCTTCTTTGACTTACTGGCGAAGCCCTTAGTTTCTGCCCTCAACACCCTTACGGAGGGGAACCTATTCCCCATAGACACCCTTAGGGCCTACATATCCCTCATCCCGAAAGAAGGTAAAGACCCACGACTTTGTGGGAGCTATCGCCCAATTGCCCTTCTGAATTCGGACCTCAAGCTCTTCGCAAAAATTTTAGCCAATAGACTGCTCCCCCACATTCCGAATCTGATTCATAGAGACCAGGCTGGTTTTGTACCGCTACGTGAACCAAAGGACAATACTATAAGCGTCATCAACCTGATACACTCGGCGAAAATCACCAAACGGGCCCTTCTCCTGCTGTCAACTGATGCGGAGAAGGCCTTTGATCGCGTCGACTGGTCCTTCATCCGGGCAACTCTAGAGCACATAGGCCTTCGTTCCTCTATGCTACAGTGGATCCTTTCCTTATACACGCACCCCACCGCGTCGGTTAGGGTAAATGAGACGAGATCGGACTTTTTCGACATCCGGAATGGCACGCGTCAGGGATGCCCCCTCTCCCCTCTGATCTTTATTTTATCCCTAGAACCTCTTCTGTGCATGATAAGGGCAAACCCAGACATTCTAGGCTACCCGAAGCCCCCGGGATCCCACAAGGTGGCTGCTTTTGCAGATGACCTTATTTTCTTTCTAACAGAACCCCCTACCTCTCTCCCTAACCTGCTTGGATCCCTTCAAGAATATGGTAATCTCTCATCGTTCCAGATCAATCTGACAAAATCCTCCATTCTCAACATAACGGTAGATAAGGGAAATGTCCAACGTTTACGCGCGACCTTTCCATTGAAATGGGCAACCAAGCATATACGTTATCTAGGAGACGACATCACCTCAGATCCGGCTGAACTATACTCGGCTAATTTTACCCCTTTACTTCTACGCCTTAAAACCGACCTCCTGCACTGGCACTCTTTGACGCTGACATGGTTTGGCAGATGTAGCGCCCTCAAAATGACTTTGCTACCAAGGGTGCTATACCTGCTACAGGCGCTTCCCATCCGACTACCTCTAGCGTTCTTTAAACTAATCGACTCCATGTTTCGGGCTTTTGTCTGACATAAAGGCATATTACAGAGCAGTCCACTTAACTAGGTTGGTGGACTGGCACTGTCATGCAGATGCGAAGCACTGGGTCGCCATGGAGGGGGAGGACTCTGGGGGGTCGATCATGAGTTGGCCCTGGATTGCCTCACCACTCCCAAAGGACCTAGTGGAGCACCCTACCTTGGGAAACACCCTAACAGTGGTTAGAGATGCTTTTCGGCGCTCTTCAGTGTCAGCCATCTCCCATGGTTCCGATTATAGGTAACCCGGAATTCTTTCCTGGAATTCAGAATCCACAACTTAAGCGACTGGCAATGGGCACTAAATGTCGCCTACACGATTTTTTGGGACCCAATGGCCAGCTTTCCTTAGAAGCTGGAGCATTGGTGACAGACCCCCCCCTAGACTTTTGGAGTGGCCTCCAGCTGCGGAACTTTCTGCGCAGCTGTCTGAGGAAACCAGGCATTACTCGTAATCTCACTGAACTGGAACTCATTTGCCAGCGTGGGGAACCGATTCGACATTGTCTCTCACTGATGTACTCATCCTTAACCCAACCAGAGGAAGGGTACATTCCTCAGTTCCTCTCCAAATGGGAGGCGGAGCTGGGAGTCCAATTCACTGGGGTGCAGAGACAAAAAATTCTCTACTTCGCCCAGAAATCCTCAATTGCCACTAGGGTTCAGGAAACCTGTTACAAAATCATGACACGCTGGTACAGAGTCCCTGCCATCCTGCATCGTTTCTTTCCTCAGGTGTCCGGCTTATGTTGGCGCTGTGGCTCTGAAGAGGGGACGATGCTACACATCTTCTGGTCTTGTTCCAAGCTTGCCCCATTCTGGCATGGAGTGGCACGCACGGTCGGACATCTTACTGGTGTTTCCCTGGAAGACGATCCTGCAGCCTGCTTGCTCCATCTATCAGAACGACCCATTAAGAAATATAAGACCTCTCTCACCATACAACTTCTGAATGCCGCAAAGGCTTGCATCCCTCTTTGCTGGAGATCGGAGAGACCACCGGCACTATCCATGTGGTTTGCTAAAGTAAACAAATTAAGGGATATGGAGGATCTTACTGCCACGCTGCACAATAGAGAGGAGACCTTTCGAGAGACCTGGAGACCCTGGCAGCACTTTATTTACACGGAAGCCTATTTTCAGGAAATGACACAATCTAGCTAACTCCACGGGTTGGCACCATCTCTCAGGCAGAGGGCACCACCCTCTACCCTGTCATACTGCACCTCTACATTCTTTCTTTTTTTTTCGTTTCCTCTGTACTAACTCACTCCTACCCCTCTACTTCCCCTCCTGTTCCCCCCTTCCTTCTGTATTTCCCCACCCCCTCCTACCCCCTTATATTTCTCTCCTACCCCGGGGGACACTAGTCTCTATATTATGCATCCTCATACTTGGGTTCCTCCACGGCCCAGATATAAAGGGAATCTTGTAGATCATTACCTGTTCAATATGTCCCAGGTATGGGTTTTACAGTCTTTTAGCCCCCATTTTACCAACTATAGAGAAAACACTGTATCTCACTGAGTGACAATGACTAGTAGACAAGGAAGATAGATATAAGCCAAACAACTCAGAACCTAGAGCGCCGCTCAGGTCTCATCCACTGACAGTATTGATAATTCGGGGGAACCACCCCCACATACTTTAACTGTGGTGCTTGTTTTAATAACCAGAAATGTCGATCTTGTTGGTTTCTTTTTTTTTTTTGACATAACTGTTTGCAATCATTTACCTGTATCACACTTGTCTGTCTCTTACATTGTTTTACAACAGATTATGTAACTGTCTGCATTTGCTCAGTGTCAAAATAAAGGAATTAAAAAAAAAAAAAAATTGGTGGGCAGAGAGGCTGCAATTAGTGGGCAGAGAGGCTGCAATTGGTGGGCACAGAGGCTGCAGTTGGTGGGAAGAGAGGCTGCAATTGGTGGACACAGTGGCTGCTATTAGTGGGCACAGAGACAGCAATTAGTGGGCACAGAGGCTGCAATTAGTGGGCACAGAGGCTGCAGTTGGTGGACACAGAGGCTGCAATTGGTGGACACAGAGGCTGCAATTGGTGGGCAGAGAGGCTGCAATTAGTGGGCAGAGAGGCTGCAATTGGTGGGCAGAGGCACTGCAATTGGTGGGCACAGAGGCTGCAGTTGGTGGGCACAGAGGCTGCAATTGGTGGACACAGAGGCTGCAATTAGTGGGCACAGAAGCTGCAATTGGTGGGCAGAGGGGCTGCAATTGGTGGGCATAGAGGCTGCAATTGGTGGACACAGAGGCTGAAATTGGTGGGCAGAGGGGCTGCAATTGGTGGGCACAGAGGCTGCAGTTGGTGGGCAGAGAGGCTGCAATTAGTGGACGCAGAGGCTGAAATTGGTGGGCAGAGAGGCTGCAATTAGTGGGCAGAGAGGCTACAATTGGTGGGCACAGAGGCTGCAGTTGGTGGACACAGAGGCTGCAATTGGTGGACACAGAGGCTGCAATTGGTGAGCAGAGAGGCTGCAATGAGTGGGCAGAGAAGCTGCAATTGGTGGGCAGAGGCGCTGCAATTGGTGGGCACAGAGGCTGCAGTTGATGGGCAGAGAGGCTGCAATTGGTGAACACAGAGACTGTAATTAGTGGTTGCAGAGGCTGCAATTGGTGGACACAGAGACTATAATTAGTGGTGGACACAGAGGCTGCAATTGGTGGGCAGAGAGGCTGAAATTGGTGGGCAGAGAGGCTGCAATTGGTGGGCACAGAGGCTGCAATTGGTGGGCACAGAGAGGCTGCAATTGGTGGGCACAGAGAGGCTGCAATTGGTGGGCACAGAGAGGCTGTATTCGTGGGCACAGGGAGGCTGCATTGGTGGGCACAGGGAGGCTGCATTGGTGGGCACAATGAGACTGCATTGATGGGCATGGCGAGGCTGCATTGATGGTCATGGCGAAGCTGCATTGATGGGCACAGTGAGGCTGCATTGATGGGCACGGCGAGGCTGCATTGATGGGCATGGTGAGGCTGCATTGATGGGCACGGCGAGGCTGCATTGATGGGCACGGCTAAACTGCATTGATGGGCACGGCAAAGCTGCAAGGAAGGGAATAATGACGTTATGATGTTGGGCTCTTATAATAATGCTATGGGGCTGGTATCATATTTTTTCCAGGGCTGGTTTTTATTCCCAGTCCTGCCCTGTGTGGCACTGATGGGCACTGACAGGCGGCATTGATGGGCACTGACAGGCAGCACTGATGATGAGGTACTGACAGGTGTTACTGATGGGCACTGATTGGCACTGTGGTGGGCACTGATTGGCACTGTGTGGGCACTGACTGGCAGCTGATGGGCAAGGATTTGCAGCTTTGGTGGGCACCTCTCATGGGGGCTGCGCTGATAATAAATGTGCTGATTATCAGCGCAGACCCCCCTGACAGGGAGATCCGCCGAGGAAAGCGCAAACCTTTCAGCGTGAACCGAGGAAAGATGTTTACCGGCACTTCCTGGTTCATACGATGATCAGCTGTGATTGGTCACAGCTGATCATGTGGTAAGGAGCCTCCATCAGAGGCTCCTTATCATGATCGGAGATGAGGTGTGTCAGACTGACACGTCACACCCCCAATCGCCACGCTGCGTTCCCCCGCGCATGTTATCCTGAAAGACATCATATGATGTCCAGTCAGGATAACAGAACCACCGCCCGTCCGTCATTCTGCTATAGGCTAGGTGGGAAGTGACTAGGGGTGTCATCTTTTTTATAAAAAATGGGACTATGCCTCAAATGTGCACCAACGTAAAGAGCTCCATCAAACTGGCAAAAGAGTTTTCCTACATCGTGTGATAGCTTCTATGTAGGACATTTTTCTTTCTTGGCTTGCCAAAACCCTCAGAGAGTGAGCCCTGGCTCTGAATACTGAGAGCACACAAGTACGCTAGCCTAACATGTCATATGCCGCGTACACATGAGCGGACTTTCCGGCATACTTGGTCCGGCTGACCAGAGTCCGCCAAACAATCCGATCGTGTGTAGGCTCTGGCAGACTTTTTTCCCCAAAAGTCCGCCGTACCTAGATTTGAAACATGTTTCAAATCTTAGTCCGCCGGACTCACCGGACTCCGTTCCTGACGGAAAGTTTGTTCGTCTGTATGCTGGTCCGATGGACAGGGTATTGCATCTCGTGCTTGCTGCAATAGAAAAAACAAATTTTCCTATTGCGGCAAGCGCAGGGCACACCAGGCCCTTAAGTCTGGTATGGATTTTAAGGGAAACCCCGTACGCCAAAAAAACAGCGTGGGGTCCCCCCTAAAATCCATACCAGACCCCAATCCGAGCATGCAGCCCGGCCGGTCAGGAAAGGGGGTGGGGATGAGCGAGCGCCCCCCTCCTGAACCGTACCAGGCCGCAGGCCCTCAACATGGGGGGTGGGTGCCTTGGGGGAGGGGGGGTGCCCTGTGGGGGGCCCCCCCACCCCAAAGCACCTTGTCCCCATGTTGATGAGGCCATTGGTTGTTGGGGTCTGCGGGTGGGGGGCTTATCGGAATCTTGGAGCCCCCTATAATAAGAGGGCCCCCAGATCCCGGCCCCCCACCCTATGTGAATGAGTATGGGGTACATGGTACCCCTACCCATTTACCTAGGGAAAAAGTGTCAATAATAAAACACACTACACCAGTTTTTAAAATAATTTATTAGACAGCTCCGGGGGGTCTTCCTCCGCCTTTGGGGGTCTTCTTCCTGCTTCGGGGGTTCCTCCGGTTCCTCTTCTCCCGGCGTCTGGTTGGTTCATCTCCGCTCTCTCTGGCCTCTTCTCCCGGTGTTCCAGTTCTTCTGCCGGCTCCTCCGCTGTCTTCATGGCGCTCTTTTGCCAGCGGAGGCCTTCTGGCTGCTTGTCTTCTTGGCTTCTTCCCTCTTCTCTTCTTTTCTCTTCTCGTCACCGGGTGATGTTGATCATGCCCCCTAAAACATCACAGTCCCAGCATGCCCAGGGACTGTGATGGCATAAGGGGGCGGGGTCTCCGCCTATATAAGTCACAGCGGAGTGCTCAGAGAGCAGTCCAGCCGGAGAGACTGTCGTGTCAACATCTGGAGAAGAGAAGAGGGAAGAAGCCAAGAAGACAAGAAGCCAGAAGTCCGGGCCTCTGCTGGCAAACGAGCGGCATGAAGACAGCGGAGGAGCCGGCAGAAGAACTGGAACACCGGGAGAAGAGGCCAGAGAGAGCGGAGAAGAACCAACCAGACCCTGGGAGAAGAGGAACCAGAGGGACCCCCGAAGCCGCAAGAAGACCCCAAAGCCGGAGGAAGACCCCTGAAGCCGGAAGAAGACCCCCCCCAGAGCTGTCTAATAAATTATTTTAAAAACTGGTGTAGTGTGTTTTATTATTGACACTTTTTCCCTAGGTAAATGGGTAGGGGCACCATGTACCCCATACTCTTTCACATGAGTGGGGGGCCGGGATCTGGGGGCCCTCTTATTATAGGGGGCTCCCAGATTCCGATAAGCCCCCCGCCCGTAGACCCAGACAACCAACGGCCAGGGTTGTCGGGAAGAGGCCCTTGTCCTCATCAACATGGGGACAAGGTGCTGCCCCGCAGTGAGCCCCCCCTCCCCAAAGCACCCACCCCCCATGTTGAGGGTATGCGGCCTGGTACGGTTCAGGGGGGGGGGGGCGCTCGCTCGTCCCCACCCCCTTTCCTGACTGGCCGGGCTGCGTGCTTGGATCCGGGTCTGGTATGGATTTTAGGGGGGACCCCACGCCGTTTTTTTCAGCGTAGGGGGTTCCCTTTATAATGCATACCAGACTTAAGGGCCTGAAATGCCCTGCGACGGGGCTCGCAAGGTGTCAATCTCACCGATAAAAGCGGCGAGATTCACTTTCTTTTCTAGTCCCGTCGTACCCGAGTCACGTTCAAAATGAACAGACTTGGCTGTGTGTGGGCAAGTCCGTTCATTCTGAAAGTCCGCCGTAACTCCGGCGAAAGTCCGTCAGAAAGACGGGCGGACCTAGCCTGCCGGAAAAAGTCTGGTCGTGTGTAGGCAAGTCCATCCATTCAGGTAGTCCGCCGGAAAGTCTGGCGGGAAGACCGTCGGACCAAGTCTGCTGGAAAGTCCGATCGTGTGTACGAGGCATTACTCTTTCCCTTTGTGCTTGTTTGGGGAAAATTCTCTCTCAGTAGGAGAGCTAGTAGTCCTGCATTTCAATTAGGTCTATTTAAAGTGGCACTGTTATATGTTTTATTGTTTGCTTTGTTATATGCAATCCTCCTTGTGTACAATTGGATATTGATTTAATGCTGATATCTTACATAAACCAAATATTTTCTTCTTCAAAAGTGGTGTGTTTATCTTTTGTGTGATATTCCAGGTGACATTTGGCTACAGTTTTACGGTGCTGTCAGCAGGGGTCGTGCCTCACCCAGGGCTCAGAAGTGAACAAGGGTCCCATTATACTCAGTGGCTCCTGAGTGGGTAGTGCTGCAATGGTAACAATTTTTGTTGTACTTAAAGAAAAATATATTTAAAAAGAGAAGCATGCAACAGTTTTAGAAAATACCAAACTAATGCTTCCAGCTACAGCAAATGCTCATACATCATTTTTACACAAAATGATCATTCATCCATAGAGTAAAAAACCTCTAAGTGAATTTTCTTGTGAAACTAGACTATACTAGATTGTTTTCCTATAAAAAGTATTTTGCGTGTTTCTTTACACCCCATTCTTATATATGCCTATTTTAAAAATAGATTGTACTGTATAAAACCGTTAGGCTGTCTATGATGTCTAAAATCTTGTTCTGAAAAAAAGACTTAAAGTGATACTAAAGTCTCGTTTTTTTTGCCTAAACATAACAAACATGTTATACTTACCTGCCCTGTGCAGTGGTTTTGCATAGAGCAGCCCAGATCCTTCTCTTCTCAGCTCTGTTTTTGGCTCTCCTGGCCCCTCCCCCTTGATGAATGCCCCCACAGCAAGCAACTTGGTATGGGGCACCCGAGCCAAGCCACAGCTCCGTGTGTCCATTCATACACAGAGCCCTGGCTGGGCCCTGCCCCCTCTCTCTCCTCATTAGCTCACTGACTTTGATTGACAGAAGCAGGAGCCAATCACGCTCTGCTGCTGTCTCAGCCAATGAGGAGGAAAGTCTTGGGCAGCTGAGTCTCTCCTGCAATGTTGCTGGATACAGATGGGCTCAGGTAAGTATTGGGGGACTGACGGGGGCTGCTGCACACAAAAGATTTTTTATAAAAAACCTTCTGCCTTTACAATCACTTTAAAATACTTAAGTGTCTAGATGTTAAGTGTAGTTGTTTATTTCATGTCAGCTCTCTTTCTCTCAGAGACAGCCATGTGATCTTAAGTCTTGTACACACAGCCGGTTAAGCCATTAAGTCAGCTGGTTAAGTGTTCATGCAGGCACCTCTCAGGTTTTTTTTTTGTTCAAACTACTGGATGAAGAACCAGAAGAGCTAATTACTTAGCCACTGTGCTGCTTGCTAAAGGAGTAAAGTATGTTAAGTTTGCAAGGAATATTCACTTAGTTTAGTGAATAAGGTGAAGCTGCACTGACATTAATGTGTAAATAATTTTTTTTTTTTTTTCACAGATGATTGGGTTTTCTTTGCAAAGATAATTTTTTAACATATTTATTAAGTGAACTGAAATCAGAGACTACCCCAATGGTCACCAGAGAGCAAAAAAGGAAATGGACTATCTCGGTACCCAAACACTGATTAAAAATATATATATTTTTATTAATACATTATTTAAATAGTAGTATCCAGATACATGACACTCAATATTGCAACCCCCTAGGTCATATGGCAAACCAGGATGTAGTACATGGAGATCCTCATAAAATGAACAATATCCTTTACATGTTTTGTGGACTATTCCGCTTATTCAGGAGGAGTACCTTCAGATTGCGTCTATGAAGAAACATATCAATCAGCTAGTTAAAGTATATATAGCACAAATAAAAAGAACAATAGCATTTTAAATGTGTGTGTGTGTGGGGGGGGGGGGGGAACCACATGTATGCTTTCCAATGAGAACCATTATCTGCAGAAAGCCAGGGCACATCGCCACAACAACTACCCCAGGGCAGGCACAAGGGACACAAAAGCGAGTGAGGAAATGAGTGTGTGGCCAAAAAACTACAATATATATATATATATATATATATATATATATATATATATATATATATAAGCATAAGGACTAGCTGCAATGAAGAATAGATAGGAAAGAAGAAGAAGGGAGAAAAAAGGAGTGAAGAAGGGTAAAAATGGGGACAAAAGGAGAAAAAGAGGGAAGGGGGAGAGAGGGAGGGGGGGTTGGGAGGCAGGGAAAAAAGGAAGGGAAGGAGGGGGGGGGAGAAAGGGGGGGGAGAAGGGGGGAACTGGAACACCGGGAGAAGAGGCCAGAGAGAGCGGAGAAGAACCAACCAGACCCTGGGAGAAGAGGAACCAGAGGGACCCCCGAAGCCGCAAGAAGACCCCAAAGCCGGAGGAAGACCCCTGAAGCCGGAAGAAGACCCCCCCCAGAGCTGTCTAATAAATTATTTTAAAAACTGGTGTAGTGTGTTTTATTATTGACACTTTTTCCCTAGGTAAATGGGTAGGGGCACCATGTACCCCATACTCTTTCACATGAGTGGGGGGCCGGGATCTGGGGGCCCTCTTATTATAGGGGGCTCCCAGATTCCGATAAGCCCCCCGCCCGTAGACCCAGACAACCAACGGCCAGGGTTGTCGGGAAGAGGCCCTTGTCCTCATCAACATGGGGACAAGGTGCTGCCCCGCAGTGAGCCCCCCCTCCCCAAAGCACCCACCCCCCATGTTGAGGGTATGCGGCCTGGTACGGTTCAGGGGGGGGGGGCGCTCGCTCGTCCCCACCCCCTTTCCTGACTGGCCGGGCTGCGTGCTTGGATCCGGGTCTGGTATGGATTTTAGGGGGGACCCCACGCCGTTTTTTTCAGCGTAGGGGGTTCCCTTTATAATGCATACCAGACTTAAGGGCCTGAAATGCCCTGCGACGGGGCTCGCAAGGTGTCAATCTCACCGATAAAAGCGGCGAGATTCACTTTCTTTTCTAGTCCCGTCGTACCCGAGTCACGTTCAAAATGAACAGACTTGGCTGTGTGTGGGCAAGTCCGTTCATTCTGAAAGTCCGCCGTAACTCCGGCGAAAGTCCGTCAGAAAGACGGGCGGACCTAGCCTGCCGGAAAAAGTCTGGTCGTGTGTAGGCAAGTCCATCCATTCAGGTAGTCCGCCGGAAAGTCTGGCGGGAAGACCGTCGGACCAAGTCTGCTGGAAAGTCCGATCGTGTGTACGAGGCATTACTCTTTCCCTTTGTGCTTGTTTGGGGAAAATTCTCTCTCAGTAGGAGAGCTAGTAGTCCTGCATTTCAATTAGGTCTATTTAAAGTGGCACTGTTATATGTTTTATTGTTTGCTTTGTTATATGCAATCCTCCTTGTGTACAATTGGATATTGATTTAATGCTGATATCTTACATAAACCAAATATTTTCTTCTTCAAAAGTGGTGTGTTTATCTTTTGTGTGATATTCCAGGTGACATTTGGCTACAGTTTTACGGTGCTGTCAGCAGGGGTCGTGCCTCACCCAGGGCTCAGAAGTGAACAAGGGTCCCATTATACTCAGTGGCTCCTGAGTGGGTAGTGCTGCAATGGTAACAATTTTTGTTGTACTTAAAGAAAAATATATTTAAAAAGAGAAGCATGCAACAGTTTTAGAAAATACCAAACTAATGCTTCCAGCTACAGCAAATGCTCATACATCATTTTTACACAAAATGATCATTCATCCATAGAGTAAAAAACCTCTAAGTGAATTTTCTTGTGAAACTAGACTATACTAGATTGTTTTCCTATAAAAAGTATTTTGCGTGTTTCTTTACACCCCATTCTTATATATGCCTATTTTAAAAATAGATTGTACTGTATAAAACCGTTAGGCTGTCTATGATGTCTAAAATCTTGTTCTGAAAAAAAGACTTAAAGTGATACTAAAGTCTCGTTTTTTTTTGCCTAAACATAACAAACATGTTATACTTACCTGCCCTGTGCAGTGGTTTTGCATAGAGCAGCCCAGATCCTTCTCTTCTCAGCTCTGTTTTTGGCTCTCCTGGCCCCTCCCCCTTGATGAATGCCCCCACAGCAAGCAACTTGGTATGGGGCACCCGAGCCAAGCCACAGCTCCGTGTGTCCATTCATACACAGAGCCCTGGCTGGGCCCTGCCCCCTCTCTCTCCTCATTAGCTCACTGACTTTGATTGACAGAAGCAGGAGCCAATCACGCTCTGCTGCTGTCTCAGCCAATGAGGAGGAAAGTCTTGGGCAGCTGAGTCTCTCCTGCAATGTTGCTGGATACAGATGGGCTCAGGTAAGTATTGGGGGACTGACGGGGGCTGCTGCACACAAAAGATTTTTTATAAAAAACCTTCTGCCTTTACAATCACTTTAAAATACTTAAGTGTCTAGATGTTAAGTGTAGTTGTTTATTTCATGTCAGCTCTCTTTCTCTCAGAGACAGCCATGTGATCTTAAGTCTTGTACACACAGCCGGTTAAGCCATTAAGTCAGCTGGTTAAGTGTTCATGCAGGCACCTCTCAGGTTTTTTTTTTGTTCAAACTACTGGATGAAGAACCAGAAGAGCTAATTACTTAGCCACTGTGCTGCTTGCTAAAGGAGTAAAGTATGTTAAGTTTGCAAGGAATATTCACTTAGTTTAGTGAATAAGGTGAAGCTGCACTGACATTAATGTGTAAATAAATTTTTTTTTTTTTTTTCACAGATGATTGGGTTTTCTTTGCAAAGATAATTTTTTAACATATTTATTAAGTGAACTGAAATCAGAGACTACCCCAATGGTCACCAGAGAGCAAAAAAGGAAATGGACTATCTCGGTACCCAAACACTGATTAAAAATATATATATTTTTATTAATACATTATTTAAATAGTAGTATCCAGATACATGACACTCAATATTGCAACCCCCTAGGTCATATGGCAAACCAGGATGTAGTACATGGAGATCCTCATAAAATGAACAATATCCTTTACATGTTTTGTGGACTATTCCGCTTATTCAGGAGGAGTACCTTCAGATTGCGTCTATGAAGAAACATATCAATCAGCTAGTTAAAGTATATATAGCACAAATAAAAAGAACAATAGCATTTTAAATGTGTGTGTGTGTGGGGGGGGGGGGGGAACCACATGTATGCTTTCCAATGAGAACCATTATCTGCAGAAAGCCAGGGCACATCGCCACAACAACTACCCCAGGGCAGGCACAAGGGACACAAAAGCGAGTGAGGAAATGAGTGTGTGGCCAAAAAACTACAATATATATATATATATATATATATATATATATATATATATATATATATATATATATATATATATATATATATATATATATATATATATATATATATATATATATATAAGCATAAGGACTAGCTGCAATGAAGAATAGATAGGAAAGAAGAAGAAGGGAGAAAAAAGGAGTGAAGAAGGGTAAAAATGGGGACAAAAGGAGAAAAAGAGGGAAGGGGGAGAGAGGGAGGGGGGGTTGGGAGGCAGGGAAAAAAGGAAGGGAAGGAGGGGGGGGGAGAAAGGGGGGGGAGAAGGGGGGAGCGAACAGGACAGGAAAAAACAGAAAGGAAGGAACAGAAAAAGAGGGGGAAGAAGGCAAAAGGGATAAGAAAGATAATAACCTAGGCTAACCTTATCCTAAAATGGATGATACAATAGCTGCCAGGAGGTGCAGGGACTACAGGCCCATGCAGCACATAAAGGTACACCACCCAATGGTACCTAATTGGTACGCAGCTTTTCGTCCCCGGCCCCCCACCCGGGAGACGCTCAGAGAGGAACCCATGGAGGCACAAAACTCCTTGCTCAGCAGGAGACGCGCTCCATCTGCGCGAAGAAGCCACACCACATATCGCTCAAACTACCGTGCTAACAGCCCCAACATCTCGTCAAGATCCAGGGGAACACGCAGGGACTGCCACAGGCATGTGGAAGTAGCCTTGTCCTTCTGATTGACGGACCAATTTGTACACAGCACGATCGGCCCATATTTTTGTTTTTGGTTCATGTTCTAGAGTATTTTATACTGTTATTTATACTTTTTCCACCTCTTTTTGAACTGTTTTAAGAAGACCTGCCCAGGCTACACAAGAAGAACACTGGCGGGTCCCCCTGTAAGTTCGGCTCCTTCACATCCCTCTCAGCACCAGCTTCATGGCCATAATACACCATCCGCCGGACCCTCCCAGTCACCAATCTCCTAACCGCTCTCGAACCTGAGCTCCATTGTCTGATGACCCCGCCTATCTCCAATGGACATTTGCGGAAAAACTTTGCTCACAACTACAGTTCCCACCATGCACTGCAGCACCAAACCCCACTTTATACTGTTATTTATACTTTTTCCACCTCTTTTTGAACTGTTTTAAGAAGACCTGCCCAGGCTACACAAGAAGAACACTGGCGGGTCCCCCTGTAAGTTCGGCTCCTTCACATCCCTCTCAGCACCAGCTTCATGGCCATAATACACCATCCGCCGGACCCTCCCAGTCACCAATCTCCTAACCGCTCTCGAACCTGAGCTCCATTGTCTGATGACCCCGCCTATCTCCAATGGACATTTGCGGAAAAACTTTGCTCACAACTACAGTTCCCACCATGCACTGCAGCACCAAACCCCACCCACGTCGCACCGCGAACCCACGTATCTTGCATCCGAACTCCTTTACGTTGCAGAGGCAAGCTCCAATCAACTAACAGGACTGCACCTCTGACCCCGGTTCTTACCAATCTATCCATCAACGGTAGTAGTTCTGGACCCACCTCGGACAACCCAGCTGTACCTACTCTTCACCCGATCCGGGAGTGACTCAATACGGAGGGCTTCTTACCCCATCTGCTTGTCTACAACCTAGTGGACCATTCAAGCTGCTGCAGTCTACCTCTTCCCTTCCAAGAGTATGAACTTAACCGGTATAATTTCTTACAGTTTTGTGGCTCTTCTGCCAAATGATACTTCATGTTGAAATACTCTTTGTTTTGCTGATATCTACCTGCTCTGGATTTATAACTTCTATTCTACTCTGTAGTAGACCCGAAAGGAGGCACAGTGTTGTAGATTAACCTTTTTATAGGTTTACTGACACTTGCCTTTAGGGCATTTAATTTCAAGTTGCTGGATCTGACTCAACTCCCACTCCGATGTCACTGCCCCACACCCTTGTTGGTGTGGGTCACTACATCTCTGGAATTGGCATTGATGATACTCTACCCATTCCTGCTGTTCAAGGAGAATGGTTGACCTCAGAACTCAGCACGTTTAATTACTCAACTTGCTTGTTTTACTGTTTTATTGTTTTATTGTTTTGATGTTCTATTGCATTATAGCTCGCTGGGTATCTCCTGTAGATTCCTACACCTGCGCACTTACTCCAAGGTCCTTATCATATGACCCCAACCAACACAATTAGGCTTCTTACCTTAGTTATTAACATCATGTCATCCTGTGGCGGAGGACCTTATCCTCTCCTTCGATACTAGACTCCCTCACTCTCTCCATCGCCTGGTTTTAGGTCAACCCTCACACAGGTTTATGCTGGGCTGCCGTCTCCCTTACAAGGTGAGACGCCCTGCGCAAGGCCTGTACCCCACCGATCTAACGTTTGGGAGGCGAGTGGACGTATAGTTCCACACCTCTTCGGTATTCACCACATCACCCCAACGTTTTCTAGGCAACCTAAACTTCCAAAACAGACATAAACCACCCTTCATCCACCCTTTTCTTCCCTTCCACTTCTTCCTATGATGACGGCCCCAACGGACTCACTCTCCACTCAGGGTGTGGACATAGGGGGTCTTAACACCCCTGAAAAACGGTCTAAACTTCTACTCTCCCTTCAACGATCTAGAGCACATATTGTGCTCATACAGGAAACACATTTCCGAACGGACTCTGTCCCTAAATTACATAATCACTACTTCCCCACTGCGATCCACGCCTCCAATTTGGAGGTGAAATCCAAAGGGGTCACTATCCTCATCTCCAAACACTGCCCATTCCAGATAACAGACACTGTAAGAGATCCTACTTTGCAGGTACCTTTTTATAAAGGGCACTCTACATCATTTACCTTACACCATTGCCAACATCTATGCCCCCAACTCAGGCCAAGTAACCTTTTTCAAAACAACCTTACAATTGCTCTCCAGCTTCCAAGTTGGAACCCTTATTGTCGGCGGTGACTTCAATGTCCCCCTGACCCGTCCATCGACACTTCGAATGGGTCTTCCTTCCTCACTTACAGGGCCTTACGGGCCATCAAACTGCAATTAAGCAATCTACTTCTTCATGACACCTGGCGTACAATGCACCCTAAGGAGAGGGACTTTACATACTATTCACCGCCGCACAATAAGTACTCCAGATTGGACCACTTCTTCCTTTCTCAGAACGACCTGACAAACCTCACTAAAGCCACCATAGACCCGTCCCTCCTATCGGACCACAATCCTATTTCTATGACCTTACAACTGCCGACTAAGTGCGCGAAGACACGTATTTGGCGCCTTGACAGCTCCTTACTGACAGACGAAATCAACACAAACAGACTGACCAAATGCCTAGTGGACTACTTCTCCAACAACTCTGCTCCTGATATCACACCCATGACCACATGGAATGCCCACAACTGCGTCATTAGAGGCGAACTGTTGTCTATCGCAGCTAATCGCAATAAACTTAAACACGCTCGCATTACTGAACTAACCACACATATACACGTGCTAGAAAAGACACACAAAGCTTCTATTGCAACTGCTTCGCTGACCGAACTGACACAGGCTAGAGAGGAACTTCTAGACACGCTTAACAAAACGCTAAAACGCAAATATATGCTGACGCAAAAACTGTACTATGAATTCAGTAACAAATCCGGCAAATTATTAGCTAGGGCTCTCCAATCCAAAAAGGCTTCACATACCATTCACAAAATCTCCAACTCGGCTGGAGAATCATTGGTTACTAATGAAGATATCTCAGCACAATTTGTTCAATATTTTACCAAATTGTACAATCTGACCCCTACTCACAACACTGACAATTCGATAGACCGAAAAACTGCTCTCCTAGATTTTCTAGCGCAATACGGACAAACCCCCTTTCTCAAGAAGACACACAATTGCTAGACACCCCTCTATCAGCAGACAAACTCTTTACAGCCTTAAGACAAATGAAGACAGGTAAAAGCCCCGGCCCTGATGACCTTTCGGCCAGCTATTATAAATCCTTCCCATCCATCCTCCTTCCGCACCTAGTGAAAGCCCTCAATACTCTGACGCCTGCTACAGATACCTATAATGAAATGCTCGCAGCTCACATTACACTCATTCCCAAACAAGGCAAAGACCCCACACTAGTGATGAATTATTGCCCCATTTCCCTATTGAACGTGGACCTTAAACTCTACATGAAAGCATTGGCTAACCGACTCCTACCTTTCCTGCCCTCTTTAATCGCGCTCGATCAGGTTGGTTTTGTCCCGGGCCGTGAGGCAAGGGACAATACCACTAAGGCCCTGAACATACACCATTGGCCCACTAGAATGTCCACAAAGGGTTTCTTTCTATCCTTGGATGCAGAGAAGGCGTTCGACAGGGTGGCATGGGACTACATGGAAGCCACCCTTCAGGCAATAGGCTTGCCGCCCCGTATGCTTCAAATGATCTTTACGCCTCCCCGACGGCTAGGTTAAGGATCAACGGTGGGCTGTCGGACGCCTTCTCTGTATCTAATGGAACCCGTCAGGGGTGCCCTCTGTTACCGCTTATATTTATATTGACCCTTGAACCCATGCTCCGCAGACTGAGAGACAACCCCCACCATCAAAGGTATTACTATCCATCACAAACAATACAAACTAGCTGCCTACGCCGATGACATCCTACTCTTTCTGACGGACCCCATCACATCCATCCCTAACCTCCTAGCTGACTTTAAACTCTTTAAAACCCTCTCCAACTTACAAATCAATTTTTTTTTCAAATTCTTTATTTGTGAAATACAAGTTATAATGAAAATCATACAATTGTAGTCATGCTAATGTAATAAGCCAGAGGATACGACATTGTATTAGTTCCAACCTGGAACATCTCATTTTGTCTGAACATTTCCCTCCAACCTTGAAAGCATTTCCTGGCAATGTAACCCAACCAACTTTGCTTGTAAAGACAATTTCAAGGTTAGGGAGCTCTCTGATTCCCATGTGTAATTAGGCTCCTATATGTATGAAACCGGTAAACTATAAGGTGTGACCATAGGGTCATTGTTTTTATTATAGATGACAAGAACCTAGCGGTTCTATAAGTACTTGGAAAATCAAAGAAGATACAACAGACGAGAATAAAGAAGAAAGAGAAGAAATGAAAGAGTAATAGTAACTGGAAATTCAGTAAACTAAGGAGGGACGAGGGGAGGGGAAAGGACATGAGGGAGATTGAGGAAGGGGGTTGGAAAGCATAAGGGAACGACAAGATCTCTCACCTTGCCCCTTAGCTCACCCACATTGTCCAGAAAGAGAGCTATGTTGATCATTTATACCCCCTGCTCTCATTACCTCAAGTGTTTTCTCCGTGTTTAAGCTAGTAGTCTTGCATGTTCCTCTGAGTAGAAAAATTCACGCCAATAGTACCATTTCTTAAGGAATTTTTCACTGTTCCCTTTTTCTGTTGCTATTAAGTCCTCCATTTTGTAAATGTCGGCTATTTTCTTTAGCCACAACGCCACAGCCGGGGGTTCTGTTTGCTTCCAGAGCAGAGGGATACAGCTTTTCGCTGCTGTGCTCAACAGGGGGAGGATCGACTTCCTGTACGCTTTGCTCGGGATTTCATGGTGATGCAATAAAAAGAATTCTGGACTCTTGGGTAGCTCCCTGTCTGTAAACTTTTGTGTAATTCTATGGACCTCAGACCAAAAGGGAGACAGACGCTTACATGACCAAAAGATATGGAGCAGGGTGCCCGCCTCTTCTCCACATCTCCAACAAAGATCTGAGCTTTGAGGAAACATCTGGTGCAACCTAGCTGGGGTGTAATACCATTGAGACAGTATTTTAAATCCTGCTTCCTGTTGGGTGGCGCAAATTGAGGTTTTGAAAGTGAAGAGAATTACTCTTTCCACTTGTTTCTCGGTAAGCTGTAAGCCCAGGTCTCGTTCCCATTTAATTATATATGGGAGTTTACAGCCTTTAGGGGACGCGAGCAGGATTTGGTATGTTAACGAGATAGAGTGTCACATAGGTTCTTGCTCCAGGCTTAGTTGCTCGAATGGTGTCAGGGATCTTAAATATGGTGTCGGTGGGGGCGTGGCCTGACGCATGGAGTGAGAGGACGTGCTGTTCCACAGCTCCCGGATCCCGCGGCTCCACAGGGCGTTTCTGAACCAAATCAGGCTGTATAAACTACTCCGATGGGGAAGGCTAAGTACCGGGACCAACAGGGAATGGGGGGTTCTCGTCCAGGAGGGGATTTGGGGAACTTTTTCACCCGATCTTCGGCCGCGGCCCAGCGCCAGCCGAGATCCAAGATGGCGCCGGCGCCTCCGTCCCCAGCCCGCTCCGAACCAGCCCTGGACACTATGGCCTGCTCACAGGCATTTCACACTACCCCTGAGCCCCCAGCTTCCCCCACCAGTCTCCCCAGGTGCCGATCCACTGCACCCATAGGATCTGAGGATGGATGGGATCTCGAATCCCAGATGAGATCCCTGCACAGCTACATGCGGTTTCTCCCTACCAAGGCCGATTTTGAGCAGTGTGTGCATCGCATAGAAAAAACCTACAAACAGGAGATTTCTGAGCTTAAAAGGGACATTGGTGTTCGTTTTGAGGACATTGAAGCCACGACAGAGACACTCCATGCCTCTGTTCAGAAGCATGAGGAAATACTTAACTCCCATACAACCATGCTGCTGCACCTTGCGTTTCAACAAGATGACATCGAGAACAGAAACAGGCGTAATAATATTCGCATACGCGGCATTCCTGAATCTGTGGAACCCAAGGACTTGAGGGCAGCGGTGACGGCCATTTTCAACCAGCTCCTACAATTACCCAAAGATAACCCACTTGAACTTGACCGGGTCCACAGAACCTCAGGCCCCAGGAATCCTGACCCTTCATTCATTCGAGATACACTCTGCAGAGTGCACTTTTACAACATTAAGGAATCCATCATGCGGGCAGCCAGCGTGCAGGACTCTATCCTTTTCAATACCACCCCTGTGATGCTACTTCCTGACCTTTCACGTTTAACCCTGACCATGCGGAAGGCCCTGAAGCCTCTCAAACAGCTTCTCCAATCACGTCAAATAAAATATCAATGGCGCTTTCCCTTTCAGCTACGAGTGCACCATGAGGGTAAATCTGCCACATTCTGCATGCTGGGTGACCTCCCTGCATTCCTGGGCACCCTGGAGTTGCCACAGGTGTCTCTGCCAGACTGGCCTTTCTCTCCAACTACACCAGGCCTGCCGTACATTCCTCAGTGGCAGAAACACAGCCGCAAACGCCGTCCTGGATCCTCACCCCGCATAGACCCTGATGACTGATGTTATACGGTCCGGCTGGTCTTCTATTGTTTTTTCCTCTACCTGAGTAGGAATGCCTACTACACCACCTTGGATCCTTAAGGACTTCCAACTCTTGAGCCTCTACAGATAGCCTTCGCTTTTACACACCTCTTCCAGCAAGCAGTTCCTGTTACTGGGTTTTTCTTTTTTTTCTTTGTTTTTTGTTTTTCAGCTGGAAGACAAAAACCTTTTCCTTAATGTTATGGTTACCCACGTTCGGGACCCCTATGCCTTAGAAGATACCAGGTTTTGCTGTTACAATTAGCTCAAAGGCTCATAAGCGGCATTAGGAAGATCCTCTTTGGCCTCATGGGACTGCTGCAGTCCTCACCTGTTGTGAAGCTGATCCCACCGCTCTTCCAGTCTCGTCAGGCCGGAGGTTCCTGACTACTACTATTGAACTGCCTTTTTGACTGGTGTACCTGTTTGCACTCTACCGTTGCCCTCATGGTACACCTAATTGTTTAGAATGTTGTATTATCCCATGCTTTTCACCCTTATTATGTCTCCGATTTTGAAACCTTACTATCTATACTTATATATGCTAGTTACATTTACAAGCACAGCCCAGATTAACCCACATATTATTGGCCCTGTGGTTCCCGGGGCTCCGGGAGCTTCCGCCATGCTAAACACTAACCCCCCCTTAGGAATATTCGGTGCCCCCACTTGGCACCGTTCCATGGTTTATAGATACCCTATACCTTACAGTCTTTTGTATTGTTTGCTATTTTTTAAATTTTCTTTCTCCCAACTTTTGTTTAACTGGTGCCACCTGGTGGCCTACCTTTTTATAACCAGTACACTGTTTAAATTGCTAAGATTAGGGTCCCGGGCTCCCTCTTCTGATCTTCTCAGGTCAGACTGTAATATTAATTGGACAACCATGGATACTGGGACCCTGTTCCATACCCCGCTTTTTCTTTTTTCTCCCCCGATCCTCCCTGATATTTCTCTCATTCTGCTTCTACCTTTCCCCGCTCTCTTCCTCGTATCTACCTCCTCCCCTCATATGTTCCCTTCCCTTCCCACTCCCCCGCTGGCTGGGGCGGCTTTTCGAGGGACTCTCGTTGTCTCTTTTTTCTCCCCCTTCCCTTTATACCCACTTTGATATGACCGCTACTCCACCACTTAATCTAGCTTCTTACAACTGTAGAGGCTTTAATACCCCAGAAAAACGTAGCCAGATCCTTTACCACTTCCATGAACAGAAAACTAACATTCTCTTATTACAAGAAACCCATTTCAGGACCAATTCCATACCCATGATGCGCAATCGATTCTATACCACTTGGTTTCACAGTACCAACCCCGCTGCAAAGTCCAGGGGGGTTTCGATCGCGTTTCATGGGTCCTTTCACCCTGAGGTTATTGACTCACATATTGATGATCACGGTCGTTTTATATTTCTCAAACTAAAAATCAATGATTTTCTCTTTACAGTCGCCAACATCTACGCTCCAAACACAGATCAGGCGCGCTTCCTATCATCCACTCTCGCCAGATTGACCTCTTTTGGAGGTTCTAGTATTATTGTTGGAGGAGACATCAACGTGGCCCTTTCCCCGTCTGCCGACACATCTACTGGTAAGTCTTCCATGTCCACGACCTCACTCTCACACATAAAATCTCTTTTACATTCTTGTCAATTAGTGGACGTGTGGCGCATACATCACCCTACTGACAGAGACTTCACATACTTCTCTATAGCTCACAACTCATATAGCAGACTGGACTATTTTCTCATCTCCCAATCCCTCCTAGACACACCCTTACTAACCTCTATAGGACATGCTCTTTGGTCTGACCACGCTCCTGTATAGCTATCTTTCGCCCGGCCCCCACGGTTACGTAGGGGGCATTCCTGGCGCCTCAATGATAATCTCTTACGAGACTCAGTATGCATCGCTGAAGTTACTAAAGCTATTCACAACTTTAAAATCGACCACATGGCAGATACAACTTCCCCACTTAACCAATGGGAGACGCTGAAATGTGTGGTCAGGGGCGTGCTAATCCAAAACGGCTCACGTCTGAAAAAGATTAGGTCTGACGACATCAAACGCCTCCTGACCAACATCTCAGATCTTGAATCCCTACACAAATCAAATCTGGACCCCTCCACTTTTGTGGCCCTTTCCAACTCCCGCCGAGATTTACTCCAATTATTAGACTCTCACTCTCTCATAGCTAGGGATCGCGCCCGAAAATCTTATTACTCTATAGCCAATAAATGCGGCCAACATCTGGCACGGGTTATCCATCCCAGGGTCCCACGCCTTCCCATTCCCTTCATCACCAAACCAGACCAGACTAAAGTTTATGGTTGCAAAGACATATCCACCACATTTAAAGATTATTATGCCCAGTTATATAACTTGCCGCAACCCTCCCCACTGAGTCCTCTGCCCCCATCCCAAGACCCAATGTGGACCTATATAAGGGAAACAGCACTACCTGTGATTGACCCCCAGACTTCCGCGGACTTAGATGACCCTCTATTGGAACCGGAGTTCCTTGGCGCCATCAAGGAATTAAAACCGGGTAAATGTCCAGGCCCCGATGGCTACTCCCCGAGGTTTTACAAAACCTTCGCACCCCTATTGGTACCGTTTCTCACTAAGGCCTTTAATTCTATAGATGAAACCACCCTCCCTTCCAAAACACTTCTCTCAGCCAATGTCTCCATTATACCAAAACCCAATAAAGACCCCTCCCAATGCAGTAGTTACCGCCCGATATCGCTTTTAAATATTGACCTTAAGCTCTTTGCCAAAATCCTCGCCAATCGTCTCTCTCCCTCTCTCCCCGGGATCATACATAGAGACCAGGTGGGCTTCGTCCCGGGCAGAGAGGCACGAGACAACACCGTCAGAACCATTAACCTCATCTCTTATGCCCAACGCCACCATCAACAGCTCTGCCTTCTCTCCTTTGATGCCGAGAAGGCCTTCGATCGGGTCAACTGGCGCTTCCTAAAACTGTCCCTTGAACAAATTGGGTTGGGATCCCCTTTCATCTCCAAAATCATGTCACTCTACTCCAATCCCTCTGCCTCGGTCCTGGTTAATGGTACTCCTTCAGCTGCATTTGACATCTCCAATGGAACTCGCCAGGTATGCCCCCTCTCACCCCTTCTTTTTGCTATAGTAATGGAACATCTAGCATGTGCCATACGCCAAAATGATTCCATACAAGGCATTCACACGCCTTCTGCACACCATAAACTTGCACTTTACGCCGACGATCTACTCATTTACGCATGCCAATCACATATTACTCTTCCCTCCTTGCTCTTAGAGTTCCAACGTTTCGGAAGCTTGAGCAATTTTAAACTCAATATCTCTAAGACTGATGCGCTTAATATCTCTCTCTCTGCTCCTACATTGTCCTCCCTCAAATCTAACTATACCTTTCACTGGCAGACCAAGGGTATTAAGTATTTAGGCGTTACTATACCGGCTAACCTATCACTTCTCTATACACTGAACTACATTCCCCTCCTCTCTCAACTCCGTAAAGACCTTGCCTCCTGGGGAGACAAGCCAATACCCTGGTTTGGACGCATAAACACCCTTAAGATGGACACCTTACCCAAATTGCTTTACCTATTTCAGACCATCCCAATCTTGATACCCAAACCCTTTTTCTCCACTCTACGCTCTCTTTCTATCCGCTTCCTGTGGAATAAAGGATTGTCGAGAATCAAATTTAAGTTACTCACCCGACCAAAACTGCAAGGAGGTACAGGTCTACCTGATTTTGAGCTATATTACAAAGCCACAGTAATGGCACGTATCCTTGATTGGTTCCCACGACCTTCCCAAAAAGCGTCGGTTCTGGTTGAACAGGATATGTCCCCCGTTGACCTTAGGGCTTTGCTATGGGGCTACAAACGTAACTTATCAGTTTTGGCGGATTCATCACCCCTTACCACAGCTGCCCTCATTCTTTGGTATAAGAGAGGTCTATGCGAGATTCTATCTTCAGACCCATCTCCCTTATCACCACTTTTCGATAATCCCGCCTTTCCACAGGGAATAGGAGCTCATGCTATTGGCCCTCTCTCTCGTTCTTCCTGGCCCCAAGCACACTCCTTTATCCGGACCGACAATGGAACACCAAACATCCCTACAGGGAATCGAGACTGGCTCACTTCCATACACCTTTCCACCTTCACCAAACATCTTTTCACTTCCTCTCAGACCCATCGTCCCTTGACTGACTTTGAACACCTCAGCTCTATGCAAGAGTTACCTAGACACCTACTCTCACATATCTACAGTCTTATTCATTCTCTTACACAGAAAGACCTCCCCACCTACACTAGAGTATGGTCGGCAGACCTGGGAAAGACCATCTCCAGAGCGGATTGGCAAACTGCGTTCCATTTCGCACATAAGTCCTCAATCTCATGCTATTCGCAAGAAAAAAACTTCAAGGTCATGGCGAGATGGTATAGGGACCCCGCCTCTCTACGGAAAATCTTCCCCTCCACTTCAAATCTGTGTTGGCGTTGTTCTCTTGCAACAGGATCGTACCTACATATCTGGTGGGAATGTGATCGGATCCGACCCTTCTGGAATCAGGTATCCCAGGTTTATGAAAAAATATACGATGAACCTCTGCACCTGACCCCTGAAATAGCCCTCCTATCTATTCTGCCAGGCTCCATAGCCTCCCAAAAGCGCAATCTTTTACTTTTTTTTTTATCGGCAGCTCGCCAACTCATACCCCTTTTCTGGAAAACAGCGACTATCCCCCCATTGTCTCTCTGGACCTCCACCATGAATGATATCATGCGAATGGAGGAGATGCTAGCGCTTGACAACGACACCTATGAGAAATTCACAATTCTATAGTCGGCTTGGCAGCGCTTCTCCGCCTCAGATACACTGTCTTCCCTGCTCCCTGCTCCCTAGATTATAGCTTCCCATATAAATTTAAACACTAGTCGATCCCCTGACAATGTTTAGGGATATGGAGTCCTTCCTTCTCAACCCCAGCCAGCGGAACCCCCTCTCCCTACTCTCCCCCTCTTTTCTCCCCCTCCTTTCTTTTCTGTTCTTCTTCCCCCCTACTTATTTCCTAATTATTCCGTTCTCCTTCTTCCTGACTTTTTATCCTGATACCAGACATGATTCATTTATGTTAAAATTTACATAATAATAATCAGTTTAGCTGTGGGCGATAGCCATTTTGCTCGCTGATTGATATCTCAATATGCCTTCCTTTATGTCAAATGTATTAACTCTTTTGTTGCTTTATAACAATAAAAATATTTTCAACCCTAAATATGGTGTCGGTGAAGTTTGTGCTTTAATAAAGTGAGCTAATTGTAGTTTTTGCCAGAAGGAAAGGCATTCCAACAGTGGATCATCCATGATAGCATTCCTGGACATCCACTGTCCATTTAGTATGAAGTGTCGAAGTTGACTCCTTTCACTGCCCTTCAACTCCTGAAAACTAGTGTCTTGCCACCCCGGCCTAAAATCTGGGTTCCCAATTACTGGTGTGAGTGGGGAAGGTGCCGGTGCGATCGAGTGTTCTTTATTGATTTTTTGTGTTATTCGCCAAGTCTCTCCTATCGTTGGGTGTTTTACTATGTTAGCTGGTAGGTTCTTCTGACACCAGGGTATTCCCTTTAACTCTAACCCCGAAAGAAGTTGCTCTATTTGGATCCATTGCTTTAGCTTTTCATGTTTACACCAATCTATAATTCTTGTCAAGTGGCACGCGGCGTGGTACAAACTTACATCTGGAAGGCCAATGCCTCCCGACGTTTTAGGTAGCCTTAAAATGGCCTGTGCCAACCTCAGAGGTTTCTGGGCCCAGATGAACCTGTATATAGTACGGTTTGTAGCCCGCAAAAAGGCCTTCGGAACCTTGACGGGGAGGGTCTGGAGGTAGTATAGTAGACGGGGCATGATGTTCATTTTTATAATACTGCACCGTCCGAACCAAGAGAACTTGCCTGATTGCCATTTTAGTAGGTCCTTTTTGATGTCTGAAAGAAGGGGGGGAATT
Organism: Lithobates clamitans; assembly: GCA_037952925.1. Lineage (NCBI taxonomy): Eukaryota > Metazoa > Chordata > Amphibia > Anura > Ranidae > Lithobates > Lithobates clamitans. Next base: position 1,314,700 of record JBBGZY010000288.1, on the reverse strand, counting down.
AATTGAGAAGATATCCTCTACCCTGCCCGGTAGGCGGATGTCCAAGTACGTAATATACGACTCCGACCATTTAAAGGGAAAGTCTAGTTTTAGAAGGTTAAACATGGAGTCTGACATGGATATATTTAACGCTTCTGATTTTTGGAAGTTTACTTGCCATAGGTCCGCAGTTCTGACATTAAATTAGGTATAGAGACCAAGGGGTTTGTTATGAAAAAGAGTAAGTTGTCCGCGAAAGCTGCCGTTTTAGGAGCAAGTGACTCACTGAGTTGAATTCCCGTTATGTTGGGGTTATCTCTTACTGTGCGAAGGAAGGGTTCTAGGGATAATATAAATATCAGGGGGGACAGGGGGCAACCCTGCCTAGTCCCATTGGAGATACCAAAGGGGGAGGAGAGCTGGCCATTAACTTTTACTCTTGCTGTGGGCTTGGAGTAGATGGCATGTATCCAATTCATCATCCGTGCTCCAGAACCTATTTGGTGTAATGTCTCGATTAAAAAGGGCCAGCTCACTCTATCAAACGCCTTTTCTTTTTTTTGTTTAATAAATTTTTTTTGAAGAAAAATATAACAATGATATACATATGTCTCCAGATAGAAAATTATTTTAGTATCATATTACCATAGGTTTCAGTACTCACAAGTTACAACAATTAGAAGTAGGCTAGTAATACAATAATATCTCTAGAGTAATATAAAGAGTCATTGTATTATCTAGTTAGAAAGAGGTTTCTTATTATGTGAGCACTTTAATTCAAACATAGTTGAGAAAAAACATTGTTTTGGTTTAGGAAGAATAAAAAATAAGAGAGAATGATAGAGAATGAGTGAGAAAAGAGAGATGATAGGAGATAGAATAGATGAGAAAAGAAAAGAGAAAAAAAAAAAAAAAAAGGGTAAGAGAAGGGATGGTAAAAGGAGGGGAGGGGGGGGTGTTACCAGCATGCATGTCAATACACCAAAAATAGAGGTGAGTTATTAGAAATTATATATTAAATGGCTACGTTTAACTGATAGATTAAGGGGTTCGTGTTATAAGGTCTTTATAGGAAGAGGTGGATTGGAATTTTATCCAAGAATCCCAGATTAGAGAGTGTTTCTTGGAAGTACCTCGAATATTGTGGGTAATGCTTTCCATAAGGTGTACGTTGTCTACCATTTGTAACCAAGCTTTTATAGAGGGGGTTGTTGGTTGGCCCCATACAGTGGGAATTAAGGCTTTGGCAGTGTTCAACAGATGAGGAATAATTGAACGTTTATACGAACTTATGGGAGTTTTTGTAGAATGGAAAAGGATAGTCCATGGGTCATTGGATATGTTGACACCAGAGATCTGTACAATTAGATCGCGAATGTCATCCCAATATGATCGAATAAGTGGGCAAAACCACCATATATGCGCATGAGTAGCTTTGTTCCCACAATTCCTCCAGCATAATGGGGAACTGGCGGGGAACATTTGGTGTAATTTAGCTGGGGTATAGTGCCATCTAGTGAGCAGTTTATAGTTGACCTCTGACATTTTTGAGGCTAGGGATGAAATATGGGCTAATTGCAAGATCTTATCCTTTTGGTTGTCAGTAAGGGGGGACTCCAGATCAGTTTCCCATTTAGCTAGGAAAGGTGGAAAGTCAGGATTTTGAAGAGCAATAAGAGCTTTGTAAAATAGAGAAATACTATGTAGAGGAGGGTCTTTTGGGTGAAATATTGCTTCTATATCATTTAGATCACTTAAGCCCCTAAGCGGATTAGAAAGGGAGTTTAAGAAGTGCTGTAGTTGGTGGTATCTCCATTTATCTAGGAACGTGGCAGGTTTAGGAACGAGAATCATATGTAGTGGTTTAAGTACATTGCCATTGAGAATATAATGTAGTAAGAGAGGTTCTTCTGGCCTCCATGATTTAAAACCTGGGTCAAGTAGACCTGGTAGAAAGTATGTATGGTTGAGGAGAGGTAGTAGGGGGGAATCATAATTCCATGAAAATTTTTTGTGTATAGCATCCCATATATCTAAAGAGGATATGGTAAGAGCTGAGGTAGTTCGAGAAAGGTTCCTGTAAGAACGGGGTATCCAGGGAGCTATTGAGAGATTTGTGCCGCTTAAAAAATATTCAATTTGTACCCATAATTTTGAATTGCGAGCATATTTCCAATCAGCCAGTCTGGCCAGAACAACCACTTGATAATATGCTTTAAAATTTGGCAGTGCCAGGCCTCCTGAGTATTTGGAACGAAATAGTAGCTCTCTGGAAATTCTAGGGTGGTTGTTCTTCCAAATAAATCGGGAAATCAGAGTTTGTAAAATAGTAAAAAACCCCACTGGTACACCCAGCGGGAGCATTTGGAAGATAAAGAGAATGCGAGGTAGTATGTTCATTTTAATGATATTTACTTTCCCCAACCATGTGTGTGATAGACTAGACCATTTTCGTAGGTCATTTCTAATCTTATTTAGCAAAGGGATATAATTGTATCGGAAAAGGGAATGGAGACTAGGAGTAAGATAAATACCTAGGTATTTCATGCATTTTGGTTCCCATTTAAAGGGAAAAAGGGATTTGAGAGAGAGAGCCTCGGACTTGGGGATATTAATGTTTAAGATTTCGGATTTGGATAAGTTTATTTTAAAGTTAGAAATTGAGTGAAATGTGGAAAATGCGGACATCAAGTTGGGAATCGAGATACGTGGCTGTTGAATGAAAAATAGTACATCATCTGCATAGGCTGCGTATTTATGGGATCTGTTACCTATTCGTATACCTTTGATGTTAACATTATTCCTAATTGTAGCTAAGAAAGGTTCTAGAGTAATAGCAAAAAGGAGAGGGGAGAGAGGGCAGCCCTGCCTAGTTCCGTTATGTAAAATAAAGGGGTCACTTAACGTTCCGTTAATTCTAATTTGTGCCGAGGGATTAGAGTAAAGGGATGAGATACGAAAAAACATTTTAGGGCCTAGACCAAAGTGTCGTAAAGTCATTTTAAGATAGTCCCAGTCCACCCTATCAAAAGCTTTTTCTGCATCTGTGGAAAGGAGAAGGGTGGGCTGGGCGCATCTCTGAACATATTGGATTAAGGAGATTGCAAGAAGGGAATTATCTTTTGCTTCTCTATTGGGTATGAAACCTGACTGGTCTGCAGAGATCCAGCTAGGTAATAGGGGGAGTAAGCGATTTGCCATTACTTTGGCAAATAATTTAATGTCGACGTTTATTAGTGATATTGGCCTGAAACTGTTACATAGGGTGGGGTCCTTATCAGGTTTAGGAATGACAGTGATATGAGTTGAAAGTGATTCTGGGCGTAGACCAGAAGATTGAGAGATAGAATTTGCATACGCAGAGAGGCGAGAAAGCAAAATGTCACTGAATGTTTTGTAATATAAAATAGTGAACCCGTCAGGTCCAGGCGCTTTACCGGATGGGGAGGACTTCAATGCTGTCTGAAATTCCTCAACTGAGAAGTCCTCCTCCATTTCTTTAAGGACTGATATGGGCAATTTAGGAAGATTGGCTTCTTTCAAGTAAGAAAGCATGCGGTTTCTTCTCTCTCTTTGAGGGAGAGAGACTAAGTCATTTTTAACGTTATAAAGGTCAGCGTAATACTCTCTAAAGGCTTTAGCAATGTCTGGAGTTGCATGAGCCAGCTCGCCTGTTGGAAGTTTGATCTTGGGAATAAATGATTGCGACTGTTTAGTTTTTAGTGATTTAGCTAATAATTTACTTGGCTTGTTCCCCCATTCATAAAATTTCTGTGACAGGCGTTGGAATTTTCTCTTGGTGTCTAAGTTAAGGAGGGATTTTAATTCTTCTCGTTTAAGTGTGAGGGATTGGAGGTGCTCAATGTGCAAAGAGAGTTTATGTTGTTTGTCAAGAACCGCTATCTGCTGTAATACCTGGTTAATTTGTTGACCATATTCCCTTTTTTTCCTTGCACCCAGCTCAATGAGTCGGCCTCTAATAGTAGCCTTATGAGCTTCCCAAACGATGGAGGGAGAGGTGTCAGAGGGTTTATTTTCCTTGAAGTATTGCGATAAGTGAGAGGCTAACATGGAAACCTCAGCTTCATCAGAAAAAAGGGAGTCATTAAGTTTCCAGTTGGTAGTATGCCTTGGTAAGGAAGACATGGTCAACGTCATTGACACAGGTGCATGGTCTGAAACAGATGCGGTGCCTATATGAGTAGAATGTAAATGGTGGAGGTGGAAGTGATCTAAGAATATATTGTCTATTCTGGAGTAAGATTGATGTGTTGTGGAGAAATGTGAAAAATCCATCTCCTTGGGATGAAGGAGGCGCCAGACATCCATTAATTGAAGGTCCAAAAGCCTTTTTTTTACAAATTTCAGACGTTTGAAAGAGATATTAGATCGGCCTTGGGACGTATCAATAGTTGGATCTAATGGCATGTTTATGTCTCCCGCTAGGATAGTAAGTCCCTTAGCAAAGTGTGACAGTTTAGTTAGGATTTGTGAGAGAAAAGCAGGTTGATTAAGGTTTGGACAATATATATTTGCAAGAGTACATTGAGTGTTACCTATGAATCCCCGAAGAAAAAGAAAGCGACCGTGATCATCCGCTAGCATATCCGATAGCCTAAAGGATACACTTTTACAAAATCCAATGGCTACTCCTTTTGCTTTATTGGTGTCCGACAGGCTATAGTACCACCGCGGAAAATTGGGTGATGTTAATTTAACAGGTGTTGTATGGGTTAAATGCGTTTCCTGAAGGAAGGCAATGGAACACGTGGCTTGTTTTAGTTCACGGAATATTTGATGTCGCTTAGCAGCGACATTGAGACCCCTGACATTATAGGATATAATCTTTAACTTAGCCATTGTTGGAGTAAAATGTAAACCTTTAGCCTATCCTGCCATGCATGCCAGCAACAAGGGGAGAGTGGAGGGGAAGGAGAGAAAATAATTTTTTGGAGAGAAAGATAAAGAGAAAAGAGAAAAGATAAACATATACAGAAAATACATATATGAATTAAAGAACTTGTGGGAAACAGATGAATAACACGCAGAAATCTGCAGTGGTCCCATTGGGGAAAGAGAGAGCGAGAGGCCATTCTAAACCCTGAACAGGGATAGAATAGAACAACTGTAAGGCCGTTCGCCCTCGCCAACCCCAGAAGGAGATGGGGACGGGGTTATGTTATAGGGAAGGGGTAGTGAGGGAAGTGCGCCCCTACAGCACACGGCCTGTGAAAAAACACCAAAAAAACAAAAAACAAAAAAAGAACCAGTTAACTTATAACTATAAGTAAATAATTAGTCCCAGTTAGAAATATGAAAATTATATATGTAGAACCAGGATCCTTATAAACAGTATGTATCCTACAAGGTGACAGCTGTAGACCAAATTGGAACCTGAACCAAGTAACAAAATAAAAAGGGGAAAGAAAAAAAAAAAAAAAAATTTTGAACGTTGGTCAGCTTAAATGTGAGTCAGCTTTGGTCATGCATAGTCAGACAAAAGTAGAAAACTGCGGCCATAACCTGGCTCTGTAGAAAAAACACCTGCAGTAGAGAAATTGTGCACAGTTATCACGTTAGTATGGGTGAGAGAGTGTGTATGTCAACCATGTTTTTGTGCAGAGCCTGGGAGAGAAGAACGGCTTTTCTTTGAGGGAGTTTTTTTCCAAGGAGGATCCATTGGACATGAGAATTTGGGGATTGGATCCTGCCAGCCTGGGAGCCCCAAGGACGGAAGTTGAAGATCCTGCAAGAAAGTTGGAAGTTCCTCAGGAAATCTTAATGTATGGGAGCGGCCATTTTTTGTGGCAATCAGGCAGGCAGGGAAGCCCCATCTGTATGTGATCCCGTCAGAGCGCAGATGATCGAGGAGCGGTTTTAGGGCTCTTCGACGATCCAAAGTATCCTTGGAGAGGTCTGGGTATATGGTGATGACTGCCCCGTCAAAGTCAATGTTAGGCAAGCCCCGCATCTTCATCATAATGGCATTTTTGTCTTCAAAGTAATGCAAGCGACAAATAACATCTCTGGGCTGGTCCGAGTTAGCATTACGAGGTCTTAGGGCACGGTGCACACGGTCGAAGCGCAGCGGTTCAGTGACAGGGTTGCCCAGGATGGTATTAAAAATGCCTCTTATGGAAGGTTCAAGATCACTGTCTCCAGTTGCCTCCGGTAGGCCTCTGACACGTATATTATTTCGACGGTTGCGGTTCTCGAGGTCCTCGAGCTTATACAAAGAGGCCCGATGGGCAAATGCCAGCTGGGTAACAGTGTCCTGCAATTCTTTAATGGCTAAGGCTTGTGTGTCCTGTCGTTGCTCCGTTTCCTCCACTCTGACCAGGATATGTGACATATCAGATCTAACAGCAGTTATTTCTTTTTTAATGGATTTCTCCAAACTGTGAAACATGCCTGCAAGTTCTTTTTTAAGACCGCTCATGAGTGTATTCATTTCAGAGCCTGCGGGGGAACCTGGATCGTCCATGAGGTCCGAGCAATAGGAGGAGGCTGGGGAGCTCTCCCTCACCGAGGCAGCGTGGGATAATGGAGAGGCACTTGTTCTCGAGGATCGGGCCTGGTCACCACGTGCATTTGCCAAGTATTGCTGAATAGAACCTGTAGAAACTGGAGCGTTCAGTGATCTCTTGCCTGGACGTTTAACTGGAGCAGACCGAAGTTTAGGTGTTTTGGAGGGCATAGCTGGAATTGTATGGCCGATAGCTGCAGAGGGCACCTCTTACTCACATCTGAGCAATATCATGTATACATCAAAATGTTGTTATCATTTAGAGGAATTCCCTTTTAAATAGTATGCAGAAAGCAATAAATTCACTTCCACAGCCGCAGAGTGGAGCAGAGAGGATTATCTTAAATTTATAGAAACAACAGCTGTGTGGGTAATGTGTCAGCTGAGAATGAATTAGGGAGTATTAGGAGCACAAAGATGGCCGCCTGCTTCCAGAAACTTATAGGCCTCCAGATGCTCTGCAGGGAACCAAATTTGAGGTCACAGCAAAAGGGTATATGTCCCAGCACTATAGAGGAGATCCTGCTTATGGATGGGTACTTTAAAAGAGCTTTGGTGCGGCAGATAATGGAAGATATTGTGAAGGGGAGTATTTGGAGCACCAAGATGGCCGCCGACCTCCAGGAGCAGGCCGAAGCCGCGGACTTTCCTGACGGCCGTATCCGCCTGGGTGAGCGCCGCTGTTTATAGGCCTAGAACGCCTCTGTAAGGCACAGAATTCGGGGCCCCGAAGGTATGGCAGTCTATAGATACGCTTAATGTAGCCAGCAGAGAGTGGAATAGGCAGATGGTGTGCTACTCACTGTGTCCCTGTGATGCAGAGGCCGGACCGGCAGGCCGCAGGATGGCGTCTGGATAAGGGAAGCTGGCAGTAGAAGAAGGGGTCCCCAGACAGTATCAGGCCGTCACATAAGCCCTTTGTGTCCACCGATGGCGACCTGACCAGGGGAGAAAGACTCTCTTATCTTCCGGTCCGCGGGAGAGGGGAGCGGCCGGCTTCGATTACACAGTAGGCCCCAAGATGGCGGCAGGAGCACAGGGCTCAGGCTGACTGCAGGCCAGGTACCAGAAAGCACAAAAATAGCAGTCAATATCTCGTGGAGATGGCAGTACAGGGATGCCAATCGCCGCTGGGATCAAGGTGAGGCTTTAAAAGTTAGAGATGCGCTGGGATGGCTGTGGATTCCTGTGCTCAAGACGGAGCTCAGCTTCCATACGTCCTCTCTGTTGCTCGTCCAGACATGCCCCCCATCGAACGCCTTTTCGACGTCGGTAGAGAGAAGAAGCAGGTTTGTCGTAATCTGGCTGTGTGAATAAGATTAATTGCCTTTATGGTGTTATCCCTCGCCTCTCTGGAAGGTACGAAACCTACCTGGTCTAAATGGACCAGCGAGGGAATTAATTCTGACAGCCTCATGGAAAGTACTTTAGTAAAGATCTTCAGGTCAATGTTGAGGAGCGAGATTGGTCTGTAGTTTTGACATAATAAAGGGTCCTTGCCCTCCTTGGGGATTACTGAGATGAAAGCACGTAGGGAATCCTCTGGGGGTAGTGCCCCCTCTCCGGCATCATTGTAGGCCGCTAAGAAATGTGGTGTCAAAATGTTGCTAAACATCTTAAAATACGTCAGCGTGTATCCATCGGGGCCTGGTGCTTTGCCCGTATGCATACGTGCAATGGCCATCAATACCTCTTCTCCCGACAACGGCTCTTCCAAGGTCTTTAAGACCTCTTCAGGTAACCGGGGAAGGCCCGATTTCTGAATGTAAGCCCTTATCGCTTCCTGTTCGCGGGATTGCTCGACTCCCAAGGACGGACGTTTAATATTGTATAGTGCGGTGTAGTATTTGCGGAACTGGTCCAGTATTCCCTCTGTAGTATGTACTTTAGAGCCATCTTCTCCTTTTAATTCAGGAATAAAAGCTTGTGCACTCTGGGCTTTCAAGGCCCTAGCTAACAGCCTGCCACACTTGTTACTGTGTTCATAAAAAGTGCGTTTGCACTTTGCTATGACTGCCTTAGCCCTATCCAATGCTAGGGATTTCAATTGACCCCTAAGGGTTGTAAGCTCCCGCAGTGTTTGAATGGCTCGCGTTTGTTTATGGGTAGATTCCAGGTCTCTGATTTTCCCTAGGAGGTCAAGAGTTTGCTGAGCTCTTTCCTTCTTGAGTTGTGTACCGATTTTTATCAAGATCCTCCTAATGGTGCATTTGTGGGCCTCCCACACCAGCAAGGGAGCGCACTCACCTTCTGCGTTTGATGAGAAGAAATTCCTCAACTCTCTCGCCATCTCCTCAATCACCTCTGGGGACTGAATCAGTGAGTCATTGAGCTTCCATTGCCATTGTTTGGGTCTATGGGGTAGTATATCTATGTCTACAAACAGCGGGGCATGGTCCGAAAAGGTGATGGAACCTATTGATGCGGACCGAACTCTAGACAGGAGAGATTGGGGCACCAGAAACATATCGATTCTGGTATATGAGTCATGTGGATGTGAATAAAAGGTAAAATCCTTCTGGGTCGGATGCATTTTCCTCCAGACGTCTACCAGATGGAAAGCATAAAAGTTCTTTTTTAGGCGTTTGAGTGCTGCATAGGAGAGTTGTGAGGATTGCCTGGAGGTGTCTAAGGTGGGGTCCATGGCAAAATTGAGATCTCCTCCCAAAATCACCTCACCCTCAGCGAAGTCAACTAGATTGGTCAGAATGGGTTCCAAGAACTCAATCTGACCAGTGTTGGGGAGATACAAGTTCACCAAGGTTACCAGGGAGCCACCCAATACCCCTTTCACAAATAGAGCTCGTCCTTACTTATCATTCCAAGTGTCGCGAAGCGTCCACGGTGTCGTGGATCGTATCAGTATGCTGACTCCCTTGGACTTGGAATCAACGGAACACCCGTGAAAGACAATTGGGAAATATCGGTCTTTAAATTTCGGGATACTATTGGCACGAAAATGAGTCTCCTGGAGGAAGCATATGTGGGCTTTCGCATGTCTTATGTTGGATAGTACCACGGATCTTTTTTCAGGGGTGTTAAGCCCCTTCGTGTTAATGGACATCAACCTGATAGACTCCATTGTGCTCACGGATCTAACTGGACTGGGGTAAGGAAAGGGTGAGCTAGAGGGGCGAGGAAAGGGGAAAAAAAAGGGGAAAAGGAGAAAAAAAAAGGGGGGGTAAGCGGAAAAGTAGCAGAGAAGGAGAAAAGGTGTAGATATAAGAGGAAGGAAGGCGAAAAAGCAGAAAAATAAAAGAACGAGCTACGTAGATGTCAGTAGACTCGAATAGCTAATGCGCTCAGGGCGCTTACGAGACTAAGTCTCAATACACCCATGGAACTACCACTGGGAGCTCCAGAGGGGTGATAACCTACGTGGGGTTGTGACTGCACAGGTCGGAATCGAGAGCTCCCTCTTCCGACCCACCACTAAAATAGTGTACTTCATAAAAATATCAAACAAAGGCAGCATATAAAATAAAATAAAATAGTCAACATGTCTTATTCTACAAAACTCAACTGCATGAAAGAGGGGTATACTCCTATCAGGATCTACCACCCCTATCAAACATCCCTCCCACTGCATGGATGGACACAGCCCCGTGGGTCTCTTATAACGACCCTAATCATTGTCAAAGAGGTGGGTGTGCATCGTCAGAAGCCTTACTTACATAGAACAGCAAAATACCAAACCTACCTCTAAACCATTGGCTTAGCAGATCGTGTGATTTGGCGCCCGGGACTCAGAATCTTATCAGTGTCACCTTAATCCATCCCGAACATACCTCCTCTCCGAAGGCAGGGTGCCACCTCCCTGAGCATCAGTGGGGGCCACAATCCTAACCCAGAACTGTTTGGGCTGCACGTGACCCTCCCCCTGCTACTCAGGTGGCAAAAAAGCCGAGATAGACCGCTACTCTTCCGGATTCCTATGTGCCACCCCCCAAAACATGGTCCACCTCCTCTATAACTCCCAACCTCCTCCTCCCCGCCATTCCTCCCCTTAAAACGTTAGGCCCTAGTGTGTTCTGTAAACCAGATCTTGTAGCAATAACCGGGCTGTATCTACTCGTATAACCAAGAGAAAAACCTAGAAACACAATTAAATAAAAAAGAAAAAAATATATAAATTGTAAAAGGATTGAGGTTATTTGATTGGAGGTCTCGGGTAGCTCGCCCAAACTATGCATTATTAGTCTCCTTGTATTTCTTTGTATGAGAACAGTTACTGCACCTCTTTCCCTTGGAAGTGGTAGGTTAGTCTCTCCTGATAATAATTCCTCAGCATTTTGGCAGTAAATGTAAGCCCCAGTGTGTCCTCCCGCTCAAGTGCACAAAACAACTATACATTAGTGTCCGGGAGCGCGGGTAGACACACATGGGATCCGCAAAATAATGGCTTAGCCTCGGGAGGGGGGCGAGGGGGAAGAGCAGACAAACAAAAGGGACCATCCGGAGGGCAGCCAGTAGTACTCAACAAACAGAAAAAAAGGGGGGCTGGGGGGGTGGCTCCTTGATTAGATCCATAGCCATCTGACTGGTTTAGCATAAATTCAGTTCCCTGATGCCGAGAGATCAATCATCCTGTCACTTACTTGAGAGTAGTGTGGGGTCTTATGGTTCCGGTTCTCCCCTTCCCAGGGGAGTGGGTTCTCTCTGGCGACGCCTTGCTGACCGACGGGGGAGCCCCACCTGGGCGATCTGGGAGGTAGGCCGAGGATCACTTTTTGGCAGGGGCCCCAGCCAATTCCTCAGCGGGAACGGCTCCATGTGTAAAAAAGCAAAGAGGTCAGGGAGCTCTGCATGGCGCCTGAAGGTAAAATAATCCATGCCTTTACGAATAGTCAGTTGCACTGGAAAACCCCACCGATATGTTAGATCCGCTCTGTTTAATCTCTCCAGCAGGGGTTTTAGCATAGATCTTCTCCACAAAGTGGCCCTGGATATATCTGGGAAAATTGCTAGTTGTGCCCCATCGAAATCCACGGAGCCTTTGAGACGTGCTGCCCGTATGATCTGCTCCTTGTGACTGTAGCGGTGTAGACGGCACAGCACATCGTGTGGTCTGTCTGCATCCGCCATTCTGGGACCGAGCGCCCTATGTACTCTATCAAATTCCAGGGACGCTGGTATGTCCCCGTCCAGTATCGTGTGAATAATAGCTCTCACCGTTGCTGACAGGTTCTCCTGGCCGGTTGCTTCTGGAATCCCTCGGAACCTCAGATTCTGCCTGCGGCTTCGGTTCTCCAAGTCTTCGGCATGCAATTGCACTTCTGCCAGTTGTTCTTGGTGTTTCTGCTGGGATCTCTCCAGCTGTGTCACGCGGAGCTCCAGAGATCCCACCGAGGCCTCCTCTCTAGTCAGTCTGTCATCGATCTCTTGTACCTCCGTACGGATCTCCTGAAGGTCTCTGCGGTGCTGTTCCTCCACTCTCAGTACCAGCGCCTCCATGTCAGCTTTGGTAGGGAGGGCCTCCATGTCTGCTTTGGTCAGGAGAGCCTTCAACAGGGCTCATATGTCTGAGTCATCCCCTAGGAACCCTGAAGCTGGGCTGGTTCCTGGCTGACTGCACATAGAGGGGTTTAATAAAGCTGGGATCCCCGTCAAGGGCTGCTGGCTCGACTGCTGTGAGGCTGCCATATCGCCTGTGGAGGAAGCTGGTCGGGTCCCGCCACGTGTTGAGTCCGTGTAGGCCTCCGGTCTTTCTTTGAGCTTTTCTCTGAGAAAACGATCTATCTGTGAGGCCGGATTTGTCCTAGCAGATCCCCTGTGCTTGCCTCTTTTCCGGAAGCTCATGGCCGAGAAAAAACGTGTTGAAATGATAGCATAACTGCCGTTATAGTGGGTCTGGAGTCGGAAGCTCAAGCACTAAGCGACCTCACTCCACCATGTCCAGGCCACGCCCTTACAAATCAATTTTGAAAAGTCCAAAGCCCTCAATATTACCCTGTCGACAGACATGGTTAATCTTTGTAAACTCAATTTCCCCTTTGGCTGGGAGCAATCGGCTATTTCTTACCTCAGAATCAAACTTACCACTGACTTAAAGAATCTTTACTCAAGTAACTTTGTTCCTTTGATACTGTCCACCCAGAGAGACCTTCAGAAGTGGCATCTGGGATCCTTCTCCTGGTTGGGCAGGATCGCTATATTGAAGATGAATGTTTTGCCCAGACTCCTTTATCTTCTTCAAGCTATACCAATTAAGTTACCATCATCATTCTTCTCATCTTACAAACGCATTTGCAGGAACTTCATATGGGCATTCAAACACCCAAGACTTAGTTAGGATAGATTGGTCCTTCCCAAACGATTAGGGGGCCTAGGGCTCCCAGATCTCCTAAAATACCATTGGGCATGTCACTTAACTAGACTGGTTGACTGGCACAAACACCGCCCATTCAAAGATTGGGTCAACTTGGAAGACTCCTTCGCGAGTCTCCCTATCACCAACTCTCCATGGATTAATAGCAGACATATACCTGAAAACTTCACATCCCACCCATCCATTGGCGCCACCCTAACAATTTTTAAAAGGACATGCAAGACACTCAGCATCATACCAGCACCGGGTCCCATGACACCATTAGATAACAACCCGGAATTTCCTCCGGGCCTAGCGTTTAAAGATCCTACCCTGGGCACAGCTACCACTCAAGCAAGGGCCCATAGTTGTTTTCGAAACGGTTCGCTACTTTTCCACAAAGACCTCTCCACAACACTACCTAACTACCACATACCCTTCTACAAATACCTGCAACTGAGACATTTCCTCCAAACTCACCTCACGGACTCTCCTTGTAGCAGAGACCACTCCCCACTAGAACTCCTCTGCTCCAACGAGAAACCCCAGGGTCATCTGATATCCGCAACTTACTCCCTCCTGTTCTCACAACACATGGTCAAAAATGACAAATTAGTACAGCAATGGGAATCTGAACTAGCGTGGACCTTTCCCCACAGGAATGGGATTAAATTTTCACCCTCATGCACAAAGGATCCATAAACGTCTCGACACAGGAAAATAGATATAAATTGTTCTCTAAACGGTACAGAACACCTGATAAGGTACATCACTTTCATCCAATCATCCCCCCAACTTGCTGGAGGTGTGGTACAACCAAAGGCACCCTATTGCACATATTGTGGAATTGCAACCTTATACAGTCGTTTTGGGTGGAAATTCACCGGCTCATTGCACAAATATCCACATATACACCGGCCTTCACTCCTGAACGATATCTACTCCACCACACCCCTGACTCACCTGGGTCCTACAAAAAATCGCTTACCATACACCCCGTCAACGCTGCCAATCTATGCATCCCTGCACTATGGAGGAATACGACACCCCCTACAGTCCAAGATTGGATCAGAAGGGTAGATAAAATAGCCCATATGGAAAATCTTATATGCCAAGCCAACAATAACCCTACCAAATTCAATACCACATGGGCAAGTTGGTTACACTATCGACAATCCCTTACCCAGACCGCTCAGTCTCTAAATCCTTCACACACACCACACTGACTTTAATTGTCTTGGAATCCTGAATCCCTGGCTCCGCTATGCCACCTACCCCCTGATCCACCCTATATCCCATTTCCCACTTCTATTATATCCCTACCCCCACACTTTTCACAGATACTTTAGACACATATCCTTTCGAGTATACTCTCTCATCTTCTACACCATTGATATAGGCTCCTAGCCACTACTGTCAGACTGCCCTTTCCAACACCCCTATGCAGAGAACCCGGTCACCTAGTGGGACTGCATCTCAACCCGCACCACACTTTAGATTTTGATCCTATTCATTAACTGTCATTATAGCCCGGCCCATTCACAGCGATGGTCCCTTTAGGGGTGAATGGAACCGGGTTTAGCCCTTGTCAATTTTGATGTGACCTTTGCACTCATTCCGATTTAACCTTATAAAACCACCCTCTCATCTCAAATATAGTGCTTTAGCTCTCGGAATTTTAGTGAGTTGAAATTGCATTTTCTTTCACCGCGCATGGAACCGACATATTGTCCATCTTAAGCGAGTTGGCTAAATTGGAAAATGCATACATGCTCTGTAACCCTACTGATTGAGATGTATGTTTCATATGCTTTGTAAATCTGTAAAACTCAACTCAATAAAATCTTTTTGATAGAGTGTGTCTAAGCTTGTTAAAATTTGGGTACAGATATAGAATGACAACTATAACAGCCATGAACTAAGTGTCAGAATGGTAAAACCCACCTTAAACAAATGTGGAGCAAGGCATCCCCCTGGCAGCAGGCACAGCAGCAAAAAGCTCCTAATTGCCCGGCAATTTATATCCCCAACTTGGCCTATGTGTACACGCTGGCAGTTGCCAGTACACAGTGTCACTGGGTCAGTTTCTCCACAATGTGCATGTGCGAATTAATTCATTCATTTATTCAAACTCGAGCACTGGCACAAACATGGGCAAGAGAGTACTTGCTGCAATAGGTGAAATGGGAGGTGTGGAATCGGGCAAATGTAAAAATTCCCTTGCAAAGTGAAAATTCAGTTTGTGAAGTGAACATGCTTTACTTCATTAGTAAATCACCCCCAATACAATGTCATGAATGATAAATTATTCTAACTGTGGCACAGAAAACAAAAAAAAGATTGCACTCAAAATAGGTGAGATAAAATATGAGCAGACTTAGGCTTTAACCAGATCTATATCATATATAAATCAAGCAATAAAACTTGAAACAAATATATGCATATGCAAGCAAGCAGGTGTATTTATTTCAAATACACATTTCTGTATTTTGATAGGATTTATAGATGATAGTGTGCCTTTAAGAATATTAAAATATGATATATGGGTTTCTTCATAGATTACAGTAAAATGGTGAAAGCTTTAGTGACAGGCACAACATTTAAATAAAGAAAATGCTGATGCATTGAAAAAGTGATGAAGGATTCAAAAGAACATGGAAGAAATATTGGTGCAAAAACTCTTAACGAGTTGTCACATAATTAGTAAGGCATCACATTGATAGAAGATTTATCTACTTCATTTTACACTAAAGAGATACAAATATACATACAATGCTGTGAAAAAGTATTTATCCCCTTCTTGATTTTTTATTTTTTTTGTTGCATATTTGTCACACTTAATAGACTCAGATCATCAAACAAATTTTATTATTACACAAAGACAACCCGTATAAATACAAAATGCAGTTTTTAAATTATGGTTTAATTTATTAAGGCAAAAAAGCTGTCCAAACGTGCCTGGCTTTATGTAAAAAAGTAATTGCCCCTAAACCTAATAACTGGTTGTGCCACCCTTGGCAACAAAAACTGCAATCAAGCATTTGCGATAACTGGCAATGAGTCCTTCACATTGCTGTGGAGCAATTTTGGCCCACTCTTCTTTGCAGAATTGTTTTAACCACTTGCCGACCGCCTAACGACGATATACATCGGCAGAATGGCACGGGCAGGCAGAATCACGCCGCAGGCACCCCCCCGGTGCCAGCGGCCGTCGGCATTTGTCTGCGAGCGTTGAGAGGCGAGGGGGAGGCCATCCGATCGTGGCCCCCCCCTCGCGATTGCTCCCAGCCAATGGGAATCCTCCCCTGCATGTGTGTAGTACACACAGGCAGGGGATGTGATGTCATCTCTCCTCGGTTCGGCAGTTTCCGTTCCGGCGCCGAGGAGAGAAGACATGTGAGTGCACAAACACTACACACACACACAGTAGAACATGCCAGGCATACTTTACACCCACGATCCCCCCCGATCGCCCCCCAATCACCCTACCCCCTTCCTGTCACACTAATGCCCCGTACACATGGTCGGATTTTCCGATGGAAAATGTCCGATCGGAGCGTGTTGTCGGAAATTCCGACCGTGTGTGGGCACCATCGGACATTTTCCATCGGATTTTCCGACACACAAAGTTGGACAGCAGGAGATAAAATTTTCCGACAACAAAATCCGTTGTCGGAAATTCCGATCGTGTGTACACAAATCCGACGGACAAAGTGCCACGCATGCTCAGAATAAATAAAGAGATGAAAGCTATTGGCCACTGCCCCGTTTATAGTCCCGACGTACGTGTTTTACGTCACCGCGTTTAGAACGATCGGATTTTCCGACAACTTTGTGTGACCGTGTGTATGCAAGACAAGTTTGAGCCAACATCTGACGGAAAAAATCCTAGGATTTTGTTGACGGAATGTCCGAACAAAGTCCGACCGTGTGTACGGGGCATAACACCAAGCAGTATTTTTTTTTTTCTGATTACTGCATGGTGTCAGTTTGTGACAGTTAGAAGTGTTAGGGCAGTGAGTGTTAGCCCCCTGTAGGTCTAGGATACCCCCCTAACCCCCCTAATAAAATTTTAACCCCTTGATCACCCCCTGTCGCCAGTGTCGCTAAGCGATCATTTTTCTGATCGCTGTATTAGTGTCGCTGGTGACGCTAGTTAGGGAGGTAAATATTTAGGTTCGCCGTCAGCATTTTATAGCGTCAGGGACCCCCATATACTATCTAATAAATGTTTTAACCCCTTGATTGCCCCCTAGTTAACCCTTTCACCACTGATCACCGTATAACTGTTACGGGTGACGCTGGTTAGTTCGTTTATTTTTTATAGTGTCAGGGAACCCGCCGTTTATTACCGAATAAAGGTTTAGCCCCCTGATCGCCCGGCGGTGGTATGCATCGCCCCAGGCAGCGTCAGATTAGCGCCAGTACCGCTAACACCTATGCACGCACCGTACACCTCCCTTAGTGGTATAGTATCTGAACGGATCAATATCTGATCCGATCAGATCTATACTAGCATCCCCAGCAGTTTAGGGTTCCCAAAAACGCAGTGTTAGCGGGATCAGCCCAGATACCTGCTAGCACCTGCATTTTTCCCCTCCGCCCGGCCCGGCCCACCCAAGTGCAGTATCGATCGATCACTGTCACTTACAAAACACTAAACACATAACTGCAGCGTTCGCAGAGTCAGGCCTGATCCCTGCGATTGCTAACAGTTTACTTGGTAGCGTTTTGGTGAACTGGCAAGCACCAGCCCCAGGCAGCGTCAGATTAGCGCCAGTACCGCTAACACCCACGCACGCACCATACACCTCCCTTAGTAGTATAGTATCTGAACTGATCAATATCTGATCTGATCAGATCTATACTGGTTTCCCCAGCAGTTTAGGGTTCCAAAAAACGCAGTGTTAGCGGGATCAGCCCAGATACCTGCTAGCACCTGCGTTTTGCCCCTCTGCCCGGCCCAGCCCTGCCCACCCAAGTGCAGTATCGATCGATCACTGTCACTTATAAAACACTAAATGCATAACTGCAGCGTTCGCAGAGTCAGGCCTGATCCCTGCGATTGCTAACAGTTTACTTGGTAGCGTTTTGGTGAACTGGCAAGCACCAGCCCCAGGCAGCGTCAGATTAGCGCCAGTACCGCTAACACCCACGCACGCACTGTACACCTCCCTTAATGGTATAGTATCTGAACTGATCAATATCTGATCCGATCAGATCTATACTAGCGTCTCCAGCAGTTTAGGGTTCCCAAAAATGCAGTGTTAGCGGGATCAGCCCAGATACCTGCTAGCACCTGCGTTTTGCCCCTCCGCCCGGCCCAGCCCAGCCCAGCCCACCCAAGTGCAGTATCAATCGATCACTGACACTTACAAAACACGAAACGCATAACTGCAGCGTTCGCAGAGTCAGGCCTGATCCCTGCGATCGCTAACAGTTTTTTTGGTAGCGTTTTGGTGAACTGGCAAGCATCAGTGGCCTAGTACACCCCGGTCATAGTCAAACCAGCACTGCAGTAACACTTGGTGACGTGGCGAGTCCCATAAGTGCAGTTCTAGCTGGTGAGGTGGCAAGCACAAGTAGTGTCCCGCTGCCACCAAGAAGAAGACAAACACAGGCCCGTCATGCCCATAATGCCCTTCCTGCTGCATTCGCCATTCCTAATTGGGAACCCACCGCTTCTGCAGCGCCCGTACTTCCCCCATTCACATCCCCAACCAAATGCAGTTGGCTGCATAAGAGGCATTTTCTTTATGTCCTCCCGAGTACCCCTACCCAACGAACGCCCCCCAAAAAAGATGTTGTGTCTGCAGCAAGCGCGGATATAGGCGTGACACCCGCTATTATTGTCCCTCCTGTCCTGACAATCCTGGTCTTTGCATTGGTGAATGTTTTGAATGCTACCATACACTAGTTGAGTATTAGCGATGGGTACAGCATTGCACAGACTAGGCACACTTTCACAGGGTCTCCCAAGATGCCATCGCATTTTGAGAGACCCGAACCTGGAACCGGTTACTGTTATAAAAGTTACAGTTACAAAAAAAAGTGTTTAAAAAAACAACACATACAAAATATAAAATAAAAAAAAATAGTTGTCGTTTTATTGTTCTCGCTCTCTCTATTCTCTCTATTGTGCTGCTTTTTTTACTGTATTCTATTATGCAATGTTTATTGTTATTATGTTTTATCATGTTCGCTTTTCAGGTATGCAATTTTTTATACTTTACGGTCTACTGTGCTTTATTGTTAACCATTTTTTTGTCTTCAGGTACGCAATTCACGACTTTGAATGGTTATACCAGAATGATGCCTGCAGGTTTAGGTATCATCTTGGTATCATTCTTTTCAGCCAGCGGTCAGCTTTCATGTAAAAGCAATCCTAGCAGCTAATTGGCCTCTAGATTGCTTTTACAAGCAGTGGGAGGGAATGCCCCCCCCACCGTCTTCCGTGTTTTTCTCTGGCTCTCCTGTCTCAACAGGGAACCTGAGAATGCAGCCGGTGATTCAGCCAGCTGACCATAGAGCTGATCAGAGACCAGAGTGGCTCCAAACATCTCTATGGCCTAAGAAACCGGAAGCTACGAGCATTTTATGACTTAGATTTCGCCGGATGTAAACAGCGCCATTGGGAAAGCATTTTATCACACCGATCTTGGTGTGGGCAGATGCTTTGAGGGCAGAGGAGAAATCTAGGGTCTAATAGACCCCAATTTTTTCAAAAAAGAGTACCTGTCACTACCTATTGCTATGATAGGGGATATTTACATTCCCTGAGATAACAATAAAAATGATTTAAAAAAAATGAAAGGAACAGTTTAAAAATAAGATAAAAAAGCAAAAAAAAAGAAAGAAAAAAAAAAAAAGCACCCCTGTCCCCCCTGCTCTCGCGCTAAGGCGAACACAAGCGTCGGTCTGGCGTCAAATGTAAACAGCAATTGCACCATGCATGTGAGGTATCACCGCGAAGGTCTGATCGAGGGCAGTAATTTTAGCAGTAGACCTCCTCTGTAAATCTAAAGTGGTAACCTGTAAAGGCTTTTAAAAATGTATTTAGTTTGTCGCCACTGCACGTTTGTGCGCAATTTTAAAGCATGTCATGTTTGGTATCCATGTACTCGGCCTAAGATCATCTTTTTTATTTCATTAAACATTTGGGCAATATAGTGTGTTTTAGTGCATTAAAATTTAAAAAAGTGTGTTTTTTCCCCCAAAAATGTGTTTGAAAAATCGCTGCGCAAATACTGTGTGAAAAAAAAATGAAACACCCACCATTTTAATCTGTAGGGCATTTGCTTTAAAAAAAATATATAATGTGTGGGGGTTCAAAGTAATTTTCTTGCAAAAAAAAAAATGTTTTTTCATGTAATCAAAAAGTGTCAGAAAGGGCTTTGTCTTCAAGTGGTTAGAAGAGTGGGTGATGTGTGACATAAGCTTCTAAATGTTGTGCATAAAATGCCAGGACAGTTCAAAACCCCCCCAAATGACCCCATTTTGGAAAGTAGACAGCTATTTGCTGAGAGGCATGTCGAGTCCATGGAATATTTTATATTGTGACACAAGTTGCGGCAAAGAGACAATTTTTTTTATTTTTTTTTGCACAAAGTTGTCACTAAATGATATATTGCTCAAACATGCCATGGGAATATGTGAAATTACACCCCAAAATACATTCTGTTGCTTCTCCTGAGTACGGGGATACCACATGTGTGGGACTTTTTGGGAGCCTAGCTGCGCACGGGACCCCGAAAACCAAGCACCGCCTTCAGGCTTTCTAAGGCCGTAAATTTTTGATTCCACTCTTTACTGCCTGTCACAGTTTCGGAGGCCATGGAATGCCCAGGTGGCAACCCCCCCCAAATGACCCCATTTTGGAAAGTAGACACCCCAAGCTATTTGCTGAGAGGTATAGTGAGTATTTTGCAGACCTCACTTTCTTTCACAAAGTTTTGAAAATTGAAAAAAGAAAAAAAAATGTTTTTCTTGTCTTTCTTTATTTTCAAAAACAAATGAGAGCTGCAAAATACTCACCATGCCTCTCAGCAAATAGCTTGGGGTGTCTGCTTTCTAAAATGGGGTCATTTGGGGGGGTTTGTGCCACCTGGGCATTCCATGGCCTCCGAAACTGTGATAGGCCGTGAAGAGTGAAATCAAAAATTTACACCCTTAGAAATCCTGAAGGCGGTGATTAGTTTTCGGGGCCCCGTACGCGGCTAGGCTCCCAAAAAGTCCCACACATGTGGTATCCCCGTACTCAGGAGAAGTAGCTAAATGTATTTTGGGGTGCAATTCCACATATGTCCATGGCCTGTGTGAGCAATATATCATTTAGTGACAACTTTGTGCAGAAAAAAAATTTAAAAAAAAATTTGTCACTTTCCCGCAACTTGTGTCAAAATATAAAACATTCCATGGACTCAACATGCCTCTCAGCAAATAGCTTGGGGTGTCTACTTTCCAAAATTGGGTCATTTGGGGGGGTTTTATGCCATCTGGGCATTGTATGGCCTTCAAAACTGTGACAGGTAGTGAGGAGTAAAATCAAAAATGTACGCCCTTAGAAATCCTGAAGGCGGTGATTGGTTTTCGGGGCCCTGTACGCGGCTAGGCTTCCAAAAAGTCCCACACATGTGGTATCCCCGTACTCAGGAGAAGCAGCTAAATGTATTTTGGAGTGCAATTCCACATATGCCCATGGCCTGTGTGAGCAATATATCATTTAGTGACAACTTTTTGTAATTTTTTTTTTAATCATTATTCAATCACTTGGGACAAAAAAAGAGAATATTCAATGGGCTCAACATGCCTCTCAGCAATTTCCTTGGGGTGTCTACTTTCCAAAATGGGGTAATTTGTGGGGGTTTTGTACTGCCCTGCCATTTTAGCACCTCAAGAAACGATATAGGCAGTCATAAATTAAAGGATGTGTAAATTCCAGAAAATGTACCCTAGTTTGTAGGCGCTATAACTTTTGCGCAAACCAATAAATATACACTTATTGACATTTTTTTTACCAAAGACATGTGGCCGAATACATTTTGGCCTAAATGTATGACTAAAATTGAGTTTATTGGATTTTTTTTAGAGCAAAAAATAAAAACGGCAGAGGTGATCAAATACCATCAAAAGAAAACTCTATTTGTGGGAAGAAAAGGACGCAAATTTCGTTTGGGTACAGCATTGCATGACCGCGCAATTAGCAGTTAAAGCAACGCAGTGCCAAATTGTAAAAAGTGCTCTGGTCACGAAGGGGGTAAATCCTTCTGGGGCTGAAGTGGTTAATTCAGCCACATCGGAGGGTTTTCTTACATGAACGGCCTGAGTAAGGTCATGATACAGCATCTCAATTGGATTTAAGTCTGGGCTTTGACTAGGCCACTGTGTTTCAGATCATTATCCTGCTGCATAAGCCAAGTGCATTTGAGCTTGAGGTCATGAACATTCTCCTTTAGGATTTTCTGGTAGAGCTCAGAATTCATGCTTCCATCAATTATGGTAAGTCATCCAGGTACTAAAGCTGCAAAGCAGCCCCAGACCATTATGCTACCACCACCATGTCTGACTGTTGGTATGATGTTCTTATTATGAAATGCTGTATTACTTTTATGCCAGATGTAACGGGACGCACACCTTACAAAAAGTTACATTTTTGTCTCATCTGTCCACAGAATATTTGCCTAAAAGTCTTGGGAAAAATCAAGATGTTTTTGGGCAAATGTGAGATGAGCCTTTGTGTTCTTTTTGGTCAGCAGTGGCTTTGACCTTGGAACTCTCCCATGGATGCCATTTTTGCCCAGTCTCTTTCTTATTGTTGAATCATGAACACTGATCTTATCTTACTTAACTGCAAGTGAGGCCTGCAGTACTTTAGATGTTGTTCTGGGTTCTTTTATGACCTCCTGGAAGAGTTGTTGTCATGCTCTTGGAATAATTTTTGTAGGCCAGCCACTCATGGGAAGGTTCACCACTGTTCCAAGCTATATCCGCTTGTGGATAATGGCTCTCCCCATGGTTCTGTCAGGGCTGGGCTCAGCCCTTCCTTCTCTGAGCTGGCCGATCAGCTGTCGGCTAATTGCCAGCTCCCATCTCTCTCCACAATTACTCAACTGTTGTTCATATCCTGCTCATCAGTCCTGCCTACTTAAGCCATCCAGTCCAGAGGGTATCTGCCTTCACCTTGGTCAACATCACAAGAAACATCTCCTGTGTTCCTGTTTAAAGACTGGCTTTGCTAAAATCCCTTCTGGCTCCAGATCCTGTTTGCTGTTCCACTACTTTGATCCCTGACTTCTGGCTTGGCTGACTGTCCATTCTGGTTACTGAATAGGGATGAGCTTTGAATTTGAGTCGAACTCAAGTTCGACTCGAACATTGGCTGTTTGCAAGTTCGCCGAACAGCGAACAATTTGGGGTGTTCGTAGCAAATTCGAATGCCGCGGAACACCCTTTAAAAGTCTATGGGAGAAATCAAAAGTGCTAATTTTAAAGGCTTATATGCAAGTTATTGTCATAAAAAGTGTTTGGGGACCTGGGTCCTGCCCCAGGGGACATAGATCAATGCAGAAAAAACTTTTAAAAATAGCCGTTTTTTCAGGAGCAGTGATTTTAAAAATGCTTAAAGTCAAACAATAAAAGTGTAATATTCCTTTAAATTTCATAGCTGGGGGGTGTCTATAGTATGCCTGTAAAGGGGCGCATGTTTCCCGTGTTTAGAACAGTCTGACAGCAAAATGACATTCCAAAGGAAAAAAGCCATTTAAAACTACTCGCGGCTATTGCATTGCCGGTCCGACAATACACATAGAAGTTCATTGATAAAAACGGCATGGGAATTCCCCACAGGGGAACCCCGAACCAAAATTAAAAAAAAAAAAAAATTACGTGGGGGTCCCCCTAAATTCCATACCAGGCCCTTCAGGTCTGGTATGGATATTAAGGGGAACCCCGGCCAAAATTAAAAAAAAAATGATGTGGGGGTCCCCCTAAATTCCATACCAGACCCTTCAGGTCTGGTATGGATTTTAAGGGGAACCCCACGCCAAAAAAAAAAAAAAAACGGCGTGGGGTCCCCCCAAGAATCCATACCAGACCCTTATCGGAGCACGCAACCTGGCAGGCCGCAGGAAAAGAGGGGGGGCGAGAGAGTGCCCCCCCTCCTGAACTGTACCAGGCCACATGTCCTCAACATTGGGAGGGTGCTTTGGGGTAGCCCCCCAAAACACCTTGTCCCCATGTTGATGAGGACAAAGGCCTCATCCCCACAACCCTGTCCGGTGGTTGTGGGGGTCTGCTGGCGGGGGGCTTATCAGAATCTGGAAGCCCCCTTTAACAAGGGGACCCCCAGATCCCAGCCCCCCCCCCTGTGTGAAATGGTAAGGGGGTAATTACCCCTACCATTTCACTAAAAAACTGTCAAAAATGTTAAAAATGACAAGAGACAGTTTTTGACAATTCCTTTATTTAAATGCTTCTTCTTTCTTCTATCTTCCTTCATCTTCTTCTTCTTCTTCTGCTTCTTCTGGCTCTTCTGGTTCTTCCTCCGGCATTCTCGTCCAGCATCTCCTCCGCGGCGTCTTCTATCTTCTTCTCCTCGGGCCGCTCCGCACCCATGGCATGGGGGGAGGCTCCCGCTCTTCTCTTCATCTTCTTCTCTTCTTCATCTTCTTCTTCATCTTCTTCTTTTCTTCTCTTCTTCTCTTCTTCATCTTCTTCTCCGGGCCGCTCTGCATCCATGCTGGCATGGAGGGAGGCTCCCGCTGTGCGATGGCGTCTCCTCTTCTGGCGGTTCTTAAATAACGCACGGGACATGACAGGACTTCCCTGTGGCATTCCCCGTGATGGCAAGTCATTGGATTGTGCAATTTATCATTTATTTATTTTGTAATTAATATGTTTATTTATTATTCTGTACTTTCTTCTGTATAATTGTTTTATATTTATATTTATGCAAATGTATTACACTGGATTGTGTCCTGTATTACAGATTGACACTTTCCTTAATGTAATCTGCTATTTCTTAATAAATTGAACAATCCAATGACTTGCTTCATGCAAAGTCCCATTTCCTCTCTCCTTGTTGTATACATATTAGGGATGGAGGCTTGTCATTGCTAGAATTATGTTGTGTTAGGTCGCATCTACTTTATTGCCAAATTAGGGTAGAAGATACCCACTTTTCCAGCGACCTACCACACCTTAACATCTATAGTTTATTATTCATCCTCCTTTACATTTCCCCTACAATGAGTTATTTTCCTTTTAAACCTTCATATTATCATACACATTTATAACTCTATACTCTGATTTTCCTTAAAATGAGCCATCTCTTTTCAAATGCCTTCATATCATCATATACATTTATAATTTTATATTCTGGTTTTCCTTGTCAGCAATTTGACACTCTATGGGATACAATATAGTGTACTTCCTTGTTCGGCCATGGATGGGCCCCCTTATCGGGGGGAGTGGGGGCGATGGGATGTTTTGTCTGATCCCGGGGTTGCGATGCATGGCAGTCTTTTCCCTTCCTCCCCACTTATTCCTTATACAGGTTGGGGGGCTGGGGCTTTGCCTCCTATGCATCAGCATCATGAGTTAATGCTCTACTCGGTGCATTTACTTGCCTGGGCATTGAGCATACTCCCTCTCTCCATCCTATTGGGGCTCATGGTGTTGGTGGGGACCCGCCCTATGCCTGATATAAGCTGCTCAGGCTGGCCAGCTGACCAATTCACATCAACCTTTCACACGAGCAGGACAGCAGTTATGTCTCCAATCACAGACCCACACACAAGGTAATTTTATTTGCTTCATACTTATCACCACATTCTTTTGGGTTTATTCTTAGCTTTCACATTACACAGTCCATCATTCACTTTTGATTTGGATACAATCACTTACTTTCTTATTTTGTTTTTGCGGGTTTGTTTCTTTGTTTTTCAGTTCATACATTTTATCACAACACCATTCATCACTTCACTCATCTACTGATATAGGCTCCACTCATTACTTACACACATTAATTTCACATGATTTCATTTTTCTTACCATTGCAGAGCAGTTTGGACTGATAAGCACACACCAGAACCACATGGTTGTGACATGGTCACCTGGTCTTCACCTGGCTGCTGTTTCTGGCTTGGATGGGATTCCTCACCTCAGCCCTGGGTGAGATGATCATCCTTGTCCTTCTTCTTCCTTTGGATCCTAGGTTGGGCGCCACCATTTGGCCGCACTGTAAGTTACACACCCTTATTTTGAGAGATTGTTTCTCCGTTTAAAGGATATCCCTACTCATAAATATTACTGATTTATTTTCAGAGCATCTTACTCCTGATGATTGGCAAGAGCCATGAAACGTGCGTCGAGTTATATCAAACTGATGTTTTAAACAATTTTGGTGTAAAATCGATCATGTTCATTGAACTTTTATGAATGTATGAGTGTCCTTTTGTAATTAATATGTTTATGTATTATTCTGTACTTTCTTCTGTATAATTTATTTATATTTATGTAAATGTATTACACTGGATTGTGTCCTGTATTACAGATTGACACTTTCCTTAATGTAATCTGCTATTTCTTAATAAATTGAACAATTCAATGACTTGCCTCATTCAAAGTCCCATTTCCTCTCTCCTTCTTTTTGTTGAATACAGTGTGTATATATATATATATATATATATATATATATATATATATATATATATATATACACAACACCTGGGATGCATATATACTGTATACACAATAAACTGTAAGTGCAGCTAACTGACTCAACCTGCCTACTCTATCTAACTTAAATCAAAAGACACTATCTCTCTCTCTGTCTATCTCTCTCTCAAGCCGGAACACTACACAGGGCCGACGTGCAGGCGGCCTTATATAGTCTGGGGCGTGTACTAAACCCCCTGAGCCATAATTGGCCAAAGCCTCTGGGGTCAGAGTGCATGCTTGTCCAATCATCAGCCAGCGATGCACTGCAATGCCGCAGTGAATTATGGGCCATGACGCGCCACTCGAATTTTTTTTGTTTCAAAAGATTTTTATTATATGTTAAGAAGGTCATGTAATACAAGTGGAACAACATTACAAAGTCAGATCTTACATTGCGCTAGTAATTACATGAACAATAGATGAATGCTATACTTTACATCCGGAATATGAGGTACATGCATAAGTTTTTTTTATTTTTATTTTTTATTTTAACAACTTATCTTTATAGAGGAAAAGAGAAGGAAAAAAGAGACATACTGCATTAGTGTCTACTGCGCTAACCATAGGTAAGTATAGCTATAATAGGTATTTAAGTAGAACTTGTGAAGTAACTAAGAGATGTAACACATGTCGACCTGTATGTCAACATAAATTCTGCGGTCCACAAATTTATTTATGTGGAGTAATTAGGATTAAAAAGAAAACAAAAAACAAAATGGCGATGCCAGTTCCTTATTCCCGCACCCCTAAAGGGAGCATGCTGTGCGGGGAGAATGGTAATCACAAATATATTTATACTGGCTTTGATGTATGTAAGGGAAGAATAGGTGGGGAGGGCGGAGTATCTGAGATGTTGTCCTAACTGTGTTTTGGTTTGTTGGTTGGGGTGTTGTACATCAGACAATGTCTGACTCATAACCACTAGGACGTGTAGATAGGATCAAAAGATGTTTGTGTCGCTTCATATACTTTACGGATGGAGGGTGAGAGTGTACTGATAAACACTCTGTAAAAGGATAGTGTACCTGTAAGTCTAAATGCTAGGACGTTTACAACTCAATATATAGTGGTCTACCAGGTGCTTATTATTGCATGTCATTTTACAGAGTTTGAAGATATTCTTGGTATTTTGGGGACTCCCTGAAGTTAATCCAACATGCCCATGTTCTCCCATATTTTGTAGGGGTATCTTTGGCTTGATGGATTAAGTTTTCCATCTCAGAGATTTTCTCTATACGCTTGAACCATTCTGTCATAGTAGGTGGTGTATTGCTCCTTCAGTGTATTGGAATGCATTGTTTGGCAGCGTTCACTAGATGGAGTGTGAGGGATTTTTTATATGCAAGGTGTGAAATCGTGGAATGATGTAGTAGGTATTGTGACGGAGTAAAAGGTAAAGTGTAGGTAGTGACATGTTGTATTACCTCATGAACTTTTATCCAAAATGGTTGTATCCGAGGGCATTTCCACCAGATATGAAGTAGAGAGCCCACATCATCTTTGCATCTCCAACATATAGGGGAGACAGATGGGTGGTAAAGATGAATCTTGTCTGGTGTTTTGTACCATCTCGAATATATTTTGTATGAATTTTCTTGTGCTGAAACATTTACGGAGCCTTTATGGATGTGTTCGTAAATGTTTTCCCATTCTTTTGTTGTTAAGGTCAGTTCGAGTTCTGTTTCCCATTTTTTGTTGGCCATCATAATTGTGGGGTCTAGGTCATTAAATAATAGTGAATAGACCTCTGAGATAAGGTGTCTTTGTGGAGGTGTGCTGTTGCAGAGTGCTTCAAAAGGAGTTAGGTCTCTAAACCATTGGGAAATTGGTTGGGCAGTGGTTAGAAAATGCCTGATTTGTAGGAATTTGTAAAATGGTATGTGATATGCAGGGAAATTGAGCTTGTCGTAAGGTAGCATTGAACCCTTGTGGAAGAATTGTGATGCTCTAAGAGGGGGTTGGTCAGTTGTTTGAGATCTATCGCTAAGTTGTATTCCAGGTGTGAAGTCTGGGTTATTGGTCAGGGGGGTCATCGGTCCTGGGGAGGAATGCCATCCAAATATTTTAGTTGTAGTTGTGAAGGCTCGGATAGTGGGACCGGTCAATGGATGTGTGGTGTATTCTGTAGGTAGTGCTTTTATATCAATCCAGGGTAGGTGAGCAAGCGGCACTCGTGAAAAGGCTTCTTCGATGTTGACCCAGTCTTTAGTGGATTTGTGTATGTGCCAATCGATAATTCGTGTGAGATGACATGCCCAATGGTATTTCTGGATGTCTGGGAGGCTGAGGCCTCCTTTTAGTTTGGGGATAGTCAGTTTATTCCAGCTTAATCTGGGGGTTTTTGCTGCCCATATGAAATTGCGACAGATTCTTTTGTATGCGTTAAAAAATGAAATGGGTAATTTGATTGGAATGGTCTGAAGGATGTATAGGAGTCTAGGCAGGATATTCATCTTTATGATTGCTATCTTTCCAAACCACGAGAAGGGACCAGATGACCATGTACCGAGATCTTTTTGGATACTACCTAGGATTGGTAGATAATTTCTATCGTATAACTCCTCGAAGTGCTTCGGTATTTGGATCCCTAGATAGGTAAGGGCATGTGGCTCCCATTGGAAGGGGAAATTCATTTTACATTGCGTCACCAATGATTGCGGGAGGGAAATGTTCAAAACTTTAGACTTTGTGAAATTAATTTTTAGGTTTGAGAGTTTGTTGAAGGAAGCAAAGTCTTTCAATAGGTTGGGTATAGTAATCAATGGGTTTGAAAGGAAAAGTAGGATGTCGTCCGCATATGCAGCTATTTTATATGGCTTATTGTGTATGTCAATACCGTTAATGTCAGGATTTTCCCGTATCTTGCGTAGAATAGGTTCCAGTGTGAGTATAAAAATAAGGGGTGACAACGGGCATCCCTGACGTGTACCGTTTGACACGGAGAAGGCGTCCGACAGGCGTCCATTAATTCTTATTCTGGCTGTAGGATGTGAGTATAAGACCATTATCATTTGGTGGAATTTCGGAGGAAGTCCCAATGCCTGTAACGTCGCTGACATGTAGTCCCAAGCCACTCTGTCGAACGCCTTCTCCGCGTCGAGCGACAAAAAGAATCCCTGTCGTTTGGGATGGGAGGACGACGAAAGAAAGTGATGGATATGTAGGGCCTTTATGGTATTATCTCTGGCTTCCCTACCAGGGACAAAACCAACTTGGTCAAGGGAGACAAGGTCGGGGATAAAAGGAAGTAATCGATTGGCAAGAATTTTAGCATATAATTTTAGATCCACATTCAGGAGGGATATGGGTCTGTAGTTGGTCACAAGGGTATCGTCTTTGCCGGGTTTCGGAATTAGGGTGATATGTGCTTCTAGTAAGTCGTTATTACTCTGTGGGGAGGCAGAGAATGTGTTGAATGCTTTAGTAAAATGGGGGATAAGAGTCTCCTGGAATGTTTTGTAGTACCCTACCGTAAGCCCATCAGGGCCAGGACTCTTACCTACGTTGAGTTGTGTTAAGGCTGTTGTCGTTTCTTCAATGCTAATGGGGCACTCAAGGGCCCTGGATTCCTCCGGGGGTATGGGTGGTATACCGTATTGTGCCAGAAAGGTAGATATTGCCTCCTGTCTATTTTGTGAGGGGTCTGTCACGTCTGTCTGTGGTAGGTTGTAGAGTTTAGTGAAATAATTCACAAACTGAGTGGCAATGTCCTCTGGGGAAGTAAAGGACTTCCCACTAGGGTCTGTAATCTTGTGGATGGTCGAGGCTGCTTTTCTGCGTTGTAAAGCTTTTGCCATTAATTTCCCCGATTTGTTGCCACATTCATAATATAGTTTTTGAGTAAAGATGTATTTGCGTCGTAGGGATTTATTAATTTCTTCCTTCAGTTCCTCCCTTGCCTGCAGGAGTTCTGCCAGTGAATTAGAGGCTAGGGATGCTTTATGAACCCTTTCCAATTTATGGATTTTAGAGGTTAAAGAGTTTATATACGCTTTACGTTGTTTATTTTTGGATGCTGATATAGAAATGAGTTCCCCTCTTATGACACATTTGTGAGCAGCCCATACGATGTGTGGGCTAGGATCACCAATGGAGTTTTCTTTAAAATATTGGACGAGTCGGGTTTTGATTTTGGTTGAAGAATCTAGGTCTGTTAGAAGAGAGTTGTCTAGACGCCATATTGAATTCAAGGGACGTGACAACGGGATTTGTAATGTCAGTGAGATTGGGTTGTGGTCAGAGAGTGTCATGGGGTCTATGGACGCACGTTTGATGTAAGATAAGTCATTCTGGGAGATAAAAAAGTGATCAATTCTGGAATACTTGTTGTGGGGTGGCGAGAAGAATGTAAAGTCCCTATCATTTGGGTGGAGTGTGCGCCATGTATCATGCAAGGTCAATTCCTGTAGTTGTTGTTTGATCGCTCTAAGAGCTCTGTATGGCAAGGACGTTGTTCCAGTGGAGGAATCTTGTTGGGGGTTCAATGCTACATTAAAGTCACCACCCAATACAAGGATGCCAGAAAAGAATTCTGTAAGCAGCTGTAGGGTTTCTCTAAAGAAGGTGACCTGTCGTTTGTTGGGAGCATATATATTCGCAAGAGTGATGGGCTTGTTATTTAGTGTTCCTTTAAGAAATAGGTATCTACCATTGGGATCTTGTTTGGTATCTGTAATGTGTAAAGGGCAGTTTTTTGAAATCAGTATAGCAACCCCCTTTGTTTTGGAGGACGCATTGGAGGCATGGTACAATATAGGGTACCTGTAATTCCCCAGTTTGGGTAATTTATCAACCCGGAAGTGAGTTTCCTGGATAAATGCAATTTGTGTTTTATTTTTGTGCAGTGTGTATAAAAGTTGGGACCTTTTTTCGGGAGTATTCAGACCTCTGATATTTATTGAGTCAATTTTTATCTGGAGGTCATTCAGTGGTGTAGTAGGTACTGATGCTTTGTGTGCGTCAGGGCCGGTATCTGCCATGTCAGGGGGTGGTGTGGGATTCCAACTAGTTTGTGAGATGGAGATACTGTGATTCCTCCGGATGAGAGGTAAGGCCTGTAGTGAAGCGGAGTGTCTAGATAATCTAGGGTGGGTGTATAGGGGAGGGGATGCGGGTATTTAGCTGATCTTAGCTATAACCGGAAAGGTCAGGAGGTTACAGTGCACTATTGGTGTGAAACTATCCAGAAACCAGTCTGGACCTTCTTTCTGCACTGTGTGGGGGTTGGAATGTACCGGGCCACGGAAATACTGTGAGTTATCGATAACGGTGGTACTCCGCCGTTGCATTCCAGTTAGTTTTATGTAAGGAGGGATTCTGAGCAAGGGTTGTGACTTATAGGTTAGAATGTAGTAGACCCTTATGTAATGATATTCACCAAAATTGTTCCTTTAAAACGTGGAAGAGGGCAGGGATCCCTCAGTTGCAGAAACTTAGATAGCTATCTTAGGTGGTGCATTCGTGAAACTGAACTGAACATAAGGTTTCAGTATTTGGTAAGCCGGGCGTTATGTTGAGAGGGCAGCTTGTAGTATCCTGTTCCTCATGTAAGAATGTGTGCCACGACAGTTAAATTAACATCATATCACTTTAAAACTTGGATATTCATCCATTTGGTGTAAACAGTTGAAAAAAAAAAAAGAAACAAAAAAGAAAGAAAACAAGAACATTTAAACAGGTGAGAATGAAAATATCATTGTTAGGAACCTCGGCATAGGCACTGGAAAATTTGAGCTCGTGCTCCATAGCTAACTGCGATCCTTCACAATTCGGCATAACTCATCCTCATAGAGCTGTCTCCTCTGTCTGTAAACTGTTAAGTTACTAAGCGTCTTCCACTTCTATAAACAAATTAGTGAACAAGTAGTAATAAACAGATATATGGAAAGGTGAGCCCCCTGTAGGTGTCAGCTGACCCAACAGACTAGGCGGTGGTATATGCACAGCATCTGTCAGCCAGTCTTGGCAGATCGTATGTCGTTAGGGAGCAGTTTAACTATGTGAGAATAGGTGATATAAGGCGGTATATGCAGGGGGGTGGGTGGGTTACTATATTAAGTAGTTTGTCTTTCGGGAGATGTGTTGGCATCTGGCACACTGAAGAGGTGGGGTAGTTAGGTGATCAGGCAATTAGCGGTAAGAAGATGTATTGTTAAACAGTTGCTCATTATTACTGTCTGGTTTGTGCACAGACGCGCGTTCTTTGTTGCGATGGGAGAACCCCCGAACCAGAATCTGCCCATAACCAACAAAGTGAACCACCTTTCTACATAGAGCTACGTAAGTTTTGTGAGTACAGCAATCTGAAATACTAACGAGTGGTAATTGTTATTGTATGGAAAAGACATTAGTTGGTTGTCTTAACTCATGCTGTGTTTAGTGTGCAGTAGCGGGAATGTGATAGCAATCTGGAGATTCTCACTTGAGTTCACTACTGTATGCAGTATTGCTATCCTGCAATGTGAGTTTTTGTTATAGTTATTAAATTTGTGCCTAGTATGATTGTGAGTATTAGCGTGTCGTATAGTGTTCTGCCGATCTACTTGTTAGTGAGCACATTAATCAAGCGTGTGTCAGTGAGGGGTAATAATAGAGGATAGACCGGGTGTAATAATTGTTGTCTGAGAGACATTTTGCAGAGCTAGTAGGAAGCAGGAGCTTTATACAGAAGGTAAGGAGACAACCGAATGCAGAAACTAATTGAACTCAACAGAGTCAGGAATACCTAACTGAATCAACTGTGAGATTCCGTGTTGACAACTGTCATTTCCAAGCTGGAGAGCTGCAAGTTCGGTAGCCGCTGTGATGAACTTCAGTGTCAGTAATCCCGATGGGCTCTCCGAGATCGTGGGGACTCCAGGGTGTTGTGACGGTGTTGAACGCCTTGATGGCCTGCATGCGATCTGGTGCTGGAAGGAGATCTCCTTCTTTGGTGGCGCGAATCCTGTGCCTCCATCGGCTCTTCCTGTGAGGGATGTCGTCCAGTGGCATGATGGCGGAAGTCCGCATACCAGTTTGGTACATCAACTAACGGTATGCCCAGAGTGTCACAAAAGTGGTGTAAATCTTCAGGCACTTTTAGAAATGCTGTACGTCCAAGATGGGTAGCCGCTAGGCAGAAGGGGAACTTCCAACGATAGATAATTCCCTGGGCCCTTAGCACCTCCAGGAGCGGTTTCAGATCCCTGCGTTGCTGCAGTGTGATACCAGATAGATCCTGAAAAATCTGCAGGCGCGCACCATTGTATTGTAGTGGTTGTTTAACCCTTGCCTGTCTCAGGATTTCTTCCTTTATCTTGTAGTCTACAATACAACATATGATGTCTCTGGGTGGATCAGTCTCTCTGCCTTTTGGGCGTAATGCTCTATGAATTCTTTCTAGTTTTATGCATGTTTGTGGTGGTCTGCCCAGTAGGTTATTGAATAATTCTGTCACAGCATGGGTCAAATGTTCAGCCTCAATGGATTCTGGCAGTCCTCTTACTCTGAGGTTGTGCCGGCGGCCGCGGTTATCGAGGTCCTCGATGCGGCGTTGTGCCTCTCTCAGCTGCATAGTATGCGTGTCTATTCTGCGGGTCGCTTTGCGGAGGACCATGTCATGTTTCGCTGTGGTCTTTTCCACATCCAGAACCCGATCATTTAGAGTGTGAATATCCACTCTTAATTCCGCAATGGCGGCAGATAGGGTGTCCTTTATGTCAGTGGCGATCGCCCTCAGATCATTTATATTGAGGGATGGTGGTTGTGGATGGCCCTGCAATCCCGCGGTCGGGGGGAGAAGCAATTGGGAAGTTGGCGACTGTTCTGTCAGCTGTGTTGCCGGGGCCTGTGAGGAGTCGTGACGGGAGGACGCCATATTGTTCCTCTGCGTCCTGAACATTTCAGGGATGTTTTGGCTTGGGTTTCCCGTTATTTCGCGGGGCGAGCGGGATCGTGAGGTAGATGTGTGTCGGGAGGCTGTCCCCATTGTTTCTCTGACGAGATTAGTGGTAATTACCTCCGGTAGGGCTGATAAATCGAATGCAACGGCGGGAGCTGTTCTTTCAGGCAGCCATCTCCTAGCTCGGCCAAGCCACGCCCCGCGCCACTCGAATTTAGCGCAAACTGCCCATATCATTCGTAATTCAAAGCTCATCCCTAGTTCTGGCTACCCAATTGAGTTTGTAGAGCATGACGGAGCTGTAAATATTTATAGAAATACTTATGAGAGATATTAAATTGTTCACATAAATATTCAAATGAGTGCAAATTTCAATTATCATATACCTGAGCCAATGTGACTGTGCCTTTCTGTTTCCAGAATTCATAGTCCATAAATATATTTAGCTGATCCAAAGATGGGTTATTCCAGATTGGAACTTCCAAAGGGGTATCAGTAAAAACCACCTTCTTTGTCTCCTTCCACAATGATTGTGCCAAGGTTAAAGTGTAAGCAACCCCCCTATTGTTTTCAGCCAAGGAAACTGCCATCTTTGCCCTTGTTTAATCTACAACTGCTATGATGCTGCACATGTGATCAGTTTAGACACCAGCCATTGGATGGTTTGACAGTTTGGTTGAGAGCACAATCAAAGGGAGTGTTACATTTCCGTCACGTGCTGGAAATGAAACTGTTTTATGGATGGGTTTACTTCCGCTTTAACATAGGGATTTTTGCTCTAGGTAGCCTTGATGTATGGCCTTCCAATCCCACTAAGAGTTCATCCACTTCAAGAATCTTCAAAAGGTGCCCCTCAGCCCCCTTTCTCTATTCCTGGGATACCCACCTCTGCAGAGGCTTCAACTGGCCTGCCAGATAATACAAATATATGTGCAGAAGAGCTACTACTGCCTTGGTTTTAGGTCCCTGTAGTATTGTCAATTTTAGATTACATATTCCATTGGCCCATATAAATCTTGTAAAATGAGAATTCAATTTATTAAATATCTATTTAGGTGTTATTACTGTTATCACCCGGTGACCACACCTCCTAAAACGTCACAGTCCCAGCATGTCCAGGGACTGTAACGGCATAAGGGGGCGGGGTCTCCGCCTATATAAATCACAGCAGAGCACTCAGAGAGCAGTCCAGCCGGAGAGACCATCGTGTCAACATCTGGAGAAGAGAAGAGGGAAGAAGCCAAGAAGACAAGAAGCCAGAAGTCCGGGCCTCCGCTGGCAAAAGAGCGGCATGAAGACAGCAGAGGAGCCCGCAGAAGAACTAGAACATCGGGAGAAGAGGCCGGAGAGAGCGGAGAACAACCAACCAAAGTGGAACCGGACGGACCCCCCAAGCCGGAAGAAGACCCCCCGAAGCCGGAGGAAGAACCCCCCCGCAGCTGTCTAATAAATTATTTAAAAAACCTGTGTAGTGTGTTTTATTATTGACACTTTTTCCCTAGGTAGATGGGTAGGGGTACCATGTACCCCATACTCATTCACATAGGGTGGGGGGCCGGGATCTGGGGGCCCTCTTATTATAGGGGGCTCCCGGATTCCGATAAGCCCTCCGCCCGCAGACCCCGACAACCAATGGCCAGGGTTGTCGGAAGGAGGCCCTTGTCCTCATCAACATGGGGACAAGGTGCTTTGGGGTGGGGGGGCCCTGCAGGGCGCCCACCCTCCCTCAAAGCCCCCACCCCCCATGTTGAGGGCATGCGGCCTGGTACGGCTCAGGAGGGGGGGCACTCGCTCGTCCCCACCCCCCTATCCTGACCGGCCGGCCTCCGTGCTCGGATCAGGGTCTGGTATGGACTCTAGGGGGGACTCCACACCATTTTTTTCGGCGTTGGGGGTTCCCCCTAAAATCCATACCAGACCTTTTGGCCTGGTATGCCCCGCGACGGGGCTCGCAAGGTGTCAATCTCGCCAATAAAAGCGGCGAGATTCACTTCCTTTTCTAGTCCCGTCGTAACCGAGTCACATTCAAAATGAACGGACTTAGCCGTGTGTGGGCAAGTCCGTTCATTCTGAAAGTCCGCCGTAACTCCGGCGAAAGTCCATCGGAAAGACGGGCGGACCTAGCCTGCCGGAAAATCCGGTCGTGTGTAGGCAAGTCCGTCCGTTCAGGTAGTCCGCCGGAAAGTCCGTCGGAAAGACCGTCGGACCAAGTCTGCTGGAAAGTCCGATCGTGTGTACGAGGCCTTAGTTCACGTGGTATATGTTTTAAATTTTAAATATATATATATGGACACTCCAATAAAAAAATGTTCATGTGGAGAAGTTGATGAGGGTAGATTTAAGCGGTGGCTATCTGTATGCCATATCTGGATAGGTAACAAGAAATGGGAAGAGAAGGAAGCTCAGTGCAGAGGTTTAGCATTCCATTCATTTGTAAGTTAAAATGCCCTTACACAATGCAAGTGAGTATCCAGCTCAGTAGATGGAGGGTTAGTGGAGGGAAGATCTGTCCTGTCAGTCCATCGATATGGCACTGTCTGTGGGGATGTATTATCCAATATTGGGCTGCATAGATGTCCTGTGGCCACCAGAAAGTGAAACCAGTGTGGAACATGGGCGGAAATGACATCACCAGATGGACGGGATCAGAGAGACAGTAGGGGTCATTTACTATAGCGCTGATAAAAGATCCTGCAGTCCCAGAAAATAATGCCCAATTAATACTACAACTCTCAGAAACTGGGCGCTAATGCAAATGGAAAGCAGCGCTATTGCCGGCAAACATGCCTGTCAGATCACATATGCAGGAATAGTGGAGGTCAATGGGGCTCGAACCTGCAAAATCCAAAGTTCTCACTGAAGGCTTATATGCAAGTTCTTTGCCATAAAAAAGTGTCAATTGCAAAAAATGTTTTTAAAACTGACGTTTTTTCAGGAGCAGTGATTTTATTAGTGCTTAACCACTTGCCGACCGCCTCACGCCTATATACGTGAGCAGAGCGGCACGGGCAGGCAAAATCACGTACCTAGTACGTGATTGCCTTCCCGCGGGTGGGGGGTCCGATCGGACCCCCCCTCTGTGCCAGCTGCGGTCGGCATTTGGTTGGGAGCGATGACAGACGAGGGGGAGACCATCCGATCGTGGCCCCCCCCTCGCGATCGCTCCCAGCCAATGGGAAACATCCCCTGCCTCTGTATAGTACACAGAGGCAGAGGATGTGATGTCATCTCTCCTCGGCTGTCAGTTTCCGTTCCAGCGCCGAGGAGAGATGACATGTAAGTAAGTGCACAACACAAACACACACAGTAGAACATGCCAGGCATACATTACACCCCCGATCCCCCCCCGATCGCCCCCCGATCCCCCCCCAATCACCCCCCCCGTCACAAACTGACACCAAGCAGGTTTTTTTTTTTTCCTGATTACTGCATAGTGTCAGTTTGTGACAGTTAGCAGTGTTAGGACAGTTAGTATCACCCCCCTGTAGGTCTAGGGTACCCCCCTTACCCCCCCTAATAAAGTTTTAACCCCTTGATCACCCCCCCTCACCAGTGTCGCTAAGCGATCATTTTTCTGATCGCTGTATTAGTGTCGCTGGTGACCCTAGTTAGGGACGTAAATATTTAGGTTCGCCGTCAGTGTTTTATAGCGACAGGGACCCCCATATACTATCTAATAAATGTTTTAACCCCTTGATTGCCCCCTAGTTAACCCTTTCACCACTGATCACCGTATAACCGTTACGGGTGACGCTGGTTAGTTAGTTTATTTTTTATAGTGTCAGGGCACCCGCCGTTTATTACCGAATAAAGGTTTAGCCCCCTGATCGCCCGGCGGTGATATGCGTCGCCCCAGGCAGCGTCAGATTAGCGCCAGTACCCCCCCTAATAAAGTTTTAACCCCTTGATCTCCCCCTGTCGCCAGTGTCGCTAAGCGATCATTTTTCTGATCGCTGTATTAGTGTCACTGGTGACGGTAGTTAGGGACGTAAATATTTAGGTTCGCCGTCAGTGTTTTATAGCGACAGGGACCCCCATATACTATCTAATAAATGTTTTAACCCCTTGATTGCCCCCTAGTTAACCCTTTCACCACTGATCACCGTATAACCGTTACGGGTGACGCTGGTTAGTTAGTTTATTTTTTATAGTGTCAGGGCACCCGCCGTTTATTACCGAATAAAGGTTTAGCCCCCTGATCGCCCGGCGGTGATATGCGTTGCCCCAGGCAGCGTCAGATTAGCGCCAGTACCGCGAACACCCACGCACGCACCGTACACGCACCGTACACCTCCCTTAGTGGTATAGTATCTGAACGCATCAATATCTGATCCGATCAGATCTATACTAGCGTTCCCAGCAGTTTAGGGTTCCCAAAAACGCAGTGTTAGCGGGATCAGCCCAGATACCTGCTAGCACCTGCGTTTTGCCCCTCCGCCCGGCCCGGCCCAGCCCACCCAAGTGCAGTATCGATCGATCACTGTCACTTACAAAACACTAAACGCATAACTGCAGCATTCACAGAGTCAGGCCTGATCCCTGCGATCGCTAACAGTTTTTTTTGTAGCGTTTTGGTGAACTGGCAAGCACCAGCGGCCTAGTACACCCCGGTCGTAGTCAAACCAGCACTGCAGTAACACTTGGTGAAGTGGCGAGTCCCATAAGTGCAGTTCAAGCTGGTGAGGTGGCAAGCACAAGTAGTGTCCCGCTGCCACCAAAAAGACAAACACAGGCCCGTCGTGCCCATAGTGCCCTTCCTGCTGCATTCGCCAATCCTAATTGGGAACCCACCGCTTCTGCAGCGCCCGTACTTCCCCCATTCACATCCCCAACCAAATGCAGTCGGCTGCATGAGAGGCATTTTCTTTATGTCCTCCCGAGTACCCCTACCCAACGAACCCCCCCAAAAAAGATGTTGTGTCTGCAGCAAGCGCGGATATAGGCGTGACACCCGCTATTATTGTCCCTCCTGTCCTGACAATCCTGGTCTTTGCATTGGTGAATGTTTTGAATGCTACCATTCACTAGGGATGAGCCGAACACCCCCCGGTTCGGTTCGCACCAGAACCCGCGAACGGACCGCAAGTTCGCACGAACGTTAGAACCCCATTGACGTCTATGGGACTCGAACGTTCGAAATCAAAAGTGCTCATTTTAAAGGCTAATTTGCATGGTATTGTCCTAAAAAGGGTTTGGGGACCCGGGTCCTACCCCAGGGGACATGTATCAATGCAAAAAAAACTTTTAAAAACGGCCGTTTTTTCGGGAGCAGTGATTTTAATGATGCTTAAAGTAAAAAAAAAAAAGTGAAATATTCCTTTAAATATCGTACCTGGGGGGTGTCTATAGTATGCCTGTAAAGTGACGCGTGTTTCCCATATTTAGAACAGTCCCTGCACCAAATGTCATTTTTAAAGGAAAAAATCTCATTTAAAACTGCTTGCGGGTTTAATGTCATGTCGGGTCATGGCAATATGGATGAAAATCAGTGAGACAAACGGCATGGGTACCCCCCAGTCCATTACCAGGCCCTTTGGGTCTTGTATGGATATTAAGGGGAACCCCGCACCCAAATTAAAATAAGGAAAGGTCCCTATATACTCTGAACAGCAGTATTCAGGCGGTGCAAACAAGACAGGGACTGTAGGTTTGTTGTTAAGTAGAATCTGTTTGTAATTTTGAACATTTTTAATGTGTTTAGCTCCAGCCAAAAAATCTTTTCTAA
Source organism: Lithobates clamitans (assembly GCA_037952925.1). NCBI lineage: Eukaryota > Metazoa > Chordata > Amphibia > Anura > Ranidae > Lithobates > Lithobates clamitans. The sequence goes on along the minus strand of JBBGZY010000288.1, from coordinate 1,274,565 downwards.
GCTTTTTGGAAAACATAGGGAAGGGTTATCACCCCTGTGACATTTGTTTTGCGTCTTTCCTCCTCTTCCGAAGATTTCACCTCACTTTTTTGTCCCAATGAAAAATGTTTTTTGAAAATTTGGGTTTTTTTGTGGAACAAGGATTGGAAAGCATCAGTGGAAAGGAGAAATTGTTTTCCCATATTAACTCTTACAGGAGAGAATTTCCCTTCCTTAGGGGTAGATTTCATCTCACTTCCTGTTGTCTCCTTCCGTTTGCAAGTAGGAGTCGTTTGTAAGTTAGATGTTTGAAAGTAGGGTCCTGCCCTATATACTCAGCAGAAATTTGGGCCTTAGGTGTTGCTGTGGCCAAAACACTGTAAGCCCTCACAGGGCCCTGCTGTGAAATATTAGATCAAGAATTGTAATTACATGCCCCTGTTGAACAGGAGCTGAAAAATTAGGCCTTAGGCACTGGTGCTGGTGCCACAACACTGCAACCCCTCACAGACACTCTAGTTGGAACGCAGGAACGAGCCCTGCTGCAAAGTATTGCATCAAAAATTGTAATTACACGCCCCTGTTAGACAGGGGCAGAAAAATTGGGCCTTAGGCACTGGTGCTGGTGCCACAACACTGCAACCCCTCACAGACACTCTAGTTGGAACGCAGGAACGAGCCCTGCTGCAAAGTATTGCATCAAAAATTGTAATTACACGCCCCTGTTAGACAGGGGCAGAAAAATTGGGTCTTAGGCACTGGTGCTGGTGCCACAACACTGCAACCCCTCACAGACACTCTAGTTGAAACGCAGGAACAAGCCCTGCTGCAAAGTATTGCATCAAAAATTGTAATTACACGCCCCTGTTAGACAGGGGCTGAAAAATTGGGTCTTAGGCACTGGTGCTGGTGCCACAACACTGCAACCCCTCACAGACACTCTAGTTGGAATGCAGGAACGAGCCCTGCTGCAAAGTATTACATCAAAAATTGTAATTACACGCCCCTGTTAAACAGGGGCTGAAAAATTGTGCCTTAGGCACTGGTGGTGGCGCCCAGAACCAAAAATGTTCTTACAAGCTATCAGCGTGATGATTGAGGAGGAAGAGGATAATTACTCAGGGATAGTCACTCAGCATCAGCATAGGCAGTCTTTGAAGGGATCTGAGATTTCAAAAAAAATTATTCGGTTACATCTGCATCAGGTGCTTGGTAGCTGGTGGTGATCCAAGACTGATTCATTTTTATGAAGGTCAGCCGATCGACCGAGTCGGTGGACAGACGCACCCTGTGATCGGTTACCACGCCTCCAGCAGCACTGAATGTGCGTTCCGAAAGAACGCTGGATGCAGGACAGGCCAGTAGCTCAATTGCATACTGTGCAAGCTCTGGCCAGTGATCCATCCTCAAGACCCAGTAACCCAGAGGATTTTCGGTGGGAAAGGTGTCCAAGTCTGATCTTGCCCCTAGGTATTCCTGCACCATGTAAAACAGACGCTGGCGATGGTTGCTGGAACCGATCATACCTTGGGGCTGCGGACCAAAAAATTGTCTGAACGCATCGGTCAGACGGCCACCTTCTCCACCGCTCCTTCTTTGACTGACCGAAGCCTCAGCAACACGTTGTCCAGAAACAGGAGTTTGTAACCTCCCAGTCTCTGGGAACGCGTTGCACAGACCTTTCTGCAAGGCCTCCCGAAGATGTTTCATCCTCTGCTCCCTCTGCGATGGCAAGATAAGGTCCGCAACCTTACCCTTGTAACGTGGATCAAGGAGGGTTGCCAGCCAGTATTGGTCCTTCTCCTTGATACCACGAATACGAGGATCCTTACGCAGGCTTTGCAGGATCAGGGAGGCCATGCAGCGTAGGTTTGCTGAGGCATTCGGTCCGGAGTCCTCTGGGTCACTAAGGACAACAACGTCCGCAGCCACCTCCTCCCAGCCACGTACAAGTCCATGTGTTCCTTGGGACTGATCCCTTAAAGACTGCTGATGCTGAGTGCCAGGCTCCACCTCCATACTGACACAATCTTCCTCCTCCTCCTCCTCCTCCTCCTCCTCGTCCTCTTCCTGTGTGATCGGCGGGCACGCAGGAACACTGTCTGGATAAAGGGGGCCTTGAGAGCTAAGGAAGTCCTCCTCTTCCTGCCTCTGTTCTGCCTCAAGTGCCCTGTCCATTATTCCACGCAGCGTGTGCTCCAACAGGTGGACAAGGGGGACAGTGTCACTGATGCATGCACTGTCAGTGCTCACCATCCTCGTGGCCTCCTCGAATGGTGACAGGACAGTGCATGCATCCCTGATCATGGCCCACTGGCGTGGGGAAAAAAAACCAAGGTCCCCTGACCCTGTCCTGGTGCCATAGTCGCACAGGTACTCATTGATGGCCCTCTGCTGCGTGTGCAGCCGCTGCAGCATGGCCAACGTCGAGTTCCACCTGGTGGGCATGTCACAGATTAGGCGGTTCTTGGGCAGGTTAAACTCCTTTTGGAGGTCCGTCAGCCGAGCACTGGCTTTATATGACCGGCGGAAATGCACAGAGACTTTCCTGGCCTGCCTCAGGACATCCTGTAAGCCCGGGTACCTGCCCAAGAACCGCTGCACCACCAAGTTAAGGACGTGAGCCAAACAGGGCACATGGGTCAGTTGTCCCTGTCGGAGGGCAGAGAGGAGGTTGGTGCCATTGTCGCAAACCACCATTCCTGCCTTAAGTTGGCGTGGCGTCAACCACCTCTGAACCTGCCCCTGCAGAGCTGACAGAACCTCTGCCCCAGTGTGGCTCCTGTCCCCCAAGCACACCAGCTCAAGCACCGCATGGCATCTTTTGGCCTGCGTACTTGCGTAGCCCCTTGAACGCCTACGGAGCACCGCTGGTTCCGAGGAAGAGGCCATGGAGGAAGAAGAAGAGGAGGGGGTGGAGGAGAGAGGTGTGTCACAATCAGCATTTTGGAGGCGTGGTGGCGGAACAACCTCCAACACTACTGCACCTTGTCCTGCATCCTTCCCAGCTGCCAGCAGAGTCACCCAATGCGCCGTGAAACTTAAGTAACGTCCCTGTCCATGCCTGCTGGACCATGAGTCAGCGGTAATATGCACCTTACCGCTGACCGCCCTGTCCAGCGAGGCATGGACATTGCCTTCCACATGCCGGTAGAGAGCCGGAATCGCCTTCCGTGAGAAAAAGTGGCGTTTGGGTACCTGCCACTGAGGAACCGCACATTCCACAAACTCACGGAAGGGGGCAGAGTCTACCAACTGAAAAGGCAGCAGTTGAAGTGCTAGCAATTTTGCCAAGCTAGCATTCAACCGCTGGGCATGTGGATGGCTGGGAGCAAACTTCTTTCGGCGGTGCAGCAGCTGGGGCAGGGAAATTTGCCTGGTACAATCTGACGTCGGTGTACCAAAAGCAGATTGCCCACAAGTACTTGGCTGTGACACACCTAATTCTACACCTTCATTCCTCTCACTGCAGGTCTCAGAGAGGACTGAAGGTCTAGTGGGGTTGGAAATCTCAGCTGATGAGGAGCAAGGAGAGATCGTCTTTGTTCTTTGGTGTGGGTCTTTTAGATACGCTTGCCAACGAACTGCATGGCAGGTCAACATATGTCTGGTCAAGCATGTGGTACCCAAGCGGGAGATGTTTTGGCCACGCGAGATACGCTTGAGACATATGTTGCAAATAGCAGCGGTGCGATCTGATGCACTCGTCTCAAAAAAGGCCCACACCAAAGAACTTTTTGAATAACGCGCAGAGACTGCAGCGCCCTGCACATGTGGAGCTTTGGGGTGTGATGCAGTCAATGTGCTGCCCTTAGGCTGGCCCCTGGAGGGCATCCTGCCTAGTTGGTGATGTGCCACCTCCTCCTCCTCCTCCTCCTCCTCCTCTCTCCTATCAGGCACCCACGTTGAGTCAGTGACCTCATCATCCCCTCCCTCCTCATCACTGGAGCAAACCTGGCAGTATGCTGCAGCAGGGGGAGCATGACTGCCAGATTGCTGTCCTTCTTGGGCACCCCCTCTGTCCGTGCTCATGTTACTGCTTTCATTGAGCTCAGTATCATCATCAGAGCCTTCCAAACGCTGGGCATCCTCCTGGAGCATGTACCCAACACTGTGGTCAAACAGTTCGAGGGAATCCTCATGAGGACATGGTGGAGCTAGGGAAGGAGTCACTGATGACATTGAGCTGAGGGAAGAGGCCGCTGCTTTGCCAGACAAAGCACCCTGGGCATGGGTGAGAGAGGATGAGGAGGATGAGGACGGCTTGGTCATCCACTCGACCAAGTCTTCCGCATGTTGCGGCTCAACACGGCCAGCTGCCGAAAAAAAGGCCAAGCGTGTCCCATGGCCACGTGCTGATGAGGATGCACCGTCTCCACGACCAGCACTAGACACAGAGCCTGCTTGCCCTCTCTTATTGGCTTGTGACTGTCTGCCTCTCCTTCTTGGCCTTCCAGACATACTAATGGCCTGTAGCTGCACTAAGCTGGGATAGAACACCTGTAATTTTCTTAAGGTAGCTTTATATACTGTAACCAGACAAGCCTGCCTGTCAGTAGGAAGATAACAGGAACGGATCTAGCTGAACACTGTGAGCAGGACGTACTGCACTAAATGTATATAGCAGGAACGGATCTAGCTGAACACTGTGAGCAGGACGCACTGCACTGAATGTAAATAGCAGGAACGGATCTAGCTGAACACTGTGAGCAGGACGCACTGCACTAAATGTAAATACCAGGAACGGATCTAGCTGAACACTGTGAGCAGGACGCACTGCACTGAATGTAAATAGCAGGAACAGATCTAGCTGAACACTGTGAGCAGGACGCACTGCACTAAATGTAAATACCAGGAACGGATCTAGCTGAACACTGTGAGCAGGACGCACTGCACTGAATGTAAATAGCAGGAACGGATCTAGCTGAACACTGTGAGCAGGACGCACTGCACTGAATGTAAATAGCAGGAACGGATCTAGCTGAACACTGTGAGCAGGACGCACTGCACTAAATGTAAATACCAGGAACGGATCTAGCTGAACACTGTGAGCAGGACGCACTGCACTGAATGTAAATAGCAGGAACGGATCTAGCTGAACACTGTGAGCAGGACGCACTGCACTAAATGTAAATACCAGGAACGGATCTAGCTGAACACTGTGAGCAGGACGCACTGCACTAAATGTAAATACCAGGAACGGATCTAGCTGAACACTGTGAGCAGGACGCACTGCACTGAATGTAAATAGCAGGAACGGATCTAGCTGAACACTGTGAGCAGGACGCACTGCACTGAATGTAAATAGCAGGAACGGATCTAGCTGAACACTGTGAGCAGGACGCACTGCACTGAATGTAAATAGCAAGAACGGATCTAGCTGAACACTGTGAGCAGGACGCACTGTACTAAATGTAAATAGTCTAGCTGCCTGACCGTGGTACTAATAGGATCAAAAAGAACACCTGTAATTTTCTTAAGGTAGCTTTATATACTGTAACCAGACAAGCCTGCCTGTCAGTAGGAAGATAACAGGAACGGATCTAGCTGAACACTGTGAGCAGGACGCACTGTACTAAATGTAAATAGTCTAGCTGCCTGACCGTGGTACTAATAGGATCAAAAAGAACACCTGTAATTTTCTTAAGGTAGCTTTATATACTGTAACCAGACAAGCCTGCCTGTCAGTAGGAAGATAACAGGAACGGATCTAGCTGAACACTGTGAGCAGGACACACTGTACTAAATGTAAATAGTCTAGCTGCCTGACCGTGGTACTAATAGGATCAAAAAGAACACCTGTAATTTTCTTCAGGTAGCTTTATATACTGTAACCAGACAAGCCTGCCTGTCAGTAGGAAGATAACAGGAACGGATCTAGCTGAACACTGTGAGCAGGACACACTGTACTAAATGTAAATAGTCTAGCTGCCTGACCGTGGTACTAATAGGATCAAAAAGAACACCTGTAATTTTCTTCAGGTAGCTTTATATACTGTAACCAGACAAGCCTGCCTGTCAGTAGGAAGATAACAGGAACGGATCTAGCTGAACACTGTGAGCAGGACGTACTGCACTAAATGTATATAGCAGGAACGGATCTAGCTGAACACTGTGAGCAGGACGCACTGCACTGAATGTAAATAGCAGGAACGGATGTAGCTGAACACTGTGAGCAGGACGCACTGCACTAAATGTAAATACCAGGAACGGATCTAGCTGAACACTGTGAGCAGGACGCACTGCACTGAATGTAAATAGCAGGAACGGATCTAGCTGAACACTGTGAGCAGGACGCACTGCACTGAATGTAAATAGCAGGAACGGATCTAGCTGAACACTGTGAGCAGGACGCACTGCACTGAATGTAAATAGCAGGAACGGATGTAGCTGAACACTGTGAGCACAACGCACTGCACTAAATGTAAATACCAGGAACGGATCTAGCTGAACACTGTGAGCAGGACGCACTGCACTGAATGTAAATAGCAGGAACGGATCTAGCTGAACACTGTGAGCAGGACGCACTGCACTAAATGTAAATACCAGGAACGGATCTAGCTGAACACTGTGAGCAGGACGCACTGCACTGAATGTAAATAGCAGGAACGGATCTAGCTGAACACTGTGAGCAGGACGCACTGCACTAAATGTAAATACCAGGAACGGATCTAGCTGAACACTGTGAGCAGGACGCACTGCACTGAATGTAAATAGCAGGAACGGATCTAGCTGAACACTGTGAGCAGGACGCACTGCACTAAATGTAAATACCAGGAACGGATCTAGCTGAACACTGTGAGCAGGACGCACTGCACTGAATGTAAATAGCAGGAACGGATCTAGCTGAACACTGTGAGCAGGACGCACTGCACTGAATGTAAATAGCAGGAACGGATCTAGCTGAACACTGTGAGCAGGACGCACTGCACTAAATGTAAATACCAGGAACGGATCTAGCTGAACACTGTGAGCAGGACGCACTGCACTGAATGTAAATAGCAGGAACGGATCTAGCTGAACACTGTGAGCAGGACGCACTGCACTGAATGTAAATAGCAGGAACGGATCTAGCTGAACACTGTGAGCAGGACGCACTGCACTGAATGTAAATACCAGGAACGGATCTAGCTGAACACTGTGAGCAGGACGCACTGCACTGAATGTAAATAGCAGGAACGGATCTAGCTGAACACTGTGAGCAGGACGCACTGCACTAAATGTAAATACCAGGAACGGATCTAGCTGAACACTGTGAGCAGGACGCACTGCACTGAATGTAAATAGCAGGAACGGATCTAGCTGAACACTGTGAGCAGGACGCACTGCACTGAATGTAAATAGCAGGAACGGATCTAGCTGAACACTGTGAGCAGGACGCACTGTACTGAATGTAAATAGCAGGAACGGATCTAGCTGAACACTGTGAGCAGGACACACTGCACTGAATGGAAATAGCAGGAACGGATCTAGCTGAACACTGTGAGCAGGACGCACTGTACTGAATGTAAATAGCAGGAACGGATCTAGCTGAACACTGTGAGCAGGACACACTGCACTAAATGTAAATAGTCTAGATAGAAGATAACAGGAACGGATCTAGCTAAACTGAATACAGTGTATATATATATATATGTAACACCTGGGATGCATATATATACACAATACACTGTAAGTGCAGCTAACTGACTGACTGTTCTGCCTAATCTATCTAACTCAAATCAAATGACACTGTCTCTCTCTCTCTCTATCTCTCAGCACACCGGAACACACACTACACAGGGCCGCCGTGCAGGCGGCCTTATATAGTGTGGGGTGTGTACTAAATCCCCTGAGCCATAATTGGCCAAAGCCACCCTGGCTTTGGCCAATTACAGCTCTCTCTACTGACGGCGCTGTGATTGGCCAAGCATGCGGGTCATAGTGCATGCTTGGCCAATCATCAGCCAGCAATGCACTGCGATGCCGCAGTGAATTATGGGCCGTGACGCGCCACACGAATTTGGCGCGAACGGCCCATATCGTTCGCAATTCGGCGAACGACCGAACAGCCGATGTTCGAGTCGAACATGGGTTCGACTCGAACACGAAGCTCATCCCTACCATTCACTAGTTGAGTATTAGCGTAGGGTACAGCATTGCACAGACTAGGCACACTTTCACAGGGTCTCCCAAGATGCCATCGCATTTTGAGAGACCCGAACCTGGAACTGGTTACAGTTATAAAAGTTACAGTTACAAAAAAAAAGTGTAAAAAAAAAAAAAAAAACACAAACAAAAATAAAAAAAAATAGTTGTCGTTTTATTGTTCCCTCTCTCTCTATTCTCTCTATTGTTCTGCTCTTTTTTACTGTATTCTATTCTGCAATGTTTTATTGTTATTATGTTTTATCATTATTGCTTTTCAGGTATGCAATTTTTTATACTTTACCGTTTACTGTGCTTTATTGTTAACCATTTTTTTGTCTTCAGGTACGCCATTCACGACTTTGAGTGGTTATACCAGAATGATGCCTGCAGGTTTAGGTATCATCTTGGTATCATTCTTTTTAGCCAGCGGTCGGCTTTCATGTAAAAGCAATCCTAGCGGCTAATTAGCCTCTAGACTGCTTTTACAAGCAGTGGGAGGGAATGCCCCCCCCCCCCCCACCGTCTTCCGTGTTTTTCTCTGGCTCTCCTGTCTCAACAGGGAACCTGAGAATGCAGCCGGTGATTCAGCCAGCTGACCATAGAGCTGATCAGAGACCAGAGTGGCTCCAAACATCTCTATGGCCTAAGAAACCGGAAGCTACGAGCATTTTATGACTTAGATTTCGCCGGATGTAAACAGCGCCATTGGGAAATTGGGGAAGCATTTTATCACACCGATCTTGGTGTGGTCAGATGCTTTGAGGGCATAGGAGAGATCTAGGGTCTAATAGACCCCAATTTTTTCAAAAAAGAGTACCTGTCACTATCTATTGCTATCATAGGGGATATTTACATTCCCTGAGATAACAATAAAAATGATTTAAAAAAAAAAAAAATGAAAGGAACAGTTTAAAAATAAGATAAAAAAGCAAAAAAATAATAAAGAAAAAAATAAATAAATAAAAAGCACCCCTGTCCCCCCTGCTCTCGCGCTAAGGCGAACGCAAGCGGCGGTCTGGCGTCAAATGTAAACAGCAATTGCACCATGCATGTGAGGTATCACCGCGAAGGTCAGATCGAGGGCAGTAATTTTAGCAGTAGACCTCCTCTGTAAATCTAAAGTGGTAACCTGTAAAGGCTTTTAAAGGCTTTTAAAAATGTATTAATTTTGTTGCCACTGCACGTTTGTGCGCAGTTTTAAAGCATGTCATGTTTGGTATCCATATACTCGGCCTAAGATCATCTTTTTTATTTCATCAAACATTTGGGCAATATAGTGTGTTTTAGTGCATTAAAATTTAAAAAAGTGTGTTTTTTCCACAAAAAATGCGTTTGAAAATCGCTGCGCAAATACTGTGTGAAAAAAAAAAATGAAACACCCACCATTTTAATCTGTAGGGCATTTGCTTTAAAATAATATATAATGTTTGGGGGTTCAAAGTAATTTTCTTGCAAAAAAAATACATTTTTTCATGTAATCAAAAAGTGTCAGAAAGGGCTTTGTCTTCAAGTGGTTAGAAGAGTGGGTGATGTGTGACATAAGCTTCTAAATGTTGTGCATAAAATGCCAGGACAGTTCAAACCCCCCCCAAATGACCCCATTTTGGAAAGTAGACACCCCAAGCTATTTGCTGAGAGGCATGTCGAGTCCATGGAATATTTTATATTGTGACACAAGTTGCGGGAAAGAGACACTTTTTTTTTTTTTTTTTTGCACAAAGTTGTCACTAAATGATATATTACTCAAACATGCCATGGGAATATGTGAAATTACACCCCAAAATAAATTCTGTTGCTTCTCCTGAGTACGGGGATACCACATGTGTGGGACTTTTTGGGAGCCTAGCCGCGCACGGGACCCCGAAAACCAAGCACCGCCTTCAGGCTTTCTAAGGCCGTAAATTTTTGATTTCACTCTTCACTGCCTATCACAGTTTCGGAGGCCATGGAATGCCCAGGTGGCACAAAACTCCCCCAAATTACCCCATTTTGGAAAGTAGACACCCCAAGCTATTTGCTGAGAGGTATAGTGAGTATTTTGCAGACCTCACTTTTTGTCACAAAGTTTTGAAAATTGAAAAAAGAAAAAAAAAAAATTTTTTCTGGTCTTTCTTCATTTTCAAAAACAAATGAGAGCTGCAAAATATTCACCATGCCTCTCAGCAAATAGCTTGGGGTGTCTACTTTCCAAAATGGGGTCATTTGGGGGGAGTTTGTGCCATCTGGGCATTTTATGGCCTTCAAAACTGTGATAGGCAGTGAGGAGTGAAATCAAAAATGTATGCCCTTAGAAATCCTGAAGGTGGTGCTGGGTTTTCGGGGCCCCGTACGCGGCTAGGCTCCCAAAAAGTGCCACACATGTGGTATCCCCGTACTCAGGAGAAGCAGCTGAATGTATTTTGGGGTGCAATTCCACATATGCCCATGGCCTGTGTGAGCAATATATCATTTAGTGACAACTTTTTGTAAATTTTTTTTTTTTTTTTTTTTTTGTCATTATTCAATCACTTGGGACAAAAAAAATAAATATTCAATGGGCTCAACATGCCTCTCAGCAATTTCCTTGGGGTGTCTACTTTCCAAAATGGGGTCATTTGGGGGGGGTTTGTGCCATCTGGGCATTTTATGGCCTTCAAAACTGTGATAGGCAGTGAGGAGTGAAATCAAAAATGTATGCCCTTAGAAATCCTGAAGGTGGTGCTGGGGTTTCGGGGCCCCGTACGCGGCTAGGCTCCCAAAAAGTGCCACACATGTGGTATCCCCGTACTCAGGAGAAGCAGCTGAATGTATTTTGGGGTGCAATTCCACATATGCCCATGGCCTGTGTGAGCAATATATCATTTAGTGACAACTTTTTGTAAATTTTTTTTTTTTTTTTGTCATTATTCAATCACTTGGGACAAAAAAAAAAAATATTCAATGGGCTCAACATGCCTCTCAGCAATTTCCTTGGGGTGTCTACTTTCCAAAATTGGGTCATTTGGGGGGGGTTTGTACTGCCCTGCCATTTTAGCACCTCAAGAAATGACATAGGCAGTCATAAACTAAAAGCTGTGTAAATTCCAGAAAATGTACCCTAGTTTGTAGACGCTATAACTTTTGCGCAAACCAATAAATATACGCTTATTGACATTTTTTTTACCAAAGACATGTGGCCGAATACATTTTGGCCTAAATGTATGACTAAAATTTAGTTTATTGGATTTTTTTTATAACAAAAAGTAGAAAATATCATTTTTTTTCAAAATTTTCAGTCTTTTTCCGTTTATAGCGCAAAAAATAAAAACGGCAGAGGTGATCAAATACCATCAAAAGAAAGCTCTATTTGTGGGAAGAAAAGGACGCAAATTTTGTTTGGGTAGAGCATTGCATGACCGCGCAATTAGCAGTTAAAGCGACGCAGTGCCGAATTGTAAAAAGTGCTCTGGTCAGGAAGGGGGTAAATCCTTCCGGGGCTGAAGTGGTTAAAGTGAAACAATAAAAAATAAACATTCCTTAAATATTGTGCCTGGGGGATGTCCTTAGTATGCCTGTAAAATAGTGCATCTTTCCCGTGTTTATTACTGTACTGCAGCAAAATGACATTTCTAAATTAAAAAATGTAATTTAAAACTGCTCGCGGCTGTAATTAATTGCAGGTTCCCAGCAATATAGAGTAAAAATCAAAGAAAAAAATGGCATAGGTTCCCCCCACCAGTCCATACCAGGCCCTTCGAGTCTGGTATGGATATTATGAGGAACTCCACGCCAAAATTAAAAAATAAAATGGCGTGGGGTCCCCCTAAAATCCATACCAGACCCTTATCCGAGCATGCAACCTGGCAGGTCAGGAAAGGTGGGGAATGAGCGAGCCCCCCTCCTGAACCATGCCAGGCTACATGCCCTCAACATGGGGTGGGTGCTTTGAGGTCCCCCACCAAATCACCCTGTCTCCATGTTGATCGGGACAAGGGCCTCATCCCCACAACCCTTGCCTGGTGGTTGTGGGTGTCTGCAGGCGGGGGCTTATCAGAATTTGGAAGCCCCTTTAACAAGGGGGCCCCCAGATCCTACCCCCGCATACCCAATATCAATGGGTATCGGGTACATTGTACCCCTACCCATTCACCTAAAAAAAGCAGTGAAATGTGGCAAAAGATAATAGCCAGTTTTTGATAATTTCTTTATTAAAAATGTCATCTTCTTTCCTCCGCTTCTTCCTCCATCTTCCTCCAGTCTTCCTTCGGTTTTCTCCTTCTTCCTACAGCTGCTTCTTTCCCCACTTCTTCCTCCATCTTCCTCCGCTTCTTCCTCCAGTCTTCTCCATCTTCCTTTGGCTTCTTCTTCCCCCCGCTTAGTCCTCCAGTCTCCTCCAGTCTTTCTCCTCCACCGCTCCTGCCTCTTCTTCCCCTGGGGGCATGTATCAATGCAATAAAAAGATTTAAAAATGGCAGTTTTTTTCAGGAGCAGTGATTTTAATAATGCTTAAAGTGAAACAATAAAAATTAAATATTCCTTTAAATATCCTGCCTGGGGTGGTGTCCATAGTATGCCTGTAAAGTAACACATCTTTCCCATGTTTATAACAGTACTGCAGCAAAATGACATTTCTAAAGGAAAAAAATGTCTTTTAAAACTGCTCACAGCTGTAATGTATTGTCAGATCCCGGCAATATAGATAAAAATCATTGAAAAAATGGTGTTCCCCCCAGTCCATTACCAGGCCTTTTGGATCTAATATGAATATTAAGGGGAACCCTGCAGGAAAAAAAGAATTTCGTGGAGGTCCCCCCAAAATCCATACCAGGCCCTTCAGGTCTGGTATGGATATTAAGGGGAACCCTGCACCAAAATTTGAAAAAAAATGGCGTGGGGGTCCCCCCAAAATCCATACCAGACCCTTATCCAAGCACGAAACCGTACCAGGCCACATGCCCTCAACATGGGAGGGTGCTTTGGGATCTCACCCAAAATACCTTGTCCCCATGTTGATGAGGACAAGGGCCTCATCCAAACAACCCTTGCCTGGTGGTTGTGGGGGTCTGCGTGCGGGGGGATTTTTGGAATCTGGAAGCCCCCTTTAACAAGGGGGCCCCCAGATCTTGGCCCCCCATATGTGAATGGGTATTGTGTACATTGTACCCCTACCCATTCACCAAAAAAAGCAGTGAAATGTGACAAAAAACAATAGCCGTTTTTTGGCAATTCCTTTATTGCAAAATAGCTCTGTGTGGTCTTCTCCCCGAGACGTGTCTCCAGCCATCATCTTCTCCTGGTGCTGTCTCTCTTGCCGCCATTTTTCTGTCGCTGTCTTCTGTCGCTGTCTCTCCCACCACCGCCTACTTCTCCCGCTGCTGTGTTCTTCCTCATTCTTCCTTGCCGTCGTCTTTCTCCGTTGTGTTGTCACCCGCTGTCTGGCGTCTCTTACACAGACATGGGGCGTGACCATCTGTTGATGTCACACAGAAAGCCTGCCCCATTTTTCCGATAAGCCCCGCTCCCGCAGGCCCACACAACCACCGGACAAGGTTTGTGGGGATGAGACCATGGGGACAAGGTGCAGTGGTGCCTGATGAAGTTTTAAGATGGGGGCTAGACCCCGCCCACCCTTTTGACCCTTCCCACTTCTCATAAGCCCCACCCCTTATAGAATCCCCCAACTCTGTCCCCTGTAGTACATCATATACCAGGCTGTACATTATACACAGAGCTCTGTACATCATATACCAGGCTGTACATTATACACAGGACTCTGTACATCATATACCAGGCTGTACATTATACACAGGACTCTAAAGACACATCAATCTGTCTCACAGCCCACCCAGCCACACTCCTCATTCACCAGAGAAAAATAAAACAGGAAACACAAAAAAAGGTGCTCAGGAAACAGCAATAGGTAGAGGTCACCGCAGACAATGAAGTACAAGAAAGCCTAAAAAAATAAAACTAATACAGTCATCACATTTGGGGACTGGAATAATGCAATATCTTACATATTTGAATTTGGGTTCAATATCACTTGAATCAATAACTCAGAGAAGATCTACACAAGGTATTATCACTTAAAGTGCATGTTCACAAATAACAAACCAATAGTGTTCTGATCTCTGTGGAACTACAATTCTCAGGATGTCCTGTCCAGAGGCGTAACTACAACCTTCAGGCCCCCCGGTGCAAGAAACCATGAAAGGCCCCCCGACCCTAACCCGGGGGGCCCTTTCTCATGTTCTGCAGGGAGCCACCTCCTGCCATCTTGAGGCCCCAGCATGGTGGTGGAATGCCAGAGCCCAGTCGCAAGTGCAACCTTTGAGATGATGGAATCAGGGGAAGAAGGGTTGGTGGTGGGGGAGAGTGGGATCAGGGACAGAGAGATGGTGGGGTTCAGGGACAGAGAGATGGTGGGGGTGGGGAGTGGGATCAGGGACAGAAGGATGGTCGTGGGGGGAGTGGGATCAGGGACAGAGGGATGGTGGGTGGGATGGGATCAGGGACAGAGGAATGGTGGTGGGGTGGGATAGGATCAGGGACATAGGGGTGATGGTGGGGTGGGATGGAATCTGGGACAGAGGGATGATGGGTGGGATGGGATCAGGGATAGAGGGATGGTGTGTGGGATGGGATCAGGGGCAGAGGGATGGTGGTGAGGTGGGATCAGCGACAGAGGGATGGTGCGTGGGGTGGGATCAGCGACAAAGGGATGGTGGGTGGGTGGGTTGGGATCAGGGACAGAGGGATAGTGGGGATCAGGGACAGAGGGATGGTGGGGGTGGGGAGTGGGATCAGGGACAGAAGGATGGTGGTGGGGGGGAAGTGGGATCAGGGACAGACGGATGGTGGGTGGGATGGGATCAGGGACAGAGTGATGGTGGTGGGGTGGGATGGGATCAGGGACAGAGGGGTGATGGTGGGGTGGGATGGGATCAGGGACAAAGGGATGATGGGTGGGATGGGATCAGGGATAGAGGGATGGTGTGTGGGATGGGATCAAGGACAGAGGGATGGTGGTGGGGTGGGATCAGCGACAGAGGGATGGTGGGTGGGTTGGGATCAGGGACAGAGGGATGGTGGGTGGGATGGGATCAGGGACAGGGGCAGCTAGCACAGTGAAGCTGATGACAGATTAGCCTAGTGTCAGGTATTCTGGAGAAATCCGCTCTGTCAGCTGCATGTTGGGTTCTGTGACTGAATGGCTGTGACAGGGCTTTGCTCAGTAGTATGATGCTGATGCTGACGAGTATGCACAGATCTGCAGTTCACTGCAGAGTAGACTTTAGTGAACTGAATATCAGGGCTGCCTGGCGTGCTCTCTCTTACCTTTCAGCTCCTCTCCATGCAAAGAGCGGAGCTGCCTACATCACTTTCGGTTTTCATCTATTCCACGAAACCTGGAAGTAACCTCTAAATTTAAAAAACAATGCTCCCACCCATAGTGATTCTAAGGGCGGAAGCTAATCAGCGCTTTGGATCTCGAGATTGCCCGGACACAGTGCACTTAGTTAAAGAACATTTTTTTTTTCTTAAATGGGCCGTTTAAAAATTTTTTTTTGGTGACTACAGGAGGGGGGGCGTTGCCCGGGCACCCCCTATGGATGGGCCGCCACTGACAAGGTGTTTTGGGGGGACCAGTGGCTGGCTTCATGGCCCCCTAGTTAGCAACCAGCTATATACAGTGTTAAAATAAGAACCGCAAAACACATCAAAAATTGCATCACAAACGCAACAGTTGCATTTATAGTGCGGTTCCATGGAAATATATTACCCGCAAATCGTGTGAAAAAAGTCCCTGATCATTTCCAAAAACGCACTGGCTGCAAAACGCATAGATGTAAACTAGTACCATAGGAAATGCTGTTAAATGGACTGTAGAGTGTTTCTGCAAACTGCAAAATGCACTAAAAAATGCATAGGTGTCAACCTAGGGTCAGGGCCAGTTCACACTGGAGCCATGTAGGAACCCTGCAAATCCAGTGCGGGTTCCAGCATCGTCTACAACTCGCAGGTAGTTCACACTGCCATATGAGAACTGTTGGGAGTGTCAGTAGGAAGCTAATGTCACCCCAAATCAGTTTGCAGATTGCAGAGTGAACTGTAAATTCAGACAACACCCATGCGACCCAATTCTGCTGCGGACCAAAAAAAGGGTCTTGTGTGAGTCTGGTCCGAATGCAATGCAAATTCAACCATACTGGTTCAACATATGGTTGAGTTTGCATCACACAGACATCGCAGTGCAGGGCATATCACATCTGATGTCAGACAGCACAGCAGTGTGAACCAGCCCTAAGGCCCCTTTCACACTTGTGCGACTTGTCCTGCGACTCCTGCATCCATAGACCTCAAGATTACACTGCTTCAAATCACATCAAATTTGCAGCAAAAAGGGCTGCAAAATCACAGGACTTTCAGGTTGCACAAGTGTAAAAGGGGCCTTATGGACCTCAAGTTGGATGAAAAGTCGGCCAAGTGTGAAAAGAACCTAATGAGATTCTTTGATAACACCGTTGAATTAGGCCCCATTTGCATTTGTGCGACCAATGCCTGTGTAATCTTGTGGTATATGGACCTCAAGTCGCATCAAAGTCAAACCAAAGTAGTGCAGGGACGAATTTGACCCACTTGCAGGATGCACAAGTGAGAATAGTGCCTAATTCAAAGGTGTTATCCATTAATCTCATTCACACTGCTGCGACCTGAAAGTCACACTATTTTGCTGCCACAACTTGGCCCCAACTTCTGGGAATGCCTGTGTACCTCAAGTCACATGAAAGTCACACCAAGGTAGTACAGGGACTACTTTGAAGTTGGTGCGACTTAAAGTAGCACAGATATGAATGGTTATCATTGAGAATCATGGGGTACAACTTGTCATACAACTCAAAGGTCCAAATTTGCTGGAAAAGTCACTTAACTGTGAAACAAGTCATATATATTTTAATAGAAAGGAGCTCTTATTTATATTTGCCTAGTCCTTACTGATTTATATCAGCAGAACAAATGCAGGAAGTGATGTGTGCACATGGGCCAGAAGCAAATGTGTGGTGATGCCAAACAAATCAATGAACTGGGGATGGCCCCTTCCTGTTCCAACATGACTGCACACCAGTGCACAAAGCAAGGTTCATAAAGACATGGATGAGCGAGTTTGGGATGGAGGAACTTGACCAGCCTGACCCCAACCCGATAGAACACCTTTTGGCTGAATTAGAGTAGTGACTGCAAGCTAGGCCTTCTCATCCAACACCAGTGCCTGGCCTCACAAATGCACTTCTGGAAGAATAGTCAAGCATTCCCATAGACACTAAACCTTCCCAGAAGCTGTTCTAGCTGCAAAGGGTGGGCCAAATCAATTTTTAACTCTACGGACTAAGACTGGGCTGCCATCAAAGTTCCTATGTGTGTAAAGGCAGGTGTCCCAATACTTTTGGATATATAGTGTATCTGCCAAGATTTACAATGGTGGTGGAACCCTTCTACATATAAATACTACATTTAGACATAGTTTTAGGACCTGAGTCAGGAGTTATGTTTAACATCATAGGGAGATGAGACAACGTCTCTTCATGAAGTAGCATGTTTGGGTTTCGAACCAGACACCCAGGGATGCTAAGCAGAAGTTCGAACCTCTAAGCCACAGAGCTGCTACATGTGAAAGCCTCCTACATGTAAATACACATAAATACTGCATTTCTTTGGACATACAGGTGATGGAATTACATTACTAAAGAGTTATTCTTCTTGTTTTATTCTGTGATATTTGGTGGTTCTTTGTGGGTGAGTGTAGAATAGTGATATTACCCTCAATTTTTTGGGAATTACATTTTGATTTCTGATGTTGGTACACATATCACATTTTTTTGGGCTCCAATTTTGATTATTTGGAAATAATAAAAAGCACAAAAAATTGTGACTTATTTTAAAATTGCATCAGCAGTGGTATTGTTTGTGGTTTGTAAAGATACCTGTGTCAGTTTGGGTAAAGATTGTTGCGAGATGGAGAGTAACAAGTGAAAGTGACAGAGAAAAATATATTTTACCAAAACATCAAAACATTCCACATTCTGGGCGTGGCTTGCACGCGCAAGAGATGGCAGCTTAAACCTGGAGCTCTCCTCAGCCGGCTGGACATCCACAGCAAACGGGCTAGATTTCAGCCCCATTGAGGCTTCACAGCAGCTCCCAGAGCCCAGTGGACCCCACAGACCTGATGTCCCGCAAAAGGAAAGACGAGAGGTGCCCACAGAAGCTCAAGGCCTTCTCCTTTCAGCCTGCTCAGCAGGGAAGAAAACAAGATGGCGCCGCTGGAGTAGCAGTGCGACCACCATCAGATTACACGGACCTCCTGGACAACAATCCAGGAGTAATAGAAGGGGGATTAAATTCACCTTCCCCCACCAACTCTCCTCTGCTCTCCCCGATCTCTCAGAGCCCAGCAAAAGCGCGGATGCAGGTGGATCCTGCACACCAAGCCGAAGCCACAGTGAGTAACAATCTGCATAATGATCATCCAATATCCTCCCTGCAATCCTCCATAGTGGCTTTTCCTCCCTCAGGGCAGCCTGTACTTGACACTAAATTGAAAGACATGCTCTTATTGCAATCCTTTCTCATGAAAAAATTTATCTTCCCAGATACACAAGTTCATTACAGATACGAGGCATATGTGAGACAGAGTGCAGTACATGGAACATAAAATGGAGGAATGCTCTGATACAGTGAACGACCTGTGGATGCTTATATGGTACAAAAAAGATGATACTGTGTGGATAAAAGCAAAGCTAGCAGGCCTCGAGGACTGCTCTTGCTGCAATAACATAAAAATATGCGGCATGCCTGAGTCCATCCCTTCCGCAGAACTGCACAACTATGCTAGAACCATGTTCTCCACGCTTCTTCCTGGGATGTCCCCTATTGTGCTCACTATTGACCGCATACACAGGTTCCTCAAACCACGCCATCTAGAAGAGGCTATCCCCAGAGATGTACTCCTGCAGATGCACTTTTACCAGGCCATGGAGCAAATCCTGTCCAGAGCACGGGCACTTACTGCACTTCCAGCGCCATATGCAGTTATACAACTATTTGCTGATCTCTCACAATTTACATTACAAATGAGAAGACATCTGAAAACAGTGACAAAAGCCCTCACCAACCATAAGCTAACCTACAAATGGAGTCACCCAGCCACTATCTTGGTCATGCACAACGGAGTACCTCACGCTATATCTACAATCGAAGGGGGATGAAGCTCCTGCACTCATGGGGCATAATCCCAGAACTCCCACACAATATGTCTGAAGCCACAAGAGAACCCAACTTGTCTCAACAAGGAAACATCTGTGGGAACCACAAATCAAAATTCAAATGAGAGACCTTGCCCTTCACAAAATAAACTATAACACAAAGTCCGGCCCGGCTTTCCGCTCAACTAAGTACAGACTTTGAACTTTCCCCCAAGTTTAGTCAGCACCTCACTAAAGTTACATTTGCTCACTTGTTTGTTTATTGATTTTACTTTACTTTTCTATTTTATGTCTGTTGAACTTTAAGCACCAGAACTTCACGTGCCATATATCGTACAATAGAGACCTTAACAGTGTAACATCTTCTCAGCCACATTCGGAACCTCCAAGAGAAGTATCCCACTCGCGGAAAACAGCACCTTCCTGAGGAATCCTTGCAAGCCTCCTGCCAACAGTAAGGCAATCTATCCCAGTAAAGACGGCAACATACATCAACATGTCCTTTACTATACTTTCCCTGAATGCGAAAGGACTGAACCACCAGCTCATCCATGTGGAAAACAGCTCTATTGCTTAAAAGAGATGTGCTTTGCGTACAAGAAACGCACTTCGCGCAGGACTTGTCCCCTCTGTGCCAATATAAACTGTTCCCCCATATTTTCATATCATGTTACGCATGAAAACAAAGAGGAGTACTAATTGTCATAAGAAATACTTTCTTTTTCCAACTTCAAAAGTGCATTAGTGATCCTGAAGGTTGCTCTGCATGATAAATAACACTCAGTTACACCTTGGTCTCCCTCTATGCACCGAATCAACGCCAAATGTCCTTCTTTAAAAGAACTCTAAGCACAGCAAAAAACCTCCAACAGGGCCACCTGCTGATATGTGGAGACTTTAACTTCCGATTCCAGATAACAAAATGGACTCAACAGCGGGTACTAAAAGACATGAATCACCACTGAACAAATTCATAAACTCCAATGATTTATGGAGGTGTCGTCACACGAGTAAACATGATTACACTTACCTATCACCATGCCATAACACCTACTCACGTATAGACCTATTCCTTTCTGACGAATGGTTGCTTCAAAATGTGTCCGCCTCAGTGATTCACACTACTACCTGGTCAGATCACACCCCCATCAGTATCACCATAGCTGCCAAACCATCACAGCCTAACTCATACTTGTGGAGAACTAACAATTTTCTTCTCCACACCTCTTCCTACTCAACATCCCTCAAACAGCACTTAGAAGCGTTCATTTCTGTCAACTCCAAATCAGTATCTGACCTGGTGGTAGTGTGGAACGCCCACAAGGCCATTATTAGAGGAGTATTTATCCAATTAGGGGCTAGGGCAAAGAAAACGGTTAGACCAACTCACAGCTGACATTGAATCTACTGAATTCCAAAACAAATCCGAACCTTCCACCCTACTCCAAACAAAAATCGTTTCACTACGCCACAAGTTATGATCACTACTCCTAGAATCATTCGAAAAAGGGTATACCAAAGTAAGAGTAAATACCTATAACACAGGCAATAAAGCAGGTAAATTGATGACATTACAAATCAAGGGACACAGGATCAAATCCGAAAATAGGAAAAAGGTTTTCCCCGGGTGGGGTTTTTTGGCAGCGGGGTTAAGATATTAGACCAATGTTGTATAAAAAGAATTATATTTTATTGTACAAAAAATAATTTAACACAAAGGTTAAAAAATGAGCTCTGATTTAGAGTGTTTACAAGTCTAATGAGATCAGACACGCATTATACAGACATATTTTCATAAAAACATCATACAAATATTGTCATTATCAGAAAAATGGACCTGACTCGTTTCAACCTATATGTCCAAGGTCTTCTTCAGAGGTCAGTCCTATGATGCGTGTCCTAAAAGCGAAGAGCTTCCTATAGGGGAGTCCCCTTTTAAAATCAAAATGCCTGCTCACTTTCCCCAAGAGGTCCTATAACACCTCCACCGGCACAGCCACTGGTACCAGGGCAGAATCCAACGATGTGGCTTACGAGAGGTCACACTGAGAATTGCCCCCCCCACCCGGGCACACGATCGGTTGGGGAAAAGGCAACACCTTTACCAATGTGCAAGCAAGTGTGAGACTGCACTATATCGCCCTATATACTTGAGCCCAATTGTGACCTGACCCGGGATTGGCCAAAGGATTTGTGAGGCTCAGTGGACGCTCATCCAAACAGAGTCGACAAGTATAGTGGAAGCTGCAGGAAAGTCAAACCAACCAAATGGGAAGATTACCAGTGTCTGTGCTTAAAGATATATATATATATCCTTGTTTGTAGGCGTGTATGTGTCAGGAGCAGATTCACCACAGGTGTGAGCGCCTCCCCCCTCTTCACCAATCCATGGGACCATCCTGGAGGACATGGCCGCCATTGAGGCAGCCTCGTGTGGCCTCCCCGGCGTTCGGGATCAAATCCAAAATTCCATACCTAAATCATTCCCATACAAATGAAAAACTACTCAAACCTAACGAGACTGCCGACGCATTCAGTACATACTACAAAGACCTTTACAATATCAGGGAAAATAAAAACACATTTCAACCCTCCCAAGAGGAAATCTTAGATTTTCTTGCAGAAGTCAACCTCCCTTCCATTTTACTGACACAACTGTCTTCCCTCAATACCCCCTTCACTATCTCCAAAATTGTACGAATAATTGATAACCTTCCAAACTCTAAATCCCCAGGCCCAGATGGGTTCACTGGGGAATATTACAAAAAGTTCCAACAACTCTTAGCCCCTATGCTCTTTAAAGTCTATAACTTTGCTGCATCTACCTCTACATTGCCTTCAGAAATGTTAAATGCGCTAGTAGTAACCCTCCCTAAACCTGGAAAAGAACCAAACTCACCCAAGAAATTCAGACCCATATCTCTGCTCAACATAGACATAGACAGATATATGCAAAACTAATCGCCAACAGACTAATTGATATACTCCTGAACCTCATCCATAAAGACCAATCAGGCTTCACAAAAGGCCGCCAAGCATCAGACGCCACAAGAAGGATGATAGATATTATCCACTATATGGAAAATTCTGGTACCCCCTCTGTGCTACTATCTCTAGAAGCTGAAAAGGCGTTTGATAGGGTGCATTGGGGATATCTCTCCTCAGTACTGACCAAATTTGGGATCCAAGGTCAAATACACAACGCAAATATGGCCCTCTATTCCGCCCCTTCTGCTCAAGTGTACTCAGTAGACACGCTATCACTTCAATTCCAAATCTTTAATGGGACTAGTCAGGGGTGCCCTCTCTCCCCCCTAATTTTCAACCTTATAATGGAACCACTAGCACAGCACATCAGCACCAATAAAATGATAGCAGGTATTCCCATGGCAGATCAAGAACACAAAATCAGTTTATTCGCTGACAATGTAATACTCATGATCACCGACCCTACTACCTCCCTCCCAGGAGTTCAGAAGCCTGGTTTAGCAAAATATCTTACAAATATCTTACAAATCCTATATTACAAAGTCAACTACACTAAATCCTATATCCTGAATGAATGAATGAATGAATGAATGAATGAATGAATGAAAGGCTTGTATAGCGCTGCAAATGTGAACTGAATCATCACAGGGAACTTAACCTTATCCTGAACTTAGATGCCACAACTAGCATGCACCGTTTTTAAAACTTTTTTTTGCATTGATCCATGTCCCCTGGGGCAGGACCCGGGTCCCCAAACACTTTTTATGACAATAACTTGCATATAAGCCTTTAAAATTAGCACTTTTGATTTCTCCCATAGACTTTTAAAGGGTGTTCCGCGGCATTCGAATTTGCCGCGAACACCCCAAATTGTTCGCTGTTCGGCGAACTTGCGAACAGCCAATGTTCGAGTAGAACATGAGTTCGACTCGAACTCGAAGCTCATCCCTACTCTCTACCTTCACATGACAAGGTAAAAAAGCCAGATGCGCACATTCCAAACTGATTTAACAGCGCACGGCTGGTGAGACTGAATATGTGGACTTTCAGGATTATTACATGGCGTCAGTGCTTACACAACTGAAAGAGTGGTTTCTACCCTCCCCGTCCAAAATCTGGGATCAAATGGAAACCTCCTCTTTCCAGGTGGTGAACTATCTACATGATTACTCTCTATGTCATTTAAAACTAAAATACCCTCCTATGTCCCCCCTACAATGTCAGCAACAGTTAAAGTTTGGCATACGTTCGTACGACCCAGCCCAAATTACCCTACCAAGACTGCTATGATAATTACCAGTCCTGCAAAACAAAATGGACTTAATATCCTTCATGAAGTGGCAAGCAAAGGGTATTATGCACATGAATGACCCTTTTACCAATGATAAGCTCAAAACATTTCCCACCTTACAAAAATAATACAGACTACTCAACTCAGACCTCTATCTTTACATACGCATGAAACATTATTTACATACATCCCCACCGTGGTCATATAGAAATTCCCCAACCTGCTTGGATCTTTCTTAGAGCCCCCCATAGTTCACCAAAAAAGAATCTCACTCTTCTACAACCTCCTCCAACAAAAAAGCAATTTCACCAAAACACCTCCACAACTAAAATGGGAATCCGACCTAGGATGCACATACATGGTAGAACAATGGTCTAAAGCCTGCAATTCCACATATAAAGCCACATGTTGCTCCATGCTCTGGGAACTATCTATAAAAATATCACATCGCTGGTACTTGAGCCCTGATAAAATGTGTAGATTCCACAAAGACCTAGATGATAAGTACTGGAGACAATGCGGACAAAAGGGAGATATGCACCATGTATTTTGGAAATGCCCCAAACTGACACACTATCGGGAGACAATCTTCCAGCTAATATCTGACATTTCCCAATTGAGAATAACTCCACAACCTAGTCTAGCATTGCTCTCTCTCGAATTGGACCAGTACCCAAAACAACTAAGACATACAATATCTCTATATGTATTACTATCAGCCAGTCTTAATATCACTAGAAAATGGAAAAATCCTGATCCACCCACATTGTGGGAAGTGGTGCAAACAGCACAGCTCCATTACACCTATGAACAGACCTTAGCACTCAAACACACAAATAGGGACCATATCTCTCAAATGAGGTACCCATGGTTGGTATGGAACAAAGATAAATCTCTGACTACTCTGATTATATCTAATGCTAAAGTCACCTAAGTAAAGGTGTCAAGGTTTTGAGTCTAATTTCCCAAGTCTTTTCCAGATACTACTGATCGTAATATGGTTCTCGTCAATGTATGACAAACAGCACGATTGAATGGATTAACAAGTAGGAGAGGAGGATTGTCTATAGTCCTGGACACAGTCTTGAACCTGAAAGGGGTGCCCGGGATGGTAGACAACCTTCACCTCCATTATATTACCAGAAAAGGTAGCTTACAAGATGTTAATGGTACCCAATGTTGATATTACAATGTTTCCTTACTTGAACTCACACATGGAGTTGTTCTACTGCCTTTCAACACATGACATTTTTGTTTGTATTAGTCGCATGTAAAAATCAATAAAAAAACTATTGACTTCAAAACATTCCACATTCTAGCATTCTTAAAAACAAAATAGATTAAGTAGAAACAACAATGTTGCAAAGACAAATTTATTTAAGTGAAAGATACATTTCATCTCAACATTAAAAGGATTTATTTGGGGGAGTTACAATTGTACCATTAGAATGAATGGCTAAAACTTGCATTTGACTATAATAGTGCCAATTTTCACTCCCAAAAAATGCTCTTTAACACAGCGCTCATTTTGGTATTTACTATAGCACCATGTAAAAAAGACATTGGAGCTAAAATGAGAGCTATTTGCAGGACTGAGCATGCTCAGTTGTGTTGGCACCTAGTTGTTCATCTCTTCTCAGACTTTTAAAGATATTTCAGTGTAGAAATCAAATTTTCACACAATTTAAAAGCAGATTATCTTTAAACAATATACCACATATTTCAGTACCATTTAGGCAATTATATCATGCTCTAAACATTATTTCCATGTGCACTACTCCAGGTTTTAGCAGAGTAAGGGTTTGGGCGCAATTTGTTTTCAGGGATCTATAGTAATTTCGATTTTGGGAGTATTTTTTTAGCAGTGCTATAGTGAATACCGTTTTAGCACTAATTAGTTCTAATTTACGGTAATTAGTGTTAATTAGCACTGCGGCGCTATAGTAAATGACCCCCAGTACAGACAATACAGGCTATGCGCTCGGAGCTCCTGCTCCTTCTACAGGCCGAGTGGAGGACTGTTCTAGGCAGCAATTTAAACATATGGCAGTGGGACTACAACGGCCAGCCTGACCTAAAAACAGGAATATTTTGTGAACACATATATATATATATATACATTCTTGGCCAGCAACTGCAAAAAAAGAATAATAGCTGTACAGAGATAACCAGTTAAAACATGGTTAAAAAACAATAATCCATTATAGGCTAAAAGTTAAAACACCGATGAGAAAATGTGATACAATGGGAACTGTTGCTTCAAACAATTTTATTTATTTATTTATTTAAAGGATCAACATACATATACGTGTGCATGCACACACACGCACATATACATACACATGCATATGGGATGCACACATATACACCCGAATGCACATAATAATAACAGTGAAATGAGAATAAGAAAAAATAAGAGTAACAAGTGAGGATATGAATAAAAATAAATATGATAACGTAATGAGAAGTATGTCTATATTTTCATACTGGATATCTCATATGGGGTACTTTAGTGTTACAACTGTAAACAGTTGTTAATGAATACCTGAAGCCATGGTTACTGAGGTACTTACTATGGATGAAAATTAGAGAAAAGGGGCCCCCCATAAAATGTATTCTGGACCATAAGGGTCCGGAATGGGAGAGAAAGAGATATTATTAGAAACTATGTATAATTGAATTATGTCTAGCTACTAAAAAGGTTGACTTAAAAAGAGAAAACGATAATATCATATTAAAGCAAAAATACTATGCCATAGTCTATTCATAGATTACAATAGGCTATATACTTCAATTTCCTTGTTTAGGCCTCCTGGCATGAGGGTATTTAGAGAGTAAATCAGTACGTTTGCTGCTGGCATAAGCGCTTAAAATATTCGGCCGCAGGAAAAGAATGGGGGATGGCCTCCAGGACCCAGACCTTAAGTCCAGCAGTGGATTGGTTATGCAGATCAAGGAGATGAAGGGGAGCACTGTGCTTATCGCAACCTTTATCAATAAATCTCCTGTGTTCCTCGAACCATTTCCTGAGAGTTCTAGTGGTTCTGCCAACATATAGCAGGCCACAAGGGCAAGTCAGGCAGTACACCACATATTCAGTTGAGCAGTTATAGAATTTATTGATGTTGTATGTTTTGTTATTATGCAAAAACATTTTTTGACCATGCTCTATAAATTTGCAGGTCAGACAAAGAGTTTTCTTACATTGGTACATACGAATCAAAGATATCAGGATTAGAGGGTGACTTGTAGGTTGTGATTTAGTCTTACTGGGGGCTACCTTGCTTTTAATGTTTCTCACCTTTCTGTATGAGAATTTAGGGATTAGTGTTAGAGAGGATTTTAGAGACAGGTCTTCTAGCAATATAGACCAGTGTTTTGACAGGATGGAGTCCATTTTTTATATTGGGCATGGAACTGGGTGGTGAAATGAGTGGGTTGTTGTAAGTTAGTATCTTGTTGTTTAGGTTGACATTTGGTAGAATCAAGATAGTGAGAGAATGCCTAATCAACCAGAGGTGTTGGAAACCCTTTATCATTACATTTTTCTTAGCGTATATGGATCTATCCTCGTGGCAGAATTTTAGATCCAAAAAGACTAAGGATTCTTGGGCTAAAATGTGAGTGAAGGATAGACCTAATGTATTATTATTGCAGTGGTGTAAAAATTGGTCTATTAGGTGAGTGGAGCGGTCCCATATGACTATTGTGTCATCGATGTATCAACCATAATATACTATATGGGTGGCAAAAGGATTATTATGATCAATATGAAGAAATTCCCAGTAACCTATTGTGAGATTTGCCTAGCTGGGGCTTCAGACAGAATGACAGGGCTTCCAAGATGAATTGGGCTTGTCTAGGGTTGGTGTACGGGTCATCTGCCAGAAAATGTTCCACTACTAGCATTCCTACCTCGGGGGGA
Source organism: Lithobates clamitans (assembly GCA_037952925.1). Taxonomy (NCBI): domain Eukaryota; kingdom Metazoa; phylum Chordata; class Amphibia; order Anura; family Ranidae; genus Lithobates; species Lithobates clamitans. Next base: position 1,247,030 of record JBBGZY010000288.1, on the reverse strand, counting down.
ATAGAGTATAAAGTGATGTGACATCAAGGGACAGCCACAAGTAAGTAGGTTCCCATACATAGGATGCCAATGTGTCTGGCAAATGGGTTCCATCCCAAATATATGCGGGGAGGTTTTGGGCTAATGGTTGAAGAAATCGATCCACATATTTGGAGAAGCCACTCGTAACGCTATCCAAAGCTGCAACTATGGGGTGGACGGGGGGATTGATGAGACTTTTATGGAACTTGGGTAGATGGTAAAAATACGGTACCTTATAGAAGTTTTTGGTAGGAAAAGAGGCCTCAGTTTTGGAGATAATTTTGTCATTCAATGCTCTGTTTAAGATTTTAGTAGCCTCCTGAGAGAAAGCAGGAAGGGGGTCATGGGTAATAGTTTTATACGTGGCACTATATGATATGATATTATAGTTTTCTCTTTTTTTTTTTTCTCAAAAGGTTTTTATCATTTTCACTTAAGTAAGGTTACAAAACGGTTGTGAACATACATATTTCACATAAAAAGTATGAACAGGGAAAACAAGCAGTCAGGCATACAGTAGTACATTGTTCACACATGTAACTGTAATAATATTGCGTAACTTTAACCAACAGTATGTTTATATTCAGTTAGAGGCTTATTGAAACTGAATGTCAGTAAGGGTTCCATGTTCTCATGGGAAAATCCTTAATTGGGGGTTTAGTAGGAGTGGATCGAGTTATGTATCTGTGTATTACTCCGGAGGTATCATAATTTGTCTCTCCTCTCAATATTATGGTGCTGTGACATTCGGTTTAAATTTGCTCAGGATAGGATCTAAGTGTGTTGTGTTGTCAGTGGCATCCTGTTTAGGTCATTAATCTTAGGTTATATATTAACTTCTGGGGAATGGTGGGTGGGTAGGAAGTGGAGAAGGTGTGGGGGGATATGACTCGGGTGTATCCGAGGATGGGGGAACTGATAAAAGTGGAGAGTATGGTAAAGGGGGCGAGAAAAATCAGCATGATTAAGATTTGGGGAGTATTCAGTGACATGAAGGTAGCTGTGCATCTCTCTTGCCTCCCTCCTCAGATGGGGGCTTGCATTAGATCCATACCAGCTAATCAATGTCATGGGTATCTGTCGAGCCTATTCACATAGTCGTTTGGGATTGTGAGAGAAAAGGTAGTAGAGTTGTGCGTATATTTACACTGTGGAATGGTAGGACAGTTTATGTCAAATCTTTACTAGTTTGGAGAGAAAAGGTGGGCGTAGTCTGATGTTGAAGCGTGTCCAACATGCCCATTTGTTATTAAATTTGTGCGGGGAGTATCTTGCTATATGTATTAATTCTTCAATTTCAGCGATTCTGTTAATTTTGTTGAGCCATTCTTTGATGGAGGGGGGTGTCTGGGATTTCCAGTGTGTGGGAATGCACTGTTTTGCTGCATTGATCATGTGAATCGCAAGCGATTTATGGTATGTTCTGTGTGGTAAGCTTGAGTGATGTAGTAGAAATTGAGTGGGGGTTCTATCCAAAGTGTAGGTGGTGACACGTGTGATTATCTTGTGTACTTCTGTCCAGAACGTTTGGATAGAGGGACAATCCCACCATAAGTGAAGTAGGGTTCCTGGTTGATCAGTACATCTCCAGCATTCCTCTGGGATTGCAGGATTAATTTTATGCAGTAAGGCGGGTGTGCGGTACCAGCGAGTTTGGATTTTGAATCCATTCTCTTGAGTAGTCACATTGATAGATCCCTTGTGGATGTTGCGATAAATTCTTTCCCATTCTTCTGGCGAAAGAGATATAGACAGGTCTCTTTACCAACCAGTGCACATTGTCGAATTATTAGGCGTACAGTCTATGAAGAGAAGGGAGTGTGCAGTTTATATCACCTGTGTTTGCAGTGTTTTCTTGGAGCCTAGGCGTTCAAAGGGAGTCAGTTGTCTAGAACAGGAAAATTTTCTTTCTAGGTTTCTCAAGAAATGAGTAATCGTGAGATATGTCCAGTCTGGTATCTGGGGTTTGTCAAACCTAGAAGAGAGTTGAGATGCTGAAAGGATTTTCTCTTGGTTGTAAAAGTCGTGGGCTAGGATCTTTCTGTCAGTCCAGTGTTGCGTTAAGAAGTTAGTGTGCATGCCCGGGGGAAAATCCGGGTTCAGTCTGAGTAGGGTCACTGGGCCTTGGATTGTCGAGATGGAGGCGCGTTATCAAGCCATGTGAAAGCTTTGAATTGTTGGTCTGATTAGAGGATGAAGCTTCAGTTCGGTGGGAAAGTGACATTCTAGAATCCAAGGTAATGATGCTAGGGAGAGGTTTGTGAAAGAATCCTCCAGTCTAACCCAATCTTTTGTGGTTCTGTGAAGATTCCAATCCAGTATTCTGGTCATATGTACAGCTTTGTAGTAGTTGGTAGGGTCTGGCAAACATATGCCTCCTAGATGTTTGGGTAAGGCTAACTGTGCATATTTAATTCTAGGTTTGCTGCCCCCCCAAAGGAAGGTGGAGCTGATGTGTTTGTACAGTAGGATTTGAAGAAGGTCGTGGCACGTGGGTCAGGACAATCTGCATTATATATAGGATTCGTGGAAGAGCATTCATTTTTATTATTGCAGCTCTCCCGAACCACGAGAACACTGGCCTATTCCAATTTTTTAGGTCTTCTGTAAGTTTGAATAGTATTGGTAAACAATTTTTTGTATATAAGTTGGATAGTTTTGCAGGTAGTTGAATGCCTAGATAGGTGATCACCTCTGGCTGCCACTGAAAGGGGAAGTTTGTTTTGCATTGATCGTCTATGGGTGAGGGCAAGGAGACATTAAGGGCAAAGGATTTAGCAAAGTTAATTTTGAGGGAGTGTGATCTCTGGACGTGTGAGAGATAGGAGTATGTCATCCGCGTAAGCAGCTAATTTGTATTCTCTTTGGCCAGTGGATACCCCTCTTATGTCTGGGTTTTGATGTATGGAACACAGGAAAGATTCAAGTGTGAGGACAAATAGAATGGGGGAAAGAGGACACCCCTGCCTCGTTCCATTGCGGATGGGGAAGGCATTCGACAGGGTGTTATTTACTCTAATTCTGGCTGAAGGTTGGGCATATAAGGAAAATATAGGATTGAACATGTGCAGGCCTATTCCCAGGACTTTTAGGACAGTGGCCATATAGTCCCAAGACACCCTGTCGAATGCCTTCTCCACATCTAAAGCGAGGAAAAAACCTGCTTGTTTTGAGGATGTCATGAGGTGGTGCAGGTTGATCGCTTTTATAGTGTTGTCCCTGGCCTGCCTTCCAGGGACAAAACCTACTTGGTCTCTGGAGATGATTGATGGGAGTAATGGAAGAAGTCTATTGGCTAAAATTTTGGAGAGGATCTTAATATCCACATTCAGTAATGAGATAGGCCTATAGTTTTCCGGTTGTGATGGATCTTTGTTGTCCTTGGGTATGACTGTAATGTGTGCTTGTAGCATTCCTGGAGTGAGTGGTCTGTATGCTGATAGCGAGTTAAAAGCATTTAAGAAGGGAGAGCTAAGCGTGTCAAAAAATGTTTTGAAGTAGACAGCGGATAGACCGTCAGGGCCTGGACTTTTGCTATCCTTCAGGCTTTTAATTGCATCTTTAAGTTCCTGTTGAGTAATCAGGCATTCTAATATGTTGGAGGATTCTGGAAAAATCCTTTTGGGGCAGTGCTGTTCTAGGAACTTTTCGATTTTAGTTTGGCGGTCCTCATCAGAGGGTGTGGGTGTATTAGCCTTTTCTATATTGTATAGTTTTGTGTAGAATTTCTCAAAGTCCTGGGCTATAGCTGTATTGCTTGTGTGTGTTTGACCTGGTGGGGAGCATATCTTATGTATCCTTGTCTTAGCTTTCATCGAATGCAATGCTTGGGCAAGCAAGTGCCCACTTTTGTTTCCTGATTCGTAAAAAAGCTTGTGAGAAAGCATACCTTTTTTGCTGGTGTTGCAATTCAGTTCTTCCTGGATTAGTTTACAAGTGTCTGTGAGGTCCTGGTAGGATTGTTGGGCCAAGGTCTGTTTGTGGTGGGCCTCTAATGTCTTGAGTTTATGAAATAGGCCTGGGAGATATCGTTGTTTTTCTTTTTTAATTGTCGCTGCCATTGAGATAAGTCTGCCTCTTATCACACACTTGTGTGCTTCCCATTGGGTTAGACTGGAGGTCTCTGGTGTGTCATTTTCTTGAAAGTAATTGTTTAGACATTTGGTAAGAGTTGAGACTCTGGTTTTGTCTGTCAGTATCAGAGGATCTAGTCTCCATATATTGGTATGTGTGATTTTGTCAGGGAAGGTCAGTGTTATCATAATCGGATGGTGATCAGATATGGTCATAGGTTCGATTGTCACATTTGATAGTAGAGGAAGATCTCTCTGAGTGAGAAACAGATATTCCAGTCTGGAGTATTTTTTATGTGGTGCTGAAAAAAAGGTAAAATCCTTTTCCTGTGATCTGAGGGTGCGCCATGTGTCATGAAGAAGAAGAGATTGAATACTCAATTAAATTTGGTGTAGTGCCCTATATGGTAGACTGGGTGTTCCTGAAGATGTATCTAGGAGAGGATCAAGGGGAACATTGAGATCTCCTCCCAGTATAAGTATGCCATTTTGGAAGGAGGCGAGGGTCCGCAGAGTTTTATGAATGAATAGGACTTGAGAAACATTGGGACAGTAGATGTTTGCTAGTGTGATTGATTTGTTATGGATATTCCTTTTTAGGAAGACATATCTCCCCTGAGCGTCAATTAGTGTGTCTGTTATTTTGAGAGAGGAATTCTTAGATATGAGGATTGTGACTCCTTTAGTTTTAGAATTCGGTGTAGATGCATGATGGCTTGTCGGAAAGTCTCGATTAGAGAAATTAGGGATTGCTACTGAGGAGAAGTGAGTCTCCTGCAGGAACACATCTGCTTTTTTGCTTCTCAGGTAAGTCAGTACCTTGGATTATTTTTCGGGTATATTAAGGCCTTTGACATTAAGTGAGACTATTTTGAGGGAGACATTTTGGTTGTGGTTTTGGTATCTGCCATGGTGTTTCGGGGGGCCACTTCCCCAGGGGCAGATCTCCTAAAGGAGGGAAGCAAGAGAGAGACTAAGATTAATAAAAAGGGGGGGTAATGGGTAATAGTGTTGGGGGGAGGGGGGTATAGGGAAGAGAAGGCTTAGGGCGGTGAAAGGTTGTTTGAGAGCTGTTGATTAAAAGTGTGAGTAGGGAGTAGGTAAGGATTTGCGATCTTAAGTTAACTGGTGGTGATTAGGAACTTTTTCTCTAATCACTTAAAGTGAATCCAGTAGGGGTCAACCGGTACTCTGTGAGTCCCCTGTGTGTGGGTGTGCTTGGGTGAGGTTCCTAGATGGAAAAGCACTCAGGTTCTCAGGAGGTCTTGGTGTTTGGTGTGGTTGTCGCTTGGTCTGTGAGAGTAAATGATCCAGCGTGTAAATAGATGTTTTCTAATTAATAAACGAGTGTAGATAGGAGGAAGGTGGGGAGTGAATTTTGGAAAACAAATATGGTTTGAGATCCTAGGCTGAGCAGTTTTAAGCCGTATATGTGTCGTGTGATGTGAAATCTGCAATGTTTGTGTGAGGAATAGGTGTGGTCAACATTGTATTCCATAAAAAAGAAGAAAAAAGGCATAAACGTATACAACAGAGAAATAGTATAGTATAATAGAAGCATTAACCGTACAAAACTTCTGTAACTAGAAAACCAAACATAAAACTCACAAGGACAGCCCTGCTACAGCTGCTCTATGATGGTAACCCCGGAGAGAGGTGGGAGAGTGGGGTGGGGGGTTGTGGACCGATGTCCCTGGTATCAGTTCCTGACTCTGGGATTAAAATATCTGCAATGGGCATAGCAGATCTGCTTGAGGAACTTTTAGTGAGTATGGGAAGTTTGTCTTGACGTCTTTCGCATCTAACAGGCTAAGTGCTCGTGGTATTAGAGCAGTATGGGCTCAATATTAATATTAATGTTAGTGTCGGGCGGTGAGGGGAGTAAATCTTGTGGGAGCACGCTTGTGTTCCAGGTGCGGGGGGAATATAAGGTCAAATGATGTCAGATGATGGCGGCATTAGGACAGAGTGAAGAGTTATTAGGAAAAGGTTTCGGAAAATATTTTAGCTCTTCTATGTTTACTGTAAAGAGTTCAATTAAGTGTGTGATAGCTCCAATTCATCAGTCCCATGAAGGGTTCTATAGTAATATGAGTCTATAAAGGAGAATGCCGCCATCATCTGTGTTCCCATAACACATACATTTGATGTATTTTCAAGCATGACATTATCATTCCGACCCAACTCTTGTCGTTCTGATAGTTTACCGCTAGCAGAAATAGTGGCAGTACATAGTGGAGGATTAGTGATGCTAGTTGGTATGTTCTTCCCTGTATGAGAAACATTCAGTACTGGTTACCTTATGTGAGGGTATATCTTCTTACGCTGTAGCAGGCAGTTGAAAGTCTGTGAAAATAAACAAAAAAAAGAAAAGGAAAGCAACAAATCCACCCCCAGTTCAAACAGTAGAGACAAAGGAAAACACAAAAAAGGGGAAAATTTGAGGTGGTTGAGTATTTGAAGATTTCGATCGGCATCTGAGGTTTTACTAGTATTTCCAGTTCCTGGAGTATAGCAAGGGAGAGGTAGTCACTTGAAACTCTCTGTGTTCCATTTCTTTGCCTGTTGCAGTGATGTTCCGTGGGGGTGTGCAGATCCGGATGGCGTAATGAGGGGATCAGTGGAATTGTTCATTCTTCTGAATACTGGGTGATATAAGGCACATATGCTCATGTCCAGTATGGTACATATATGGTTCTTCATTAACATACAGCAGGGCTACCATTGGGCAGGTAAACCATGGCTAGATTTTCTGAGGTAACTTTATGTGAAAAAGCCATTTTGCTAACCGTGGAATATTTTGTCCTCTAACTTATTATTTCCAGGTTTTGACCATCGATTGAAGAGGTAGGTGATTAATCACGTTCACAAGTGGCGAGCTCTGCGGTGATCTGGGGATGCCGTAGGACTGCAATTTTTTGGGAACCCCGCTGTCTTGGCCGGTGAGGATGGGGGATGTGTGCGGCGGTGTCGGATGCTGAAGTTTCCAGTTTCAGTGATGCCATCTATAGAGGTGGCTCTGCAGAGTGAAGGGAGACAGAAGTCACTGTACCAATCTGGCAGGTCCACTGACAGAATGTTAAGAGCAGTACAGAAAGATTCTAGGTCTTCTGGTACTCTGAGGTGTGCAGTGTGACCATTCTGGGAAGCTGACAGGCAAAACGGAAACTTCCAGCGATAGGTTATATTTCTAGCTCTCAATATATCAAGCATGGGTCTCATTTCTCTTCTCCTCCAGAGAGTTATGTTAGATAAATCTTGGAATAGTTTGATGTCAGAACCTTGGAAAGAGAAGCGTATGTGGCCCCTAGCTTTGCGGAGGATTTCTTCCTTCAGGACAAAATCAGTCAGGCAACAGATTATGTCCCTGGGTGGGTCAGTATCCCTTCCTCTCGGGCGTAACGCTCTATGGATGCGTTTCATTGCTATAAGGGTGTCTGGGGGTCTTTCTAGAAGTTCATTAAAGAGGGCAGTAACTGTGCGTGAGAGCTGGGCAGAGTCAATTGATTCAGCGAGTCCTCTTACCCTTAAGTTGTGGCATCTCCCACAATTGTCCAGGTCCTCCATGTGTCTGTTTATGTCTCTGAGGTGGACTGCATGCGATTCTGTTACTTGCTGTACGTGGCACAGCGAGGCATCATGGCGGGCTTGAGTCTCCTCTACCTCTTCCATTCTCAGGGACATTGCTTGTATGTCTGATTGTAGGTCAAAAATGGCAGCAGACAGTGTATTTTTAATGTCTGCTGCCACTGTGTGAAGGTCAGCTAGATTTAGAGCTGAGGCTGCCTGCATCCTGTGTGAAGGAGGAGGGCTGCGGCTTCTGTCCCTGTGCTGCTCTCGGCTGTCTGAGTGGGACATGAGGGAAGAGGCCTGTGATGGCGGCGTGTCTCCTTGAAGCCTCAGCAGGAATATCTCTGGTATACTGCGGTTTGGCTGAGTGTCTGTGTCTCTGGGAGAGCGGGATCGGGTTGCAGAGGCACTCCTGCGTGTGTTACTCATCCTGTGATCGCTGGATGTTCTCTGTAGTCTAGTATCTTTACCTCAGGGAACCGGAGCTAGCAGTTCAAGCGTCCATGTCAGGTCACCTAGAGGCTGGGTGACATATGCACACCGTTGGGATCAGGAGTGCACCGCAAGGTAGTGGACCCTACGGCTGACTGCTGCGGATTGAACCCTGGGAGGTTCAGGAAGCAGGTCTACTGGATCACTGACACAGATCCCACTGGGAGCTAGAGCATAGATTCCCCAGGGCGCGGAGTCTAAGAGCCAGCAGGTGTTCACCAGAGCCTTTAATGTTAAGGATGGACTGCGCTGCAGTCTGGCTCCAGGGTCTCACAGCTCACGCTCACGGTAGACTACAGGAGAAGAGGAAGGAGGCAGCAGGGAAAGTAAGGGACAAGCCAAGGTCGGGGTCACAAGCAGACAAGGACAACAGAGTACACGCCAAGGTTCAGGGTCACAGGCAAACAGGGATGGTCGGGAACACGCCAAAGGTCAGGGTTACGAGCAGACAGGAATAGTAACAGGCCAGATAATATTTATGGAGATCCGGTAGCCCGATCCCCCCTTTAGTTTTTGTATGTATGAGGTGAGTGTAGTTAATGCATGGGGAGGTGCTTTTCCAGACGAAAGCCAAACACACTTTCTTGTATATCGCAAAAAAGGATGGGGGAAGGTGAATTGGGGTCGTCTGCATTAGATAGAGTAGGCGGGGAAGTTAATCATTTTCACTAGGGATGAACGACCAAACCAGGATACATTTAGGTTAGCCCAGTCCTTCAGATCCCATTGGATCTTGGAGAGTGCTGACAAGAAATGAAGGTTGTACAGGTCAGACATCTTCCTTGTGATTTAGATGCCAAGATAGGTAATGGCATCCCTCTTCCATAAGAATGGAAAGGATTCTTGACAGTGAACTACTTCTTGTGGGGAGAGAGAGACATTTAGGACACGTGATTTGGAGTAGTTAATTCTGAGGTCTCCAAAATTGTCCTATATATCTTTAAGTAAGTTGGCCAAGGATATCCGAGGTGATTGCAGAGAAAAGAGTATGTCATCAGCAAAGGCTGCGACCTTGAAGTCTCTGTTAGCTATGGTGAATCCCTTAGAGAGGAAGTAAACTCTCTCCTTATGAAGCTGTTTTTTAAATAAGATAGTATAGCAATGTATTCTAACACATTCCACATTAATAATAACCCCCAATCTTGTGTCCCTTACCATTTTGCAGTGGTTTTAAAAATTCTCCTTTCTGGGAAAAGGCAGCTCCATTTTAACTGCTGTCTTCCGAGTCCGTCTAGCTATTTACTTCCACCCTTCCTGCTATTCTGATATATAATTTCGCACATGCACACTGTGGTTCTTAGCCAAGCCTCACTTTCATTTTGGGATCACCATGACAACATGTCCCACTGCAATGCCATTGTTTTGATAGGACGCCGTGGTGTCTCAATGTTTACACCCCCTGTGACGTGTAAGGTCACATGTGGTGTATCAGGAAAAGTTTACTGAGACTAAAATCATGGGATCTCAGCATGGTGCCATGAGCGGATATGAAGGATATGACACACATCATTATGGAGTGACAGCACAGAGAGCGTGCTGTTAATCGCGTTAGATACGCATGCGCCGTTGACTTCAGCAGAAGCAAAAATATAGATTACAAGCAAAGGGAGCCAGTACGGTTAAATTTACATATCGTGATATTAACAGTTTGTAGTGAGGATTGCTATGGGCTAAACTTATGGAGGAGGGTTTACAACCACTTTAATATTTAATGCACGTATGGTGTTACCTCTTGCCCCTCTGCCCGGGATGAAGCCTACTAGGTCTGAGGAAATAAGATTGTGTATCAGAGGAAGTAATCTGTTGGCTAACATCTTGGTGTAGAGCTTTATGTCCACGTTAAGTAGAGATATGGGCCTGTAGTTGGAGACTTGTGTCAGGTCCTTACCATCTTTTGGGATGACAGCTATGTGGGCTTCCAGGATTCTTCCTGGGGACATCAGGGGGTTAGCAAGGGTATTGAAGGTCAATAGCATCTTAGATGATAAAACGTCCAAGAAGCATTTATAATATCGGAATGAGAGGCCGTCGAGTCCAGGGCTTTTACCTACTTTCATTTGTTTTATGGCGGTACATGATTCCTCCACAGAGAGAGGACTTTACATGTCTTCAGCCTGCTGAGTGGTAATTGTTTTGGAGCAATATTAGGATGGGAAATCTCTAATCCGTGAGGTGCGGGACTCTGAGGGAGTTATGTCCAGGTTATCAGACACTAGGTTATAAAGTTTGGAGTAGAAGATTTCAAATTGTTTAGTTATGTCCTCATTTCTAGAGAAAAGACTGCCCTGGTTATCCCGTATATGATGAATCGTAGATGAGGATTTAGAAGCCTGTACCGTACGTGCTAGTAGCCTCCCACTCTTGTTGTCGTGTACATAAAACACTCTTTGTTTGAGAACATAACGTCTCCTTGTGCGTTTCCCTAATTCTTCCAGTAATATGGAGCATGTGTGCAGTATATCCTGTAGGTTCGCTTGTGAGGACGATTGTTTATGGGAAATTTCTAAGTGTTTAATTTTAATTTCATTAAATCTTTATTGATTTTTCCAATAAGTAATAAACAGAAAGATAAAATAAAACACATTCAATGAGAGTTGTCTCAATTTTGTACTTTTAAAGGTTAACGTTAAAGCAAGTATAGTTATTTGTATATATTCATGTTACATCTTGAAGAAATAGGTATACCATGGGTGTTACTCTCCACCCCAAGACACCCCCTTGGGAGCTAACTGTGTCCAGTAGAGGGAGGGTTTCACAGCCCAAAAGCAACCTAAAGAATCTAGCTTCCAATCATAACATAGGAATATGTCATACTTGCTTGCTATATCTCCTGTTCGGACAACATATGAACAATAGAACAAAAGGAATAGTAACAAAACTGTTTAACATATATCCGCAGTATTAAAAAAATATGTCTATTGACCATCCGTAAAACATTGACTTGTTATATATCATTTTGCCATGTATTATTTAATGTTCCCATAGAAACTGAGACCTGAGTTTTTTGGATACCATGTTAACCAGGTATTCCAGATTTTAGAAGCCTGGTTATAATTCCCCCAGCTACGAGCAAATTGTATTTCATAAGCACTATGTGTGTTCATTATACATAGGGTTTCCACTATTGGGGGTGGGTCAATCTCCTTCCAATGTCTGACTATGGTGAGTCTAGCTGCTATAAGTGAGATACTACAGTTCTCAATGGTGCAGGTATCAAAACTATTCCCAATGACAGAAGTGCCATACCTGGGGAATATGTAGCTTTAGTGCCTGAGATTTGTTCTATTGTAATGAACACGAGGGTCCAATACCTTTTAAGGCGTGGGCAAGACCACAGTACGTGTAACAATGTACCTTTGTGACCACAATTTCCCCAGCAATCCGGGGATTCTCCAGTTACAAATTTGGAAACACGGTATGGGGTAAGATACCACCGCAATAGTATTTTATAGTACAATTCCCAAAGGTTAGCACTTCTTGTGGAATTATATGTAACCCTGAACGCTTTCTTCCACTGTTCTTCCGTGTAAGTCTTCTCAAAGTCCCTTTCCCACGCTGTAATATTAGTAGTTTTACTAGACGATTGTTTATCTTGTAAGTATTTATATATTAATAATGTGCCTTTTTGAGTTGATTTGGCGGCTGTGTAGAAAAGAGCTATTTTCCAAGGTAGTTGGGTGAGTAGATTGTTACCTTTTTTGTCTAGTAGATGGGATAGTTGGATATATTTGTAGATCTCGGAAGCTGGTATGGAGTGTTTGATCTGTAATGTTCTGAATGTTTTCAGTGTTGGTCCTATAAAAAGATCCTCTAAGAGGAGTATTTTGCTTGTACACCAATTTGTTAGTGAGAAGTCAGGGATAACATGTTCCAAGGCTGTGATCGGGAATTTTAGAAGAATTTGTGGGTCCTCTAGAGTTATATTTGTAAGTAAGTATTGCCATTTTTCAATAGAAGCCTGTATGGTAGGTGCACACGACGATGATTTGGTAAAGTGATGTGGACTGGAAATTAGGTAGTTATATAGGTTCCCCCCTTTGATTTGTGCACTCGCTAGGTCAGTCCATAATGTGGTAGTGTTTTGAGGAAACCAGTCCTTTACTTGGGTTAATATAGTAGCTGCATAGTAATCTTTTATAGAAACATGTCCTATCCCCCCCGTCTGTTTAAGTTTGAAAAGTTTGTTGAAAGCACAACATGCTTTTCTACCTGCCCACAAATACCTGTCTACTGTGGATTGTGCTTGTTGGAAAAAGGATTGAGGAATGGGTATAGTTAAGGTCCTAAATAGATAGAGGAATTGTGGTAGTATTTGCATTTTAAATGCTGCAAGTCTACCTGTCCAGGAAAGTTCAAACCTTTGCAGTCTGTCTAGTTTGTGTTATAAGGAGTCCAAAAATGGGGTGTAGTTTTCTTTAACTAATTCTGAGATTTTAGATGTAAGAGTGATCCCTAGGTATGCAATTCCTTTTTCCTTCCATCTATACGGGAATTTATAAATGGTGTTTTGTTTCACTTTTTCGGGGAGACCCACTCCCAATAGATAGGATTTGGTTTCATTTACTTTATAGTAAGATATAGCATTAAATAGATGTAAAGCATCATGAATCGAAGCCAGAGAGGACGTTACGTCTGAAAGAATTAAGATTATGTCATCAGCAAACAGACTGATGGTATTGCATTCTGTTCCCGATTGTTAATCCCTTAATTTTGGGGTGTTGACGTATATATGCTGCCAAAGGTTCCATTAATAGGTTAAAGATTAATGGGGATAACGGGCACCCTTGGCGTGTCCCATTTGTTATATCAAATGGGGTGGAAAGCATACCTGAAATGTAAACCTGTGCTGACGGCGTTGTGTAAAGTGCCATAATAGCTTGATATATTTGGCCTTTAAAACCAAACTTAGCCAAAACTTGTTCTAAATATGTCCGATTGGATCCTATCGAACGCCTTCTCTGCATCCAAAGCAAGGAGCAGAGAAGGCGTTCCATTTTTGTTGGCTGTGTGTATAAGATTAATCAAGCGTCTGGTTGCATCCGCTGTTTGGCATCCTTTGGTGAAACCAGATTGGTCTGGGTGAATTAAAGATGGGAGGAGATCAACTATTCTATTGGCTATTAGTTTGGCATATAATTTTAAGTCGTTGTTAAGTAAGGATATCGGGCGGAATTTTGTGGGGTATCTAGTTCCTTCCCTGGCTTCGGCAATGCTACGATCATTGCTTTCAACATTTCAGAGGGAAATGAGGAGGTTGGGGCAGCTCGGTTAAATATCTCAGTAAGTCTAGGAGCCAATATTTCCTTAAATGTTTGGAAATATTCACCTGTAAAACCATCAGGTCCAGGAGATTTATTTTTGGCTAATGAATCAATCATTTGGGACACCTCTTGTGTCGTGAAAGGGGAGTTCAGTTCATCAATTTGGTTTTCTGTAAGATGAGGCAGATTTTTTAGTAAGAAATTCAGAGATAGTGTTGGTTGATGGTTGAGTTACTTGTGGATCTTTTTTAAGATTATATAAAGACCTGTAATAAGTGCTGAAGGCATCTGCTATTGCCTGGGGATGGTATAATTTAGTCTGGGTTTCTGGGTGAATAATGCAGGGAAGTTTGGTTTTATGTCTAAAACCTCGTAAGCGAGCTGCTAACAATTTCCCTGCCTTATTTCCAGTGGCATAATATGTCATTTTCAACTCCTGGAAGATTTCTCAAAATCCTCCAGCAGTATTAAACGTAGATCATATCTCAACTTAGTTAGTTCTTCTGCCTTCTTGTGAGAGAAATTGGCTTTGTTTTGATTCTCTAATGTTTGGATTTGTTTAGAGATATCCAATATGCGTTGCCCCCTCTTCCTCTTATCTCTAGCTCCCAACTTAATTAGGAGACCTCTCATAAACGCCTTATGCGTGTTCCATGTCACAAAAGGGTCATTAACTGATCCCACATTATAATCAAAAAATTCACTCAGATCCCTTTGTAAAGCAGACCTGGAAGGATCATCTTGGAATAGATGTGGATTGGATCTCCAAATAAAGGTAGCACTGCTGATGGATTGGCCATCCACCAACAGTGAAACCGACGCGTGATCCGACCAGGTAATGCTATTGATCTGAGATGCCTTCATTTTGGTTAGTAACCATCTATCTGCCAAGAAAAGATCCAGTCTAGAATACATTTTGTGACTAGCTGAAAAGAAGGAGTAGTCCCTTTCTGTAGCATGAAGGCATCTCCATGCATCGTACACATCATAAGTCCTCAAAAGGGGTTGAAGCGTCTGGGATTTTCTCTTGGTTAATGAACTAGAGTCCATGTTGGGGTCAGGTGGTAGGTTAAAGTCCCCACAGAGTACCAGATGACCCTTCTGTATTTGCAGCACCTTTTTCATTAGTTTATGAAGAAAGCGGGTCTGAGCATTAGGGACATAAACGTTCACCACTGTATAAGTGATATTATTGATATCACATACCAAGATGTGATATCTGCCTTGTGCATCTTGTATGTCATTATGAAGGTGAAAAGCTACTGTGTCCTTTATTGCTGTGAGAACTCCTCGCCTTTTGGTATTAGAGTTTGCATAAAATATATGCGGGAATTTAGGGTGAGAGCATGTTGGTTGTGCCTGCTTTTTGAAATGCGTCTCTTGTACACAGACAATGTCACCTTTATGGTGAATCGCTTCTTTCCACATGGATCTGCGTTTAGCCGGATGATTAAGTCCTCTGGCATTGACTGTTAGAAAGGTTATAGGCATCTTTTAAATGTAGAACGGAGTGCATAGTGGTGCACGTGTATATAACACTTCCATTCGATGGTTAGCTTGTCAAAAGTGATCTTGATGCGACGAAAGCATGGAAAGATAAGGTTGTGGTAGTTCTGCTGCACGGCTTGGTCAGACATGAGGGTTGTAGCAAAGTTCTGCGGGTGCGGAGATAACTTGTGTTTAACTGAAAAGAAAAGAAATAGTAAAGTAGAACATAAAACAGTGAATAGGTCCTTACGACCTGGGTGTGACAATGAGTCACTCATATAGTGATCAGGGGGTATACAAAAATCCAGTTCAGCTTAACAGTTAATTCCTCTGTCTCAAGGGACAGTTAATTGTATCCTGTTTTGATTTCGGCTGGGTCAGATATGTTTGCGGGCATTTTTGGAGGTGACCAAGTTCCAATCTTCAGCAATATGATCAGGGCTCCTTGTGTTATGGTCTCTATGTACATCATCTGGTATAATATGCCATTTTTGAAGTAGTAGCATCCCTTTGGCGAGGTTATCCACCACATGCTCCCTACCATCCCTTGTTATGATCAGTTTTGTAGGGAACCCCCACTTATAGGTGATTTTATGGTTCCTCAATGCCTTAGATATTGTATTGAGGTTCCTCCGTTTCTGTAGAGTGAATTGGGACAGGTCCGCAAAAAATTGTAGGTCTTTGTACTGTGGTGGAAAGAAGTCTTTATTGCGTGCGGCCGCCATCAGGCGCTCTTTCGTTTGAAAAAAATGTAGCCGGAGTATGACATCTCTGGGTATGATGTCTGGTAGGTGGGATGGCTTAGGTAAGCAGTGGATCCTGTCCACTGTAATGTCCAGATCAGATAAGTCAGGGATTATAGCCTGGAATAGTTGTGCTGTATAGGTGCGTAGATCAGATTGTTGGACTGACTCGGGGATCCCCCTTATTTTCATGTTGTTTCTCCTGGAGCGGTCTTCGATGTCTGCTAATTTAGCTTTAATAGCATCCATTTCGCCAGTATTGATATCATGTGTGTCAACAAGATCATTGATGGTGGTCGCAAACTCCTCCATTTTATTTTCTATGTGATCTACTCTGGATGCAGTCTCTCTTAGTTCCACTCCAAACTTGTGAACACATGACAGCATGTCAGCATGCAGTGAGCTTCTAAGAGACACTAACATGTCCTTAAGGGTGGTGTCCAGGACGGGCTGATTGTTGGTGGGGAACAGATCTATGGAGTCAGGGAGATCTCTGGTGTCCTCCCCTGAGTCTAGGCCTTGTGTCATTTCCTGACTTGCATCTGAGGCATCCAGCCTCACCCTCACTTTTTCTGGGCTCCCCGAGGTAGGAGTGCGGATCGGAGACTGTGTGCTCCTTTGTGGGGCATTTCTTTTGTGTGGATTGCCTTTCCCTTGGCTGTATTGAGGAGTGCTAGACATACCTCTCTCTTTCCTTCCGCCGCCATCTTGCTTAGGCCCGAGCGGATAATATTCTGTGAGTTTCTGCAGCTTACGGAGCTCTTTGTTCTTCCGCGTCATATTCGGTCGGATCCCCGGGATGTGCTGCGGGTCCGCTGGTAGTTGTACCTTTTCTTGCAGGTAAAACAGGTGATGGGTGCCGGTTTGTCCTTGAGCGCGGAGGAGCTCGTCTAGTGAGCGTCCATCTTCCTCTGCTGCAAGCTCCGCCCCCTAAGTGTTTAATTTTATCAAGTAATGTTTTAATCAGTTTTTGCTGTTTCTTTTTTGCTTTGTTGCTAGGGCTATAATTTCTCCCCTAATGACACATTTGTGAGCCTCCCATAGCGTAATGGGTGTGATATCCTGATTGGAGTTCTCCGTGAAGTACAATTGAATTTGGGAGTATATCTGTGCAACCATTTCTGGGTCTTTAAGTAAGGAGGGATTTAGTCGCCAAGTTTTGGTTATATGTGTCAATTCAGGAAACGTAAGGGTAACCGTAATGGGGTGGTGGTCGGAACATTGGTTCTATTGTGGCATGTGTAAGAAGTGATAGATCTGCTTGGGTTAGAAAAAAGTAATCTATTCTAGAATATTTTTGATGTGGGGGCGAATAAAAAGTGTAGTCTTTGTCAGGAATATGGTACGCCAGATGTCATGTAGTGATAGGCCTTGGAATTGCAATTTAATTTGGCGGAGCACACGGAATGTAAGTGTGGTTGTACCCAAAGAGTTATCAATGGCAGGGTCCAATGGTGCATTAAAGTCCCCCCCTAGCAAGACTATACCCTCTTGGAAAGAGGACAGGAGGTTGCAGGTTTTCCGGAAGAAGGAGACTTGTTGTTCATTAGGGCAGTACACGTTTGCAAGTGTGATTAGTTTGGATGCAAAAATACCCTTGATAAAGATGTATCTACCATCTGGGTCTATGAGAGTCTCATAAGTGGAAGTCAGCGTGTTTGGATATGAGGATGGAAACCCTTTTAGTATTTGAACCTGAGTTAGTAGCATGTAATGCTGTTCAGTTTATATGGTTGGTAAGTTTGGGAATGGCGTTAGAGTGAAAATTAGTTTCTTGGAGGTGGATGATATGGGCTTTGTGTTTATTAAGTGGGGATAAGACCTGTGACCATTTTTCTGGTAAGTTTAGGGCCTATACATTAAGCGAGACACATTTCAAGAACAACGGGGCTTTGATTGTCAGCTCTTTCTGCATGTTGTAGTTAACTTAGTTTACCACTTCAGCTATAGCTAAAGATGGGGTTTTTAATATGGCCGTTCTTGCGACGTTTAAGGGTGTCTTATATGTATCAAACAGGTGGTCGAATAGGGGAGCGGTCTCAGGGAGTAGGAAGGGGGGGGGGCTTCAGAGGTAAAAGGGGAGGGGAGGAGGAGTAGGGGAAGGCAAAAAAAAAAAAGGGGAATGAAAATTAGAGCAGAAGAGTAGAAGAGGTCACATAAACAAAGTGGGAGAATAGCGGGGTAGTGAGGTACACAATCTGTGTGTAGGAGGGGATACCAGAGGTGGTTGTAGAAACACTACTTCACCTAGTAAGGTGTGTCTGGAATGTCAGCTAATGTCCTTAAGGACTGCTGTCTGGGAACAGTTGTATGAAAGGAAATCATGTGCTATTGCACTGAAAAGGACACTAGAGATACACAGATATAGCAGGGGGATCTAGGAAAGTTTCTGATTTTCTTTCTTTCCTTCAAGGTAAGCTAGTGGCATGGGTACAGGAGGATTAATCAGCCATCATTAAGTCAGTTGCTCAGCAAGTGCTCTATAGGAATAAACGTTATAAGAACAAAATAACAAAAATAACCGCATCATTTTGAATAAACTCGAGTGAAACAGCGATAATTTGGTGTATTTTGCTGTTTATCCTGATGGGGAAATTCATTTATCAGCAAGGATCATATTTCAAAGCTCAGGTTGCTGGGTCACTAAAGAAAATCTACAGGTAGGGAGTGTCCAGTTCACAAGACCCCAGACCTCTGAGCTTTATGTAAAGGTCAAAGAAAGAGTATAACAGGGTGACCATTGAACTTTGTGTGTATACCATTGACCACATGAACAGGTATGCAACATATATGTAGCCATTATGAACATTTACCATGGTGCCATTGACTTTTATGAAAAATGTCTGCCCTCTAAATGGTATGTAGCATATATAATTTGTAGCTCATAGCCTGCCACCTCTCACTGATCCTGTTTTAAGATTTGAGATTTAAGGTCGATGAGCATGTCCAGTGACCTAGTCACAGGTTTATTAGTTAGGGTTCAAATGTATACACTCCAGGAGATAGGGAACACACATTGCAACCTTAGCGAGTTAGAGATTTAGGATCAGAGTAATAGGGGAGATATCACCTCAACCAAATGTGCTAAAGTCATCTTGATAGAGTCAGCAAGCAGTGGAATGAGATGAGATACACATTCTGCCATCTTTAAAGAGGCATTAGCTGTCTCGGCTTTCTCACATTCGGATATTTTGTGTTCGCTATAATTTAGAAGGGGTCTAAGACTCCTTGGTATAGTATAAACAACCACAGGGCAGGATAGTAGAAGTAGCTTCAGCCTATGCCGGGACAGGACAACATAAATTTGCTAAATCGAGCAAGAAGAAAGAAAAAAAGAAAAAAGTATCTCGTATGAATCAGAAAGCTAAAACCGCTTACAAAGAATTGAGGGGTCCTGAGCTATATATAATAAGATCGCCATTTCAAATTGCTTTCCCACCAATCTCAGCATATTTGAGGTGGGTGGAGGTTGTTTGAGCAGTCCTGAGGGAGAATTGTTTTTGTGTAATGGGATGGTGTCACAAACGGTTTATATCACTATTACAGGTGAAACCTGATATGAGCTTGATATGAAAGTGTGGGCCAGCATTACCTGTAAGTAAGTAGTTTGGGGTTCAGTTCGATGGTCCCATTCAGCGCCATTTGCGGTCAAGAGCTTCACGTTGAAAAAGGAATCTTCTATGCATAAGGGCCTTAACAGAATTAGGAGGCAAACAAAAAGGAGTCCAAACTAGGAACAAGCTATAGTAGCACTTACAGGCAAAATGATGCACGTAGGGTTAGGTGTCTTAGTGATCTCAATGGGGAGTTGCGTACAACCCGGGACTTTGTTGGGGTATGTCTCGGTATGAGAGTCGGTCGCTGGGCGACATGGGATCCAGTCTGCATCGTCTGGATCATTGCCTTTGAGCCTTCGGCGATGGGTTGTGGGAAACCGGTTTCCACGGCTCAGTTAGGAAGTAGAAGGCATACCACTCAGGGAGTTCGATTTGAGGTAAGTCGAGCTGATTGCAAAATGCAGGAAGGTCTTCCGGTGTGCGGAGGTGTGCAGTACGGCCCCTAGTGGAAACAGAGAGACAAAATGGAAACTTCCATCTGTAGTGGATGTCGCAAGATTGCAGGGCCTCCAGCAGGGGGCGTAGCGTGTGTCTGTTCTGCAGTGTAATTTGAGAAATGTCTTGGAACAGTTTAATTTCTGTACCATTAAATAGAATGCAACCTCTTCTTTCAGCTTTGCAAAGTATTTCTTCCTTGAGAGGGAAGTTAACAATGCAGCATACATCTCTTGGTGGTTCAGAGTCCCGAGGGGGGTCTCAGAGCACGGTGCATTTGCTCCATCCTGATGGAGGAATCTACCAAGCGATCAAGCAGGTTATTGAAGATGGAGCAGATTGCTTGTGGTAGTACAACTGCTTCAATTCCCTCTGGAACCCCCCGCACTCTTATGTTGTGTCTGCGCCCCCTGTTATCTAGATCTTCCACCTGACGGTGGAGATCAAAAACATGCGATAGCTGAGTGTCATATGTCCTTTGTACTTGCCTAATTGCTTCCGCATGGATTTGTGATGTCTGCTCCATGTCTGTGAGTCGATGGGCCACGGCTTGTATGTCTGATTTCAGATTAGATATTGCTGCTGTGAGGGTGTTTTTGATGTCCAGGGCCACTTTTTGCAGATCCAGTAAGCTCGAGGCTTGATCCGGGGTCAGGTCTGGGCTCAGCTGTCCACTAATTGCCAGCTCCTATCTCTCCACATTTACTCAGCTGTTGATGATATCCTGCTCGTCAGTCCTGCCTACTTAAGCCGTCCTGTCTAGTGGAGCTCTGCCTTCACCTTGGTCACATCACAAAAACTATCTCCTGTGATCCTTTTCAAGACTTGCTTTGCTGACATCCCTTCTGGCTCCACATCCTGCTTGCTATTCCACTACATTGATCCCTGACTACTGGCTTGGCAGACTATCCTTTCCAGTTACTGAACGTTGGCTATGTTTTGACTAAGTTTGTTTTTTACTTTTATTATTAAACAAGTGTGATTTAACTGTACTTCTGTCTTGGTCTGATTTCATGGTTTCTGACATCCGTATGGTGGCACGGAGTACCATCTCCGTCCATATGTGAGTCAGATCTGCTGCTGGTGAGTCGGGGGTTGAAGCCTGTGAGGCCTCGTGTTTTCCTGAGTGCTGGGTCAGCTCTGGAATATTTTTACCGAGCTGCGTTCTGATATCTTTCGAAGTGTGGGGTGCTGGGGAGCTCCTATTAGGTTTAGACATGGTTGGTGGTAGCAGCAAAGTCCCCCGAAAAAGTGTTTTATGTCCTCAATGAGCACAAGCTCTACTCTCAAGCGGCCATCTTGAGTCCTGTCCAAGCCATGCCCCCCTTTTGTAACCAAAAAAAAATATTCACTTAGCCCCTAATGCAATATTCTTTTGGTGCTAGCTACATGCTGCCGGCCACAAGGGCACTGCAACATGTAAATCATCCCCTCCATATTGCAAGAAAAAAGTCCTTGATAATGTATTTATTTCCTGTGCTCCTGACTATGAAGGAATCCTTATGCTTCTTATTATTTTTAGTATTTCTGCATGTGTAACACCTTTTTCATGTATTGAATCTTTTTCCTTCAAAAAATAACACCTTCATTTTTTTACCTGGATCAACAGTATTTTTCGTCACCTTATCTTTTAAATTAGGTGCCCTTTTGTATTTAAATTTCATTTTTTTTGTAGTAGCTTAAGATGTTTATGGTAGCAGATATAAGGAAAGAGTTTTCCACAGAATTTGTAAACATGTATGGCAATAAAAGGAAGACAGTGTCACTCAGATCTCCCTACCCATGTCAAAGTCTACTGATGACACAAGTAGGATAGAGTTTGAGTGACATCTCAAGTGGAGGGAGGAGCTACAGGGCACACTTGAATACTATACCGTTAAAGAGTGAGTATTTTTAATTTCCTAAATAATTCACATTTATTTTTAATGGAAAGCCTTAGGGGTTGTGCCTATATTTCTTATTTTTGAACATGAGGCCTGTGAAAACCGTACTACACTGGGATGAACACCTGTGCAATTTAACCCTGAGGGGAAAAGGCATTATTTGTCTGCAAGGTGCAACTGATAAGATGAGAGTTTGCCCACAGGGTGGTGAGTCTGTCTCTCACTCAAAGGGCTTAAGAATTAAGATTACACTAACACGTCCTACATTCATTACCTATTGATTTTACTAAAGGCTTTATGTTTTGCAATGAAGTTGCGAGGTTGAATATGCAATTATATTGTAAAGTGCATGAGCACAAGTTGCATCATGATATCACTTAATGAGAGTGGTTTTTAACTTTATTAAAAAAGTGAAAAATGATTTTGAAACTAAATGTTGTCAGTTTCTTTAGTCACTAAACCCCATTGATCACTCTCTATTTATTTTTTTTTTCAATTGAAACAACATAGACATATTATGTAAATGTGACAAGGGTATTTATTTACAAATAAATAACAAAATATATGCAATAAATAAAAGTATGAAACAAATTTATCATGGGTGGGGAGGAGGGTGTGAGGAGGTTAGTGGGCTGAGGATGGTTGGGAGGAATAGAAGGGGTATGGTGGGGTTCAGAGGAGGTTTATATGGGATAGTAGAAGGAAGATGGTGGATAAACATGAGAGGGGCCAGGGGAGGGGTGAGTGGCAGAGGGAAAGATGGAAGACTGAATAGGGAATTGTGCTGTGTGCACTTGGGAAGGATACATGGTGTAAATGTCTTTTGGGGGTGTGTTGCGAGGTTAAGGATGGGAATGTGATTGGAGGGTGGAGGAGTTTAGTAAAGTGTGATGATGATGTAAGGAGATTACATGTCCTATGTTAATGGTATACGATACACACTGTATATTGGAGACCTACCATAAGCATCCTTGTATTGTTTGTGCAAACTTTGCTATTTTTGGTTGGATGTTGCCATTTACAGTTGGAGCACTGCAATTAGTTACCACATTTTGACATGACTTTCCTTGTGTTCTGTTCTTCACGTAAGAAGCCAGGCATGCCTGTTGGGTATTCATGATACATTGTGCAATCCTGCCTCCACTCTCTAAGAACTTTCTGTTGGAGCATCAGTATCCATACCAGATAAGTAGAACCATTGGATGGCTACATCTGCTTCCATAAGCTATCAATGAAGGCAACCAACCTTTCACTAACATCTGAAAGTTATCTGCACATGCTTTGGTGAGGAAATACAGCTAAATGGAATGTGGGCTAAAAGAGAAAGAAAAATGAATATAAATGTAATGTATATTGTATTGTATTTAAGACATCACACGTATATAATATGAGTCGATCAGCTTTATTAAAAGAGTAGTCCATGTTCACTTTGCAAAGATCTTTTATTTTTTTAATTTATCATAGGGAATGTGTTTACATGACACTTAGGAAAGAATACACAATTGCATGCCAATTTGAGACATTTTTTTTTGGGGGGGGGGGGGGGGTCATGTTGCAGATGATTGATTTACTAAGGTAAGCTAAGATTTACTGTCTTTAAGCTAAGATTTACTGTCTTTACTAAGCTAATTTAAAGTTTACCTTGTGAAATAGAAAAATGTGCTAATTCAACCTACTGTACTATGTAGAAAAGAGCTGAAAAAAAAGGTATAGCCAAGCTCAAGTAATTCTATCAATGGACAACATTTTCCTGACAAGGTTTGGGATGGAGTGTGGCAGGGCATTAACTCCTGTAATTTTTTATTGTTCTCTTGGGTTTTGTTACAGAGATTTCCCCTCTCTTCTGATGACCCCAGTTGGCCACACAGGAATGAAGGCAAAATCTAAAAACAGGGAAATGGACAAGAACCCACTGACAAAGGTTAGAGAAATCCCCCATTTAACCTACAAAAGGTGTTTTTACTTGTGCGTGTGTTTCAATTGTAGTGTTTCAGTCACGTCTGGTGAAAATGGTGTCACCCAAGCAGAAAGTGATGGTGAATTTCCGTAATAGAGTCAAAGACAGCAGAAAATTCTGACAGAGCTTTGCATCCTTCTCTGCTCTATTCAAAATTAGGGAAACAATAGCATAACGATGCATACACTTGAAGGCAAGTAAGCTGTTTATTTTGAAAGAGAATTGGCACTTGGCAAGGGATTTCCCCCTAGCTTGGTGAATCGGGTGAAGCTTTGCTGAATTCCATTATCCAATCAAAGATATATTTTTTTAAATTTTTCCTTGTGCATGATTGAATATTCTTTGAAAATGTGACATTTCAAAACATTTACTAATCTAGGGGATAACATCCACATTCTTTAAGCTAAATCCAGAGACCATTGATGTTTCTCAGCTTCCACCAAGATGATCTAGAACAGGTTGTGAGTATTTGGAATTGCTTTTACACAATTGTGAGCCATTGGCAGTTACATGATATAGCTTGAAGGACTGTCATATAAGATTTTGCTAAGCACATGGTGACAGCACATGGTTGAATTTTGTTTGGGGGATAAAAATCTGGTCTTAAATGAAACATCAAGTGAAATGAAATGTTTCTTCCTGTTTTAGTGGTCATAGTTACAGTAGCTAAATTTACCATCACTTCATGTGCTGCAGAAACGGTTTTATTATTAATCTGTTTGTTGTATTTTTTGGACTTATACAAGATAATACAATTGTTTTTAATGTAACAAAAGAAATGTGAATAACCACAGGCTGTGATCACATATCTACTTCATGAATAAATCACTAAACATGCAATTTTATTATACAGTTCAAGTAGATAATTCACAGTCATCATACCCTCAATTGAATATCTATAAAAACAGAGCCAAGAAGATGACAGTCAAAGTCTTATATATTATCCATATAATTATTAACATGAATTGTCAGTTTACTACAGGTAGAGTAATCAGAAAAACATATAGGGGGTCATTTACTATAGCGCTATGGCGCTAATTCGCGCAAATTGCCGCGAATTAGCGCTAATTCGCGGCAATTTAGCGCTAATTCGCGGCAATTTATCGCGAATTAGCGCTAATAGCGGTAATTCGCGCTAAAACGGTATTCACTATAGCGCTGGTGAGAAAATTCTCCCAAAATCTAATTTACTATAGCTCCCTGAAACTAAATAGAGCCCAAACCCTTACTCTGCTAAAACCTAGAGAATTGCACATGGAAATAATTTTTAGAGCATGATATAATTGCCTAAATGGTACTGAAATATGCGGTATATTATTTAAAGATTATCTGCTTTTAAACTGTGTGAAAAAGTGATTTCTACACTGAAATATCTTTAAAAGTCTGAAAAGTGAAAAATTCCCCGTTTTGGACAACTAGGTGCCAACACAACTGAGCATGCTCAGACCTGAAAATAACTCTCATTTTAACTCAAGTGTCTTTTTTACCTGGAGGTATAGTAAATACCAAAATGAGAGCTAATTAGAGAGCATTTTTTGGGAGTTAAAATCTGCTCTAATTTAGTCCAAATGAAGTTTCAGTCATTGATTCTAATGGAACAATTCTAACTTTCACAAAAAAAACCTTTTAATGTTGAGATGAAATGTATCTTTCTGTGAAATACATTTTCCTTTGCAACATTGTTGCTTCTACTTAAAATATTTTGATTTCAAGAATGCTACAATGTGGAATGTTTTGATGTTTTGGTAAAATATATTTTTCTCTGTCACTTTCACTTGTTTTTCTTCATCTCACAACCATCTTTACCCCAAACTCACACAGGTGTCTTTATAATCCACAAACAATACCATTGCTGATGAAAATTTAAAATGAATCACAATTTTTTGTGCTTTGTATTATTTGCAAATATTCATAATTTGAGCCCAAAAATGTGATATGTGTACAAACATCAGAAATCAAAATGTAATTCCCAAAAATTTGAGGGTAATATTCTACTCTCACCCACAAAAAAACACCAAATATCACAGAATAAATCAAGAAGAATAACTCTTGAGTAATGTAATTCCATCACCTGTATGTCCATAGAAATGCAGTATTTATGTGTTTTTATGTGTATTTATGTGTAGTTATGTGTAGTTATGTGTAGGAGGGTCTCACACGTGGCAGCTCTGTGGCTTAGAGGTTAGAACTTCTGCTTAGTGTCTCTGAGGGTCTGGGTTCAAATCCCAACCATGTTACTTCATGTAGAGAAGTTGTCTCATTTCCCAGGTCCTATAACTATGTCTAATTGTAGTAGTTATGTGTAGGAGGGTTCCACCACCATTGTAAGTCTTTTCCAGATACACTATATAGCCAAAAGTATTGGGACGCCTGCCTTTACACACACATGAACTTTAATGGCAGCCCAGTCTTAGTCCGTAGGGTTAAAATTTGATTTGGCCCACCCTTTGCAGCTAGAACAGCTTCTGGGAAGGCTGTCCACAAGGTTTAGTCTGCCTATGGGAATGTTTGATCATTCTTCCAGAAGTGCATTTGTGAGGCCAGGCACTGATGTTGGATGAGAAGACCTGGCTTGCAGTCTCTACTCTAATTCAGCCAAAGGGTGTTCTATCGGGTTGAGGCCAGGACTCTGTGCAGGCCAGTCAAGTTTCTCCACCCCAAACTTGCTCATCCATGTCTTTATGGACCTTGCTTTGTGTACTGGTGTGCAGTCATGTTGGAACAGGAAGGGGCTTTCCCCAAACTGTCCCCACAAAGTTGGGAGCATGAAATTGTCCAAATTGTCTTGGTATGCTGACGCCTTAAGAGTTCCCTTATCTGAAACTAAGAGGCCAAGCCCAACCCCTGAAAAACGACCCCGCACCATAATCCCCCTCCACCAAATCATTTGGACCAGTGCACAAAGCAAGGTCCATAAAGACATGGATGAGTGATTTTGGGGTGGAGGAACTTGACTGGCCTGCACAGAGTCCTGACGTCAACACAACAGAACACCTTGGGGATAAATTAGAGAGGAGACTGTAGGTCAGGCCTTCTTGTCCAACTTCAGTGCCTGACCTCACAAATGCACTTGGAAGAATGGTCAAACATTCCCATAGACACACTCCTAAACCTTGTGGACAAGAAGAGTTGAAGCTGTTATAGCTGCAAAGGGTGGGCCAAATGAGTTTTGAACCCAATACTAATACTGGGATGCCATTACAGTTCATGTGTGTTTAAAGGCAGGCATCCCAATACTTACGCCAATATACTGTATATTGCTTGTGACACTGAGCATGGCTATGGACTTAGGGCTAGTTCACACCACAGAGATGCAGAGAACATGTGTGGGTCTGCCCTGGTGGCTAAGTGGGTAGCAGTTCTGTCTAGCAGCACCTGGGATGTTGGTTCACTTCCACCAACATGCTAATACTTGTGTTGAAGTTTATATGTTCTCCCTGTGTGGGTTTCTCACCACAATCTAAAGACATGCTGGCATCTTATTTGTCTCCTGTCGAAATAGGTTCTAATGTAAGAAAGTTAATTTTGGACTTTATATTGGAAGCTCATTGCAGCCAGGGACTGATGTTAATGTTTATTAGCACTAATCATGCCCAGGGACTTGGACATTTCAAATTTTAGGGTTTACACTGCACAGGTACATATGCTTAGAAAACTTTTGCTTTGTTTATGTGGATGCAAATGGACTTTGATCTTTGTCCTGTAGTTGGAGATTTGATGCACATAGCCAAGGCTAACACAGTTGCGAATACTATTATGTGTTCCTGCTCATCAGGTGCAATCACTTTAGACATACATGAAGAGACAGATTGAAAGATACTGGTGGGCGTGTACTTCTATTGGGTGTGTCAGTGTGCTAACAATACAACCTCTCTTATATAAAGGCCTGCAGTAGGGGGGTTCGTTTGGCCTGAGAAGGTCAGGTTTTTTGTTGTGATGGAGAAGGAATGATATTGGGAGATTTGATGAAATTCTTGTGCATTTTTTCAATCAAAAGTGGGTTTATGTGGCCATGCTGTCAATGTTGTGTATGTATTGTTCCTGTCTGATCATGCAAACATCGTTTGGAAGCATCTGCTGACCTACTATTTTTGATCTCGTTTAATTGTGTACACCGAAATGCAGCTTCCAGCAGAACATGGTCACCAATGTATGTATGTGTGGATTGTGGGCTGGTGGTGGGTGTTTTGAATAAGTCTTTGGCAATATTATGTTGGAATGCTTTGTAAGAATGACTGTTAAGTATGTTTCTATAATCTTTCAGATAATAATGTGATGTGTTGCCCGTTATACACTGAAATTAAAGCTGTGTCCACTCTAAGGTTTTGTCTAATTTTAGATTGTAAGCTCCTATGAGCAGGGCCCTTAAAATTCCGTTGCTAAATGTAGTACCATATATCCTGTCCAAATTTTTTTGAAGCTAGTAAATGTAAATTTATTTTTTTTCTGCTGGTAAAATAAAAGTACATTGAGCTCTTGTTGTGGTGTGTGTGTGGGGTTTTTTTTTTCCTTCTACTTTTCTTTCTTTAGTTTTTGTGGGTGGTGGTTTTGGGAAAGTGCAATATCTCTTATATTTTATTTCAATATGTATTTGTGCACCAAAAAACTAATCTCTTTGCCCTGGTTCACATGCTACTTTGAAATTGTGCTACTTCACTTGAAGTAGCATGATTTCAAAGTAGCAAGGTCAGCGTGATTTCAGGTGGCTTCATACACAAATGTCTATTGAAGTCGCACCTGAAATCGGCAAAAATAGTGCAGGAACTACTTTAGCAAATTGATGCGGTGCCACAAAAAAAATTTTGCATCAATTGGAAAAGTGCCAGTGCCATTAGTCATGCGATTTGATCTCTCAAATCGCATGACCAATCGCTCCAATGTAAACCTAGGCTCATGCACAACTGCAAGTTATATATAAAGATTCCACCTTTATCATTAACAGCTGTGGAGAATTGCAGGTAATGAATTCAGCTGGTGGATAGGCAGTGTTTGAATGTGTCAGCTCTGGTTCACATTGGTGTGATTTGACATGTCAAATCTGTGGCAATTGCACTGTTCTAATTAGTGTGATTTGTATTGATATTGGTGCAGAAACCTGCAACGATGTCTCTGATGTTGCCCCCACAGTCGGGACTGACATGCAGGAATGAAATTGTGGGAGTTCAGCTGAACGCTTTCCTCCTGCTGTCAGTTTGAACCAGGGCTCAAACTGGGCCTTTTGCCTTTGTAATTCACCTGCTGCTAACCTAGGGACACCATTTCTTAGCAAACTCCCTTAAGTTTACCTTCAAATATATGTAGAAATACAGATTTGCATATCTGAAAATAAAAAAATACTAATCATGGTTGAGATCAAATATTCGCAGCTGCAATCAAAAGTGTGGTTTCACCTTCTGACCTGGAAATTAGTCATTGTATGCACCCGGAAGTTCTTGTGCTGGTCAGGATCTCAATCTAGGTGGACATGGCGAGGTCTCTTTAGCAGAGAGGAGGCGCTGCTCATTGGCCGGGTAAGTGTAGGATATGTACTTGTACTTAATCAATGCAGGGGTGGATGTCATAGTTAGATTTGGTGTGGGTGGGGTTCGTTGATTTGTTTGGCATCACCACACATTTGCTTCCGTCCCATGTGCACACATCACTTCCTGCATTTGTTCTGCTGATGTAAATCAGTAAGGACTATGCAAGTATAAATGAGAGATCCTTTTATTAAAATATATATGACTTGTTTCACAGCTGGGCGAATTTTCCAGCAAATTTGGACCTCTGAGTTGCATGGCAAGTTGTACCCCATGATTCTCAATGACAACCATTCATATCTGTGCTACTTTAAGTCGCACCAACTTCAAAGTAGTCCCTGTACTACTTTGGTGTGACTTGAGGTATATCGGGTACAATATTACACAGGCATTCCCAGAAGTTGGGGCCAAGTTGCAGCGGCAAAGTGGCAGCAAAATAGTGTGACTTTCAGGTCGCAGCAGTGTGAATGAGATTCAGGCTGGGTTCACACTGGTCCGACAAACGCTCCGACATTGGGAGCTCATGTCGCATGACGTGTGAAATCCAATGTTTCCCTATGGGAGCCGTCCTAACTGGTCCGACACAAGTCGGTCCGACTTTGAAAATGCTCCCTGTACTACTTTGGTCCGACTTTGATCCTACTTCAGCCCATTGCCTATCATTGAAGTAGGATCAAAGTCGGATCCTTGTCCTAACCATCCGACTTTGGCATCCGACATTGTGTTATTTTCTGCCCCCTGCTGTAGCCCCTCCTATTGTGTGTTAGTTTTGATTGGTCAAAGGACAAGTGTACTATCTGAAAAGTCGGATCAAAGTAGTATCCTGTTCATGAAAGTTGGATGGATGTAGGACCAATGTAGGATCAATGTAGGACCAATGTAGGACTGATTTCGCAGAGCAAAGTAGGATGAAAGTCGTACTACTGTCGTGTAGTATAGTCTGAACCCAGCCTTAAGGCTGGGTTCACACTGGTGCGACACGACAGCCGTCCTACTTTGGATCCGACTTTGCCCTGCGACATGAAGCCGGCATGTGTCCGACTTTCAATGAACGGGGATCCGACTTGGATCCCCGCCAATGCCCGACACTGTGTTTGGTATGAATCTTTAGGGGGAACTCCGCGCCAAATTTTAAATAAAAATCCGGCATGGGTTCCCCCTCCAAGAGCATACCAGGCCCTTGGGTCTGGTATGGACCTTGAGGGGAACCCCCTACGCCGAAAAAAGCGTGGGGGATCCCCCCCAATCCATACCAGACCCTTATCCGAGCACGCAGCCCGGCCGGACAGGAATGGGGGTGGGGACGGGCGAGCGCCCCCCCCTCCTGAACCGTACCAGGCCGCATGCCCTCAACATGGGGGGTTGTTGCCTTGGGGGAGGGGGGCGCGCTGCGGCCCCCCCACCCCAAAGCACCTTGTCCCCATGTTGATGAGGACAAGGGCCTCTTCCCGACAACCCTGGCCGTTGGTTGTCGGGGTCTGCGGGCGGGGGGCTTATCGGAATCCGGGAGCCCCCTTTAATAAGGGGGCCCCCAGATCCCGGCCCCCCACCCTATGTGAATTGAGTATGGGGTACATGGTACCCCTACTCATTCACCTAGGGAAAAAGTGTCAATTTAAAAAAAAAAAAAACACTACACAGATTTTTAAAGTATTTTATTAGACAGCTCCGGGGGTCTTCTTCCGACTTCGGGGGTCTCTCCGGTTCTTCTCCGCGCTTTCCGGGTCTTCTGCCGGGCTCCTCCGCTCTCTTCTGCTCTTTTGCCGCTCTTTTGCTTAAGCAGAGGAGTCCGGTCTTCAGTCTTCTGCCCTCTTCTCCTGATGTTGACACGACGCTCTCTCCGGCTAGAATGCTCTCTGTGCGCTCTGCTCTGACTTATATAGGCGGTGACCCCGCCCCCTTATCCCGTCACAGTCCCTGGGCATGCTGGGACTATGACGGCATACGGGGGGCGTGGTCATCGGGTGATGACCACGCCCCCTAAAACGTCACAGTCCCAGCATGCCCAGGGACTGTGACGGGATAAGGGGGCGGGGTCACCGCCTATATAAGTCAGAGCAGAGCTCTCAGAGAGCATTCTAGCCGGAGAGAGCGTCGTGTCAACATCAGGAGAAGAGGGCAGAAGACTGAAGACCGGACTCCTCTGCTTAAGCAAAAGAGCGGCAAAAGAGCAGAAGAGAGCGGAGGAGCCCGGCAGAAGACCCGGAAAGCGCGGAGAAGAACCGGAGAGACCCCCGAAGTCGGAAGAAGACCCCCGGAGCTGTCTAATAAAATACTTTAAAAATCTGTGTAGTGTTTTTTTTTTTTAAATTGACACTTTTTCCCTAGGTGAATGAGTAGGGGTACCATGTACCCCATACTCAATTCACATAGGGTGGGGGGCCGGGATCTGGGGGCCCCCTTATTAAAGGGGGCTCCCGGATTCCGATAAGCCCCCTGCCCGCAGACCCCGACAACCAACGGCCAGGGTTGTCGGGAAGAGGCCCTTGTCCTCATCAACATGGGGACAAGGTGCTTTGGGGTGGGGGGGCCGTAGCGCGCCCCCCTCCCCCAAGGCAACAACCCCCCATGTTGAGGGCATGCGGCCTGGTACGGTTCAGGAGGGGGGGGGGCGCTCGCCCGTCCCCACCCCCATTCCTGTCCGGCCGGGCTGCGTGCTCGGATAAGGGTCTGGTATGGATTGGGGGGGACCCCCCACGCCGTTTTTTCGGCGTAGGGGGTTCCCCTCAAGGTCCATACCAGACCCAAGGGCCTGGTATGCTCCTGGAGGGGGAACCCATGCCGGATTTTTATTTAAAATTTGGCGCGGAGTTCCCCCTCAAGAACATCTTAGCACAAGTCGCATGCCGAAGTCGGATCATGCAAGACGGCAATCCGACTTTGATCCGACTTCAATGATAGTCAATAGGCTGAAGTAGGATCAAAGTCGGACCAAAGTAGTACAGGGAGCATTTCTAAAGTCGGAACGACTTGTGTCGGACCAGTTAGGACGGCTCCCATAGGGAAACATTACATTTCACACGTCATGCGACATGAGCTCCCAATGTCGGAGCGTTTGTCGGACCAGTGTGAACCCAGCCTAAGGATAACACCTTTGAATTTGGCCTTATTGTCACTTGTGCATCCTGAAAGTGTAGCAAATTCGTCCCTGCACTACCTTGGTTTGACTGATGCAATTTGAGGTCCATACACCACAAGATTACACAGACATTGCTTCAAGTCATGACAAAGCTGTGCAAATGGGGCCTTATTCAAAGGTGTTATCAATTACTCTCATTAGGTTACTTTCACACTTGGGTGACTTTTCATGGAGCTTTGGACCTCAGAGTCACATGAAAAGTTGTCCCCCTTGATTTCCATTAATATTTATTGGAGCTGCACGATTAATCGTCATCGTAATTTTTTTCCCCTTTACGATCTTGAAAAAAGCGTTTCACGATTCTTGCTATTGCAAAGAACTCTCTCTGCTCTTCTGAAGCCACAGCCGAAAAACCAGGAAGTCTGCCAAGAATTAGAACATTCTTTATCAGTGAACTTGACTAGAAACCTTGTAACAATTTGTCAATTAAATAGAATTCTGTGTAAGTGAGGAAAGTTTAACCACTTAAACACTAAACATTTTTCTGACATTTGTTGGTTTCAGGTTAAAATCATTTTTTTTTGCTAGAAAATTACTTAAAACCCCCAACATTATATATATATTTTTAGTAGAGACCCTAGAGAATAAAATGGTGGTTGTTACAATATTTTATGTCACACTGTATTTGCGCCTTTCAAATGCAATTTTTTTTGGAAAAAATTACTTTAATGATTTAAAAAAAAAAAAGAAAAGTTAGCCCAATTTCTTGTGGGATAATGTGAAAGATTTTATGTCACGAGAATCGTGATCTTTTTATTCTAAGCAAAAAAATTGTGATTCTCATTTTGGCCAGAACCGTGCAGCTCTAATATCTATGCAACTTCACCCATGTTCACATAGGTCTGAATTGACATGTCAAATTGTAGGCCAAATCGGCGCCTATTGATGGCAATGGAACTGTCCAAATTGGTGCGACGCCACAACAATTCCCAAAAGTAGTTCCTGCACTACTTTGGGCGACTTCAGGGGGCGATTTCTTACCTCCCAACTTTTTGAGATGGGTATAAGGGACACCTATTAGCAAAAGTAGGTAGGCATAGGACACCTTCTTAAAGGTGAACAGTTGGGACCTATGTCATTTCACTAGACATTTGTGCAGGAAAGTGCACTGATGTCTCTGAAATCGCTGACAAAGTCACTTGTGCAACTTTGGACATCAGAGTCGTATGACAAGTCATACCCCATGATTTTCAATGTGTACCATTCATATCTGTGCGACTTCAAGTAACACTGACTTCAACGTAGTCCCTGTACTACTTTGGTCTGACTTTGATGCGAGTTGAGGTCCATAGACCTCAAGTTTACACAGGCATTCCCTGGAATTGCGGCAAAATTGCTGATGCAAAATCGTGGGAAAGTTGCGTGTCTTTCCCTGCGACTCCTGCGTCCATAGACCTCAAGATTACACAGGCATTGCTTAAAGTCGCATTAAAATCTCACAACTTTCAGGTCGCACAAGTGTGAAAGGTGCCTAAGTCACTGTGCTGAGTACTATTTTATACCTAGAATATAAAGTAGTCCCACCATCAAACACTAGTAAACATATGTTCTCAATATAATTGTGCTCAAATGGCTGAAAATCACACAGATGGTATCACCTACTGAAAGCTTGCATTGTACTCAGCAGCATATGCTGAAAAGAGGCGAACGCCTATTAGCCAATGCCACATCGGCATGAGCATGGTTGTTACTATAATATTAATGCCTGAAATGCAAAACATTATTGTATTGAATCAAACATTAGTAAATGTATTTTCTCTGTAGGTAAGTGCTCAGCTCTGTAGCATAGCGGTATACCCTGCTGCCCCCAAAAGTTCAAGCCATGAATTCAAATCCCACTGACAGCATTACCTCCTAGAAGTGTGCATTGTACTCAGAAGCATAATTAGCCAAAGCACATCAGCTTGCTTTATTCCATATTTTAACTTTTCAAATGCATGCAATGGTATGTACTTATTCAATAATATTATGGTATGGAATTCCAAAATTCAAGGAAAAAAATGTCGTAGGGTCCCCCCAGTACATACCAGGCCCTTCGGTATGGACTTTAAGGGGAACCCCACACCAAATTGTAAAATAAATTTGATGTGGGGCCCCCCAAAATCCATACCAGACCCTTATCCGAGCATGCAGCCTGGAGGTCAGGATAGGGGGGGACGAGTGAGCACCCTCCCCTTCTGAACCTTACCAGGCCACATGCCCCAAAGCACCTTTTCCCCATGTTGATGGGGACAAGGGCCTCTTCCCGACAACCCTGGTCGGTGGTTGTCGGTCTGCAGGCAGGGGGTTTATCAGAATCTGGAAGCCCCCTTTAAAAAGTCGGCTCCCAGATCCTGCCCCCTATGTGAATAGGTATAGGGTACATTTTACCCCTACCCATTCACCAAAAAAAGTAGTGAAATGTAAAAAAAAACAATAGCCGGTTTTTGACAAGTCCTTTATTGTAAAATAGCTCCGAGCTGTCTTCTTCCCTTGGCCATCTTCTCCAGACGCTGTCTCTCCCTCCTCCATCTTCTCCCCGAGCTGTATTCTCCCAGAGCCGTCTCTCCTGCCGCTGCCATGTTCTCCATCTGCTGTCTTCTTCCGCACCGCTGGTTACCCGCTAATAAAAAAAAAGCTGCTCTTTTTCCATGGTGGTCTTCCTCTGCTGTGTTGTCACCCGCTGTGTGGCGTCTCTTACATAGCCATGGAGCGGACTTTCCGGGTGACATTATCGGATGGCCACAGAAGACCGCCACAAGAAGAGCGGCTTTTTTTTTTATTAGTGGGTAACCGGCTGCGCTGAAGAACACATCAGCGGGGGAAGATGGTGGCAGCAGGAGAGACAGCTCGGGGAGAAGAAACATCAAACACTAGTGAATGTATTTTCTATGTATTTTCTATTTATGACTGTGCTACACCCAATAGGCTAGCAGTCAGCACTTCTACCTTGAAGAACTCATGGGTTCAAATCCCACAGAGAAATACTAAAAGATTGAATTGGTGAAAAAAAAGCAAATGACTATAAGCCAATTAGCCAAAGTAGCATATGCTGAAAATAGGTGAATGCCAATTAGCCAATGCACTTTAAATTTGGCTGATTATATTAACTCTTCAAATGCATGCAATGATATGTAAGTATTCAATACTATTATGGTGTAAAATTCCAAATACCACACACTAACTAATGGGCAGATTACATTTTTTTGTTTGTTCATTTTAATTCGCTTGTGCACTGAAAAAATAAACACAGCTGGGGGATGGTAGGTTGGCTGGTATTTGAACTTGTACCATGAGTGCTGTGGAGACATCTGAGCAGACTACTAAGCCATTGTGCTAAGTATGAGACCTACATAATAGTGTAGTATGATTAAAGAATGAATATAAATAATTACCGCTTTATAGTCACCTAAATTAAAAAATAAAAAACAACATACAACAAATAGGTAACCTAAATGTTTAATACATGTAACTTTACAGAATAGCAGACATTACTATGTAATAATCATTCAGAACTGCATTAGTTAGCAAAAGAAGGAAAGAAATAGGAATACTAATTGCAACATACATCAATAGATGCACACGAGGTAGAGCACATCTCACATAAAAATGTTTCTTTCACATACATGGATCATGGCTACAGTACACTGCTATATAACAACTTGATAAGAATTGGCATTTGTATATACGCGGAAGCGCTAATTAGTGGCAATTTAGAACTTTCAAACGTTTGTTCTCCACTTATATCGCTGATTTTCATGCGCAAATTCGCCGTTTTGTTTCCATATGGCTAAAATTGGCTCTATTATTTGCCATAGTGCCCAGTACTTCCTGGAGTTATAGTAAATCACCCCCATACAGTATTATACATCCATGATACTGGTCAAGTTGGCCCAAACAAACTATTTACTGAACATGTGCTCTTGCTGGGCACGTTGTATGAACTGCATGTAGCCTCAGTTATATACAGTATACACTTCTGAGGAAGCTTAATATTTAGTCATAGAATTCAAAGCTTCCTGTGAAGTGCTAAACAGTGTAATTGTTCTTGGAGCAGAGCGAGAAGTTCTTGTCTCACTACTGAAACACAGCTGTGTATTGCATGTAGCCGAGGCTACATACAGTTAATACAGCGTTCCCAGCATGTGCACCTATTAGTGTCATTTTTTTGGTGCCAGCTAAGCCTACATTAACTATTTAAAGGGACATTAAATGTAGAGTTTGGCTTTAAGGGATAAATGAGAGTACATTGGTTTGCCACATAATTTACACATAGAAATAGACTAGCATTAATGGGTACCATCATCCTGGATATGTGTAACTACAAAATATAAATTTGAAGGAGGAATCAGAACAGGGACCTCTCCAATAGGGTCCTGCCTCCCTCAAGAAAGAGAAAAGAGGACTATTGCAGTACCATAGCAAGAAAACTTGATTTAAAAAGAGTGTAAATTTATTTCAAAATTAATAAAAAGTCCTGTAAGGGACATCATTGATACATATTAAGATACAAAGACAAAAACAATGATAATTGTTCACAGCAATGTTGACACTACATTTTTGGTATAGCTAATGCCCACAAGGTGCATAGACAAAGGTTTATATGGTGTGATACTTGCAGACGTAACCTCAACGGTTTCGCGGTCACAGCCGCTTCTTCAGGAGGCGTCTGGTAGTATATAGTCTATGAAGGTGAAGAATAATATCAACATAACAGACTTAAGTATATGAACAGTTTATAAAAAATACAAAATTAGAGTTGGAGAAAATGCTTAAAGTTTACAAATTGCACTCACCACACTAAAACCAAAGAGGGTCTTCCTGGAATGATGTTGTGAGACGCCCTCGAAGAGGCGTTCCCCCGGTGGCGGGCCCGGGAGGCAAATTTAGGGTATAGCTATTGCAAGGGAAATTTTAAGAAATTTATAAGATTTAGAGAGGTAATAAATACTGTTGCGGGGCCACCAAGGAGTGCCGTGATTGAGGTGAAAAGGGGGAAAAAAGAAAGGGGAAAGCAAAGACCAGAACAGGGAGAGGAAAGCAAGAGAGGGAGGGGGAAGTGGGGAAAAAAAGGGGGGGGGGAAGGGGAAAGGAAGAAAGGGTGGGGGGGGTGTGGGGGAAGGGGGAAGGAAAACGGGAGGAAAGATAGGGCGAGCGGACGGTGGGGGGGGGGGAGAAGAGGGAGGAAGAAAATCCAGGGAAGACAAAGAACAAAAAAGAGGAAGAGCATGAGAGGACAAGGGGGGGACAAGGAGGGAAAGGAAGAAAAGGAGGCAGGGAAGAAGAGGGGGAGGGGGGGGGAAAGAAAAGGAGAAAAGGGGGGAAGGAAAAAAGAAAGAAAAAGAGAAGGAAAGAAAAAAGGAGTGAAAAAAGGGGAAGGGGAGAAAAAAAGGAGGTAGAAGGGGGAGAAAGGGAAGAAGGGGGGAGGGGGGGGGGAAAGGAGGTATTGGGAACGGAGAGGGAGGGGGAAAGAACAGGCAGAAAGAGCCCCCTCTTCTTCCCTGCCTCCTTTTCTTCCTTTCCCTCCTTGTCCCCCCCTTGTCCTCTCATGCTCTTCCTCTTTTTTGTTCTTTGTCTTCCCTGGATTTTCTTCCTCCCTCTTCTCCCCCCCCCCCACCGTCCGCTCGCTCTATCTTTCCTCCCGTTTTCCTTCCCCCTTCCCCCACACCCCCCCCACCCTTTCTTCCTTTCCCCTTCCCCCCCCCCTTTTTTTCCCCACTTCCCCCTCCCTCTCTTGCTTTCCTCTCCCTGTTCTGGTCTTTGCTTTCCCCTTTCTTTTTTCCCCCTTTTCACCTCAATCACGGCACTCCTTGGTGGCCCCGCAACAGTATTTATTACCTCTCTAAATCTTATACATTTCTTAAAATTTCCCTTGCAATAGCTATACCCTAAATTTGCCTCCCGGGCCCGCCACCGGGGGAACGCCTCTTCGAGGGCGTCTCACAACATCATTCCAGGAAGACCCTCTTTGGTTTTAGTGTGGTGAGTGCAATTTGTAAACTTTAAGCATTTCCTCCAACTCTAATTTTGTATTTTTTATAAACTGTTCATATACTTAAGTCTGTTATGTTGATATTATTCTTCACCTTCATAGACTATATACTACCAGACGCCTCCTGAAGAAGCGGCTGTGACCGCGAAACCGTTGAGGTTACGTCTGCAAGTATCACACCATATAAACCTTTGTCTATGCACCTTGTGGGCATTAGCTATACCAAAAATGTAGTGTCAACATTGCTGTGAACAATTATCATTGTTTTTGTCTTTGTATATTAATATGTATCAATGATGTCCCTTACAGGACTTTTTATTAATTTTGAAATAAATTTATACTCTTTTTAAATCAAGTTTTCTTGCTATGGTACCGCAATAGTCCTCTTTTCTCTTTCTTGAGGGAGGCAGGACCCTATTGGAGAGGTCCCTGTTCTGATTCCTCCTTCAAATTTATATTTTGTAGTTTAAGGGATAAATAGTAGGACATTGTGATGTCTTGCCAATAAGCAAAATTGTTAATATTGGAACATACAAGGTATCACTACCCACCGTAAACTTAATGGCAAATGTCAGTTTTTATTGCTTTAAATTAAAGA
Source organism: Lithobates clamitans (assembly GCA_037952925.1). Taxonomy (NCBI): domain Eukaryota; kingdom Metazoa; phylum Chordata; class Amphibia; order Anura; family Ranidae; genus Lithobates; species Lithobates clamitans. The sequence goes on along the minus strand of JBBGZY010000288.1, from coordinate 1,208,263 downwards.
TAAGAAAATAATCATCAATGTTAACTGTGCTCCTTTTGTATCTATCTCAAACACAGGTAGCAGCAAGGAAACAGAAGTGCCTTTGACAAAGTGATTGGATTTAATGCAATAGGTGTGTGATTATTGGCATTTCCCATGTGCATGGGTATTTTGGTATTTATTCCCTTTTTTTTTTTTAATATGCTGGTTTTAATAACATTATTTTGAGAAGATAAACGTTTTATCCCTTGATTTCTTCTATAGCAAAACATATTTCCTAGCACAACTCCTGAAAATCAATTACTGTTCCTAGAATTTATGTAAAAGTTGATAATTATAGATTATTCCAGTGAAAATCAATTAAGTATACTAACAAGTCTTTTTAATCTTAAGCTGCAGACTATAAGAAAACAAGCAGAAAATAGATCAAGAAATTATGTCATATCCATGGATATACTGCACGTTTTGCAGAAACTTCACCTTAGTTATAATCAGAAAATAGTCAACCTTAAAAATATTTTTCTGGATGTTTTCTATCGCTCTTACTGACTAGATTGATAATAGGGAAGAGAAGAGATATTTGGTTTGCTTAAAGTGGGGTTCCACCCAGGGGGGCCGTCCAAAAAAAAAAAAAATTAAAAGTCAGCAGCTACAAATACTGCAGCTACTGACTTTTAATTGGACACTCACCTGTCCCTGGGTCCAGCGATGCGGGGGATCGAGGCCCCGCTCGTCTCCCCCCTCCGCTCGTCAGCGCCGGCATTTCAACTGTGGGCGCCGGGCTGTGGCTTCACAGCCTGGCACCCACTGCGCATGCGCGAGCGGCGCCGTGCGCCGTGATTGGCCGCTCAATCACCTGGGACCTGAATTGGGTCCCAGATGATTGACAGGAGGGAGGGAGCAGAGCGGAGCCCTTCCTGTGCCGAGGAGGAAGTGATGTCACCAGCCCAGGCTAAGGGACAGGCAGACTACGATGGACCACCTAGCAACAGGCATTTAGAGGTAAGTAAAAAAAAAAAAAATATCCAAATGTTTTTTTGTTTTTTTTTTTAGAATTTTTTAGATAGGTTTGTTTTTTTGGGTGGAACCCCACTTTAAGCTTGAAATTTGCATTTTTGAATTGGTCTCTGCTGAGAGACCATTAATTCCACACACAGTGCAAGTGTCCTTTACTTCAAGATGTTTGCAGGGGAATGTCTTTTTTACTTACCATGTTGCTGTTTTCCAAAAAAAAAATGAGTTGCAAAAGGTTGCACATCTTTTGCTTGTATGCACCTAAAAAGTGTTTAACTACTTGAAACTGAAGATACAACAGGACTTTATTCCCTTGCCACCTCTGATAGAAGTAAAGTATTATCTCAGTTGCATTCCACTTATACTGCTGACCACAGAAATCCCAAGTAAACACCCTTAATAAAATAATAGTATAGCATTAAACACTGTATTAATTGCTAATATCCATCAGGCAAAGTGAATTTCAATGTTCGCTCCACCTTATCTCTGGTAGTGTAAAATTGTTAATATTCATTTATTCCTACCTAACACTTTGTAAGTTCTAGCTGTTTGTTTTGTCATATCAACCATTTCTATTTTACTGACAGCCAGGTAATCTCTCTTTCTGCTTTGCATAAGTATAGTAAAAGGAGTTATGGAAGGTAGTGTTATTCCATATCATAGACACAAGAAAATACAATTGTTTTCAATGTAACAAAAAAAATGTGAATATTCTCAGGCTGTGATCACATATCTACTTCATAAATATATCATTAGGCATTTTTTTTAAAGTAATGCATGCATATTTGAATAACCAATATAATTATATTTTAACAAGTATTTATTTTTGTGGTTTTTTTATGATGGCATCCCTTTAGGATGGTTAAAGACATTCAAGATATGATGATGGCTCCTTACCATATAAAAAATATATAAACAAGTATTAATCAAAAATAAATATGTGACAAACACCAGTCCCCAATATCCTGGCCTTTGCAAGCAAAAAAAATAAATAAAAAAAGTTCTACCATCCAATTTATTTTGATTTTTTTTTTCTTGGAAAGAGACATGGCTCATTGCTGACCTCCATATAAACATACAAATTGTCTGGCTGTCTTCCACACCAATACTTTTGTATCTACTGACCTGAAACAGGCATTCATATTGGAAATTCAGAGTGAGATCCTATCCCCTGATCTGCATACAGCCAACTATTATTTTCAAAATGATTAGAGGAGGAACAGCAATAGCTTATATGTTGATATGTTGATGAATACAGTTATGCCCGTACACACGGTCGGACACTGATCGGACATTCCGACAACAAAATCCTAGGATTTTTTCCGACGGATGTTGGCTCAAACTTGTCTTGCATACACGGTCACACAAAGTTGTTGGAAAATCCGATCATTCTGAACGCGGTGACGTAAAACACGTACGTCGGGACTATAAACGGGGCAGTAGCCAATAGCTTTCATCTCTTTATTTATTCTCAGCATGCGTGGCACTTTGTGCTTTGGATTTGTGTACACATGATCGGAAATTCCAACAACATATTTTGTTGTCGGAAAATTTTATAGCCTGCTCTCAAACTTTGTGTGTCGGAAAATCCGATGGAAAATGTGTGATGGAGCCTACACACGGTCGGAATTTCCGACAGCAAGGTCCTATCACACATTTTCCTTTGGAAAATCCGACCGTGTGTACGGGGCATAAGTGTTGCATATAATAGATCCAAAAAATCATTAAGTTCCTTTCAATACAAAATAAACCATAGACAAGGATTCACTGCTCATACAGTAATGAAAAAAAATATATACTTTTATATATTTGTTTTTTAAACATGTAATATATACTATTAAACATTTTAGCCATGGTTAGGCAGTTGCTTCCTCATGTCAGTGATAAAATGAAATCAAATTATTATGCCTGTTTCATATTACAGGGACATCACAGTTTTGAATCTTCATAAATCTGTCACTTACTCTAAAACTTAAATTTTTTGACCTTTTAAATATTCTGCAGCATTATATGTCCTTTTCTTCTTTCTTACCAGGGAAACCTGTAGGGAAAAGAACTGAATGACCATCTGATCAAATGTGGAATACTGAAAAGGTTAAGTGTGCCATAAAAATTTACAGAACATAATAAACATTGAAATGTAAGTATCTATTTTTAAAACTGCATTTTGCTGAAAAGACCCACACTGAGATATAAAAACAACTAATCATCATAATTTAAATGTTAATCTTTAGTGCAATAATTCAGTTTTGAAATATCAATATAAGTAAATAAACAATTAAATATGATTTTGTTATGAGATTCTATAGTGTTATTTTTCATTATGTTTTAAATGCAATGTATTTAAAGTAAAGATGCATTTTTTAACTAGATGTTCTATATCCAAAGTGCAATATAGATAGCATTATTTTATTGCTGTTGATGGAGTAAAAGAGTGCTTTGCTAAACTGCAAATTTATGGCAAAATGGCAAAAAGTTTAGGTTGGCAGTTAAAAGCTACACATTGGAATCTTACCAAACCTTTTCTGATAGGAATTATACAATATACAAGTAATATTTTACCAAGGAGAAGTTTCAAAATATGGTGGAATAGCTCTTGTTCAAAACCAAAATTACCATTTCTGATCTTAGAGTCTGGCACATACTTTTGTTGGCTTTCACCATAAGAGCCAGACACAACCTCTTGTACATCATTTACCACCTCAGGGTGGGACTCTGGGTCTTTCTATAGCACTTTTAGCACTTTTTTATTCTACATGTCATGTGCTTTTAGAAAATATATGGTTTGGGAGGTCTTTTACAAAACTTTGAAAGCTGGGGAAAAAGGGAAAAAATAAAAGCCTTCATATTTTTAGAGAAGTTTGGTTTGTGTTCAATTTTCACCATTTCTCAAAAAGGTGTGTAGCGCTTACCCCCGAAGGAGCGGCTGAATATTTGCTATATCCATAATTCATGTTTACTACTCAACCCTCGCAGCCCATAGATTTAAAAGTCACAGTCCTTAATGCTTTTTCTTAATGCTTTATTCATCAACATAAACTGGGATGGGAGAAGGACTTCCTTTGCGATGCTCTTTTGTTACATTGTCATCTTTCAATGATTCTTTCAGGAAAATCTAAGAACAAATGCGGATAGTCGGGAAATCATTTTAAACGATCTCTTCGCTCAGGGACAATGGAAGTAGATTTGATAGGGAATGAGTTGATAAAGAGTCACTCTGAATAACTCCTTCATCTGGATGACTTTAAAAGAACAATCCATATCTCTATATGTGTACTTGCAGCTTCACCGCTACCTCTTTACCACTACTTCCCACCGACACGGTACTTCCAAATTAAGCTAAAGGAGAGCCACTCTGAATAACTCCTCCCACTTGACTGATTGGAATCCCGGGGCAATGCTGAACTCAAAGTCATAGGCCATTACTGCCCATCTCACTGACTTGTGCACCAACAACCCTCAGTCTCTGGTAGTACCCTTCCCTTGGGCTTTCACTCACGTGCTCAATAGTCCATGTGCCACTCATAAACGATCAATCGCCCAGTTTCCTTCCGTCTTGTTGCTACTTAATCCGCAATGATTCTCAGTTTCTCTACCTCTTTGTGGCCCGCTTCCCTCCCCGCAGGGGCGGCCTACGACATCCACGACTGCACACTGTAAGATGACGTCTGTTCCTCCATGAGGATCGGATCTCCACCCTTCTCGCTAAGGTGAAGCTCCGTTGGCTCCCCGGAGGGGAAAACTACTAACTTCCCCTCCGGGAACCAGGCTGGCTCTCCCGCTCCTCAGAGCAGGAGCTGACCTGAACTCTCCCTCTCTCTTCCCCCTTCCCACACCATGTGACCCCGCTTTTATATGAGAGTCCCAGGATTACCAAGCAAATTAATGATTGGCCGAGACCAACACATAAACTACCTGTCACTCAAATAAGGAAATCAACAAAACAGGCCTGCTGTAATAGCATCAGCCTGTCTAAATTTACCTGTCATAGAAAGCTAACAAGAAAGGTCACCTACCTAAAAGTAGGTGCCCGCTACAGGTGCAATTTAAAATTTACAAATATTTTTTTTTTTTTTAACTCAATACAGGTTAAGCTTTTATATATTTTTTTTTTAAATTCTTTTTATTGTGTTTCAAAACAGACAAACACATACAACACAAGTGCTATGATACAATTCTATTATATTACAGGCTTAATGTAGCAGTATATATCCATGAATTTTCAATATGTGGTATATCAGTAATCAACAGATATGTGTCGCGTCCCATTCCCATTTCACAGTTCCGTATGTTATAGTGCCCTCTCTCGTTCAACTTGTTAACACAATTTACAATATCCCTATACTTCCTTATTCCGTTATGCTGTATCTGAAGTGGCTAACCACTTTTTCCAGATCTTTTCATACTTCATCGGACACCCCCTGTTCATGTAAGTATCTTTGTAGAGAGGAAGATTGCTATTAACCAAGCGTTTCCATTGTGTCAGAGAGGGAGGGTTTGGCTTCCTCCATTGCATGGCTATCTGCTTACGGGCGTAAAAAAGAAGTAGTCCTACCAATGTGCGTTTTGCTATAGTCGGTATCAGGTTGTCTATCAGACCAAGAAGACAAACCTCCATTACTTGTGGTAGTGCAAGTGATGCGACTCTGTTTGTCGCATCAAGTACCTCTTTCCAGTAATTCTGAATGCTGGGGCAGTGCCAAAAAATGTGTGTAAAGTCACCAGGTATAGTACCACATCTCCAGCATTCAGCAGAGCAGGCAGAATTCATTATGTGAAGTCTATGAGGGGTGTAATAAGCTCTGTGCACTATTTTAAATTGTACTAACCTATCTCTCATAGACACTAAAGAGCGAAAGGGAAAATCCCATACGTCATCCCAATCGTCATTGTCTAGGGTGGGTATATCTCGTTGCCAGCGAGCCCAGAGTTTATGTAGGGGAGGTAAGGATATAAGAACCAAATGAGCATATAGGTGTGAGGTTGGTTTTTCATCGCAATCAGTTCTGATGGTTTTCTCTAGACCGGACTGCACTATAGTACATGTAGGAAATTGCGCAGCAAAGGCGTGTGCCAATTGTAGGTAACGAAATTGGTAAGTTTGGGGGATATTATATAAAGAGGAGAGCTGTGGTAGCGATAGTAGGGATGTTTGGGATACTATTTGTGAGATAGTTTTTATGTTATATTTGGTCCATGCATAAGGATCTGGGAGTTTGTAGAAGTGTGATAGATTGGGATTCAGCCATATCGGAGTGTCAGGGGAGTATTCTGTCTCTTTGTATTTTTCTAATGCCAGGCCCGCACGCCATGCTCTCAGGGTGGTGCTCATGGAGGGTGTCAGAGGATAGGGGGCACGAGGACCCCTAAAAACTAGACGCTGAAGGGCCTCCAAGGAGCCCACTACTGTGGCTTCAAGAGCTGTGGAGGAGTTTGTTTTGTCGGGGTTCAGCCACCAGGCCACTGTTACCAGTTGTGTGGCAAGGAAGTATCTAAAACAGTCAGGGAAGGCCATATCACCCTGGGTTATTGGCCTCATCAAGGTTGTCAATTTGTATCTAGGTGGCGAAGAACCCCACAAGAACGATGTAAATAATTGGTTGAGTTTCGTAAAAAAAGATTTGGGTACCCATTGCGGGGAGTGACGAAGAAGATAAATGTATTTGGGGATGATTTTCATTTTGATAAGATTTACTCGCCCCCAAACAGATAGGGGCAGTTTACGCCATGAATTAAGCTTGGTCTTAGTGTCTAATAGTAGTGGGGCCAGGTTTAAGGAAATAAACTCTGAGGCTTGTGTAGATACTTGGACTCCCAGATACTTGAAGGTGTTTACCCATTGTAGGGGACAGTCTGGGAGGGAAGTAGATCTAGCTGCCTGGTCTATCGGGAATAGTAAGGATTTGGACCAGTTTACCTTAAGGCCAGTAACTTCTGTAAATTTGTTTAACACCGTTAATGCTCCTTGTAGGGATGGGCCAGCATCATTGAGGAAAAGCAGCATGTCGTCTGCATACAGGGCTACCCTCTCCTCCAGTTGGCCTATACGCAGACCCCGTATGTATTGAGATGTGCGTAGTGCTTCTGCGACCGGTTCAATGGCCAAGGCAAAAAGGGCCGGGGAGAGAGGGCAGCCCTGTCTAGTCCCTCTGTGCAACTTAAAGGGGGCGGATAGGCCTCCTCCTACTCTTACCGATGAAGTGGGGCTTTTATAGATCACCTGGAGCCATCTGATGAAAACTAAAGGAAATCCCATCCTTCGCAATGTTTCCCATAGAAATGGCCATTCTATGGTGTCAAAGGCCTTTTCTATGTCCAGTGAGGCTATTGCTCTTGTCCCGGTATTTAGGTGTCGTGTGTGTATGTTAGTAAATAGCCTTCTTAGGTTTACATCGGTGGATCTACGGGGCATAAAACCAGTTTGATCGGAGTCTATTAAGGAGGGGAGGAGGGGATATAAGTGAAGGGCAAGTAATTTGTTCAGAATTTTGAAATCATTATTTAGAAGCGCTATTGGGCGGTACGATGCACAAGACGTCGGGTCCTTAGGAGACTTGTAAATTAGGGTTAAGTATGCATGGTACATGGAATCCGGCAATCTACCATCAGATAGGCATACCGTGTAGATTTGGGCTAATAATGGCGCTAATAATTCTCCGTGAGCCTTGTAGAAAGCTATAGGCAATCCATCTGGTCCAGGAGCCTTCCTGGCAGGAAAGGAGTGTATGGCATTCAGGACCTCATGAGCCGTGAATGGTTGAACCAACGTCCTCCTCTCCTGATCCGAAAGCCAACCAAGCGCCAGGGGATCTAACAGATCCTGCAATTTCTCAGACTGGAAATCAGGGGGTAAGGTGGATGTGTACAGGGTTTTGTAGAATGTGCTAAATGTTTGGAGGATCTCGGGAGGAGACGTCACCTTAGTACCTCCAGCAGTCACTAGTTCAGAAACTAATGTGGATGGTTGATCATTTTGTGCCAACATGGCCAGAAGACGGCCATTTTTATCACCTTGTTCGAAAAAGCTTTGTTTACCTCTAAATGTCTCTAAGCGTGTGACCTCAGATAAGTGCAGGTGTAATTCCCTCTGTACTACCATCAAGGAGTCAAATTGGTCAGGGTTGGGATCTGAGCTATATTTAGCCGTCTGAGTCGTCACTGCTTGCTGTAATGAATGAGTTTTAAGGGATTGCTGCTTTTTGACTTGTGCAATAGCCGAAATGTATTGCCCCCTAGTGCATGCTTTGAATGCATCCCATACCATGTCAGT